>CM031375.1:90445778-91085128 GCA_018208015.1 Medicago ruthenica
AGAAACTCACATAAATGGAGGAGTCGGAGTTTGAACATCTATCTGGACGTCCAACCTAACAATTTCTACATTTTGGTCAGCTGAGTTTTGACTTGGAGACCGTGCGATCAATGTATTTTTATCACAATGATTTTTGTTATACGAAATCCTGATTTATTTTTTCGAATATTGTTTTGTTTATTCTAATGATATTCTAAAGAAAGATGCGATAGAGAGCTTTGGTTTGGGTTTCTACGAAATGTCAAACCAAACATACCATAACCATATGTATCTTCCCGTATCATCTCTATAGTGAAACTTGATTCAAATAGCCAAGGTTTAAATTTGGGTTTTCGTGAATGTCAAACAAGCATGATCACTTTTTTTTTTCCTTCCCCAACATCAATCCAGTGCATACATCTAGAAAAATCACCAAATTTGTGCATGATGAATGTGTACTTCTAAGTAATTTGTACGGTTTGAATACCTACTTTTAGAAACATGGAAAATTTGTTGCTTGTACTTGTGATCATGGAAAGTTTGTTGGTTGTCCTTGTAATTGAGGGTGGCATTTAGGGTGCACAAATGTTAAATTTGTGCACCATGCACAAGTTTGGTTTGGAAGGATAGGTTGAGGTAATTGACATGTTTCATTAAAAAACTAATAAAACCCTGAATCATATTTTAATGTTAAATATGGGATGTCTGATTTTGCTAATTCACCTTCCATTTCTAATAAGCACACCCCCTTTGCTTTCTTTTCTCTACTATAAATTTTATTGTTTTTGAAAACATTAAACACACCACCTTCTTCATATCTCCAGATCTGGACTGTGATAGTCATTGTATACCATCTCTTGTACCATATTAAAACTATTGAACTTATTATCGTAAAGGTTAAATTTGAATAACATCTTAAGCCATTGAAGTGAGAATAGAATTTCATAACTCTATTACCAAAAGAAAGAAACAATAAATTCATAACTCAACCGTCTTTGTTGCTCACATAGAGTGATGTGTAGATGGGTTATACAAATTAAAGGTGAAAAAATTAACAGCCGGACCTTTCAATTTTGGATCTAACATGGAGGATATGTCTTTCATTTTTCCAATGGTGAAGGATAATTTCAATTGTTAGAGGTTATGATATTCACACTGATGGTATCTGACGATGAAGATGATGACGAAGATCATAAAGACGACGATGATCCCCGCCGCAAACCAGTCAAATAAGTTTCCTTTCTTTTCGCAATAATTATATAATTTTTTATTTTGAAGGTTTGTTTGATTGTAGTCTGTAGATGCTTTTGTCGGCTTTTACTTGTTACTGGATCCTTTTGCGTATTGTTAACCCTTTTATTAGTGACTAGTGATATAGAAAGTGATTTAATTTAATTCATACACCGTCACTTTAGAAGAGTTTATACAACAAGGGTATGACATAACGTGTTATTAAGGGCAATTTAGTAATTTTAGGGGGGCCTAAAGAGATATGAGGGTGGCCTAAAGAGAAATCTTCATAATCATATGTCACAAAGAAAGCCCAAAAGCCCATTAACAAGTTTAATCATAAACAATTCATAGGTGGGGTCGCTGTTTTTGTTGTAGAAAAAATTACAACAAGTTGATAGTAGGTAACCAAGAATGAATCTCAACCGTTCAAATATTATACTAATATATCTATGACTATAATTGGTTTGTAAAGTAACTTGTGCATGGTGCACAAATTTACAATTTGTGCATGCTAAATGTCACTGTGATTGAGGCGTCCCGAAACATACCAAAAGTACGTGCTCTACCAAGACTACCACCTTTAACAACCTCTCAACCCCAAGCGATATGCATGGACATGACGGAAATGAATCTAGTGTATGTTTAGGTATCGCAGTGAGTATGTCAAAATCACGGTGACTCATCAAGTTACAAAGTATAACTTTTGAAAAATCACTGAATCGTTGTGATTCTGACGTGCGTGTAGTAAAAATTTACTGCAGTCATCATCTCCCCAACCCACCCTTCGATAAAAAGTTGATGGTTTAAATTTTAATTTTTCTTTTTCTTTAACCGGAGTTGCATTATGAACCATTTGATCTCCGTCTAATGGTTTAAAAAATACCTTGACCTTGACTGCAGTGACTGTTGGGTTCACTGCAGTATTTACATAGTTAATGGACAGGAGGATAGAGTTGTCCTTCGTTTATTTTTATTTTTGCCACTCAAATACCATCAAATCCATACTAGTTCAATTTCAAACAAGTTGTGCCAAAATAGTTTCCAAGCATAACAACTAATATAGTTACTTTACATCATCGAACTTAAACTAGCAATACAACTGCAAAAGAATAACATACACTAGGTAACTATTGTTCTCAACTCCAAGTACAATTATTCTTAACTTATTGCACAACTAAAACGGTTATTCTAGTCTACAATTTTTTCCCAGTCCCTTCAAAAGAACTGTTAGATGCATTGTACAATTTCCTATGCCACCAATCCTTGGTTCAAACTCTGTTATAAAATTCAAAAGGGGAAATAATAATAATACTAATTAGTTAATTGCCACTATTTTCCATCCAAAAAACTGGGGGTGGGGTGTAAACTCAAAGGAAGATGACAATTACTGAGTCCAGCACTATAATTATTCCTCCTTTCAAGTATTGCTGAGATACAACTCCTCCTTGCAAGTAGACTTGTTGTGTCCTAGTCCCTTGCATCGGCTGCAATGTAGATCCCGCTTGACTATGTCTTGAGAGCCGTATCGCTTTGCAGCTGGTCGCCCCGGTGGTCGTCGGGTGGGAGGAGGTGTTACTGTTACCAAGGGCTCAATTGCAGCCGGTACATCCATGTTTATTATCGGATTTATACACTCTGAGTAAGTTAATCTGTAGCTTTCAGCTGTACAGTATCTAGAGCAAAAATCATAAACAGACCGGCCTATCGCAACAATGACAGCAATGGCATGGCAGCAAGGCACCCCACTCAGCTGCCAGGTTTTGCAACTACATTCCCACCTGTCAATATCAACTAACTCAGTTGAGTCACCACAAACTTCGTATGTACTATCGGCCGATAATATAACTTGAAGTGAAGGGCTTTTTTGAATTTCCAGTTTAAGCTTCTCCTCCATGGATGGACTCAGTCTAGCCGACCACTGGTCAGATTCTGCCTTTCTGGTAATAATCAACTCTGTAATCTTGCCCCGAATAACATCAACCATCTGTGTTATTGGTAAATCATCTGCATCTGATGCCCAAGAGTAGAACAGCTCCCCAAAGTTTGAAGTCATGTGATTATACCTAGTACCCTGAAAAAATGAATTCGCCCAATGCTGGGGATCACTTTGCATAACCCAATCGTGAGCTTCTATGGAAATCCGTTTGATGTTCTCCATGCAGTTCTGAAAACCTTCTGGTTTGGGTGCATAAGCAGCAGCATACAAATCCTCAATCATGAGTCGCTTTACCTCATGAGAATACTGCTCTTTCAAGTCTCTAAAAAGTTGCTCAGTTAAGTATCGCAGGCAATACGCATGAAATGAACCTTCAAATATCTCAGCAATTGAGTTTTTCAGCCCATTCTCTCTGTCTGCTACAAATGTTATGGGAACAGATGTTGACAGCTCTGATTTGAGTTGAAGCAAGAACCAATGCCAACTATCATCGGATTCAGCGTCAACAATGGCAAAGGCAACAGGGAATACACCATCATCTGCATCAGCAGCTGTTGCTGCTAACAATGCCCCTTGGTATTTTGACTTCAGTGGAATGCTATCAAGGAAAATCAGTGGTCGGCAACCTTGTTGAAAGCCATACAACGAAGCATGAAATGATACAAAGAGACGATCAAAGCTTGAGTCTTCCTTAGTAGTATACATTGCTAGACTTCCGGGATTAGCCTCCATTAATTTTTCACAGAAAAAGGGTAACTGACTATACGCCTCTTTATAAGAACCCTGAAGCTGCTCCTTTGCAATCTCTTTCCCACGCCAAGCTTGAAAGTAGTTAAGTTGAATTCCATATTCCTGCTTGATGTCATTGACAATGTCCTTGGGCTTGTAGTCCGGGCAAGTTTTCAACTTTTCCTTGATAATACCAGCCACCCAACTCCTAGTTGCTTGATGCCCTGTCGTCCCAGCAGCCCCTTCACAAGTATGTTCCGGATTCATCTTTTTTATGCATATCAACTGAGTACTTGACAGCCTCGACGCATGAATTCTCCAAGGGCAACCTTCAGCTTTGCATTTAACAGTCACACGATGACTATCATTCTTTTTATATTTAAAAGCAAACTGATGAGCAATAGCATATTTACGCAACAACTCTCGAAATTCATGTACGCTGTTGAACCTTTGACCCACACCAGTGATAGTATTCTGCCATTGCTGTGCCCCTTTAGCTAGCTTTTCCTCATTTGACGAAAGACTCAAAAGAGGTATGTCCGTATCTGTATCCATCTGAATAGTATCATGAGAAGCATCGGGTGGAGCATAATCGCCTTCAGGATTCAGTAAGGTATTGATAGGCAATGCTGTTTCAGACAAAGTTGTTCTGCTTGACCTAAAAGATAAAGAATAACAAAATTAAACTCTAGACAGTCACCATGAAATGAAATAACAGTGTTGTTATAAATAGTGACTATAGTGCCTCTATAGCGCTATAACATAGAGGAATTCAAACAAAATGCTATAGTTCCATGATATGTTATTCAGTACAAAATGCAGTTATAACGATGATATAGCACTTTTGCATAGTGGAAATTGAATAAACCGTTATTTTCCGCTATTTGCAATTAACAAGACGACAATAAAGTGATATTCTTTATTGGCATAGAAACAAAGAAACTACCTACTGGCAGGCATGGTTGACAACGCTTCAAGGACAAGTGGCTCTTCAATAAAGATATAAATTTCAACCATACTCGAACCATGAAGAAACTTAACCATTCGTTGTAAATCCTTATCGTTCGAAATTGAAATGAGAGTGGTCTTGTTCCCCGGAAGAAAATACTTAATCGACATGCTACTAACATGATCAAAACTAAACATTTCAGCTATTTCCGCTTTAAAGTCAATAAATTTCATTTGATCATCAATATCCATAGCATGAGCATCACCACCTTTATATGACAAAGTACCATCATTTGCAGTTTCAAATTTTCCTCCTGATTGACAAATTGCAATTGTCTTTGTAGTAGCCATTGTGATCTAACACTGGAAAAAAAAACTCATTTTACCGAAATACCAAATGATAAATAAAAAACCAACAAAAATATCCAAAATATTCAAAAACTATGAATAAGAAGATAATGGGTTCGTAAAGGATAGCATAAATTTTAAAACTTTAGGAATTTTAATGTAAAATAAAAAAATTATCGTTAACCCTAACCTAGGTTGTGAATTTCGCCGCTTTAGCGCCAAATTGGGGGATGGGTATCTGCTGCGACGCGAATTATCTCGTACGGTGGAATCGTGTCCGAGAAATTTTTCGAATAATATGATGAGTTTTTCACTGTTTCTGACGGCGGTCGACGACGGACTCCGGCTGTGTTTTCCGGTCAGTTGAGTTCATTGCTGCGGCTACTACATGCTGATGTTTTTTGTTTTATTGATCATAAAATATTGTTTATTTATTATAGTTTAGTGAGTGATGGGCCTTTCAAAATGAAGTGGATTGGGCTTCGGAGCAGAATCTCATCTGTTATTTGAAAATGAAATTACTTGTATTCAATTTAAGTGTGCTTGACTTGGAGCAATTTAAGTGTCCATCCAATTTGTTTCTTCAAAGGCAAGCAAGTTATCAATAATATAACAAGTAAGTGTTCATAATCCCTTGTATTCACATTGTTAGTTTTATATGATTTTTTTTCCTTCAAAATTTGGTCAAATGGTAGTGTTTAGGGTTGACTACATTATTGAATTTTTGGGTAGTTTGTGATCCAATATTTGCATGTTTTGACATAGAATGTTATTTAGCCTAGATTTAAGTTCAATGTGGTAGTTTAAAAGTTGAAATAACACAATAAATTAAGATTGTGTATTTTGCACTCCAAGTGTTTGATGAAATGCTTGAATGAGTATTTCATTGATTTTTTTTTCATTTTTTTATGTTGTGTAGATATGGTTGACAGGTGCAGGTTAGGCAGAGAGACCATGACCGACAGCTTACGCAAAGAGAGTCAGGCGGCAAACATATGCCTAAACGGGGACGGAAGCGTAGGAATGATGGGGAGGAAACCTCACACATGCGTGTATTCCATGTTGTTGACCCTTCTCAGGACTAGTACTATGTGATTCAGGAGCAGTACTACGATCCCACTAAGGAGCACTGTAACGCCTCCGCTTGGTAGGCATGTAACACCCGAGGCTGACGAGGGCGGGGAGTGGTCCGGCTCTTGGCAGCTTCTAGGCAAAAGCGAATCACATCGAAACGAGAGGGATCCTGAAGTCGTGCAGGTATATGACTGCATGGTTGAAGGAAGACTTATAAGAATTGTTTGGTACTACTTATATCAACAAGATACATCTTCTTTTTGGTAGCCCAAACCATAAGAACTTCATAGTTAAGTGTGCTTGACTTGGAGCAATTTTGGGATGGGTGACCTTCTGAGAAGTTTCTCAAAAAGCGTGCAAGTGAGGACAAAACACGCTGAAAAGACTCGTGTTGGTTTGTGGGGTCAGTCGGCAATTCTGAAAGTAGTCTGGAATGTTACAAGTGGTATCAGAGCAGACCTCTCCCAGTACGACGTGGCTCGGGAACGAACCAAGCGGAAGTTGGGGGGCATGTAACGCCCGAGGCTGATGAGGGTGGGGAATGGTCCGGCTCTTGGCAGCTTCTAGGCAAAATTAAATCACATCGGAATGAGAGGGATCCTGAAGTCGTGCAGGTATGAGACTGCATGGTTGAAGGAAGGCTTATAAGAATTGTTTGGTACTCTACCTATATCAACAAAATGCATCTTCTTTTCGGTAGCCCAAACCATAAGAACTCCATAGTCAAGCGTGCTTGACTTGGAGCAATTATGAGATGGGTGACCTTCTAGGAAGTTTCCCAAAAAACGTGCGAGTGAGGACAAAACATGCTGAAAAGACTCGTGTTAGTTTGTGGGGTCAGTCAGCAATCCTGAAAGCAGTATGGGATGTTACAAGCACTACCACAACCCTACTCAAGAGGAGTACTACCAGGTTGAGAATCATCATGAGGAGCCTAAGCAACATGATGCACCGGCACCCCCACCGACACTTTATGCTTTTCCCGGGGGGGGGGGGGGGGGGAGGGGTTGATCTAACTCTATTATCGTCATTCGCTAATCATGCCGCTTACATGATTTGGAATGACTTTGATGTAAGTATAATTATATTACTTTATCGTTCAAATGTTTATTTTGGTTAATATATTTTAACATCTTTTTTGTATTTCAGTCACAATCGTGTGTGTAAGGCCATCAAACATGGGAGGAAGATTTCCACACTTACACTCCCAGCAACGCATTTCAATTGGTTTTGGAATCCAGTTACGACACTCGATATTTTATCACTTCTTCAGACTGGGTTCTCTACCCTTAGTGGTGCCATTCTTACCGCTTTGTCAGATAGGTGGCATGAGGAGACCAACAACTTCCATCTGCGTATTAGAGAGATGACTGTCACACTGAATGATATGGTGTGTCTTTTACACATCCCCATTAAAGGGAAGATGATGATGCACGGGAGCATATCTCCTAGGAGAAGGGTGTGGAGTTGATGATTGAGTTGCTTGGTGTTGTCGAGCATACTGCGATTGATGAGTGTGATAACCAGTTTGGTGCTTTTATTAATATTACCTTCCTAGAGAGCATATATGTGGAGCACCTCAATATGGCAACTTAATTGATGAATGCAACTTAGAAGGAGAAAGAGAGAAATAATCAAAGGCAATGGTGTGTGAGGACTTTCTTGCTCTTTCTGGTCGGATGTACCATATTCACCGACATGAGCAACAAGCATATTGACAAGCAAAAGAAGTGTGGGAATCATTGTGATACTCCCTTTGGATCAAATAACTTGAAGTGTGGGAAACTATGCTATTCTGAGCAAGAAAACACAAAACATCGGTAGCTACATCACTGGAATAGGTAAAAATTATTTTGTTGGTATTTTCATCATTCAGGGAGGTTTGTTATTTTTCTGAAAATTCTTATTATGCAAATATGTTTGCTTGAAGACAGACAAAAGTTCAAGTGTGGGGTTGTGATGACAAGAAATTATTTAGGATTTCCAGCCATCTTTTGAAGTCAATTTTGAATTCAAGTGTTTAGTTTTATGGCATTTTAGCTAATAATTCAGAAGAAAGTCATGAAATTACAAGAACAGAGAAACACTAGAGATAGAAATGATCAAGGCCATTAGCGCACAATGTCGTGTCGCGTGCTGTCTAGCCACCTCGTGAGCTTCTGAAGGAAGGACAAGGTTTGCTCTCGCTCAGGATTGCGTCCTGGGCAATCAGAGCCGCGTCACGAGATACGAGGGGTTGCACCTCCATACGAGGCCATTAATGTTCATCTTCTTCAAATGAGCTGTCATCTCTCAGTGATTACAAGTGATCAAAGTAAAACAATAAAATTAAATGAACTAGACTGTTACATATGTAACATGGTCTTATAGGCAGTCGTAACATCCTTCGATTTTATGGGCTTGATAAATTGTTTCCTTATGGCAACATATCTAAAGTGTCACAGTTTGATTTATCACCATTGTTAAATTGAAGAATGTCTTCATTGCCATAAAACTCTGTTTGGTCACAATACTCTGCTATTTTTATTTTGTCATTACTCTGTCAAATCAAATAGCGCAAAACACTTAGGATTTTCGTTTCAACTTTTGTATCTTAGAAATCCTAAAGACTTAAGAGTTTGTTCAAAGACTGTTCAATTTACACCAACAATTGTTTATCCGGTGTAAGAACAAATTTGTTTATATTTGCTGTAAACAAATAGAAGTCTCTTGCCTACAAAGCTTGAGTATTAGAAGTCTCTTTCACTTGTGATTGAGCAATAGAAATCTCTTGGGGTTGCCCTTGAGCATTGAAAGTATCTTGCCTGTGTGCTTGAACAATAGAAGTCCCTTGGAGCTGTCCTTGAGCAGCGGAAGTCTCTTGGAAGAGTTCTTGAGCAATTGTAATCTAGTGAGATTATAGTGAAATCCCTTGGAAGTGCAAGGGGGATGGACTACTCCTGTGTTGTGGGAGGAACCAATATAAATTACTTGTGTCTGCTCTTTCTCTCTCTTGTGTTATGTTATTTCGCTGCAAGACCCTATGTCAGAATCTGAATCTAACAAGCTTTAAACACTCAGAAAAAGCCAACATAATTCAACGCCCCATCTTGTGTTTTTCTCACCTTCAATCGGTATCAGAGCACGGTCTGTGCTCAGCCACTTAACTGTGCCACAATCAAAGATCCAGTGAAAAATAAATGTCTGCTTCCACTTCCACTTCTAATCACAACACTTCCACCTCTGATAAAAATAGTTTCTCAGTGAGGCCTCCATCTTTTAATGGAGATGCTGCACAATTTTGATGCTGGAAGAGCAAGATATATAGTCACATCATAGGTATTGATGATGAACTATGGGATATCATTGCAGATGGTGTCAACTTTGAGGTAGATACAAAAGGTATAATGTCAGACAGGAAGAGTTTGACTGCCACCCAAAGAAAAATGTACAAAAAGCATCACAGAGTATGTGGTATACTAGTGGATGCTCTATCTCATGTTGAGTATACGAAGATTGTGGACAGATCCACATCAAAAGTAATCTTTGAATCTCTATGCTCTACCTACGAAGGAAACCAACAGGTCAAGGAGGCAAAAACTAACCAATTGGTTCACCAATATGAGCTATTTAGAATGAAGGAGGACAAAGATATTGAAACCATGTATTCAGGGTTTCAAACTCTTGTGTCTGGCCTTTAAGTTCTAAAGAAGAGCTATGATGTGCCTGATCATGTCAAGAAGATTCTTAGGAGTCTTCATGCCAGATTCAGACCAAAGGTTACAACCATACAAGTGGCAAAGGACCCAGACAAGCTGAGTCTGAAGAACTTGATAAACTCTCTCAAGAGTCATGATATTGAGCTTGATAGTGATGAACCAGCTCAGAAGTCCAAGTCTATTGCTTTAACCTCTATAGGAAAATCAGCCAAAACTCTTAAATCTGCTGAGCCAGTGGAAGAGATTTGAGATGAAGGATCTGATAATGATTCATATCTGGAGGAGATGGCTTATTTAACTAAGAGGTTCCAGTATCTGACCAGAACAAGAAAATTCCTAGGTAGAAGCAATGGTTCCAAGAGATCGGGATTCAAGACCAAGGGTGAAGACTGAGCATTTCATTGCTGAATGTCCAAAGCTACAGAAGGATAGGCCAAGAAAAGGAAGTTCCAAGTCAGGAAGCTCTAAGAAGGAGAACTACAAGAGCAAGCTGAAGGAAAGTCTCATGGCTACATGTGCTGAATTTAATGAGAATGTAGAATCTGACAAAGATGAAGAAGGAGCAAACTTAAGTCTGGTGGCTACAACAGCCTCTGATGTTGAGTCTGGATCAGATTCTGATGACGAAGACAAGGAACTTCACAACCTCACTAATAAGGAGTTAGTAGGTGCTGTCAAAGAGCTCGCCAGAAGATGTGTGAATAAATCAAGAGAATTCTGCAAGTTAAAGAAAAGATTTGATTTGTTAGAAGCAAGCAATAGTTTCTTGGACAAGGAGTATGATTGCCTTCTAATCATAAATGACATCTTGGAATATGGAAGATCTATTGATTGTGGTTCTGAAGAAACTTGTTGGATATTTGGTTGTTGGCTTCATGTTTGCTAAAATCAAATATACAAGCAATGTGCGTCTTCAGAAGCTGGACCTCAGAAACAGTACTTCAGAAGCTGGGTCTTCAGAAGCTGAACAGTACTTCAGAAGCTGATGTTCAGAAGTTGTGTTCAGAAGCAACATTCAGAAATTGTGTTCAGAAGTAACCTTCAGAAGCTGAAATGTTCAGACGCAGAACTTCTTCAAAAGTACCTTCAGAAGCTGGTTTTCTGCGTTCTGTTTTTTGCGCCTTGGAGTGTTTATTTTCTCATGTGATTTGTGGAAGATTTAATTGAAGAATTATCCAAGCTGCGTTTCTAGAAGAAAGAAGAATTTCGCAAGATATTTTCTGAAGATTGGATTCAATTATTTGTGAATATATTTTCAAAGAAATCTTTAGAAAATATATTTCTGGAAAATAAATTGCTTCTATATGTTTCTAAAGTATTTTGGAAATATATCTTTGAAGGATTTGGTTCAAGAATTATGTTGCTGCTGAAGCTATAAATAGAGGACGCTGCTATTGAAGAAAGTGATTCAAAACAGAAGTGATTATAGAGAGAGTCTTAGGTTTTGAGTCTGTAAGCTTTGTGCTGTGTTTTCTGTACACCACTCAAGTGTTTAGAGTTGGTTGTTTTTATTGAGTTGTAATCACTTGAAGCTTTTAAGCAAAAGTGACTGTTTATGTTTTGAAGAGTGTCTTCATCTTTGATTGTCTTAGAGTTTAAGATCACTGGGGCAGTGATTAATTGGTAGGAAGTAAGAGGGGTCTTATATCTAGGAGTTCCTGGGTAGAAATACCACGGGTAGTGATTAAGTGAGAAGGCTGTGAAACAGGGGCTGTTGTCATAGGACTTCGAATTGATACTATTATAGTGGATTTCCTTCCTGGCTTGGTAGCCTCCAGACGTAGGTGTGTTTGTCACCGAACTGGGTTAACAAATAACCTGTGTTTTTACTTTCTGTCTTTTATTTTGCTGTTATACGTACTCTGTTCAGCTCTGTTTTACGGTTCAGATTCAGGTCCTGCCAGGAATTTCAATTGGCATCAGAGCAGGCACCCTGCATGTTTTAGGGTGAGCTCCAGGGAAGGTTTTTTTCCGGCATTATGGACAAGGAAGGAGGATTTGTGAACAGATCACCTCTGTTGGATGGTTCCAACTATGATTATTGGAAATCTCGTTTGAGTGCTTTCCTAAAATCTATAGATAGCAAGACCTGGAAAGCAGTTCTGAAGGGTTGGGAACATCCTGTTGTGCTTGACAAAGATGGAAATAAGACAGCTGATCTGAAACCAGAAGAAGAGTGGTCCAAGGTAGAAGATGAATTAGCTCTTGGAAACTCCAAAGCCTTGAATGCTTTATTCAATGGAGTGGACAAGAACATGTTCAGACTGATCAAGCAATGCACTGAGCTAAGGATGCCTGAGAGATTCTCAAAACTACTCATGAAGGCACATCAAAGGTAAAATTGTTCAGACTTCAACTTCTCACCACCAAGTTTGAAAATCTCAAAATGTTGGAGGATGAGAACATACAAGATTTTTATATGAATGTTCTGGACATGGCTAACTCATTTGATTCTCTTGGAGAAAAAATATCTGATGAGAAACTTGTGAGGAAAATCCTCAGGTCTCTTCCCAAGAGATTTGACATGAAGGTGACTGCCATTGAGGAAGCACAGGACATCTCCAGTATGAAGGTTGAGGAATTGATAAGATCTCTTCAGAATTTTGAAATATCCAGAACTGATAAGAAGGGGAAAGGTGTTGCTTTTGTATCAAATGCTGATAATGAGGATGATGAAAGCACATCAGAAGCTCTTGTGATGCTGAGTAAACAATTTAACAAGATTCTGAAGCAGAAGACAAGAACTGGTGAGAAAAGCAATTAATCCAAAGGTGTTCAATGTCATGAGTGTGAAGGATATGGCCACATTAGGACAGAATGTGCAACATACCTCAAGAAACAGAAGAAGAGTTTGGCAGTTTCTTGGTCTGATGATGACTCAGAAGGAGAAGTGGAGTATGAGTCTGCCAAACGTGTTGTTGCTTTAACTGGTAGATACACGTCTGATGATGGAGTCAAGGTTTCAGAAGCATCATCAGGTTCTGAAACATCATCTGATACTGAATTCAGTGATGAAGAACTGTCTTTTGAAGAACCTGCTGATTCTTGCAAGAAGTTGCATGTTAAATTTGAAGAAGTGAGCAAGTAGCTGGAAGAACAGAAGAGAACTATCAGTCAACTTCAGGCTGAAAGAAGTGACCATCTAGCACAAATCTCTGATCTCAAAGATGAGGTAATCCAGCTGAACTCTCAACTTGAATATGTGAAGAAACAAGTCAGAATGTTGAACACTGGTACTGATGTGCTTGAAGAGATATTGGAGAGTCAGACCCAAGGGAAACCAAGTGGTATTGGATTTGATGATATGACCTTGAACAACAAACAACAAAATCCAGCTAAAAGGTTCATTGCTGCTGTTAAAACATGTGATCCAATGATGAGCAAAAATAAGTTGGAACACCAGAATCAACCTCAGGGATCTAAGAACAAGAGGGCATCTCATCCTTGGGTATGTCATCACTGTGGTAAAAAGGGGCACATAAAGCCTTTCTGTTTCAAACTGCATGGATACCCCAAACACTTTCAACAAAGAGAATTTGAACCTGTTGTAGTCAATGTCAAGAAGGTATGGAGACCAAAATGTAAAAATGTTGACAAGAGGCTGGAGAATAGGAAAGGAAAGGTTGTTGCTGCTGCCAGCAGGCCTACTCCTGTTGCTAAGAAGAGTGCAGGTGTTGGACCATCTAAAGTCTGGAGCAAGGTAGTGGTCCCTGTCCCAAACAAGAAGGAACTAAAAGGAAAGGAAATGGATCCTAGTGAGTCTGAGGATGATGTTGAGCAAGACATCATGCCCTATGTTCAGAAGAGGATTGCTGTACTTCAGAAGCAGATTGCTGGGAAGAAGATTGTGAATGTGCCTGAAGCACACATTGACTAAGCAGCATCTGAATGTGTGTCTAATGAAGACTAAGCAACTTCTGATGCTGAGTCTGAAGACTGTCAATTTTTTGACTATGTCCTGGATTTTGTGCTTCTGGTCTGCAATTTTGTACTACTCTGCAGTTGTGTTCTTTTGTTTTGTTCTTCTATGAAGACTTTGTGTGTGGGTACTGTTTGTGTGATTCTGCTGGTCTGAGAAGTGTCACTGATGTTACGGATGTGTATGGTGTTGTGATGGTTGTTTCAGAAGCAGTTCAGTAGTTCACAGGGGAGTTGTTCCTGTGTATCTGTTTCAGTAGTTCAGGGGGAGTAGGAGTCTCTGTTGGTTCCTGAATGTCATGTTTCATGGGGAATGTGTGTTTCTTGTTCCTGTGTCCTATCAGATGCTGATTTATGTGCTCAGAACTGGAAGCTGATCTATTTCAAAAGCTGTTGCTGCTGAATGATATGTTTCAGGGGGAGTTTTTGTGTGAAACGTAGTGTTTATGCTGCTGCTGACTCTGTTGCTACATTTGTGTTATGTTTTTCATGGTTGCGTATTTTGTTGTGTGAAGAATTTGCTTTGTGTATCTCTCTGTGCTCAAATTGATTTTAGCCAAAAATTTGCCAAAGGGGGAGATTGTTGGATATTTGGTTGTTGGCTTCATGTTTGCTAAAATCAAATATACAAGCAATGTGCGTCTTCAGAAGCTGGACCTCAGAAACAGTACTTCAAAAGCTGAACAGTACTTCAGAAGCTGGGTCATCAGAAGTTGAACAGTACTTCAGAAGCTGGGTCTTCAGAAGCTGTACAGTACTTCAGAAGCTAAACCTTCAGAAGCTGATGTTCAGAAGCTGTGTTCAGAAGCAACATTCAGAAGTTGTGTTCAGAAGCAACCTTCAGAAGCTGAAATGTTCAGACGCAGAACTTCTTCATAAGTACCTTCAGAAGCTGGTTTTCTGCGTTCTGTTTTCTGCGCCTTGGAGTGTTTATTTTCTCATGTGATTTGTTGAAGATTTAATTGAAGAATTATCCAAGCTGCGTTTCTAGAAGAAAGAAGAATTTCGCAAGATATTTTCTGAAGATTGGATTCAATTATTTGTGAATATATTTTCATAAGAAATCTTTAGAAAATATATTTCTGGAAAATAAATTGCTTCTATATGTTTCTAAAGTATTTTGGAAATATATCTTTGAAGGATTTGGTTCAAGAATTATGTTGCTGCTGAAGCTATAAATAGAGGACGCTGCTATTGAAGAAAGTGATTCAAAATAGAAGTGATTATATAGAGAGTCTTAGGTTTTGAGTCTGTAAGTTTTGTGCTGTGTTTTCTGTACACCACTCAAGTGTTTAGAGTTGGTTGTTTTTATTGAGTTGTAATCACTTGAAGCTTTTAAGCAAAAGTGACTGTTTATGTTTTGAAGAGTGTCTTCATCTTTGATTGTCTTAGAGTTTAAGATCACTGGGGCAGTGATTAATTGGTAGGAAGTAAGAGGGGTCTTATATCTAGGAGTTCCTAGGTAGAAATACCACGGGTAGTGATTAAGTGAGAAGGCTGTGAAACAGGGGCTGTTGTCATAGGACTTCGAATTGTTACTATTATAGTGGATTTCCTTCCTGGCTTGGTAGCCTCCAGACGTAGGTGTGTTTGTCACCGAACTGGGTTAACAAATAACCTGTGTTTTTACTTTCTGTCTTTTATTTTGCTGCTTCTGAACCACTGTTATACGTACTTTGTTAAGCTCTGTTTTACGGTTTAGATTCAGGTCCTGCCAGGAATTTCAAAACTGATCTAGAAAGGGAGTACGACATTGCAATGGAACATCAACAAGCTATGAGTGATCACATCAAGGAACTTGAAGATAAAATTAAAGTACTGGAAACTGTTTCTAAAGACAGGGTCATCAAATCCTTGGCAAATCATGAACCAATCTTTGAAGAATACCTAGCCAGATCTATTGGAAAAAGCAGGCTGGCCATGATGATTTACAATATATGCAGGAGCCTGTATGTTTTAGATTGAAACCTAAGAGGGGGTGAATTAGGTTTTTGATTTTTTCAGATAATTTTTGTGAGTTTAGTGTTCTTGATAATTTTTCCGGAAAGTTATTATGAAAGTCTGAATGGAAATGCGGAAAAATAAAGAGTATAGGGAAGAGAAAAACACAAGAGAGAAATTACAGCGGTTTCCCTAATGGTACATCCACTCCCTCCACACCCCGTGAAGGAATTCACTATGTTAGAATCTTTGTTACAAACAATCTCACCCCAAGACCCCCTAACAATCTTTCTAACATACACCAGATAATACCCCACTATCTTTACAACTATTCTCACGAACAATGGCAAGAAAACTTTACAACAATGTAATTGAAGATTAACAAACGTATGGCTGTATATTTTTGTCAATATCACTCTTAAACAAATGGACTTAGTGCTCAGAAAACCTTTTTAATAAATGTTAAAGTGTGGGCAAAGTTTTCCAATAATTAAAAGAAAGTTTGAATGCAAGTGATATTGAAATTCACAATTGAGAGTTTGAAAATTGTTGTCTTAATTTGCTTTGATTCTCAATTGAATTTATAGAGGCTAAAAAGATGTTTTTGAAACAATGCTACATTTCAAAAAGTTTTACCAATGAATAGACACATATTTAGAATGGCACCTATTCATAAAAAATGAGTATGAAAAACATTTGAACCAAATATGGCCTTTGGAAAATAAATTAGAAAAATAGTCGTTTGACAAATTAACGGTGCTATGAAATCAATTGTGCAATGGCAATTAAAATTGAGACATTCAGGCATTAAAATAATGTAGCCGTTACAACTCAATTCTCCCTTTAATGATCAACGGTCACAAAATCAAAAATTGCTTCATCATAATTGATTATGCCTTTGATATGGTAAAGATACATAAATCCATTTTGATGTGTAGCCATATCATAATAAACTATATGATTTTCCTCAATCAATTATGGACCAAAAAGAAACACGTCCAGGAGCATTTTCTTTGGCATAATTAAATTAGTATTTAATTTAAAATCATGCTCAAAATATTTTTAATGTCAAAACCAATTATGCAATTTCCAAAATAAATTATAACTTTTCATGCAAAAACATTTTCTAGCAAAATCATATTTAAATAAAAATTATTGCGAGTGTGTGATTTATTTTCAAGAGATTTTTAGGCATTGCTTTATATCGGGACTTAGAAAAAAGTTTGTAATTATTTTCTGAGCATTCTAAGTTGTTCTATAAGTTAAGAATGATAAATCGAAAAATAATTTGCCACATTTACAAAGTGTATAACCAAGAAGCCTAGACACTAATCTTCATTCTGAATCTCCAACTTGTGCCTCCATAGTTTTTCTTCTTTTGTGATGTGAGTTTGTTATCATCAAAACCCAGCCAAAGTTAGAAGGAAATCTTCTTTACAGAGCCATGATGAAGAAGTCTGTTGTTCTGAAAAATGTTACAAAGAAGTGAATACTCCAAAAAAGTCAAAAAAGCCTTCGAGCCCTGTTCAGAGGGAGGAAGATCTGAACACTCACTCTGTACCGAAAAGATCAGAAGCTCAAAACTTGAACAACTCAGAATCCAGAGTCTTTAAGTCTCATGATATGACAAAGATAGAGGTAGTGACTATAAAGTCAAGTGATCTGACTAAGCTAGACTCTAAGACAAAAAAGTCAAAAGTTCTGACCAAACTAGAGTATGAGTCTAAAAAGGCAAAGACTTCAGTAAGGTCAAAACCTAAGACACAAAGACCTCAAAATCTGAGCAACTCAAAGTCTGAAGCTAAGAATCATTCAAGACCAGAAACTGTTAAATCAAAAGTCTTGGATAGTTCTCAGTACCAAAGCTTCAAACCTAAGGTACAAAGGAAGGGAAGATCTTTTAGAACTAACAAGAAAAGACCCATCAAGTTGTGAGTACCTAGAAAAGAAATTGTTTACATTTCAGGTAATCCTCGAAGCAAAACACTTGACTCAATTCTAATTCCTGAAGAATGGCTATTCACAAAACATGATGAAAGAAATGCATGTGTTCCAAGTCCTCACACTGAAAGAGGAAGATATTGCGGCTTCTGGAGAGAACCAGAAGAGGAGGACTTTTGGTACAGTACTTATGGTTAATCCTCATTTCTCTCTCTCTCTCTCTCTCTCTCTCTATCTTGTAATTATTGTTTTATTTATTTTTGATAGATCTGAACATAATATGCTCAACATAAATTGATTATGTATATAGCTGTTATGATATGAGATGTGAGAATCTGCAGAGTTATCAATGTGACAAGTTCATCAGGTTCTCAAGTCTAAAGAAGGGACAAAAATTTTGAAATCAACTTTTGAAACTGGTTGATCAGAAGATATATTATATTTTATGAATAAGTAATGATTGATAACTCTGGATTAAAAAGTGTACAACATGTCAAAAATGGAATAACTTCTATATCTTGGAAAGTTGAATTAGTCAAGGGACTATCAAAGTTATAACAATACTTAGATTCTCTTTAAAATGGGCAGGCTAGAAAAGAACTTTTAAGAAAATCTTTTCAAAAACAAATAATGTCGTCTTATCTCTTCAGACTTTAAGAACCTCCTCATCTGAACCTGCTTATATCAGTTGACATTGAACAAGCAAGCATGAAGGATTATGAATCAGTCACACTGGATAACTAAAAGCAGAAAGCTTAGTTAATTTCTCAGAACCTGAGTTGAGTCATATGATCTGAAGCAAGAGCATCATATGTATCAGTTGAGAGAAATGAACTAAGTATGTCTCACTCTCATAAGTTTAGATGTACTAGCTTTATCCTAAACATCTGAATATGTCTGAAGCAAATTGTGCCATAATCCTCTGAGTGTATTCCTCTATGAATACTCTAAAGGATCAAGGCATACACATTATATAATTCTAAAACTACATCAGTTAAAGAATATATACATATCCTATATGCTAACAAGAAGCTTGATGATAAGTGTCAAGGCTAGTTTAAAAAGGTTATGCTGGTATACAAATTTCAAAAGATGTCACAAATGCTACACCTGTGAAAACCATGTGGAATCTTGAATCAAGTGAATAAATTAGAAGGATATCCACATGATGAATGCAATGTGACCAAAGGTGAATCTGATCATACAACAGGCAAACAATGTGAGATCTTGATGGAAAGCAATCCCAAAAGAATATTGTTGGAAACAAAACAAATGATCAGAAGAAGATACTGAAGAGTGAGCTGATCAGAAGCAATACAAAGGTATGCTAAAGATTTTGTTGTTATTTAATAGTCCTAAGATACAATGAAACTCAGAGTCATAATACACTCAGAAGCTACTCCAATCAGAATCTCTATGAGCAAGTCTGATGGGAACAAACATCTGATTGAATCTGTGACTCTGAAGGTTCAGAGTTAGATAAACACTTCTGTCTGACACCTGGAAAGGTCCTTAATCTACTTTATTGACACCTATTATTACTGTGCCATTACTCTGCCAAATCAAATAGCGCAAAACACTTAGGATTTTCGTTTCAACTTTTGTATCTTAGAAATCCTAAAGTCTTAAGAGTCTGTTCAAAGATTGTTCAGTTTACACCAACAATTGTTTCTCCGGTGTAAGAACAAATTTGTTTATATTTGCTGTAAACAAATAGAAGTCTCTTGCCTGCAAAGCTTGAGCATCAGAAGTCTCTTTCACTTGTGATTGAGCAATAGAAGCCTCTTGGGGTTGCCCTTGAGCAATAGAAGTCTCTTGGAGTTGTCCTTGAGCAGTGGAAGTCTCTTGGTAGTGACCTTGAGCATTAGAAGTCTTTTGCAAGTGTGCTTGAGTAAGTGGAAGTCTCTTGGAAGAGTCCTTGAGCAATTGTAATCAAGTGAGGTTATAGTGAAATCCCTTGGAAGTGCAAGAGGACTGGACTACTCCCGTGTTGTGGGAGGAACCAATATAAATTGCTTGTGTCTGCTCTCTCGCTCTCTCTCTCTCTCTATCTTTTATCTTTGTGTTATGTTATTCCGCTGCACTCAAACTCTGTGTCAGAATCTGACCAACTTTAAACACTCAGGAAAAAAAAACCAAAAAAAGTCAACACAATTCAACCCTCCTTCTTGTGTTTTTCTCACCTTCATTCTTCGTTTTCTCTTGATTTATCCTATTTATTTGAAATATTTTAAATGTAGCAAAATACTAATAAAACTTAAATAAAAGTACTAATTTATTAAATAAAATATACTATAAAATTATGCAAAATAACATGTTATCAATTATTCATACCATAATAATATAATAAAAATAATAATATTTTTGCTATAACTAATAAAATATATCATTTCTACAAATCTTATTTTGGACTAATATGTTGAAGCCATCACTAGTCAATCGTGACATCCACATACAAATAACAAAAGAAACAAGTCTTCCCATGAGCTAAGTCGCATTGTCTTTCCCCTTGGCCACCTGTTCATCTGTAAAAAATTAAATTAAACGAGGTAAGATTACATCTCAATGAGTTTCTTAACTAATCCCAAAAAGATATCTTAATGTCTTAAACTTCTAGGAATACTTCAGATACAACATTACCAATAACAGGTACATATAAGTTTAAATAGATATGGGTGGATCACACAACTATTATCTTGTTAGTTTTACTACAGATCCCCTGAGTGTGAGTGGTACCAGGGTTTTCTGTTTTTCGCTTATCATAATCAACTACCACATGACTTTTTTCACTAAGTTTATTAACATGTTTAATTTTTACGACACATGCATATTCAACATATGGTACGGTTACCATAGTCATGATACTTTAATATAGATCGACAACAATATAATACATTGTTCAATTACTAACTCTTATATACCATCATAAAAATTCAATCTCTACCTTATTCTCATCCAACGATCATTATATTCATATTTTTTTTATCTCATTCACTAGTGACTTATAAGCTAAGTAATTTTCATATGAGATAGTATAAAAATAAGATAAGATTTAGGTTCAAACTAATATTCTGAAGTTTCTAGATTCATAGCTCAGATATATTTTTCATTGTATTTTACCTTTACCTTATAGACCTCATCGATAATTTGTGTGTGGAAGTAAATGGAGTATTTTCTTCCACTCCTTTTGCAACTAACCTGGGATGTGTCAACGTCAGTGATGAGGATAATTGTCTTATGAATTACCAAGGTGTATTTTGAAGTCATTTACTTTGAGTCTTTTGATGTATGACTGTATACTTGGTATTCAGTTTAAGGTGTGTTATACACTATACTCTAGATATGAATACACTTTTATGTTATGATATAAAATATATGCTTTCCATGGAGAGCGATTATATATGTATACGAGTTATGTCAGTTGATTAGGTTTGACCTTTGAGCGTTGGGGCGTGTTACACTATCACTATGATGATACCATTATAGGTGATTAGATGGTAGTTCTACCAAGAGATCTTTAAGATAACACCCAAAGTGTAAAACTCAATCATCTACTCTCATCCCTTGACCTCTATAACTCAATTATAATTTTATTAGATTATATGTCAAGAACTAGGCCATATGTGTCCTTAAACATCTCTACATCATTTTTAATTAAACAATTAAAACAGCAACTTTGTAATATTAGACAGGATACGTTGACACCAAATCTTAACCGTTGATTTCTTTTGATCTGAAGGCTTATATTGTTCATTTAGAATATCATGTGAACCACTCTCACACGATTATCCTTATGTCTTATCCAAAACGAGATCTCCATTTTTTTGTTCTTCCATTCTACCCCTTCTTCTCTAATACGATACCATCCGACATAAAATTCATGGTTCAAATTTTGTAATATAAATTCAATCTGATGTTATTGTGGTGCCAAGTTCCAATTTTGTATTCCATAGGGGTAGAAAAACTGCAATGCAATGTAAGAAAATAGGATTATTGCTATTCGAAAACTGTGAAATTGAATGAAACAGAGAAGGGATCTGCCGAATATGTGCCGGATTTGATGTTCCAACGACGGATCAGTACTTTTGGAAGAGATATAGGGTTTGCGAGCCAAGTTCAATTTTGCATTCCCTATGTGTAGATCTTAACAAGGCAGTTAGATTTTTTGTTAATGGCACAAAAGATGCAATTGCATATATTCATGGCATTCATGGATAAGAAAGGCACATAAGCACTACCTTCATATTTTGAGAAGAGACAAAAAATGATAGAACCATAATCGTGTGAGAGTGGTTCACATGATATTCTATATGAGCAAATATAAGCCTTCGGATCAAAAGAAATCAACGGTTAAGATTTGATGTCAATGAATCCGTTGACACCTGGTGTCAACGGATCCTGACTCTTGTAATATGTTTAACATGTTTATCCTTTTTAGGTCTTTGAATTTTTTTATGAGTCAGGATCTGTTGACACCGTGAGAAATAAAAATATGGAAAGCATATAAATATATACTTTCCATAAATCGTGGAGAACCCTTTCAATCTAGTAATGTAATGATTCAAGGGGTTCTCACAAACAACAAACATATATTATAATTTCCATTTTTTCAAGTGAATGTAACAGAAAAATATTCTTTTTCATAAGGTTTTTTTTTTTCTCTTTTTGATTCATTTGTTCATGAAAATGCTCTATCAAAAATTAGCTAGAATAGCTTCAACCTTGTCAACCGAGAATGAAAAAATGAAATCCGGATAAATACCAATACCTATTACGGGTATAAGGATAGAAATTGAAATAAATAGTTCTCTCGGCCCAGAATAAAAAAAAATAAGAGTTTGGTGTATTAAAAAACTTGTATCCATAGAACATCTGCCATAAGATAGATAATAAATAAATAGGAGGTGTCAACGGATTCGTTGATACCAAATCTCAACCGTCTATTTTACTTGATCAAAGACTAATTATAGTGCCACATTTTATTTATTGTGTATCCTTTCTTTCAATCACACGCTATTATTGTTTTTAATTATTACAAAACCCAAATTGGAAACATGATGCTCCTTATTCTCTTGTCTGCAAATTAAAAATACTTCATAACCTGTACCAAAAAAAAAAAAAACTTCATAACCGACTAATTAAAATACTTCCAAGATATTATCATTTAGAATGAATTGGAAATATTAGTTGGTAAATCGTTATCCTGGAAGAAAAAATGATTTTAATGCTTGAGTGCGATTGGTGGAATGTATGGCCATGAATCCATGATTGAATAAATATAAGCAATTTCATATGAATTTCTGATATAAAATCAATTTTATGATTTGGTAAAATAAAAAACCCTTTAAAGCTAGTTTTCGATTATCAGGAAATCATGCTTTCATTGTTGTTCTTCCGGATTTTGCTCAAGCAGATTTGAGAAGAAACATGTGCGTGTGTTAAGGTTCATGTAAGTTAGTTAATAGACAATTACAAGCCATTGGATTAATCAAAACTAACGGTTAAAATTTGGTGTTAATATAAAGATTAACACCTGGTGTCAACGGATTCTAACTCTTTTTTTATTATCGGTTAGTGTATCTTTGTAATCCTTTTTACTTTCATATACATGTGTGTTTATTTACCATTGAAAACAAATATTTAGCATGTTTTTAAAGCTATCAAAGAAATGTGCACCAAAAAAAGCTATCAAAGAAATTGCAAGTTCTAAGAAATATATGAAAGTGTAAGAGAAATTATAAGAGTAACAACGTTATGATGATTAAAGAAAATGAAAGGTTCATGCATAATAGAGAATTATTTTCTACCTTAACGATTTAAGAATTTTACAATAACCTTTAATACATGTCAGTTTTCCAAAAGGAGCATTTGGATATTTTCTATAACAAGGCTTAATTGCATGTTTGGTCCCTTATGTTTATTTTAGGTTTCAAGTTAGTCCTTTTTGTTTTAAACATTTCAAGTTGGTCCAAGTAGTGTGTCTAGGAGGTATTTTTGTCGTTTTCCATGCAATTCCAATTTGAATCTGAATGTGAACATAATTGGAGCTCAAATTTTAATAGAAACTCCTACTTTCAGGTGTAAAAAGTCAACTTGAAAGGACCAACTTATGTTAACGTTGCAAACAAAAGGGACAAACTTGAAAACATTTAAAATAAAAGGGACCAACATGAAACCTAAAATAAACGTTTTGGACCAACTTGAAACGTTTATAACATAAGGGACCAACTTGAAACCTAAAATAAACGTAAGGGACTAAACATGCAATTAAGCCCTATAACAATCATCAGTAAGTACACACTCTCATGTAATGTAAAATATAAATAAATAAATATTATTAAAAATGAGTGAAATATTGTATACAAAATAAACAAAAAATGAGAATAATTGTTAGAATAAGAACTCTAGTCAGAGTCTGAAGTCAGAGTCTGCGTCTGAAGGTTCTGCTTCTGAACCAGTTAGGTTATGAGTCTGAACTAGTTAAACTTGGCTATTGTTAACTGTCAACAGCTGTCACTTAGTGACACCTGTCCCCTTCTCTTAGCCTCTATAAATATGTGTAACTACGCTTGAGAATCACAATGAAATATTCACAATTCAGAATTAATATTTTCCCTCTCTTTCTCTCTTTCCTTTCTCTCTCCTATAACAAACTTTCTCTCTCCTCTAACTAACTTTCCTTCAAGCTTTTCGGTGTTCATCAATGGCGTTTTGCACTTCTATCATGGTATCTAGAGCTTCTTTTTGATCCAGTGCCTTTCCACCATGGCTACACCTCCTCCTACTGCGTCAGAAGCACAGCGTGTCACTGTTGCAGCTTCGAAAACCTTCAAACAAACAGTTTCTGTCAAACTTGATGATTCAAACTATCTCCAATGGAAGCAGCAAGTAGAAGGTGTGCTGCGAGGTACGAAAATGGTGAAGTTTGTGGTTTCTCCACAAATCCCACCGGTTTATCTCAACGACGCCGCACGCGAAGCCGGAACTGAAAATCCTGCGTATTCCGAGTGGGAAGAGCAAGATTCCTTGCTCTGTACCTGGATTCTATCTACAATTTCGCCTTCGCTCCTTTCGCGCTTTGTTCGGTTTCGAAATTTGTGGCAAGTCTGGGAAGAGATTCACAGTTATTGCTTCATGCAGATGCGAACGCGTTCGCGTCAACTGCGTTTTGAACTTCGTGCCATTACCAAAGGTTCACAGCAAAATATCAGAGTTCATCTCTCGTGTTCGTGAGATTTCTGAAGCACTCATGTCTATAGGAGATCATGTTCCTCACCGTGATCTTATTGAAGTTGTTCTTGAGGCTCTTCCTGAAGAATTCAATGCTATTGTGGCCTCTGTTAACAGTAAATCAGAGGTTATCTCATTGGATGAGCTTGAGTCTCAACTTCTCACTCAAGAAGCTCGTAATGAAAGGTTCAAGAAAGTTGCCATCACTGAGCCTGCTTCTGTCATCTCACTCACAATGCTAATGCTAAATCCCAAGGCCAAGCACCAAACTCTGGTTTTCCTGATGGTAACCCTCATCCAAACTCTCAGTTTAACAACAATAATCAGTTTTCTGGTGCTTACTTTGGTGGTAGAGGTCAGTCACGTGGCAAAGGTTTTAGAGGAGGACGTTTCAGAGGCAGAGGTGGTAGAGGAAATGGTTTTCCACGCCCCTACGTTCAATGCCAGATATGTTACAAAACAGGGCATGATGCTAGTTACTGCCACTACCGTCTTCAGCCTCAATATGATGCATTCTTTGCTCCCTATGGCTATGGTACCTTCTATGGTTATGGTGCTCCTAGTGGTTATGGTGGTGTACCATCCAATGTCTGGATGCAGCCACGTTTTCCTAACTCTGGAGGTTCTCTCAGACCTCAGTCCTCTCAGTTTCCTCAATCTTTTGGTGGACATAGACCTCCAGCACCACAGGCCTTGTTTGCTGGAACTCCTGCTAAGTCTGTCAGCTCTAATGGTGGTAGCTTTAACCACATCTGGTATCCTGATTCTGGAGCCACTCACCATGTTACACCTGATGCTGGAAACTTGATGGATGCAGTGCCACTTTCAGGTTTTGATCAAGTTCATGTTGGTAATGGACAAGGTCTGTCTATAACTTCTGTTGGTTCTATGAGTTTCCCTTCACCTCTCCAACCTCGAACCACTTTAAAACTCAATAATTTACTTCTTGTTCCTTCCATAACTAAGAATTTGGTCAGTGTTAGTCAATTTGCTAGGGATAACAATGTTTACTTTGAATTTCATCCTAATGAGTGTTTTGTTAAATGTCAGGGTTCTTCTAAAGTTCTCTTGAAAGGTCTTCTTGGAAGTGATGGTCTTTACCAGTTTCATCCTCAGTCTCCTGCTCTCTCCTCCCAGAGTCCCACTGCCAATCTAGCTTGCAGCAAGAATAACTTGTTCTCTTCCATAGGAAATCCTTCTAGTTTACAATTTGGTACTTTTCAATGTAATAATATTAATTGTTCTCCACCTGTTTCTTCAAACAGTCATAGTTCATCTTTGTATGGTATATGGCATAGCAGGCTAGGCCATCCTCACTATGAGGTCCTTAGGAATGTACTGAAACTCTGTAATGTTACTATTCCTAATAAAACTTTGTCTGATTTTTGCTCTTCATACTGTCTTGGTAAATCTCATAGGTTACCTTCTGTTACCTCCACTACTACCTACAAAAAGCCCCTTGAACTTGTGTTTTGTGACCTGTGGGGACCTGCACCTGTTGAGTCCTCTTGTGGATACTCATATTTCCTCACAATTGTTGATGTCTTTTCACGTTTTACTTGGATTTACCCTTTAAAACTAAAATCTCATACCTTATCCACTTTTCAAAATTTCCAAACTATGATTGAACTACAACTTAATCACAAAATTAAAAGTGTTCAATCTGATGGTGGTGGTGAATTTCGCCCCTTTACCAAATTTCTTAATGACCAAGGAATCATACATAGATTCACCTGTCCCCACACACATCACCAAAATGGGTCTGTTGAGAGGAAACACAGGCACATAGTTGAAACTGGCCTCACTTTACTTGCTCATGCTAAAATGCCCTTGTCTTTTTGGGATCATGCCTTCCTTACTGCCACATACCTGATCAACAGAATGCCTACCTCCACTTTAAACAACCAGTCACCATTCTTTAAACTCCATTTACAATTCCCTGATTACAAATTTCTGAAAAGCTTTGGATGTGCATGCTTCCCTTTTCTGAGGTCTTATAACACTCAAAAACTTGATTTTCACTCAAAGGAATGCATCTTTCTAGGCTATTCTTCTTCTCATAAAGGATACAAATGTCTTGACTCCACTGGCAGAATCTTTATCCCTAAAGATGTAGTTTTCAATGAACTAAAATTTCCTTATCCAGAGTTGTTTCCCTCTCCCTCTCATCAGTGTGTGCAGCCTGACCCACCTACCTTGTCCACCTTTCTTCCTACTCCCACTTCTTCCATCCCAACCTCAGGTGCCTCCTCTGCTACTCCTCCACCTAGTTCCCCTATGAGTTCTGCACCATCACAGCATGCTTCCTCTGATTTTCCTATGAGTCCTTATCAGTCTCCCTCTCAAAATTTTGCTACTTCTGTCCCTGACTCACATGTTCCTAGTGATACTGTGCTTGCTGTTCATCCCATTTCTGTTATCTCTCATTCTCATTCTGTTTCCAACCCAGTTGAGTCTACATCTGGCTCCAGTAGCTCCTCTTCTGTGTCTCCACCTATTGTTCCCCATATAATTAATCTTAACAGCACTCACCCTATGAGCACCAGAGGTAAACTTGGTATTGTGCGACCTAAGTTGCATTCTACCTTGCTGCTAACTCAGTTTGAACCAACAAGTTATAAACAGGCCATTAAGGATCCAAAATGGCACCAAGCTATCCAAGCTGAATATGATGCTTTGTTGCATAACAACACTTGAAGTCTTGTTCAGTTACCTCCTAACAGACAAACTATTGGCTGCAGGTGGGTCTTTAGACTCAAAGAGAAACCAGATGGGTCTATTAGCAAGTACAAGGCAAGATTAGTAGCTAAAGGATTTCATCAGAAGCCATGATTTGACTACAATGAAACCTTTTCTCCAGTTGTTAAACCTGTCACTGTCAGAACTGTTCTAACCCTTGCTGTTACTAATCAGTGGCCTATTCAGCAGCTTGATGTGAATAATGCCTTTCTTAATGGGTTTTTCAATGAAGAAGTCTACATGGTTCAACCTCCTGGCTATGAACAGCATGCCCCTTCCCTAGTCTGCAGACTAAACAAAGCCTTGTATGGTTTAAAACAGGCTCCTAGAGCCTGGTTTGAAATAGCAGATGTGATCCTTCTTTATTCACCTTGCATGCAAATAATCATAGTACCTTTCTTCTGGTATATGTTGACGATATAATCATCACTGGCAGCTCACATAGTTTAATTCAGCAACTTGTTCAGAATTAAACTCAGAATTTTCTCTAAAAGATTTAGGTAACCTGGACTACTTTCTTGGCATTGAAGTTCATCACTCCAGTTCTGGCTCTCTTCTTCTCTCTCAACCTAAATACATAAGAGATTTGCTCACCAAGGCCAACATGGATAATGCAAATAGTATGCCTCTCCAATGGCTTCTAGTACTAAGCTTTCCAAGTATGGGTCAAGCCCTATGTCCGATCCCACTTACTTCAGATCTATAGTGGGTGCTCTTCAATATTCTACTATCACTAGACCTGAGATTTCTTACTCAGTGAACAAAGTATGCCAGTTCCTATCAGCTCCTCTTGAGGATCATTGGAAGGCAGTGAAGAGAATTCTTAGATATCTTCAGGGTACACTCAATCATGGTCTGCTGATTGTTCCTGCTCCTAAAAATGAACCTATATCTCTTACAGGGTTCTGTGATGCTGATTGGGCATCTGATCCTGATGACTGAAGAAGCACATCAGGTGCCTGCATCTATCTTGGTCCTAATCTAGTCTCCTGGTGGGCCACGAAGCAGACTCTAGTGGCCAGATCCAGTGCTGAAGCTGAGTACAGAAGTCTGGCTCAGACTTCTGCTGAAATCCTATGGATGCAGTCCTTACTCAAAGAACTCAGAGTTCCAGTCAAGGTGCCTCAAGTTTATTGTGATAACTTGAGTGTTGTTTCACTTGCTCATAATCCAGTGCTTCATTCCAGAACAAAGCACATGGAGTTGGACATCTTTTTTGTCAGAGAGAAGGTCATGAATAAAAGCTTGCAAGTCTGCCATGTTCCTGCTCAAGACCAGTGGGCAGACATCCTTACCAAGCCTCTATCCACAACAAGGTGATATATCTTAGAGACAAACTAAGGGTTTGTGACACCCTCAGTTTGAAGGGGGAATGTTAGAATAAGAACTCTAGTCAGAGTCTGCGTCTGAAGGTTCTGCTTCTGAACCAGTTAGGTTCTGAGTCTGAACTAGTTAGACTTGGCTATTGTTAGCTATCAACAGCTGTCACTTAGTGACACCTGCCCCCTTCTCTTAGCCTCTATAAATATGTGTAACTACTCTTGAGAATCACAATGAAATATTCACAATTCAGAATTAATATTTTCCCTCTCTTTCTCTCTTTCCTTTCTCTCTCCTATAACAAACTTTCTCTCTCCTCTAACTAACTTTCCTTCAAGCTTTTCTGTGTTCATCAATGGCGTTTTGCACTTCTATCAATAATTATACTTACTATTAGACTTTAAGCCGTTGACGACAACAAGACACAAGGAAACCAAAAAGATAACAATATAAACAAACTTGAGAGTTGCAACCATTTTTCCACCTATGTAACATATATAAAATGCCTTGATCACATTATATAGTAAAAACATCTTTCTATGTTTACTTCAATTAAATAGTTTTAAATAAAAAAATACATATTTTGGCCCTTTAAGTTTGACAAAGATACCAGATTAGTCCTTTAAGTTTTTTAAGTTTTAAATAGGTCATTTAAGTTGTTAATTTAATGCACTGTTACCATTTTAAGGACCTATTTGAAACTTAAAAAACTTTAAATAGGTGCATTAAATTAACAACTTAAAGGACATATTTAAAACTCAAAAAAACTTAAAGGATCTATTTGAAACTTAAAAAACATAAAAGACTAATCCGATATTTTTGTCAAACTTAAAGGACTAAAAGTTGTATTTGGCCTTTAAATAATTATGTGGTTGCAAGAAATCCTACTTAAAATTAGAATAACTATTAATGTCTTTAAAGTTCATTGATGAATCATATTTGTCCCTTTAGCCCGTGTAATAGATCTCACAAAACAACTTTGCTTGTAATTAGAGTTCATTCTTGTTTAGTGGATCGACATTCACCAAAACAACACTCTAAATATATTTACCAACCTTTTATTTTTATCTTTTTTTTTTATCTAGCCTTTCATAATAGTGAGAAGAAAACCAACATTTTTTTCTGCTGGTGTGAGTGGAATTGGACTCATAAGCAAGGTTTTGCATGTTGAATATTGTATTTAAATAAAATATGGTTAGAATGGTAGAACCCATTAACGATGACCAAACATATTATCTAGTTGTGATTAGTCATTGATAAGTGTTAACCAATAGATATTTTGCATGTTTAGCACGACGAAGTAAAAAATATAACAAAAGAGAAATGACAGTTATGAGAGGTGCCAAAATGTATTAACCTGAAGTATTGAGAACTCTTCATCGTTATAGCATTGACAAAGGGTGATGTTGATCTACGATTTGGCAATGAAGCAAAAGTTGTTGCTATTGCCGTGTGAACTTATGTATTAACTTTCTCTGGTAGTTTAATAATTCAGGTAGAGAACTGTTATATGTACATACAATTAAAGGAAATATTATTTTTGTTTCTTGTTTGGAAAAGTGTTTGATTTTTCATCTTTTACGATAGGTTAAATTACAACATACGTCCTTTAATTTATTTAATTATAATAAATTGGTCATTTAAGTTTTATTAGTATCACTTACGTCCTTTAAGTTATTTAATTGTAACAAATTAGTCCTTTAAGTATTTTTCGTGACACTTAGGTCATTTAAGTTATTTAATTGTAACTTTTAGACCCTGAATAACTTACATTTTTAAGATCTAAAATACCCCAAATTGTTACGGTTAAATAACTTAAAGGACCTAATTGGTAAGAAAAAAACTTAAAGGACCAACTTGTTACAATTAATTAACATAAAGGACCTAAGTGATATAAAAAAATTTAAATGACCAATTTATTACAATTACATAACTTAAAGGACCTTTTACAATATATAAAGGGGATACACTCTTTTAGGCTGTATTTTTTATCTATCAAAAAACCTTGTTAAGATATGAATCCAATTTCACTCATACCAACATAATACAATGTTGGTTTTCTTCTCTCTATTAAGAAATGCTAGATAAAAAGTAAAAAATAATACGAAATGTTGATAAAAAAGAATGAACTCTAATTATAAGCAAAATTGTTTTCTGTGATCTATATTATATGAGCTAAGGGGACAAATATGATTCATCAATGTACTTTAGAGACATTTAATAATCATTCTAATTTCAAAGAAGGATTTCTTGCAACCACATAATTATTAAAAACTACTTAATTGATGTAAACATAGAAATATGTTTTTTACTATATAATGTGATCATGGCATTTCATAAAAGGGTTAATAGGCTTTTACCCCTGCCAAATAGCCGAAATTTGGTTTATCCCGTGTAATTTTTTTTTGAGATCCCCTTGTAATTTAAAGATTTTTTGGTTTTGGACTCTCAATGCATATGACTGTACACTTAAGCTTACATGGAGCGCTGGGTCAGCTTTTTTTTATTACATGACGTGGTGAGTGTATAATTAATTTTATTTTTTACTTTTTTTATTACATCTCACTTACATCTCATTTTTTTATTTTTTATTTATAATTTAAAAAAAACTTAAAAATACAAGAAATTTTTCCAGAAAAAATTCTTCTAACTCCCCCCTCTCTCTTCTCCCTTCTCACATCTCACTTCTCTTCTTTTGTCTGTCCTCCATCTCTTTTCACTTCTCTTCTCTCTTCTATTTTTTTTCCATATCCATAAATTAAAATTCAAACCCAAAAGTTTATTGAAGTTTTTTTGGTGTTGTTCTTGTTGTTGTTGAACAATCTAATGGTGTTGCTGGATTTTTTTTCTCGGTTGAATTTCACCTTCTGCATCCAGATGTTGTTGCTGGCTGAACTTCACATATTTTTTTTTCTCGGTTGAATTTCACCTTCTGCATCCAGATCTTGTCTGAACTTCACATATTCGTTTTTGGGGAGCTGGGTTTGACAGATTCGTCATCCAAGATCTGGTTTCACGGTTGTTGCTGGCTGTTTGTTTCGATTTCACCTTCTGCATCCAGATGTTGTTGCTGACTGTTCTGGTTTCGTTCCTGTTGTTGATATTGAATTTTGGATTGTGTGTGAAGAATGTGTATATTGGTTTGATTTGATTTTGTTATTGTGAGAACAAATGGAATAGAAATTGGTGGTGGTTTTTATGGGAAGAAGGTGGTGATGGTGATGAAGAACAAAGAGAAAGAGATGGAAGGGAGGGATAGGTGGCCACGAGAAGGGAGAAGAGAAATTAATTGGGTTTTTGTTTTAATTTTATTTTGTTAAATATGGCATGTAAATATTTTTTTTAATCCAATTGGATATTAAAGTAGTTTGATATATAACAAAAATAAACTAAGGAATTCTGATAAAATAATTTCACAGAACAACCAAAACAAAATAAACTAAGTCAATGGATAAATTTTGAACGAGTCTTGTTTATATTCTTTTATTTTGTAGTAACTGCTCTTAACAACGTTAACTATGGTTTAAGTTCAGAATCTAAATAAACATGAGAAAAACAACTTCAGGTAAACAATAAGTATTATTATTCAATATGTCGAGTTTGGCAAAGGATTGATTTCGTCTATATAAATGTTATATTTCATACCGATAACAGCTTGGTCTATGTTTGGTTCATCCATATATGAACTCAATTCTAAAAAGAAAATAATGAATAAAAAAACTTGAAGCAACATACACACTAACTGCACACAATCATAATACGTACAAACATACAACACAATAAGTAATATCATAAAAACAAAAATCGGTATTACCTCAGATTGATAGAGCTTCGTGCTGATAACGTGTTATAAAATAAACTAAAAGCACAAGATCAAAGATGAAGAAGATGAAAGCCTTTGTGATTATTCTCTACACTAAAATATGAGTCCTATTTATAGGACACAATGTGCAAGTGAATAATCAAAATAATTAAGGTCCACTAACCATCCATTCACTTTAGGGAGTTATAGGAAGGTGGATGACTAAGAATGAACATCCACTAAACTAATTATTCATAACATGAATATCATTTTTAGGTAAATATATATATTATAAATCCTAGACAATTTTTTTATTGAGATAACAGTAGCTGCTGCTCAAAGCTTGAAAATTTCGAAATAATTACCGTAAAATACTCATTCACAATGAAAATCTCAACGCACTGAACACCACAGAAGTTGGTAACTGCTAAAGCATAACAGGAGTTTAACCGGAAAGAAAAGCACAAGTGAGGCCATTACTTACAAGTTGATTAACTGCATCCCTAAACTTGTAATAGTCATCAACTTTATTATACACTTGATGAGAAATTCTAGCATATCCATTTACACATCCATCTTCTCCCCCATCTCTAAAATAAATAGGGACTTCAACCCCAAAAAATTCCCTCAAATGTATCCTAAGATTCATAGCATCACATTCATTCATAATCCCCAAAGAAGGAGGCAAACCAACCATAACCATACTTGCACTCATATGATGTGGTGTCCCAAGATGTGTCCCCCAAGCTTCCACCAACATCTCACCCATCTCAACAACACAATCATGGTTCCTCTTTTTGATCCCTTCAATTCCACCTTCAAACCTATTCACAAATTCCATAACCGCAGGAACAACTAACTGAGCACTATAATCTCTATTCCCAATCCATGAACTTTCTATAGCTAATCCATTCCCATACTCGTGCGACACAACAGGGTGATGCAAATCAACCGAATTAACTGATTTACGGGCGTAGATAAATGCAACCGAAGGTGGACAAAAAAACCACTTATGCAAATTACTTGTGTAAAAATCAGCTCCAATCTCTTGCATATCAACGCGCGGGGTGCACCCTATTGCATGAGCCGCATCAACAAAAACTTGCTCAACACCTTCCTCGCGACAAATCTTAACTAACTCTTTCACCGGAATCACCATGCTTGGCATGGAAGTCACGTGATCAATAACCGCTAATCTAACTTTATTACTACTACCTTCGCTCTTTGCTTTTTCCAGCGCATGACGGAACTCTCTGATGATATCATCTTCAGAGGTGACGGGGAAGGTAACTGGAACCTCAATGACTCTTCCACCGGCGCGTGTGACATATGCTTCAATGGCTTTCTTGACAGAGCCGTAGGCATAGTGAAGCATGACAACCGAATCTCCTTTATTGAACTTACCTTCTTGGAAAGCCCATGATGCTTGCTGGAGAACGATTGCAGTAGCAGTGGAGGCGTTATCGACGATGGAGATTTCATTAACATGTTGAGCGTTGACGAGTTCTTTGATGATGGTTCGGGAATGGAGGATTCCTTTTTGCAGGTGGTTGAAGTAAAAGTGGTCAGGTTGACGAAGGGATTTGAGCTGCCATTGACGTTGAGCTGCGAGGACAGAGGACGGACAGCAACCGAAAGCTCCGTTGTTGAGGCGTGCTACGGTGGGGTCGTGGTGGGAGAATTCTGATTGGATTTCGGCGTCGGTGATTGGAGAGAAAGAAAGCTTGGGTTTCTTTGAAACTTCACCGTTTGTGTGATTGTTATTTTGATCACGGAAGGCCATCGGAGAATGAGAATCAAAGTCAGAGTTATGAGTTTAGGGGAATCGGAGGAATAAAAATTGATGATGACGGAAAAACCAACCAAAAATCCTGCAGTAACCATTTTTTATTCTTTATATTATTTTATGGTTAAGAATGTTTGTTTTCTTATCATGTTTATCACAAATACTGAATCACAGCTATGTTGCCATCCATTTGCAATGTTTTTTTTTTTTTTTTTAAGGAGGAAAATCAGTGCATTTCATTAGCTAAAATGTGTCAAATACATGAAGGTACATCATCGATAAGGTGGGGGCTAGGATTAGATGGGGCTGCCTAAACTAACTCGTGGGCGACCCCATTCGCTTGCCTCCTGTTGAATTCAACATGAGAGTTTTAGAATCTATCAGCTAATAACTGTTTACAAGCAGAAATAATACAACCAAACTCGCTATTATCATCAATACATGAATTAACACAATCAACAACTCTTTTTGAATCGAGGGCAAAGTCCACATTGTCGAATTGGAGATTAAACACCCATTCCAAAGCTGTATGTAGCCCGACGGCCTCCCCTACATCAATATCACACTGAGGAGCAAACCAATCTGTTTTTGCGAGAACAAAGGCGCCAGCATCGTCCCTAAGGCACATACCCACACCAACCCTGTTAAGAGAAGTGGAAAATGATGCGTCTATGTTGCATTTGTACCTACCAGATGCTGGTGGCGTCCATCTTTCCTCATCTTGTCGTGTAGGCCGTGCCAGTGAAGTGATGGCCTGGGCATGACTGCGAGACCTGATGTGTTGAGCCGCTCTCCACTCATCCAATAGATGGGTTGCGCGTTGGAGCACCTGCGAGTTAGATTCATTCTGTTCCTGCCAAAGTTTTGTGTTGTGACTCTTCCAAAGACTCCACATAATCGTGGCCATAAGCACATTGACCCGAGGAAAAATGTTGCAAGAGAGTAAAAATGAGGGCATGCATATTATAATCTTGACGAAGCACCCTATTAATTGTGTCCCATAAATTCACGCCACGCCACACTTGGACAGCTTTAGGACATGCAATAGAATATGGATGTTGTCTTCATAGTTATTGTTGCACTGAACACAATCAAGAGGACACGAGACACCTCTATTGCTTAGCCGAGCACGTGTTGGAAGGCAGCCACGAGACACACACCAAAGAAAATTCTTAACTTTGGGAGGCACTTTTAACTTCCAAATGAGGTTCCAGCGACCAGGAACATGCAGGTGTGAGTTTTCTGCAATTTCAGTCACACATATTCTGTAAGCACTTCGAACAGAGTACTTACCACTCTTTTCCCCTTTCCAAATCATTTTATCTTCCGTAACCAGAGGCTGAAGCGGTGTATTAAGAATTAACTGAGCAGTAGGCGCATCAAACAGGCTATATATGAGAGGAGCTTTCCAAGCCTTTAAATCCTGGTCAATAAAATCACATAATTTCACCTGCAACAATGGCTCAAAAATTGGGTTAGTCGTTGACAAAGACAAACAATCTTTCAACCAAGGAGCACCTAAAAAAGGTATAGAAGCTCCCGAGCCTATCCGCCAACGCACACCCTGTTTAACCAAAAATTTTGCACTAAAAATGCTCCTCCAAACATAACTAGGGTTGTGACCAATACTAGACCCATTTGCAATGTTTTATTTCTTTCATCGTATTAGATGTCGTGTCGTGTACCACTAAACTAACTATAATTACAGGGGATTTACTTTTTCCTAATATCTATTTTTCCACGCGCCCTATAAATTTTATAAAAATGACCATGAGTTTGTTATAAATCCGAACATAGTTTGGATGTGTTCGAATTATATAATACGAAATATGCTTAAACATAATCAACAATCAGAATCTCTTTCATTTCAGCAGCTTTAGATTTTGTTTTTAAAAACAACAAAAAATCAGAGTAAAATCAAATAAAATCATAAAAATATAAAAATACCATAATTTTTTTTTTTAAATCAAATAAAACTAATGCAAATTTTTCTGGATTTTTCTGAGAACATGAAAATTTAAAAAAAAAAATGAGAAATAGGTCTAAACGATGAAATTTTGGATTTTGAGGGATGTAGTCCCGTAAGAAGTTTCTTCTTCGGGAGTCTTAATCCTTAATTTTTTTTCCTGATTTTCTGGGGAAGTTTCGGAGCAATCTGATCTAGTAGCACAAAAACTAAATTTTTGACTGAGAACAACTAACAATGACCTAAAACAGAAGATGAGAGTTGGAAAGATTAAGGCCAAATACATCCCTGGGTCCTTTAAGTTTCACGTTTTTTCCGGATCGGTCCTTTAAGTTTGTAAAGTTTCAGACTGGTCCTTTATGTTTGCAAAAGCTTACGCCGTTACCCTTTCAGTCAACTTCCGTTAAAAAAAAGCTGATGTGTCCGTTATGTGGGTGATGTGGCATTAAACGCAGCGTTTTGGTGAACCAGCGTGTTAAAACAGAAACTATTCATCATCCTCCTCATTTTATGAAATTAGGGTTTGAGAATTGGGGGAAAATCAAAAGACGAAATTGGGGGAAAATCAACCAGCGTGTTACACTTCAATCTCGATCTGCTACTGCACTTGCGAATTCAAAACGCTTCCTTAATCAAAGGTTTGATTCTTTCTTATTCTTCTTTGCGAATCCAAACGTTTTTTCACTTTTTCGTTTATTCTTCTTCGTTTTTTCGTTTATTCTTTGTATAGGTGTACTTTTCTGTAGTTTCAGAGTATGTTTTACTCATTTGTAGTTGTTTATAGTGGTCCATTTGTTTATTGTCAGGTGGTCCCATAGTTGTTTGTTTTTGTATGCTGTCTCATTTGTTTTATTCACTTTACAGGTAGCAAATGCCTCGTTTTTATATTGATTTCCACCATGGTGGGTATTTTGATGAGAACACACATTACCAAGGAGATGTATCAGAATGGGAATGTGACAGTGAATATTGGGGTTTTTATGAAGTAAAAAAACTAGCAAGAGAAATGAAGTACACTAATGTTGATCAGATGTGGTACAAGGCTGGTGAAGAGTGGAGGCAATTGACAGATGACAATGGGGCAGCTGAATTGGTAGAATTGGCTATAGCTAATGGAAAGGTACACATATACTTAATACATGCTATTTGTCAACCTGAGGTTATAAATGCAATTGGTTATGGCCCTACTGATGAGGACCAAATTGATGAGGACCAAAATGATGGGGACCAAAAAGATGGGGCCCAACCTACTGAGTCAGAACATAATGAGTTCCCATCTCCTGAGGCCCAAACTGATGAGGCCCAACCACCTGAAACTGATGTGGCCCAAACTGATGAGGCCCAACCACCTGAAACTGATGACTTCCCATCTGCTGAGGCCCAAACTGATGAGGCCCAACCACCTGAAACTGATGAGGCCCAACAACCTGAAACTGATGAGGACCAACAACCTGAAACTGATGAGGCCCAAATACCAGAAGATTACTGTGAGGGTGATGGAAATTTAAGTGACATAGTGTTTGATGATTCAGATGTTGATAATTTTCTTGATGAAGAGGTATTGATTAATGAAGTAGGTAATAGTGAACCACTAAAGAAACAGAAAAATAAGGGTGGTAGGCCTAAGAAACAATTGCTTAATGTTGAAAGGTAAGAGCTACATGTTTTTTTTTTTCAATTTAATATCCAAATGATTTTGATTTATTCATATTCTTAATATTCTTTTTGAAATTTGAGCAGACCTGCTGGTTTGATGATCTATGAGGTGTATAGAATCAACAACCAGTCAGTTGAAAAGTATACTGTCAACTTGCAAAATATGGATTGTTCATGTAGACTTTGGAGGTTAACAGGTAATCTGCCACCCCCATAAATCTGCTATATGACTGTTGTTTTATGCCACCCCCATATGACTGTTGTTACCTGATATAAATCTGCTATTGTTACCTAAAAATAATCGAACCGAACTCAGATCAAAGTCACTATCAAAACCATTAGAAGTGACAAGGCTATAATCAGGTTAAAACCCCTTCTACTAGGATACCCCTTCTAACTAGGATACCCCTTCTAGCTCATACCCCTTCTATTTTCATACCCCTTCTATTTTCATATTCAAACCTTTACAAAACTGTTGTTGCACATATAAATCTGCAGTTGAAATCTGCAGTTGAAATCTGGCTACATTTATATTTTATGCCACCCCCATATGACTGTTGTTGCCTGATATAAATCTGCTATTGTTCATATGACTGTTGTTGCACATATGACTGTTGTTGCACATATAAATCTGCAGTTGAAATCTGCAGTTGCACATATGACTGTTGTTGCCTGATATAAATTTGCTATTGTTCATGACATCAGGGGCAACATCTTCTTTGTTCAATGAAGGGGCAACATCTACAAGATGCACAAGGTCAAAGTTGCAGACTAGGAAAGCTACATCTTAGACTTAGGAAGTATTTAGACTGTGATGTTTTTAATGTAATCTGCCATCATTTTGGATGTATGATATGGCAGTCTTTTTGGCCAATATATGTATGAATTGGTGTCATTTTGGATCTGTCGTTTTAGATGTAATTTGATGATGAACACAGCTGATCATCTTTTTGATATGACAGATTTTATGAAATGGAATCATGCTACTTATTTAATAGTTATGGATTCGTATCAATTTATTCTGGTTTCAATTAATTTCTAAGCTGCCTATTATAAGAATATGCAGTCTGTCTATGAATATGCAGTCTGGTTTAAATTTATTCTGCCTATTATTAGGTGCCTACCAAATATGCGGTCTTTTTTTTTCTGCTTGGTTAAAAAGTATTTGGGCTGTTTGTAATAAGGAATACTTTGTTCAAACTCTTGTTTCATTAATGTGCTTGTTAACAAATTACAACACCTTCAAACATTACAACACTTCTCACATTACATCACTTCCAATTCAACACACAATACATTGCACAACACACTAAACTCATTCATTACATAAACAACACAGAATACAGGGATCCAAACTAGCACAATACATCACTTCAAACTAACAAAAATCAAACCAATTGTAGTCATGAAACATAACACAGTCAACAACAAACAAGTAACAATAACCATCTTCAACATATATTTTCTTGAATTTTCTTCATTTTTAGCCCTGCTTATTTTCCCTTTCATTTTCATTAGCTCCATGTCCTTCTTGCAACAATCAACACATTGAGTTCGAACGTTATGTGTTTGTGTTTGTTCTTCATTTTGTGTTCCTGCCTGAGTTTGGGTTTGTGCTTCTGGTTTTCTTTTTGATATCCAATCGAAATAACCACACCCAGCTTCAGCATCATCAGGCTATGAAACAGAAAAAATAAACAATGAATTAGGCAACAACCACACCAGTCATAAAATTAACATATCATTAACATATAATTACTCAATTACCTTCCAATCTCGACATCCCCAGAATTTTCGTCCTCTGTTTGGCCCCAATTTAGATACTGTGCGAAGAACACATGGTTCATTACACCAACACTGTGGATCCTCGCGCCTACCACTGGAATGAAAAGAACTAGTAATCTGGTAACGAGAATTCGAAGAATTGGGACGATTTGAAGCCATGCTTTCCTTCAAAAAGAAGAATGGGTGAAGATGAAGAATGGAGTAACACGCTGGTTGAAGAGGATGATGAATAGTTTCTATTTTCCCCCAATTTTCGTTTTTGATTTTCCCCCAATTCTCAAACCCTAATTTCATAAAATGAGGAGGATGATGAATAGTTTCTGTTTTGACACGCTGGTTCACCAAAACGCTGCGTTTAATGCCACATCACCCACATAACGGACACATCAGCTTTTTTGTAACGGAAGTTGACTGAAAGGGTTACGGCGTAAGCTTTTGCAAACTTAAAGGACCAATATGAAACTTTACAAACTTAAAGGATCGATCCGGAAAAAACGTGAAACTTAAAGGACCCAGGGATGTATTTGGCCAAAGATTAATATGGTCCTTCAACTGGTTATCCATGTTACAAACAGACTCAGAGTTTGTGCTGATACAGTTCGAATTATATAATCCGAACTGTTTTTTCTCTGAATAAGGGTGTTTATGCGGTGTTCGGATTCTATAATCCGAAAAAAAAAAGGAACACGCCCTATTTTTTGTTGTTGAGGTTTTTGGATTATAGAATCCAAATGGGTGGAAAAACTCATTTTTTCCACCCCATAACAAAGGAAAAACTCAATTCGGATTCTAAAATCCGAAAATCACATGAGCATTTTCGTAAAAACATAAGGCGCGAGAAATAGATAAGGTAGAAAAAGTAATAGTCTAATTATTAATTAACTAACTTGCTTGGTTTACTTTTACTGCTGCATTGAGCATTCATTCGAACCAGTGCGTACCTTTAGGGCTTTTGATAACAGAAAATGACCGAGAGTTGAGCCTAAATAATCGAAGATAAAACACAAGTGGAAATCATGAAGGAAAAAAAAAGTGAAAGTAATAATAGTCAAAAGTCTTATTTACAACGCTTTTGGTTAAAAAAAACACTTTTACAATTCTGCATTTTCTTATTTCTAAAACAGAGGGAATCCATGTGCAAAATGCAGTCACAAGTTCCAGGCGGATGGCTAAGTTTTAAAAACTAGTTTGATTAAACTATCAGGAATTGGAGTTTGTATCAACTCAAAACCTCTCTAATATGTTAATCTTATCATAAAAAAACTATCACGCAGTAAATTAGTTACATCATCACATCCTAATAAATGGATAAATCACAGTGAAGTCATAAATTTTTATCCGTGAATTGGACAAGATAATATAATAATTTTTTTTTTGAAGGGGAGATAATATAGTATGTTATTGACTCACCAAACTTAAAATAAAACAAGATAATTTATCTTGTCTTGTCACTTTTATTCAACCACTAAGCAGTATCATACAAAACAAGATAATTGGACCAATTGCGTCCTGCACGTATCAATTACATGACCTATCCTTTATCTAAATAAATGGGACCATTTCTAGTGACGTTGAATAAATGCTTTTAAATGGAGGCGTGGAAATTGATGATACCGATGTATTCTAGACTCAGTCAGATAATGAAAAAAAATGTTTGTGGCTTCATCATCCACTCGCTGTCAATTGTCATTGTGATATACTACATTTTTATGTTGAATTACTACTGCATTCTTCGATGTTGGCTGAATAAACAAGGAAAAACAATTGTCCTGAAATGTTTTTCTTGTTTGCCTTCAAAGCTGGATACAAACCTATATGCGATGATATAATTCAAGTTGGATCCATAAAATCATTGTTCTAACAGTTTTTTGGATAGACAAATGTTAGTTAATAATAAGTTGTTACTCCTTCAAACTCTAGCTTAAACCAATTGAGCTACCCAACTCTCTATTTTGGTAAGAGTTTTTTTGGGGTTCTATTACATGTTAAATTATGGTCACCGGGGTTGTTCTATTTACCGTACTAAAAGAAAGTAGCCTTGATGAACTTGTTATCTAAATTACTAATAACTAGTTTGAAAAACAAAAATGTATAAAGCATACTTTTGCAAGTGCAACAGCTCCACAATTTACGGAAGTAACTGGCTTAATTTCTCCTAGTACAACAACAACAACCAAGCCTTATCCCACTAAGTGGGGTCGGCTAAGCGATGCCATAAAAGGTCATTTATACCACAAAACTCCCAGATGCAAGATATTCGTCTGACTCATTATGTAAACTATAAAGTTATGAGTAACACAATTTCATTCTTGCAACACCTCCAAATTTATCTTTTCCCTATTTCTGTATATGGGGGAAAAGGGGAGTTATTAACGTTGCTACTTTTTATTGTCATAAGCAGCTATATTCTGGGGCTCACATTCAGGACTAAACAAACGAACCAGCAAAGCTGTGCTTGAACTTACAGTTACAGCTCCACATGCTGCCCAACGAAGACTCCTAGGAATTTGAATTCGAGGACCTACATCACCAACAAAGCAAAAGTTCCATGAAATGTAACGAAAGACCGAGTCCGAGAGATTGTGAAAAATAAGATGCCATAAATATTTTATTATTAAAAAAAGGGAAATGTTAACGAGTGCCCCCGGGGCACTCTTTAAGACCATTAAATGGTAACTTTTTATGAAAACATGTGTAATCAATGCATTGGAAATCGAAATGTTTGACTTTTTTATAAATTAATTTCTTCTTTTGGAATCCTTAACGAGTGCCCCGGGAGCACTCGTTAACAAGACACTTAAAAAAATAGGTAAACTGTTCTGGTTACGAGAGATTGCAATGCTGTATTTGCGTTGATCATCATCCGCACGAAAGCAATGTTAAGTGGCAATATTCAAGGGAGCAAAAGTTGTAACCCCATACCATTAAGACATTAATAACAGGAAACATGCAAAGCATTAATAAGAATTCACATTGGCAGAGGCATCAAAAGCGGAGATTAAGAATTATAGGACATTTATAAACTAGAACTGAACTTTCAAAAGCTGTAGCCTGTACGTGACTAACATACATGCATGTAGAACAGAAAAGAAGCAAGGGTAAAAAGTAGAACGAACCATAGTGCATTCGGCAAAGGACCCAAAATCCCAATGCTCCACCAACACTAAAGATTCCAGCTGTGTGTCTCATTAGTCTAGAACAAGGTTTGCAATCAGACCTCATGACATCGCCTTCAGAAAAGCCTAAAAAACGCCTCAGTGACATCGTTATCAATTACCTGCAGCGACATTATATTAGAACATCCAACCGTGGGTCAATGCCAAAAAGGCCACAAATATATGTGGGCGAGGGCCAGTCCACGTGCCTTGTTAAGAAAACTTTTTCACAAAAACAACCTGGCCTGACTTATTCTATGCGCCAGCCCACTCAAAAAGCTCTCTATATATAAACATATAAACTAAAAGTACTTCAAACATATTTTTTGAAAGTAATTCAAGAAAATGTAATATTTAGTTCGAGTATTGCAGTACTAGATTTTTTTGTGACAGAAAAATTGCAGCAATAGCTACAGAAAGGAAACCCTCTCAGATTATGATCACCCTCTGAATTACAAGAACAATCTAAACAAAAAACTTAAATTAAAATCCTAGTAATAGCTAAAGACAAAAAAAGTGTACCATAAGCGATTTATCAAATCATGAAATTACAAAATTTACAGCTATAGAAAACAGTTTCAGTTGTTTACCTCAGAGAGCCCGACTAACCAAGCAAAGAACAAAGTCGTGTAAAAAGCAAACGTTCCCTTGTAAATTTAGATGATGGTAGCAATATTTTTCTCTGCAATAGACCATACATATGAATCGAGTTACAACGGTCAAGCAAGTATTAAAAATAAAAGTAAGAAACAAGGTAAAAAATAGAAGCTGAACAAGGCATAAGAACCTATTTGGCAAAAAAACAAAGAGAAAGTAATTCATACAGAGATTATGAAATGTCTGACAAACAAAAAAACTCAAAAGCTTTGATGTCTCGGCTAGATTTGTTTGTTTTTATCATTAAAGGATGACTAGAGGATGTAGAAACACAATTCTAAATCACTTGAATGATAACAAGTTTCAAGTCAGGCACCTAAAGAACCAAAAATAACATTCAGATTTCAACTCATAAAAAAACTTTGCTGGCTTGGCTTGTTAAAACTGAAATGAACAAGCCAAAAATTAAACCACCGCCATAACTTCAGAAGATACAATATAACCTACAAATCCAATTAGCTAAGATACAAAGTTCCCAATCAAAGCATTACAACCTACAACCACTTAACATGCTTACGACAGGAACTTGAGATTATTCGTATAGCAAGTAATTAGCATCGTGAAAAACAGTGACATTAGATAGTCAGCACTTAATTGGAGCAAAATATAACCAGAACAGTCATCTAATCAAAACTAAACTCTTGATAGCCTATGTTTGCAACGCCCTTAATAACCTTTCTTCCCAGACAAAACAGCATTGCATTTGAGTGCAAATAGCACAATTATCAACCATCTCCCACATCCCATTCAAAACAAACCATCAATAGTCCGAAAATGACACACTATAAGCTAATGCTATTTAGATTATCAAACCAAGTAGCTCCAACAAAAGACCCACCATTCCAACACTAATAAAATGGGAGTTAATGAAGCAAAAGTTTGAAATAAATGGGCTTTAAAAAGCAAAACATTAAGATAGGTTGCTTTTGTAACAGAAAGTTAAAGCAAGATCATTTAGGCCCCGTTTGGATAAACAATTTGATTTGCAACTTATAACATAAGTGCTTATCATATATAAGCATTTGTTTATTATTAAGTTATTTCCATAACAAAGGATAAAATAATGTTCGTATAAACTGTAAACTGTTTTCATAAGCTATCGTGAAGAGCTAATGGAAATAAGTTGAAAACGGTTTATGAACATGTGATAAGCTGTTTTCATAAGTTCTCTCAACCAGTCTCACAAGTGATTGTGGCATTAGACAAGTTCAAATAAGCCAAACACAAACAGACCCTTATAATAAAATGGGCGATATGAAACAAAAGTTTAAGATAAAATTTCCAATCAAAGAATAAACCTCATTGAGGCATTTTCACAAACACCTTGTGGACAAACATAAGGGGATGTCTTGCTACACCCCTTCAGCCTCTCAAAATGAAATGAGAGAGTCATAGAATTCTAATAAACAAAATACACTTATCGGAAAAGTTTAAACATTTCACCGAGGGGTTAGAGATTTTTACCGGTGACGACTGCTGAAGCCAACGGAAGTAACTTATTGTACAGTTGAAAAGAACCCCGAAAGTTGCAAGACGTGCTCGCTGAAAATAGAGATGCTATATACTCCCTCCGTAACAAAATATAAGCAAAATTCAACCATTTCAGTTGTAACTAATTATAAGCAAAATTGACTTTTTTTGTCATATTTGATAATATAGTGATGTGAAATGATACAATTTTTTTTTAAAAAGGTAAGTATTGTAAAAACAGCAAAAAAAAAAAAAAACATACTAATATCCCCCAATTTTTTATTTTAAAATAACAGACCTTGAGTGAAATAATTCCAACAAGTTTAGATGATTTGAATATGGGACTAGGATTTTAGTGGACCATTATACCCTAATAGGATTATATTTAGAAAACTTATGGGAAAAATTGTTAATAAATAAAGTAATAGTCCCCTTAAAAAAAATACCAAAATGTGGTCAAAGTTCATGTAGGGGTGGGGTGGGTGGCGGGCAAGGCGGGATGCTGGAACTTTGATTGGGTACAGAGTATGGGGTCTATTTTTTCTACTCCTAAGAGATCGAGATATGAAATGCAAAAACCGTTACTGGTTTACTAACATTCTTAGTCATCATATATATATATAAAATAAAGCTACTCATTAAGAAATAAAAATCCTAAATATTCTAAAGGGACTTGCTAGTGAAAATATAGTTTATGAATTAGTTGTTTTACAAAAAGTATTTTAACACCTTAAATATTTTGTTTTTCACTTAATATTTTCCCCCTATTTCGGATAATCCAAAATACTAATGAAATATATATCGGGATGGTGTTACTTTTTTTTTTTTTTTTTTGTTTTGTTTTTTTTTTTTGAACAAGCCAAAATGAGATATATAAACAAAAAGAGAGCTTCACTTCCCTAGCACAAGATGTGCCAAAGGGAAGAGAAACTTAATACAACAGAGTTCTGAAAAGTAACCAATAAACAAATTACATCAGCCAATCCCCAAACAATCAAAAGGATGCTGCCACCACAAATGGAAACCAAACGGAAAAGAAATATTTTTGGCCTTAAGCCACCCTAAAGAAAAAAATTTCACCTACTCTAGAAGCTGCGGAATAGTTGTAGAATTATAACTGAATAGCCCACAATTCCGTTCACTCCATAATACCCAGACCGTGCACAACCAGACAAGATGTAAGAAACGGCATCTAGGTTTGTAACTTCCCGAAGAGAAAATAAACTGAGTGAAATGATCCGACAAATGTTGAGGATCCACTGAATACACACCAAGCCAAGTTTTAACCTGCTGCCAAAGAGAGCCAAAAATGGGACAATGAATAATAAGATGCGCTGCAGATTCCCGATGACCACAATCAGACACACACAACAGAGAGTTAGTAGAAATAATGCCACGACGTGCCAAATTGTCCTTAGTTGGCCATCTGTTACGAAGCAGACGCCACACACAAATTGAGACCTTCAAAGGAACACATTTATGCCAAACAGCCTTTGTAACCACATCATCAGTGTGCACCTCCTGCCGCGTGAGCATTTGGTACACACCACGCACCGTGTAGCCGTCACCCACAGAGTGGCGCCACTGCCAAACATCAGGCTTTGAATCCTGCAAGACAACATTAGAAAGCAGAGCTATACACTCCCCCAACAAATCCTCTTCCCACGCAAACAAACCACGACGCCACTCCCACGCTCCCCCACCAACCCCCCAACCTAAAGAATGCATATCACCCACCGACATATCCTGATTAATAGACAAAGCAAACAACCTTCCGAACCTCTCCTTCAACGAGACCGTCCCCACCCAAACATCAGTCCAAAAATAAGTATCAAGCCCATCCCCGATGTTCTTTTGGATGCTCTCTTCAAACCACTTCCGCCCATCCCCCCCAACTCCGTCACGAATTTTCACAATTTCCTTCCACCAAGACGAACCCTTCCTCCCCCCTCCTAAAATCCACCCCCTCTCCTCACCATAACGAGAGGCCAAGACCCGAAACCACAAACCCTCCCTATCAACCAAACTCCGCCAACACCATTTACCTAAGAGAGCTATATTAAATTCGTTCAACCGCCGAACCCCCAAACCACCCGACTCCTTTGTGGAACAAATAGACCTCCAATCAACCCATGCAATTTTCCTATTATCCTCACACCCTCCCCAAAAAAAATTAAGAAGAATAGAATCAATGGAAGAGATTATACCTGAGGGAGCTCTGAAAAAAGAAAGGGCGTAGACAGGCAGAGAGGACAGGACAGATTTAAGAAGAATCAAGCGGCCTCCAAAAGATAAGTGTCTACTCTTCCACCTCGACAGCCGGGATTTAATGCGAGCAATAACCGGTTCCCAAAAGGTCAATCGTCTAGCATCCCCACCAATAGGCAGACCCAGATACAAAAAGGGAATCCTCCCAATTCTACAAGATAAAACCGAAGCCGCCTCTACTAACCAAGACTCGTCAATATTGATACCAACCAATAAACTCTTATGATAATTCACTTTCAAACCAGACATAGCTTCAAAAAGGGCCAGGACAGCTCGTAAGGCTCTGACATTCGACCAGCTCTTAACACCTAACAAAAGAGTGTCATCAGCAAATTGTAAATGAGAAAGAACCGTTGGGTCATGCACCCCCAAAGTGTACCCAGTAAACAAGTTAGAATCCACGGCAGCAGACATCATAACATTCAGCCCCTCAGCAGCAAGAAGAAAGAGAAAAGGGGAGAGGGGATCGCCTTGCCGCAACCCTCGCTGCATAACAAACTCATCTGTAGGGCTCCCATTAACCAGAACAGATGCAGTAGCCGATGTAACACATGCCTTCATCCATTTTCTCCATAAAGTTGGAAAAGCCATGCGCCCCATCACCTCATCTAGATAACTCCAATCCACCGAGTCATATGCTTTCTCAAAATCAACCTTAAATAACAGGAGTTCTTTATTCAACTTGCGAGCTTCATCTACCACCTCATTAGCAATAAGAATACCATCGAGAATCTGCCTACCTTTCACGAACGCAGTCTGGGTTTCAGAGACAACAGTACTCATGACTTTCCTTAAACGATTCGCCAACACTTTTGCCAAAATTTTGTACAAACTCCCCACAAGAGCTATAGGGCGAAAATCATGCAAGCGCTGAGGGCTATCCACCTTGGGAATAAGAGCTATAAAAGTGCTGTTAATACCTTTAGTGAGACGTCCATTTCGATGAAAATCAGAGATGAACCTCATAATATCCGACTGCAACTCAGGCCAAAAATCTTTGAAGAATCCAAGATGAATGCCATCCGGGCCAGGACTCTTATAACTATCACAGTCCCAAACAGCGGCCTTCACTTCGTCCACAGAAAACGGTACAGTTAAAAGAATGCCATCAGAAGTGGACAGCCTACGAAAATGTAAATTGTTCACTGATGGTCTGGTAATACCCACAGACTGAAAATGGTTCCGAAAATGAGTAAAAACTGCCTCCCGAACATTGGGAACACCCGTCACAAGGTTGCCATCAACTAAAATAGAGGAAACTGAATTTCTGCGACGCCTTCCGGACATTATAGCATGAAAGTATTTGGTATTAGCGTCTCCCTCCCGAATCCAAAGCATCCGAGATTGCTGCCAAGAAATGCTGGCATCAATCCTGGATAAAGAATGCAGGTCGGTAGACATAGCGTGTAAGGCATCTACCTCCCCATCAAGTAGCTCCTCCAATTCAGCCTTTGACTCCAAAATAACAATATTATTATTCAACGTATTGATCCGACCTTGGCGATTATGAGTATGAGTAAGATGCCATTCTTTCAATGCTGTTTTTAACAACTTCAATTTTTCTCTCAAAACAAAACCGCCCCAACCTTGAACTTGAAAAGACTGCAATTTGGTACGCACAAATTCATGATAACCAGGTATCTCTGACCAACACTTCAACATACGCACTGGACGCGGTCCCCAATTTTCCTCATCTATAGACAACACCACAGGTCAATGATCAGACAACCCCCGCAAAGAGGCAACTTGCAAACAATTCGGCCACAAACTACACCAATCTTCGGATAGCAAGAAACGATCAAGACGACTCATAGTATTCCCGTCCCCCTTATACCATGTGAAATTACGACCATGGAGAGGGAGGTCAAGTAAAACATTGTCATCAATAAAAGTATTAAAGGGATCACAATCAAGAGAACGAACTGCAGCCCCCTTCGACCTTCTTTCTTCCATATTACGGACCGCGTTAAAATCACCACACAAACAAAAGTTTTTGCCCACCAACCGGTGAAGGTAAGCAGATAAAGAGTTCCATAATATCACCTTGGCGCCATTGTCACAAGGGGCGTAGACATTTAGGAGATAAAAATCCTCAGAAGACTGAAGGAAACAACCATGAATAATCAAAACATGATCCAAACTAAACGACGACCAAACCTCGACAACAGAAGGATCCCACATAGTTAATAAACCACCAGACGCCCCCACAGACGGCATAAAAGAGTAAGAGGATGTCAATTGTCCCCAAAGAGATGCACACAATGAATCACTGATAACCGCCAATTTCGTCTCCTGAAGACAAACAATAGACGGACCCTTCTCCAAAATTAATTTCCGAACTTCAGACCTCTTCTCAAACCCACCCAAACCCCTCACATTCCAAGTGATAATCTTCATCCCAACCAAACAACCCCACACCACTCCACCAACCCACTGCCCCTTACAGCGCCCCCCTCACCACTCCCTCCTCCCTCTCCCTACCTTTTATATTTTTGACAATACACCAAACCTATTCGACTTATCACCAACTATATCAACTCCTAACACCTTCCCGATCCCACAAATATCCTCCTGCACCACCTCCTCATTACCGTGTAACACCACCCAATTTTTCCAATCATTGTTAACTGTAGGAGAAGAAGTAACAGATACCTGGGATTCTTTACTAGTAGTAGCAACCACAGAAATTGAGTCATGTCGTCGAATACGTTTGTGAGCCTTCTTTTTCAACACTCGAAGCACTTGCTTTCGATCGTTTTCGGGAAGACGAGCAATTTTCTTCAAATTACGAGCAGAATGTTTAAGTGCACCACTTGATTTTCTTTTAGTTTGCTGCAAGCCTGTTGTCACGGTTTTGGATGAATTAGCCTTAAGAGCTGCTCGTTTTTTAGATGCCGTAAAGACCACACCCGCATCGCCATAAACATGATCATGCATCCATTCCAAACTCCACGGACCAGAAATAATGGAACGAGAATTTATCGGGGGACAAGAACTTTGACGATGTCTATTAACTCCAAGACCCAAAATTCGGCCCTCCCCATGGTTGCCCACCACCGAGGCTACACCCTCCGAAACCTTTGAAGAACACGGCCCATTTTCAACTGGGATTTGCACTGAAGGTGACTGGATATCCTTCCCATCCTCCACCCAATCATCGGCCAAAGAATTCACCAAATCAACTATTTGCTCATGATTCTCTGGTGCCGCATTTTCAAAATTGTTATCAGGAATGGATACCGTAGAAGAAACATCATCCTCCAACAAACAAGCATCCTCCCCTATAGCAAAACCCCACTCCTCAATAATTTTTAACTCCACCACAACTCCATCAATAAGAATAGACTCAGTGACACTAAGAACGTCCAGGGAAGATGTAGCAACAAGTACCCGGGCATAATTAAACCGGTTTTTAGCAAGAGTACAATTATCTACCCGGAGAAAACGACCACAATCAAACACGCACAACTTAAAGAAAGCTTCACTCCATGCATGAATAGGAACACCGTAAATACGAACCCAGGCACCTCTTTCAAATTTAACAATATCTTTGTTCCAACGAACCGGATTTGTGAAAAATAAATTAAAAAACTCCCGGGCTTCTGAAAAAATTGGCATAACATCTGATGCAGATAAAGAACGAATGAATACCTTATCAGCCCCCAACGGAATAATATTAAGGTCCTCAAAACCTGCGTCCGCTATGCGTGTTTGAACAACCGGAATAGCTTCACCATTCAAAACTGTGGCAACCACCCCACCACGAGCCCACACTAAGTCCTCCGAAGATGATCTAAAAGTACGGATTAACTTACGGGCGTCATGGACATGTTCTTGTTCGCTAACCACATTAAGCACCCGTGGGACCTTCGGCAAAAAATGAGACGGCACAGTCTTAAATTTGTCCTCCTCCACCCGTATCTCTTCCCCTCCTAAAGAATTCACCTCCCTACCCTCACTCACCCCTCCAAACGCCGTAGTCATCCCCACCCCCTCCATCTCCCTCTCCTTAGAACAACCTCCTGCACCCTCATCCATACATCCCACATTCTCGCTTTTTTCTCCCTCACCATTCTCCCCAACCCTACCATTCATGTTTTCTCCCTCACCACAAACCCTACCTCTTACGCCCTCACCCTCACCAACCACCCTCTTCCTTGAAGACACACCAACTGATACGGACCGGTCAAAGCGTGCAACTTTCGCCCAAACTCGCATATGGCCGAATGTCACATTCCGTATAGCTTTTAGCAATTTATCAACATCCCTCACATTGCATAACGAACAAACCCATACACCTGCCCTTGCTTATTCCTTCTCCTTGATAATAAATTCTCCAGAATACCACAGACCTCAAAACTTTCTTTTAAATAAAAATACGAAATCAACTCCGGCACATTAGTAAAATAAAAAGTAACGAACCGTCGAAACTCCGAACCTAGCTGATCAGAAATTCCCACACGTGAATGCTGGCGAGGATGTTGAAAATCAGTCCCATCCCCACGCCGTGATGCGTCCTGGATACCCTTGGAATGGAAATTACGAGCCCCTGTAGCTGCGCGCTGATGGCGAAGATGATGATTCCCAGCAGTTGCATATGAGCGTGAATGATGACCTAGGGACCTGGTGAAGCGCGACCCTCCCTGCCATGCTGCCGTAACCGGACGAGACAAAACCCTAGCTTGCCGTCGAGAAGAATGCCGCACACTATCATGATGATGCTGCCTGTCCCCAGAACCTCCTTGCCGCGAGAAACCCCTATTTCCATCCTGTCCTCGAGAAACCTGTCCAAACGCTTTCCTCTTCCGCACTCGCACCTCAGTCCAATCATCCCCATAACCCCCCTTTTCTGGCACCCTGCTTGGACCCCTTCCCCCCTTGATGATCTCACCGCTGGTGATAAGGAATACCGGCGCGGTTGCCCTAGTCGCCTAGAACCACCGCCTCTCTCTCTCTCTCCCTCTCATGTTTTTTTTCATTGGTACAGCTTTTGGGGATGGTGTTACTATTATTATTATTATTATTATTATTATTATTATTATTATATATAAAATGTAAAAATAATATATATATATATATATATATATATATATATATATATATATATATATCTGATAAAGAAATACTAATGAAATGAAAGTGAATTTGAAGACGTTGGGCCTAATGGTCTTTAATGTTGGGCCTAATGGTCTTTAATGTTGCGCCTAACATATTAATAGTGTAGTAACAAGAGATGACATGGGGTATCACTATCACTATTATTATTTATAATAAAGAAATGAAATGAAATGAGTGTGTTTGAGAGAAGCCAAGTATCCGTTTTGTAAGAGCAGGAAAGAGTCCACTGTTTGTGAACGACCTTCCTCCTTTTGTTGTTTTATGTGTTTTGTTTTGGCACTCAACTTCTCTTCCTAACGGTAACACTATCCATAAGGTTTTCCTATTTTTTAATCTTAAGCTATATATATATAATCATCATAGTGATCAACTTCAACCCAGTTTCTTTTTCTTTTTTCTCTGTTTCAGGTTTCCTTTCTATTCTTTTATTATTATTATTATTATAATCATGTTTGGTTTGATTTCTCTTCAGCTATATTATCATTTTTCCACTTTATTTCATGTTAGTGGTGTTGTGTAACTTGTAAGCATGATCCATCTACTTTTTAGTTTTCACGCATCTATTCGAATATTCCCATATGGATACCGTGAATCCATACGATCTTATTACAGGGAAGACTTTTTTATTTATTTTTTATTTTTCCCTATGATTTTTATATATTTATGGGTTAAACGAATTACTTATAGATAAGATGAAGAAGACAAGAGTATAAGCAATTTACTACTCTTAGAAGAGACCATATCCTAACTCAGTAGGCAAGACAAGTTTTGAGCTAAATTTTAAAGATGTTTAAGTGACCTATATACTAAATGTTTTCGGTGAAGATGTGGTGTCCTGGTCTCTTGGTGGTCATATGGTCATGAGTCAATATAGGATGTCGATGAATTGATGTTAGATTACTCTAATCAAGCAACAATACATCCAATTTGATATTACTTAGCAAAATTCCAACAGGGTTCTTTAACTTCATTTTTTGTTCAATATAATATTTTATATTTTATCCGTTTTAAGTTAGTTTTTTTAGTATCAAGTCAGTCTTTTATGTTTAAAAGCGTCAACGAAGTTGGACAGACAAAACCTCATTGCTACTTTTTATGTAAATTTGGGAGTTTGAAACTATATTCGCCTCCACTTACTTTCTTCTAACCCTGCCTGGCAGATTTTCCCTATGGCGAACAAGTATCTGTGGGTTACTTGCTGTTTGTGGGCTTTAACATGCTCACTTCTTCCTTCGTTCTCCTATGGATTTATGAGGATTGATTTGAAGAAGAGAACTCTAGATCTTGATAGTATTAAAGCTGCTAGAACGGTAAGAGAAAAGCTAAAGTCAAGCAGACCCGTGTTGGGTGCATATGATCAGTATACCGGTAAATCAACCGACGATGCCATAGTACCTTTGAAGGATTATTTGAATGCACAATATTATGGAGAGATCGGAATTGGCACACCTCCACAGACATTTAATGTCATATTTGATACCGGCAGTTCCAACCTTTGGGTTCCATCGTCAAAGTGCTATTTTTCTGTGAGTTCATCTTAACTCTCGCATCTTTGCTCGTCACAAATATTTATATACATGCGTGTCTTATTGACTAATGTTCTCTTACAGCTTGCTTGCTACACCCATCATTGGTACAAGGCAAAGAAATCCAAAACATATACCAAAAATGGTAATGCCATCTTCTCATTAGTCGTATTCATTTATAGTGGCAGATGAAATAACGCAAAGTGTTAATTACATGCTTTTGTATGTATGTCATTAAATATGCTCGAATGTCCTTTTTTACTTGTCAATTCAGGAACATCATGTAAAATAGCATATGGATCTGGAGCAATATCTGGTTTTTTCAGTCAAGATAATGTTAAACTTGGCGATGTTGTTGTCAAGGATGTGGTGAGTGTTTCTTTATCTACGAGCTCGTGCATCAAGATATACTGAACAGTTTTTATACAGCAAATCTAGACTTAGTATTATATTGTCCTTGAAACTGTAGGATTTCATTGAGGCTACCCGTGAAGGAAGTATTTCCTTTGTGCTGGCAAAGTTTGATGGATTACTTGGGCTTGGCTTTCAGGAGATCTCTGTTGAAAATGCTGTGCCAGTATGGTATGTTTTTCGACCTATCATGTTATTACATTTACATCTGATTGCATGTCAGAATTAAATATGGTGAATCTGTTATGTCCTTTAATTTAGGCCATGTTTGGATAAAGAACTTAATTATACATTAATAGCATAAGCAGTTAAGCACTTACCAAATAAGTGCTTATGTATAAGTTATTTCTATAACAAGAGATAAAATGAAGTCAAACTATTTTCGTATATCCTAGAGAACTTATGGAAATAAGCTGAAAACAACTTATGGACATGTGTAAGTTGTTTCTTTTATGCTCTCGCAAACAGTCTCACAACTGCTTATGCGTAAGCTCAATTAAGCCAATTCAAACAGACCCTTAGTGATCCATTATACATCACAGGTACAAAATGGTGCAGCAAGATCTTGTAAATGAGCAGGTGTTCTCTTTTTGGCTCAATGGGGATCCAAAAGCGAAAAAGGGTGGTGAGCTAATTCTTGGGGGTGTTGATCCAAATCACTTCAAAGGAAAACATACATATGTTCCAGTCACTCAAAAGGGCTATTGGCAGGTTAGAAAAACAAAATTTAGTTTGATCAGGAATTCTTTTCAAATGTGTAGTTTAATGCGGAAAAACTTAACATGAATATATACCTTTTCAGATTGAAATGGGTGACTTTTTCATTGGAGGTCTGTCAACAGGTAGCTTCACCGTTCTTCAACAATAAGATAGTTTTACTTTAGTGAATACTGAAAAATAAGGGAGTAATTTAGTGGTTGAAAGGTTTTAAGATATGACATGGTATAAGAAGAAAACTTGAATTCTAGTGTTTCCTCCTCTCATATGTACAATGTGTACATTTACATTTTTTTGGTAATTGTAAATTTGATTACAAAATGCATCTAATTGTGGAACATGTTGATGTTATTTTTAGGCGTTTGCGAAGGTGGCTGTGCTGCTATTGTGGATTCAGGAACATCATTGCTTGCTGGTCCAACTGTATGTACTTGTATCTTTACATATATTATTTACTCATAGCTTTTCATTTATACTTTTTGTTGACTGAGTGAATTTCAGACTGTTGTGACTGAAATCAACCATGCTATTGGAGCTGAAGGAGTTCTTAGTGTAGAATGTAAGGAAATTGTTACTGAATATGGAGAGTTGATATGGGATCTCTTGGTAGCAGGGGTATGTTCTCTTGACCACCCTTCAGTGTTTCTTGTTACCTGACTTGTAGTCGTTGCTCTTTCTGTCATGCGATTTCAACCTTTGAACCTTAATGAGTTTAATATTGATTTTCAGGTACGACCTGGTGATGTGTGTTCACAAGTTGGTTTATGTGGTGGCAAGAGGGTACAATCTAAGAGGTTAGAAAGTTTTCTCTTTTTGTCAAAATAAAAATGAGCATCTTTATATATCAATGCGTTGAACGCCTTTAATTCATTGTAATTCGATTGGTAATAATTTGAAGATGCTGGATGAATCAGTGATTTATACTCTTCATTGGTTACAATTATTAGTTTCTTTTTTTGTCACTGGGAAGAGTTTAGGTCCTATTCTAGCATTGCAATGCTACAAGATTTTGGCTTAAACAGACTCTAACTTTTCTTTGAATCCTATGCAGCATGGGGATTGAGATGGTGACTGAAAAGGAACAGGGAGAGTTATCCGCTAAAGATACTGCTTTGTGTTCTTCCTGTCAGATGCTTGTGATTTGGATCCAGAATCAACTCAAACGAAAGTCAACCAAGGATAAAATATTCAACTATGTAAATCAAGTAAGCCTTTTGAATGATCCTGGTCAGAAACCTGAGTTAATGTTTCAAATTATCCCATTGCTTTGATGGATTGATTTTGTTTGTTTGATTATTTGCAGCTCTGCGAGAGCTTGCCAAGTCCAAATGGAGAGTCTGTAGTAGACTGTAATAGCATTTATCAATTGCCAAACATTTCGTTCACTATCGGAGATAAATCTTTCGTCCTCAGTCCAGAGCAGGTTAGCTTTTGAAATTTGATAAATTATATTTCAATGCAGCTTTGAGAGTGCTTTCATGACTTATCATTGTTTTCATGAAAAGAACAATTTGATCATGATGTTTCAAACTATTGTAAATTTGTGAATATTTCAGATTTTGGGTAGAAATATTGAATTACTGAGAAACTGATAGTGATAGCTTTCCAAATAATGAGTTAAAATTCAAAGAAAAACTAATAGCCAAAATACCTTTCCAAAAGATGGGCAGCATAATTGAATTGAAAATCATATTGTACTACATTAAATGATGTTACTCGTATCTACATCCAAAGGCTAACTCACTCTTGATTTTGTTGATTATAGTATATTTGTTGGTTCTGAAAATGCTGTGTATTTTTTCAGTATATTTTGAAAACTGGAGAAGGCATTGCAACAGTCTGTCTTAGTGGGTTTATTGCTTTTGACATTCCTCCTCCAAGGGGTCCTCTCTGGTATGTTTCTCTTACAACAGTAATTATATGCATACACTAACATTGCATAGCACACAACAACCATGCTTAAAATAAATCTTGCTCAAAACTTTGTCCTTTTTCTTTTCTGAAGGATTCTTGGCGATGTTTTTATGAGGGTATATCACACTGTCTTTGACTATGGAAATCTCCAACTTGGTTTTGCTGAAGCTGCCTAGTGAGACTTGCGGTAGTTTATTACTAGTATGTAGGAATTTCTTTTATGAGCATGTTAGTGTGTTTGTAAATAAGCTCGTATGTAACTACTTTATGGTGCAGGTAAAACTTTATGAATTCTTATATGCATTCTTATACGTGAAGCTATCTCTGTTAAAGTATCATGTATTTGTCTAATGTATTAAGCATCATGTATCCATGTATGTTGTATTAAAGGATCATGTATTTGTCTAAGACCATATGCAATGGGCTGTTTAATATTGTGTTGAATGATGAAAAGTGGTGTAATGGTGTGTTTAATATGTGTTGAATGGTGATGTGGAGGAGGGAAGTGTTGAATGGTTTCAACTCTGTTTAATGCCAGGCCGAGGGACACGTGGCGGTTTTTTGTTGGTTGTCCAGCGCGCGTGTGGCACACGCGCAGACAGGGCGCGTCAGCGCTCAGAAGCCGGAGAGAGAGATGCTTTTTTGGATAAAGGCACGCCACGTGTTTCATTCTGATTGGTTTGCTGGATTTTTATTATCTTAATAATTTCAACTCAATTATGTCATTGTAAATTAATTTAAAAAAAAAAAAATTACCAAAATTCATGATTTTTTTTCCTCTATAAATAGAGACTTGGTTCATTTCATTTGGACACAGAAAAAAAATCAAGTTTTTCAGTATCTTAAGCTTATTACTATCCTTCTATTAGCTATCCTTTTGAAGTTTTAAACTTCTTTTGAGTGAAATGGATCTCAATAATAATAATTTCAACACCCAGAATTCTTCTAATTACCCATTTAGCTACCAAAATCCCAACAATTATCAACATCCAAATCAATTTCCAAACCAACGTCCTCAAAACATGCATAATTTTGGTTTTGCACCAAATTTCAACCACCCATCCTCTGTTCCAAACTTTAATCCATATTATGGATCTATGATGGGATATCCATCTCAAACACCCCCGTTTAATGGTTATATGCCAATGGGAAATGAAAACTTTCCGAGTGTTGGTGCACCTGAATTTCCTGAATTTTCAACACAAATAACTCTTGGTGGCATGACAAGTGGTAATGAAGTCACTCCAAATCCAGAGGATTCAACTCCTAAGAGCAAGAAAGCCCAGCAACCAGCATGGAACACTGAACAAAATTTGGTGCTAATTAGTGGGTGGATTAAATATGGAACAAGCAGTGTTGTTGGGAGAAATCAGAAAGGTGAAACATATTGGGGTAAAATTGCTGAGTATTGTAATGAGCATTGCTCATTCGATCATCCGCGTGATGGTGTTGCATGCCGAAACCGTTTTAATTATATGAACAAAATACTGAATAAATGGATTGGCGCTTATGAAAGCGCTAAGCGTTTGCAAGGAAGCGGTTGGTCGGAGAATGATATTTTGGCAAAAGCGCAGGAATTATACGCAAGTGGGAAGAATATTCAATTTACTTTAATGGCAGAATGGCACGCTCTCCGTGATCAACCACGTTATGGTAGTCAAGTAGGAAATATTGGCTCAGGCAGTAGTGGATCTAAGAGATCTCACGACAGTGATGCATGTGGCTCAAACTCTGTAGGATCTACTGCTCGTCCAATGGGTAGGGAGGCAGCTAAGAAAAAAGGTAAAAAGAAAAGTAAGGAAGCTGCCTTGGAGGTGGTGGATAAAGAGTGGGCTGAATTCAAACAATTCAAGGAGAAAGAGCTTGAACGATTGGACAAGATAGCGTCGGTGCAACAGGAGGCTAACCAATTGATGAAAGAAAAGACTAATGCTAAGAAAATGAAAATGTATCTAAAACTAAGTTCCGAGGAGAATCTCGATGATCGGAAGCAAAAGTTGTTGGATATGTTGAGCCAAGAGCTGTTTGAAAATTAATTTCAATTAAATTGTCTGTGGCTTTTGGCTGTAATGTATGAGTTATTGTGTAATTTCAATCAAATTTTGGCTGTAATGAAATTGTCCGTTGATTAATTTCAATCAAGTAATTTCAATCAAATTTCAATCAAGTCCCCAGTGTTTGCTTTAATAATTGTCTGTGGCTTTTGGCTGTAATGTTTGCTTTAATAATTGTCCGTGACTTTTGGCTGTAGTGTTTGTTTTAATAATTGTCAGTGATGTCTGTTGGGTTTGCTTTAATAATTGTCCGTGACTTTTGGCTGTAGTGTTTGCTTTAATAATTGTCCGTGACTTTTGGCTGTAGTGTTTGCTTTAATAATTGTCAGTGATGTCTGTTGGGTTTGCTTTAATAATTGTCCGTGACTTTTGGCTGTAGTGTTTGCTTTAATAATTGTCAGTGATGTCTGTTGGGTTTGCTTTAATAATTGTCTGTGACTTTTGGCTTTAATGTATGAGTTATTGTGTTTGAATATGTACCACCCAATTGGAATCTAATCCTTATCTGAGTATTAACTGAATACAATAACTTATTTCGAATCCGTCAATGTCCACCACTTAATGTACTTGTATATATGGACTCCTAGATACATACATTGAATCACCAATATCTCAAATCTCATTCAATCTACTTCAAAATATCACAAAAAACTATCAATGGATCCATCAGAATATCCTTTTGATATCGCAACCTACAAACAAAAATGTGAAATGGAAGAAACTTATATCGCCAACCGATTCAGAGAGCGTCGAAACAAAATATTGGAAGATAGTGCACCTCGTAGTAGAAAATATCTCAATAGAGATCATGCAGCGGCAAACCAAAGACTAATTGACGACTACTTTGCCAATGAGCCTACATCTGACGATGCAATGTTTCGTCGTCGGTACCGGATGCAAAAACATGTTTTCCTTCGAATCGTTGGGGACCTTTCAAGTAGTGATAACTACTTCACCCAACGAGTTGATACAGCCAATAAAGAAGGTATATCACCCTTAGCAAAATGTACCACAGCAATGCGAATGCTAGCATATGGTGTGGCAGCAGATGCGGTTGATGAATACATCAAAATAGGAGGTACTACAGCATTGGAGTGCTTACGTAGATTCTGTAAAGGAATCATACGATTGTATGAGCAAGAGTACCTGAAAGCACCAACCCAAGATGATCTGCAAAGAATACTACATGTAAGTGAAATGCGGGGGTTCCCAGGGATGATCGGGAGTATTGATTGCATGCACTGGGAGTGGAAAAATTGTCCTAAAGCATGGGAAGGTCAATTTGCTAGGGGGGATAAGGGAACCACCACAGTTATTCTTAAAGTAGTTGCATCTCATGATCTATGGATTTGGCATGCCTTTTTTGGATGTCCGGGAACGTTGAACGATATAAACGTTCTAGACCGGTCACCAGTGTTTGATGATGTGGAACAAGGAAAGGCTCCAAGTGTGAATTTTTTTGTGAATCAACGTCCCTATAACATGGCATACTATCTAGCTAATGGTATCTACCCTTCTTATCCAACTTTCGTCAAATCGATTAGACTTCCTCAAAGTGAACCCGATAAGTTATTTGCAAAAGTTCAGGAGGGATGTCGGAAGGACATCGAACGTGCATTTGGAGTGCTTCAAGCTCGATTTAAAATCATCCGTGAACCAGCTCGCTTGTGGGACATAGCCGATTTGGGTATCATCATGAGGTCATGCATCATATTACATAATATGATTGTTGAGGATGAACGAGATACATATGCTCAACGTTGGACCGATTTTGAGCAATCTGAGGCAAGTGGATCTAGTACACCGCAACCATACTCGACCGAGGTGTTACCCGCTTTTGCAAATCATGTGCGTGCTAGATCCGAATTGCGTGATCCAAATGTTCATCGCGAATTGCAAGCAGATCTAGTGAAGCACATATGGGAAAAGTTTGGAATGTTTCATGATTAAAGATGATTTGTATCGTACTAATTAAGTTACTTGTGTCGTGTGCTTAATTTGTTGTCTTGCATTTTAAGTTATTTGTGTGCCGCGTGTTTAATGTATTGTATTGCATTTTAATTTAAGAAAATAAAAATAAATTATTTAAATAAATTTTGTTTTTACAAAAACACTAAAAAATAAATTGTTAAGTTTTTATTATTTTAATTTAATTATAATTAATAATGTAATTTTATGTAATTATAAAAACAAAATATAAAATTAAATAAGAATATGAAATAAAAAGTGGTGGGGTAGAGTGAGTGGTGGGGTAGAGTGTTGAATGAAAAACCATTGGAGAGGGTATTTGTTGAATGGTGTGTTGAATTATTATGTGGAAGAGAGAGAAAATGATGTGGAGTGTTGGGAATTGAAAAAAGTGTGTGTTGAAGGGTGTTGAAAATAAAAACCATTGTAAATGGTCTAATGTATTAAATATCATGTATCCACGTTAAAGTACCATGTACACACTCTTTTCAACACACTGAAATTGGTTGAAATTTAAAAGGGGACCCAATCCAAGTATCATGTATCCATGTTAAAGATTAAAGGATCATGTAGTTATGTTATCTTCTCCGTTAAAATGATTACAATTAATCATTAAAACACAACAGTAATTAGATTTTTTTTTATATTCTTAATATATAAATAGTTTTAAGAAACTTTAGAAATTGTATATCATGGATTATGTTAAATTAATACACAGTTATGATATATCTCAGTTGAAATAATAATGTAAATGAAATCAACAACAAAAAAAATTGCATTTTTAATATTTTTAAAGATTCTCTAAAAAATAATTGAGCTATACTTTCTCAGATCTCAAAGTTGAAATAATAATATAAATTTATTATTCAAAACTCGAGTCAAATAATATTAGTTTGGCTTAATTACACTTTTGGTCCTCGTATTTTAACCATCTCACGAAATTGGTCATCTCTTTTTAAAACCAAACAAAGTTGCCACCATACTACCATTTTTTTTTTGCACTTTTGGTCATAACCCCTATTTTGCTCTCCAAAAATGCTGATGTGTTCGGTTTTTTAATGATGTGTCCAAAAACACGCTTACTTGGCAAATCATACATGGAAAACACATTTACACATCACCAAATTCAATTTTTTAATAATAAAAATAACAATGACAATATTAATTAAATAAACATCTGAATTGAAAAAAATAAATTACAAAAAACATATAAATATCTAAAAAACAATAACGGAAAAATATCATAAATTTAGAACAAGTGAAACTATGTTCTTCATCTTCCTTCTTTTTTCTTCACCCATGCACCCAATCTCTTCATGTTTTTGTTCCATTTGAGAAACATCAATTTTTCTTATATTGTTCTCCATTCATCACCATCGAGCACCACACAACCTATACCATCCGCATCTTCTCTTGTTCTTTTATTGGTAATTGAGGGCTTTTGTTTTGATTGTGAAATTGTCCAAAATTATCACTTCTGCATATGTTCTTGTATGGTTTTGTTTCTGATTTTGGATGAAAGAAGTTTATGGTTAGCATCAACCGAATCAAAATCTGAAATCGTTGTTTTTTATTTGTGGGAAAATGGATAGCATAAACCCAAATCTGAACCCAAAACCTCATCTTTAGATCCGCTAAAATCGAACACATCCGAACCCAAAACTTGTTGTGACGAGAAGAGCAAGGTAAAGAGTAATTCGTGGATGAAGAAGTCAGAGAGAGAGAGAGAGAGAGAGAGAGAGAATGCAGCGATGATTGAATTTTCTGTTTGTCTCACTTTCTCTCTATTTCAGATCCGGATTTTTTTGTTAAATATGGAGTTCATTTTTGTCTTTCTTATGTTTTTTTTAAACCCAAAACTGTGTTGTTGTTATTGTTGATGATGAGGAGGATGAAGATTTTTTTAGGATTTTTTGTAAACCCAGATGAATGAATACGATGATGATGATGTTCATAATTAAATTTGGTGTTGAGGATTTTTTCGAAACCCATATTAATGGATATGATGATGTTATTTGTAATAAAATTTGTCGACGAGGGTGAAAATGATGTTGTTGAGATTTATGAGGTTGAATGTAGTGATGATGAAGAAGAAGATGGTGTTGAGGATGATGATGAGAAGGAAAAATATTGCAATTTAAGTTTTATTTATTTATAATCCATACTTTAATGATTTTTCAATTTAAAAAATTTGATTTGATGACATGTTAATATCATTTTCCATGTATGCAATGCCACCTAAGCATGTTTTTGGATAGATCATTAAAAGAATGAACACATCAACATTTTTGAAGGGCAAAATGGACGTTAGGACCAAAAGTGCAAAAAAAAATGGTAATATAGTGACAACTTTGTTTGGTTTTAAAAAAATAGGACCAATTTCGTGAGATGGTTAAAATACGAGGACCAAAAGTGTAATTAAGTCTTTCTCTTAATATACATATAGCATACGTTTGCTAGAATACTTATTATGATCGCATTTCTGATATAATCTACCAGTATGAGAATGAAGTGGGGTCGCTTCATAGAGTTTAAGAGCTTGACTCTTGAATTCTCATGAAATGGATACATGACACAATGCCTTATCAAATGTGTCGTTTTATAATTCTTTTGGTAATAACGATGTTTTATGTGTGAATTATGCATAATTTTTCTAATAAATAGTTGGTTCAAAGCTTGTTTACCAATGTCTATTCGGGACGAGTGAAAACATAATTCACTAAGTAATGATTCAAATCGTAAGAAATCATTATCTGAAACCATGAAATTTCCAAAAATACGAGATTTTAGCTATATTTTGTAAATGGTGGGGGGTTGTGAGAGATATTTCAAAAATATTAAATTTGGAAGGTTGTAATTATGTATTGGTTAAATACTTATTGTGAATTAAATTCACAAGTATTTCGTTGCCTTATAATCAATTTAATAATTCACACTTATTGCGATTCACAAGCATTTCGTTTTGATTACGTATTGGTTAAATACTTATTGTGAATTAATGTGCGAAATTGCAAAATAAATCACGAGTGTACTAGGCAAGATTCGAACCTGTACCTGTGACCTTTAGTTCATATGCAACACGTTTTCAAAAAGGGAGGTTACCAAGCCGTTGCAACAATTATAACATAAGTTGAACGTTGTTACTATTATTTAAACCGTTCAAAACTGCCAATACATAATTTTTTAATTGTTTGGTCTCTTCGCCAAGTGACATATATAAATAGAGCCATTTGGGGGACAGTAAGAACACAAATTCAGCAACAATTCTAAACATTTTCTCTCCCATTTACATTACTCTAAATCATCATTCATTTCTCTAATACATGATTGAAGTGTATGAAACATATTTTTGTAAACTATTATCAAAAAATATGTTTGTTGTGTTTATGCAACCCACATTAAGGTATTCAAACCATTCTAAAAGGAATTCGTTGTACATCTCATTTGCATTCAATATCTAAATGTTGGTGGGGGCGAATTTGTAAGACCCTGATCCCCGAGACTACTAATTAAGCGATAAAACATACAACACAATTAATCGGAATCTAACAAATCTCCAATAACTCATACATATTTCTCATAAAGAAAATCTCATCAACAAATATTACAGCACATCGGAAATAAATCATCTCAACATAAACATCATCTCGGGTCTCAACATAAACATCTCAAATAAATACAATCCTCATAAAATCCGACAAGAAAATAAATCCCGGACTCCTAGATCAGATCACCTAATCTAGACATCCTCCGAAAAAAAAAGCGACAAAAGGAGAATGGGCGCGATGTCATCCTCAACACAAGTCACCGAGCAACTAATCTTCAACCTGCACGTCTACATCTACAAGGGTTGAACTCACGGATGAGGCGACAATAAAGCCACTGGAGGGGTAAGATATACGTTCAACAAAAGGATAAAATAAACGCATATAAGTCTCAGGCAAAAACATCACTTAACGTCGACAATATTCATCACTACAAAAAGTCTGGTTACTAATCATGCATAATTCACAAATTCATAGCATACCCTCATCATTATATAATTACCAACTTAATCATACCACATTGTAATTAAATTGTAACTTCGCGTCTTAATTCATCATCATCAATTAAATCATATTCTCGCATCATCATTCATTACCAACAATTAAATCATCAACAGATAATTATCAACTTATCTATAAGTCATCAACAGATAATCAATTCAATTTTTCATCGTTCATATCTCATCATAAATTCAAGCATAAAACATTCACCACGTCATCTCTTTTGGTCCTCGTATTTTAACCATCTCACGAAATTGGTCATCTCTTTTTAAAATCAAACAAAGTTGCCACCATACTACCATTTTTTTTTTGCACTTTTGGTCATAACCCCTATTTTGCTCTCCAAAAATGCTGATGTGTTCGGTTTTTTAATGATGTGTCCAAAAACACGCTTACTTGGCAAATCATACATGGAAAACACATTTACACATCACCAAATTCAATTTTTTAATAATAAAAATAACAATGACAATATTAATTAAATAAACATCTGAATTGAAAAAAATAAATTACAAAAAACATATAAATATCTAAAAAACAATAACGGAAAAATATCATAAATTTAGAACAAGTGAAACTATGTTCTTCATCTTCCTTCTTTTTTCTTCACCCATGCACCCAATCTCTTCATGTTTTTGTTCCATTTGAGAAACATCAATTTTTCTTATATTGTTCTCCATTCATCACCATCGAGCACCACACAACCTATACCATCCGCATCTTCTCTTGTTCTTTTATTGGTAATTGAGGGCTTTTGTTTTGATTGTGAAATTCTCCAAAATCACCACTTCTACATATGTTCTTGTATGGTTTTGTTTCTGATTTTGGATGAAAGAAGTTTATGGTTAGCATCAACCGAATCAAAATCTGAAATCGTTGTTTTTTATTTGTGGGAAAATGGGTAGCATAAACCCAAATCTGAACCCAAAACCTCATCTTCAGATCCGCTAAAATCTAACACATCCGAACCCAAAACTTGTTGTGACGAGAAGAGCAAGGTAAAGAGTAATTCGTGGATGAAGAAGTCAGAGAGAGAGAGATGGAATGTAGCGATGATTGAATTTTTTGTTTGTCTCTCACTTTCTCTCTATTTCAGATCCGGATTTTTTTGTTAAATATGGAGTTCATTTTTGTCTTTCTTATATTTTTTATAAACCCAAAACTGTGTTGTTGTTATTGTTGATGATGAGGAGGATGAAGATTTTTTTTTTCAGGATTTTTTGTAAACCCAGATGAATGAATACAATGATGATGATGTTCTTCATAATTAAATTTGGTGTTGAGGATTTTTTCGAAACCCATATTAATGGATATGATGATGTTATTTGTAATAAAATTTGTCGACGAGGGTGAAAATGATGTTGTTGAGATTTATGAGGTTGAATGTAGTGATGATGAAGAAGATGGTGTTGAGGATGACGATGAGAAGGAAAAAATATTGTAATTTAAGTTTTATTTATTTATAATCCATACTTTAATGATTTTTCAATTTAAAAAATTTGATTTGATGACATGTTAATATCATTTTCCATGTATGCAATGCCACATAAGCGTGTTTTTGGACACATCGTTAAAAGACTGAACACATCAGCATTTTTGGAGGGCAAAATGGGCGTTAGGACCAAAAGTGCAACAAAAATAGTAGTATAGTGGCAACTTTGTTTGGTTTTAAAAAAAGAGGATCAATTTCGTGAGATGATTAAAACACGAGGACCAAAAGTGTAATTAAGTCTATTGGTTTTGTCTATATAAATTTCAAAGAGATAATTATCTCTAGGAAAGGGTGTATTTTTTTTTTCTAAAAAATGTTGTAAAAATAGTTTGGGTTTTTTGTGTGTGAATCATTTAGGCTTAACTATAAAGACTAATCGTTCAATCTTTGTGGGACCCAAATCTGCTGCAAACTCTTGTGAGTTTTAATGTTGTATGCCCAAATTCAGGTTCAAATCCAAGACCTAAGCAATAAACTGTTATATTACTTAAAAAATGAGAATAAATTTTAAAGAGCATGGGTGATAAACAATTGAATAAATTTATGACATTCGGTAGAAGAGAACTTAAATTTTATCTATTATTTGGATTTAAAAAATAGAAAAGAAAAATTACTATCTATGTTAAAATGAGTGGAAATTATTTGAATTATTCTTGGAAGGACATGTAGAATTTACTTCTTTTAAAAAAATATATATTATTTAATAGATGTAATATCAGGGTAGGCTTGGCCGTGATTTGAGGGATAAAAATCAACTAATTATTTCTAAGGATATTTTAGGGTATGATGCATTTTATCAGGGTGATGTTTTAAAATTAATTATTGATTGGCAATGGTGTTATTTGAAATTTGAAAGGATTTTTCCTGCGATACTCTGTTCATTATTTGGTTAGATGCAGTTCAATCTAGATGTTATCCACTGAACTGATGTGGTTGATTTGGACATTGTTTTAGGGGTTGAAACCATAATGATTCCTGTATAAGAAATTATCATGTTCTTCGTAGAGCATTTGTGGCTTCATTCAAATATTACAGAGAACATGAATGTGTCCACAAAATATATATACAAATTTCCTATTGTTCTTTGGCAGCTAGCTGTTTCTTTAGGTTGAGCACCTCTAATCCTTGCGAAGCCAACATGTCTTTCAGCCTCTCTGAAGCTTCTCTATACTTTATTTTGGACAAAGCTGATTCATCAATTGCTTCCTTATATCGACAACGAAAAGCATCTAGCTTCGCTTGTGTTCCACGTAGTCTCATTCTAAGTTTAGCTGTTTCATTGATGTTTGTAACTTTATCCTGTTCATAAAATTAGAAGGTAAAAAGATTTTACTGATGACCGATTGAATGTTCAAGAATGAAACTAGTATGTAGCTCAAGGTGAGGAATATTTGAATCAAACACATGCATGGCCAGATAACTGACTATGATCGACTTACCGCGTGGATTTTGACTTCAATGCAGGAAATTTTATGACTCAGCTCCTCAATATGGTTCTTTGCCCTTGACAGCTGTAAAACATTTACGTGATTAAAAAAAAATTATAAGGTAAGTTATCATAAGACAATCCTTAGTCTACCTCATCTTGGCAATGTTTTAGCAGGAGTTCCACTTCCACAACATGTTTCTGTTGATCTTCCATCTGGGTCGTCAATTTGTCCCTTTCCTCTGCGACAATGGAAAGCTTGCTCTTGAGGTTCTGCAGAGTCACCTGAGATGATTAGTAAAACTAATATTGTGCTGATTCTCACACATACATCTTTTATCCCTTAGTTCCAAGTTATATATAATGGACAATTTTCTTAGGCAGTTGTACAGGTAAAGGCAGTGAAGGTGAAACCTGAAACTCAATAAAAAATTCTGACATAGTATCTAATTCTCTTAGAATTGATAGATTATCTCCTTTATTAAGAGCTTGCACTTCTCTCTGAATTCCATCTTCATTCTCAAGACAGTCATGCAGCTCATGCTTGATAGACTGCAACTCAAATTTGGGTTTTGATATCTGCAATGCAGGCCAATACAGTGACAACTATGTCGTGCACTAAATCATAAGCCTATAAAACCATTAAAAATCAATATTCTTCACTTCTTGGGATTGTCTGCTCACATCATTGATCGTTTCCATGTGACCAAAATCTAAAATGTTTTCCCTGTAGCCAGAAAATATGACAATACCGAAATAAGCATAGATTATCAGAAAATAATAAATCACCTGGAAACAGTATACAAATAAACAAAGATCACTTCATGCAAAGCCTTGCAATACATAAAGTTGGGACAATTTAAACAATTTTGACTAAGTTCAACATAGTGATAGTTAGAGGTGTAATCTTAAAATAAGTTTAACAAACCTGGATTTTTCCTTGCCAAGCGTATTTTCATATGAAATAGTCAATCTTTCACGGAAGATCTTGCATTCTTCTCTACAGGATTCCAATTCTGTCCTTACCTAACATTTGTAGACAAATTTTATAAAATTAAGTAAATGATGCATTGAAAATTCGAAATGAATTTTATCTATCAAACTTGAAGACATCGTGGAAAAACGAAGCTGGAGTTTATCAATCGTTTTTTTCTTAACTACACTACTATCAAAAGATAGAATTTCTAAACTGCTTGTATCACAGTTGACTATCACATTTAGAACGTTTCTCTTTAGGCCCCCTCAATATCTCTAAGGCCCCCTAAATACATATCAGGTAGTTATCTACCGGATGTATATTTGACAAAAAACGTACATCCGGTAGATGACTACCAGATGTGTATTTAGGGGGCCTTAGAGATATTAGGGGGCCTAAAGAGAAACGCCTTCCCATTTAAATGAATTTTGGGCTTAAAAATGGGATGATACATGAAATTATTTGCTACAGGGTTATATCTAACAAAATTATACCAAAGGTAACTGTTAAAATTAAGAATCTTTAGATATTCCTTTAAATCAACAACTTCATAAACTGATTGATATTACTCCTTGAGTATACAACTTCCTAGGCTAGTGCATACTTATTAAGCATTGAATGCATTTATTGTAAAACCATTATAAATACAAGGTGTGTGATCTCATTATAGACACACAGAATTCACAGAGCTTTACATATTTTTACAGTAGCACTTGCCTGATGCACCATGGGACAGAAAATAACACGAGTTCCATTTATATTTGATGCATTTTAAAAATTGAACATAACAAGATGGAACCAATAATAATAAAGGCTAAAATATGCTTCCAATCCTTTATCTTTTACTCAATTCATTTTGGACTTTTGTCTTTGCAGTGTTATACAAATTCATCTATTTTAAATGCAGGAACAATACTAGTATCTCATTGTGCCTTCCACCAAATTCTAGCAAAGTAATTAGTAAATTTAGAGTTATTGTTTGGTTATAATGTAGAACTTTTAAAAGGGGTGAAATTGAAACACTTAAACTAGGGCATTCGTGAGAAAATTAATGCTCAGCAGTCCATGATGTATTGTGCATCAGAAGCAAAAGAAACAAGTCCCTAATAAAATTAAAATTTGAGCTTACATGCAACTATTCATGTTATAATTCTAAAACAATTAAAAAAGGAAGAAAGACTAACACATTCCAATAAAGGAAGGAGACATAGTAAACTTCACAAATAATGGAGCTTCAAGAAATCAATAAAAAAATAAAAGAAATTAATCAAGGTTTCATAGGGACCAGTTTGGAGATAGATTAGCTTCTTCCTTATAAGAGCTACTCAAGTGAGATAAGTATTTGATTCTTAAGTTGCAAAAAATTAATTATTAGTTTATAGGTGCCTATGAAGAATGAAATGCAATTTCTGAAAAAGTTGAGGTACAAAAGCTAATTGCAATATATATGAAAAGCTGTAATTTAGAAGACTCATAATCATTGCAAAATCATTTCAACTTTTCCTTTACAATTATTTGCTAAAAGAATCATCCATACTAACTCTAAATAGTAAAGCCATGATTCTTACTTCTGCTAATTCTGTTGATAATGATGTATTTTGCTCATTTTTTGACCTAGCTTGTTCTTCTATGGCTAGAAGTGCATCTTTCTCCTTGGCAGACCAAATTGCCCTTTCCTCCTCTATTTCCAATAGGGCATCTGTGAGTTGCTGCAAGACCGAGGAGACACAATGAAACAAAATTAAATTAATAAATTGAAATCGCTTGAAAAGGGAAGAATCACAATCAAAAGAAAGAATAGTTGCAATTGCACCACCATTGCCAACTCCTCCTTTTCTTCCACCAATAGTTTGATAGAGCTTTTAAATTTTTCTTGGTTGAGATCGGATTCTTCCAACCTTTGTTTCTGGATGCACAAGAATAAGATGTCAGCTTTGATGGTTGGAATGAGAAAACATATCAGTCATTAAACACTAATTGTTAAAATAGTTAGCTGATTGTGTCAGTTTCTAATCTACAAATGTAATCTGCGTGTTAAAGTAGTTAGCACTATGTAATAGAGAAGTTAAATCTGTTAGAACTGACAAGTGACAACTCAGTTGGAAGTAGTCAGTAGAGTCTCTTACACAAGGAGTTTTGACACCAAGTTGGAAAGATTTTTTATTTTTTTGTTAAATATAAGCCCGAGTGCAAATTACTAGATGCATTTATAAATAAGCATGGAGGTAGTACATGATAATTTTCTGTTCAATCAGAATCATCAATATATAGACTAATGCTCATAAAACTATCCTAGAATAAAGCTATATTACAGCTGTAATACACTCAATATACATGTTCTAATAAAGATACCAATCTGCATGATGATGATGATGATGATGATGATGATGATGATGAGAACAACGAGGACAACAACGACTCTCAACTTGAATGACATCATTGTCACACGCGGCTCATCTCACTCAATTAAGCAGGTTCATTGCATTGTGCTACTATAACTAGGCCCGCCCCTAAAACCAGGTTCAACATTAATAAAGTAAGCCCATGTATATCTGCTGCAACCTGTGAATCCTCAACAGCCTCTTCTTTTTCAGGCCTATTGGCCTTAGATCCAGATGACAGAAGGTCAATCTCTGGCTCCTGAATATGCCAAAGATTATAACCCTATCTATCAGTGGTCCAACAAACACCAGTTGGAATGCCCAATACAAAAGCAAACTAGAGTGTGGTAACTGGCAAATACAACAGCTGAACAGTTGTGGCTTCACACACTGCTCATAGAGTTGTTAGTGCCAATTACCATTCCTATCTTTGGTGATAATCCTGGCACAAAGTGACTCACAGAAATATAATCCACTGATTTATTCAGGGACTAAGTACATGGAACCAGATCTCAAAAAAAGGTGTAACACAAAAAGAGCTGGAATGTGTGTCATATATCCCCACACGATGAGTAAGCAAATACTCTGACCATGGTACTATTTCATACAAATTCTGTGAAGTGTGTGACAAACTCAGATTTTTGATCAATTCTAATTAATCCACCCTTAGTTTGAAGGGAAAATGAGTACTTTGTTGTGTCTTGGTTTCTAATTAGTATGTGCAACTCATTGTGCTAGAGTACTTAGCACTCCTGTCAAGTAGTTTGTTTTCTGTTGAACTGACAACTGTCGATTGGTTAGTCATAAACAGTTAGAAAAATACCGCATGTAAGATCTCAAAAGATATCAACAGTCAATTTCACTTGATGCATTTAAATTCAGAATCTTTCCCTATCTAAATTCTATTTCATTGGCTATCATTTTCTCCTTGCTCTTTAGCATCAATCAATCATTTAACATCTGAGTTGAAACCTGAAAGGAGAAACCTAAGAAAAACTCTACAGAACAACTTACAAGAGCTGAAATCTCCTCCGTCAAATCATATATTTCAGAGGTTGATGTCCTAAATTTTTCAGTCAAATCTTCCAGTTCTGAATTCAAAGCTTCATTAATAGATATCACCTCTTCTTTTTCTTTTAGTGCAGCTGTTATCTCTTCTTCCAACGAAGTGATTCTTGTTTCTGATTCAAATGCAAAAACTTCCAGCTTTTTGTACTCTTCCTGGTAGGCAATACATGCATATTAGAAAAATCAGTTATCCTACTTGAAATTTAAAAAAAAAAATAAAGACAAATGATCATGTATGAAAAATAGTGCAAGACTGTATTAGCCAATTTTACCATTTTTCATATAATTCATGATATATAATCAAATATTATAGCTTTAAATAGAAAAATCCTTTCTATAATTTTTTATTGGTGCTGTCAATAACTGCACATAACCTATTGTTGTCATTATTACAAATTTTAAAACCATATACATTGCAAAATAGAAAATATGCAGAGGGAAGGGATGAGTTTTGTTGCAAAGAGAAGAGTGGGCTATGTTTTTTCTCATGCACAAGCGGGAACAGTGGGGCTGCTAGAGTTTATTTTCTCCAATCAGAGTTGTGGTCTTTTGCCGACCCCACTTAGTGGGATAAGGCTTGGTTGTTGTTGTAGAGTTGTGGTCTTTTCTAGGGATACAAAGAGACCAAAATGTCCAAAAAAAGAACGGAGCAATAAAACCAAAAATAATTCAGGTTTTCATTCCATCTTCACTGTTGTGTTGTGACAGCTAGATTTTACCGTGTTTTTGGGCTTTACAGCCGCAACCTTAAAAAGCAATGATGCAACTACGGCTGCTACTAGACATGGCAACAAAACCCGCCCCCCCCCCCCCCCCCCCCCCAGACCCGGCCGTCCCCGCCCAGAATTTAACGGGGAAAAGCCGATTTAATTGGGTGCGGGGGAAATCTGAGTTTTTAGTACGGGGGCGGGGGATGCTTATACCCGCCTCGCACCCACCCCCGCCCCGCACCCGCTTTTTGAAATTTACCTTATTAAATTTTAAAATTTTATTTCCATTTTCTGTCAAATGAGCACCAACCTATTTTAATATATTACTACTCTTTAGAAACATGTTTATTAGAATTATTTTTCTCTTTTGAAAAAAGTTTATTAGATCTTTAATTATTAATATAGTTATTGTTTTTTGTTGCTATGAGAAAAATGAAAAAAATATGAATTTTTTAAATATTTTATAAAAAATAGAGTTTTCGCGGGTGGGGATGGGGGCGCGGCCGGGAAACCCGTCCCCATTGGGGGCGGGGTTGGGTGTTCAATTTTTACCCCCGATAAGGTTTGGGGACGGGGTCGGTAATGCTTAAACCCGCCCCTACCCCGCCCCGTTGCCATGCCTGCTACAACCACAATTAACTGCATAGGCTGTTGTTAACAAAACCTCAGATCATACGTTCTTTTTTCTTGCTACAATCAGTTGTCTACAAAAGGAGTTAAAGGCCCTTCTTAAATAATAAGTAGTAACCACAGTTTCTGCAAACATATATCTTACCAAAGAAAATGCAGGGCCCTTTGGTTTTTGAGGATCAAACATCTTTGAACTCTTTTCAACTGTTGAATCACGTCTTCTACCAGCAAGTGAATCACGTTTATTGATATCACGTTCAAGAAGAGAGTTCTGACCATGCAACCGTTTGATCTCTCGTTCAGCACAGGCTTTCTCACCCTACAAAACATGTTACGGAATAAAATTATACGACTTTGACAAGTAATAGGTTACAATGAAAGCAAAAGACCCTTGAGTATAACAAAAACAACCTCAAGTTTTGTTTTCTCTTGCATAGCATTCTTAAGCTTGGATTCAGTTTCTTTCAACCTGGTTTTTGTCTTCTCAAGATCTCTTCTTAAAGTTTCTTTTTCCTTGGCCACTGAAGATGATGTTGAACATGATATATCTTTTTCAAGAGTTTGGATATAAGAAATCAGCTCTCCATTTTCCAATTCTTGTTGTCCCAACCGTTCCTGTAAAAATAATAAAAAGTTGGTATGTACCATTTGCTGCATTATACAATCAGACAAAATAAGAGATAGTACAGATACAATATCATCAAATAAAGGCCCACCAGCAAAGAATTATGGGAGCTCTGAGCATCTAGTTCTGACTCCTGATGAAGCTTTTGAATATTAGCTAACTGGTTGTCCAGAAGAATCTGCAACAAAAATATTAGACCTACCAGAGAACCCAGATACAACTAGAAATATATCATAATAGAAAGGCAATTTTACCTTCTCATTCTCAAGATCGGATATTGTTTGTCTTAAGCAAGAATTCAACTTCTGATAATTACTGAAGATTAATTTTTGTTCTACAGAATCCTGAGATATTGAGGTTTTGAAATCCTGCATCAAATCATAAAATGAAACTAAAATTGAAAAGAGTCTACACATATTTATTTGTATACAATAATTAGTTGGAAAACAGAAAATAGCTGCTCAAGACATTATAAAAAATAAACACTCAGCAATTTCATTTTTATTACATTTATCCAATATACAGCCTGAACAATACTTACAAGGAATATATTACAGAGAGTAGAGAAACTTTTAGTTGCGTCATCAACCATCAAAATAGCACTTTGAACAGCTTCTTTCGAGTTTTGTACTTCGGACATTATGTCTTCAATCCCCATGGAAACTCTTGTTATAAAGTCAACATGCCCATCCTACATGAAACTTTAAGACTCAGTTTTATAGGATAGGTTATAGTATGTATAATAAATATATAAAACTGTTAACTTATATAATCATGAAGACATTATAATCAAGCAACAATCAAAAAGTTCATACAAAGCATCAAATGCATACATCAATGTTGCTCACAGTTTTACTGGAAATAAGTTGTTCACTCGCCATCCGAGCTGCCTCCCGTGCTTTTATAAGCTCTTCATTGAGCTAAGCACATGAAACAGAATTCAGGAATTAAAAATTGTGAATAAGGAAAAAATGAAACAATTTTATACATCACCAAGTAGCTCCATACTTTTGCATGTGTAATGTAGTTATTTGGATTTCTATAAAAGGAAAACAAAGGCATATGAACATTCTTTTGGATAGCAAGGACCAGCTACCCTACCTAGTGGGAAAGTTTGATATCTTTAAATTATTAAGGGAAAAAAAATATATCTATGCTTGACCGAAGTTCAGGGGGTAGAACAGACAACTTGTGATTCTAGAAATCTAGATGGCCTCAAAAAGAATCTCTTTTCATATTATGTCAATTGCAATTGAATTAATAAAATATCACTTCCTCAAACAATTCAACTAAAGCACACTTACTGATAGTCAATGTGTAACCAATAATCTAATATCAATATCTTTCAATCAGATTAGAAGGCACGGCAGAACAAAATTATTAACTAAAACAATGACTACCTCGTCAAATTTCTCCCTGGCACTTATGTTCTGTTCGGTTGCCAAATCAAAAACAGTATCCAGGTTCTGTTGGCTTGATGACTTTTCCATTTCCAAAATGTTAATCTTCAAAATACAAGGACAAAAAAAAAAATATAAGCAAGCAAGACACATCTAGAAAACACAAAATAAACAAAATGGATTTTGTTAGAATATATAAAATATTTTAGGCTTGAATGTAACATCAATTTTCAGGGATGCCTACTGAAATGTTTTGGGCTGGCCAAAATGCCAAAGAAAAGAGAAGAAAACAAAAGTAATTTACCCAAGATTAATTGTGCAGAAATTCTATAATGAAAAGATTCCAGAATTGAGAAAGAAGAATTTATTTCATGACAGTTCTTGCTTCTAAAAATGTCGCAAGAATATTTAGGTATAATTGTTTCCTATGATGGTGTAGCCACTAAGGTTTAATCTCATTAGTTTAAGTTGTTTTTACAATTACCAGGATTGAAACATATAAAATCCTTTTTATTTTAATCACTGAAACATAGGAAATCTGTTTTTGGTCTTTGTTGTTTTGGTTTTAGTCCCTATAATATTTGTCCATATTAGTATTAATCCCTATATAGTTCTTCCAAGGAGTAAGATCAAAACAGTACACATATTATAGGGGATTAGTTCCAACACAAACAAATATTATAAGGATTAAAAACAAAACAATCAGGAGGAAGAAAATATCTTTTACTATGTTTCAGAGATTTAAGCAGCATTTTTTTTAAAGGACGGCTAAATCTGTATATATTACAAAAACCAAAAAGTTATTTAAGCAAATAACAAAACATTAGGATTCTAGTAGTTATCATGATTATTTCCATATTTGATTATTATTTTGAAGTATTGTATTAGTATAACAATGAGGATGAAAAGAACATCTTTTTCCATGTTTCAGAGATTTTAACCGGCAATATTTTGATAAGGCACTAAGATAAAATTTGTATATATTACTAGGACCAAAAATATGTTTAGGAAAATAATAAAACATAACAACTCTACTCACTAAATTCCTTTTTACTTGTCGCTTTTGTAAAAAAAAAATTGTTCCTAATTTTCAAATATCAATGATACCGTTAAGTATTTATTGGAAAGAGAGAGAAATATATGGAATGAGACAATAAGTAGTTACAGGTGTTATAGGCAAAAGACAAATAATTCTACAAAAATCTAAAAGTAACAAAATTTATTAGTTTTTTTGGTAAGGGTGTATAACTTTAAAACGACAAGTTAAAAGGAACAGATGGAGTAATAGTATCATGATTATTTCCATATTTGATCAGTATTTTAAGTATTATTGTATTAGTTTAAGAGTCAATGCTCAGTGTAGAAAATATTTGCTTCATGTTTACGGGTGTTACGAACCAAAACAGAGTAACAATAAAACAGTAAAGCAAATGACAAAAGGAATGAGGATTTTATTGATTGATAACGAGTATGGCAGCAATTACAGAAAAGGTTTCTGACTCAGAGCTAGGCTCCGTATTAGGAAGTTAGCACTTCCTAACCATTCTAGAATATTCTTACAATCCAAGGTGAGTCCTCCCTCTCTCCCTTACTCCTTTTATTTCGGAATGGTCATGCGTTTCCCTCACTCCCAGCACACGTCACAATCATTCTAACAACCTCAGCCACTATTTCCCTTTCTGCCCCTTCTAGAATATACTAGCCAAGCCTTGGGTCCATTTGTGCCGTTGTATACTAACTGCTCATGTGGCAATGATTCAGCAAGCTGGGTCCTATCAATACCCACTTCTTCAGCCAGAACCTTGTCCTCAAGGTTAAACTTTGGAAACTGACTCTTCATCATGATAACCTCCTCCCAAGTAGCTTCTTCAGCAGTCTTCCCCTTCCATTGTACTAACACCTGCTTAACCTCTTCACCCTGCTGTTTAACCTTCCGTGTGGCTAGAATCTCCTCAGGTTCATATATTTCTGCCTGTTCATCACTAATGAGCTCAGGTAGTTCTGCATCTTCATGATATTCTCCAACAGCCTTTTTTAACAAGGAAACATGGAATACAGGATGCACTCTTGATCCTGGAGGTAACTTCAATCTGTAAGCAACAACACCAATTTTCTCTAAAATGGGATAAGGGCCATAATACCTTGCTGCAAGTTTGGCATTAATCCTAGTCACAACTGACTGCTGCCTGTGTGCCCTTAGTTTTACAAACACCCATTCACCAATCATGAAGCTTCTATTTGTTCTCTTCTTGTCAGCTTGGTTCTTCATCTTTTCTTGGGCTCTAAGTAACTGACTCTTCAACTGCCTTAAAGCTTCATCTCTTTCCAATAAATCCTTCTGGACTGCACCAACTCTGACCTCTCCTTGTACCCACCTTATCAGCTTAGGTGGTGTCCTCCCATATACAACTTCAAAAGGAGCTTGTCAGTGGATGAATGGTAACTGGTATTAAACCAATATTCTGCCCAGTGTACCCATGTCACCCAATTCTTAGGTTGGTCAGTGATAAAACATCTCAAATAGGTCTCAAGGCACCTGTTAACTACCTCTGTTTGACCATCCGATTCTGGATGGTATGCAGAGCTCATCTTGAGCTGTGTGCCCTGCATTCTAAACAGCTCACTCCAGAAATTACTCATGAATACAGGATCTCTGTCACTTACTATTGTTGCTGGCAGCCCATGCAACCTTATCACTTCTTTACAAAAAACTTCAGCAATGCTCCTTGCTGTATAAGGGTGCTTGAGGGGAATAAAATGCGAGTATTTGGATAGTCTGTCTACTACTACCAGGATAGCTTCAAAACCCCTTGACTTAGGCAAGCCAGTAATAAAATCCATGGATATGTCTTCCCATACTTGTTCAGGTACAGGCAGTGGCTGCAAGAGTCCTCCAGGTGAAGAGGCTAAATATTTCTGCCGTTGACACACATCACAGCTCTTGACATAATCCTGTATAGCTCCTTTCATCCCCAGCCAATACACATTAGCCGCAACTCGTCTATATGTTTTATAAAACCCAGAATGGCCACCTTGTGGAGAAGAGTGAAATTCATTTAACATTAAAGGAATCAATTGTGACTGACTGGAAATCACCAACCTCCCCTTGTACAACAATACTCCCTGTTTGTACTCGTATCCTGGCTTGGCATTAGGATTCTGCTGCAGTGCTTTAATGATCATTTGAAGCTTATCATCTTGGCTGACCTCTTCCATCATTTGTTGCTTCTGGTCCCAGCGAGCATATGAGGCAATAGTGTTTAACTCTGTCCCATCATGCATTCTAGACAGTGCATCTGCTCCTCTATTCAGCCTCCCTTGCTTATAAACAATATCAAAGTCATAACCTAACAACTTAGCAGCCCAGTTCTGCTGTTCAGCTGTGACTATCCTCTGCTGCATCAGCTGTTTCAAGCTCTTCTGATCAGTAGATATTGTGAATTTTCTGCCTAAAAGGTAAGGTCTCCAATGTTGGATAGCCAGGACTACAGCCATCAACTCCTTTTCATAAGCAGACTTGGTCAAATTTCGCACTCCCAAGGCCTTGCTAAAATAAGCCACAGGTCTTCTGTCTTGCATCAGGATGGCACCAATTCCTCCACCTGAGGCATCACATTCAATCACAAACTGTTTGGTAAAATCAGGTAGAGCCAGCACTGGAGCAGTTGTAAGTTTTTTCTTCAATTCTTCAAAGGCCTGTTGGGATTCATTACTCCACTTGAAGTTGTCCTTTTTGGTCAAATCTGTCAAAGGCCTGGCTATCTTTCCATAATCCCTAATAAACTTCCTGTAGTACCCAGTGAGCCCTAAAAATCCCCTAACTCCTTTAACATTCTTAGGGATTGGCCATTGCTCAACACTTTGCACCTTACTAGGGTCTACAGCCACACCTTCTCCACTGATCAAATGGCCCAAATACTCAACAGTCTTCTGTGCAAAATGACATTTTTTTCTGTTTGCCACTAAACTGTGTTGTTCCAACAACTGCAACACTGTTCTCAAATGGTTCAAGTGTTCACCCCATTCCCTGCTATAGATTAAAATGTCATCAAAAAATACCAGCACACACTTCCTCAACAATGCTTTGAACACATCATTCATAAGATTCTGAAATGTGGAGGGAGCATTCATGAGCCCAAAGGGCATCACCAAAAACTCATAATGTCCCTCATGTGTCCTAAAAGCAGTCTTACATATGTCAGACTCCCTGACTCTCACTTGATGATAACCAGACTTGAGATCAAGCTTTGTGTAAAATTTTGCTCCATGTAACTCATCTAATAGCTCTTCAATAACTGGAATGGGAAATTTGTCTGGTATTGTTACCTTATTAAGTGAACGGTAATCAATACACATTCTCCATGTATTGTCTTTCTTCTTCACCAAGATAACTGGGCTGGAAAAAGAACTGGTGCTGTGTCTGATAATGCCTGCAGCCAACATCTCTTGCACTTGTTTTTCAATTTCATTCTTGTGGTGGTGTGGGTACCTGTAAGGCCTAACATTCACAGCTCCATGGCCCTCTACAAGGTTGATGGCGTGCTCTTTGTCTCTTCTAGGAGGCAGACCTGAAGGCTCCTGGAAAACTATCGCAAATTGATTCAACAGGTTGTTCAACTCTAATTGTTGCTTTTGAGTCAAACCTGGCACAGCTTCCTTCTGGCTACTCTCTATACTCCACATCCACTCCTGTCCTACATGCTTTGGTTTGCTTAATATACTTTGCAGAGCCACCAAATTCCTTTCATGTCCATCAATGCCTTGGAGTGTCACCCACCTCTTACTACTCCAAAAACTCATTGTCTGCTTGTGCCAATTCACAATCATATCTCCCAAGGTCTTGAGCCATTCAATTCCCAATACAACATCTATTCCTCCTAGCTCAAACAAGTGCATTCTGAGAGAAATTTCAAATTCCCCTATCTTCAGCTTCAATCCACTACAAACCCCCTTGGTGCTTTTTCGAAACCCATCTCCTAACTTGATGCTCATCATAGGAGTTTCCTCAATGGGCCATTCCATCTTCTGCACTAACTTCTGGGAGATGAAATTGTGCGTAGCACCACTATCCACCATAACTAACACCGGCACCCCATGTATTTGCCCCTGAAACTTCACCGTTTGATGATTTTCAAACGCTATGTGATTCAAATTCAAAATACTCATCTCTGCATTTTCTTCATCTTCCGACTCTTCTACCTCTACCGCCAAAAGCTTCTTCTCCGAGTCTTCATCTACTTCGTTATCGTCCAGAATCAACACTCTAAGTTGTCGATTTGGACATTGGTGCATTGGATGAAATGGGCCATTGCATTTGAAACAGCGTCCCTTTAATTTGCGATCCATCATCTCTTGATAAGAAAGATGAGTATACCCCCTATCTCTGGGTCCAACACGCCTCTGATCCGTTTGGGCCGGTTTGTCACCTCTGGGCCCATTAGGGTTACTCTTCGCACCCCCACTTGTTTCTCCGTCCCGTCCTTTGACCAAAACCCAATCAGAATTAGGTTTGCCCGATCCATGTGAATTGGGCCGATGTGACCCGCTTCCCTGTCTGGATCCATGATAAGGGCTCGATCCAACTCCACTCACTTCCTTCTCCACAGCTCGAGTAACTTGAAGAAGCTTCGTACGACTCATCTCCCCCATCGTGGCTAAACTCCTCACCTTTCCACGAATCTCCTTCTTCAACCCATGTAGAAAATACCCTAGAAATTGCTTCTCTGGTAGTTTGGGAATTTGAGCTATCAAATACTCAAATTCAGTGATGTACTCATCCACCGATCCTCCCTGTTTCAGTTCCGACAACTGCTCGTACACATCACCCTCACCATGACCTCCGTACCTCCCTAACAACGCCTCCTTCAGACTTTCCCACGTCAGCCCTTCGTCTTCCCCAACTAAAGAGTTGAAGAAATGGATTGTTGGCCCTTCCATACAAATCTGAGCCAACCTCACCTTCACCTCCGGTGTTGTTTCTTGGACGCGAAAGTAAATTTCAGCGCGCGAGATCCACCCCGCCGGATCCTCGCCGTTGAACAGGGGAAGCTCTACCTTCCTCACAGCGTGACGGAACTCAGTCACCGGATCTCCAGCCTGTGACCCCTTCTTCTCCGACGTGCCCTTCGGTCCTGATGATCCCTTCATGCTCTCGTCTTCCTCCTCCTGTACTGACTTCCTCAAGCATCTCTCCAACATGGCTAACACTCTGGCATGATTCTCCCGGACTTCGTTTTGTACGTCAACCAGAGTTGAACGCACATCTGAGATCTCACTCTCCAACGCAACGACCTTAGCTTCCATCTGTTTAAATGCTGGTAACGTGACTTTCTTTGGTGGCATTCACTGGCTCCGGCGTCGAATTCGGCAGGTCGGACCAAATTGTTACGAACCAAAACAGAGTAACAATAAAACAGTAAAGCAAATGACAAAAGGAATGAGGATTTTATTGATTGATAACGAGTATGGCAGCAATTACAGAAAAGGTTTCTGACTCAGAGCTAGGCTCCGTATTAGGAAGTTCTTCCTAACCATTCTAGAATATTCTTACAATCCAAGGTGAGTACTCCCTCTCTCCCTTACTCCTTTTATTTCGGAATGGTCATGCGTTTCCCTCACTCCCAGCACACGTCACAATCATTCTAACAACCTCAGCCACTATTTCCCTTTCTGCCCCTTCTAGAATATACTAGCCAAGCCTTGGGTCCATTTGTGCCGTTGTATACTAACTGCTCATGTGGCAATGATTCAGCAAGCTGGGTCCTATCAAGACACATAATTAAATCATATGCCTTTATGTTTTTCTCTCATTCAACAATACCTTAGACAATTTGTAATTCAAGATTCCACAATTTTTCTATCTTTAAGTTTATGCACAGACGGAGTGTTGAAATATTTCTTAATTACTATTATTTATTTTCCTGTTTTTAATGGTTAGTTATGAGTTTATATTACTCCTAAAATAAAGGAGTTGACTTTGTATTTTTCTCCTATAAAAGGAGCTCCTTTTCTTCATAAAGAAAAAGAACATCATCACCCATATATTTTTCTACATGGTATCATGAGCTCTGTTAGGGCTAGGGTGATACTGTAAAGCTTTTCCTAACCACACAAACTATGGTGTACCCGTTTTTTACCCGGTCACGCGGTTTTTTTATCCGACCCGTTTTTCCCAACTGATCCAAACTATGGCAGACCCTGACCATACAACCCCAACCGGAGGAGGTGGAGGCGGCGGCGCCAACAACAACAACGGCAGAGGAAATGGCCGCGGTACCCCACTTGGTGGACGTGGATTTACCATACCACCACTCGATTTCACGACAGACAACAATTTCAACGGTGGATTCAGTTACGGCAGAGGTGATCCCAACAACAACCTCTTTGGGTCCGGTTATGGCTACCCATTTGATGGTGGTTACGTAGCGCTGGATCATTTAACTTAGGAGGTGTAGGTCAAAATAACTCTCTCCAGGTTAATGTTCAGAAACTGGATGGCTCGAACTACACTGAATGGTCCCAAACTGTTCAACTTATTCTAGATGGCAAAGGGAAATTGGGTTTTCTTATAGGTGATGTTCCGGTGCCTGCAACAACACATCCTAATTACAGGTTCGGAAATCTGAAAACTCTTCCATTATTGCCTCTTATTAATACTATGGAGGTAGGTATGAGAAAAACATACATGTATCTGCCTACAACAAAAGATGTTTCGGATGCTGTAAATTTGTCTTACTTTGATATTAAGAGTTTCTCTCAGATTTATGATCTGAAATCAAAGTTATGGAATTTAAAACAGAATGACAAGGATGTCACTACCAACTATAATGAACTGATGGCCCTTTGGCAAGAGTTGGATCAGTGTTATGATTATAACTGGAAGTGTACTGAAGACAGTGTCCAGTTTATTAAGACGCAGGAGAACGACCACGTCTTTATTTTTCTTGCTGGTCTCAACAAGGAACTCGATGAAGTAAGAGGTAGAATTCTTGGAAATAACCCGCTGCCAACTATGCGAGAAACTTTTTCAGAAATCAGAAGGGAGGAGGCTAGACAGAGAGTGATGATGGGAAAGTCAAACTCAGCAACTGATGGTTCAGCCCTTGTCACAAACAGCTTCAATAAAGACAGCAAGAAATATGGCAAGAAAGATGGTAAACTCTGGTGTGATCACTGCAAACATTATTGGCATACACGTGAGACTTGCTGGAAACTTCATGGAAGGCCTCCTAATGTGAAAAAGAAGGGTGAAGGTCGTGCACTTCAAGCAATTTCTGATCAAAAGCCACAATCTTCCTCAAATGCATTTCCATTCACCAAGGAACAGCTAGACCAAATGTACAAACTCCTCGAGACTCAAAACACCTTCGTGCTCCATGCCCCAGAAAGGTAACTTCCCAAAATCAGCCCATCTCAGTGTCATTCGTAATCGTACATGGATCGTTGATTCTGGAGCCATAGATCACATGACCTGTGAATCTAGTTTATTTTCTTCATATAAACCATGTGCAAGAAATTCCAAAATTAAGATCGTCGATGGCTCTCTTTCAGCCGTGGCAGGAAAAAGTTCTATTGTTTTGTCTCCTTTACTAACCATCCAAGATGTGTTACATGTCCCAAATTTGTCTTGCAACTTATTATCTGTCAGTAAGCTAACCACAAACAAAAACTGTCAAGCTCATTTCTTTAATACTCATTGTGTATTTCAGGATTTGATCTCGGGGAGGATGATTGGCAATGCTGAGCAAAATGGTGGACTCTACTACTTTGAAGATGAACCACAAACCAGACATCAATCTGGACCAATAAGTTCTTCCGTTAAATCTTTTTTTGTTTCAAATAATAAGGATGACATTATGTTGTGGCATTTAAGGTTAGGTCACCCTAGTTTTAAATATTTAAGTTCATTGTTTCCTAAACTTTTTGTTGAACAAGACATTTCTTCACTTTAATATGAGGTTTGTGAATTTGCTAAACATCATCGAAATTCTTTTCAATTCAATCTTATAAACCTTCAAAACCCTTTTCAATGATTCATAGTGATGTTTGGGGGAATCGGACAAGTACTTTATCCAACAAAAAAATGGTTTAAAACCTTCACGGATGATCATACTAGACTTTGTTGGGTATACTTGTTAAAAGAAAAATCAGAGGTAGGTCAAATAATTAAAAAAAATTGTAAATTGGTGCAGACCCATTTTAACACCCAAATACAAGTGTTTAGAACTGACAATGGTACTGAATTTTTTAATAAAATTGTGGGAATTTTTTTTCTTGAAAATGGAATTGTGCATCAAAGTTCATGTGTTAACTCACCCCAACAAAATGGGATTGCAGAGAGGAAAAATCGGCACCTTCTTGAGGTGGCACGAGCACTACTCTTCTCTACCAATGTCCCTAAATATTTACGGGGTGCGGCTGTCTTGACAGCTGCACATTTAGTAAACCATATGCCATCCCGTGTTTTGAAATTTCAAACTCCTTTGCAAAGTTTCTTGAAATATTTTCCAATTGCTTCAGTTCTAACTGATTTACCACTTAAAATATTTGGATGCACGGCTTTCGTTCACGAACATAAGCATCTTGGTAAACTTGAACCCCGTGCAATCAAATGTGTTTTTATTGGGTATTCACCTTCTCAAAAAGGTTATAAATGTTTTGATCCTAATACAAAGAAAATGTTTGTAACAATGGATGTTACTTTTTTTGAAAACAAACTTTTTTTTGGTAATGATCATCTTCGGGGGGAAAACAAATGAAGATTCTCCTGAATTGTTTGAAAACTTAATTATCTCAGAAGATATGTATACATCACATAATTCTCTTCCATGTACATCTGCACCTAAAGAAAATGCCTTGGAAAAATTAGATGAACCTACTCCTTCCATGAGTAAGGATTGTTAGAATATAAGCTGTTAGTTATGCTGTTAGTCTTTGGATATATTGTTAGAATTGTACAGCTGTATTATGCCACCTGTCCCTAAGTCCAAAGGACTATAAATACATGTATTTCCCTCTCATTCAGTAATAATAACACAATAACAGAATCAGTTTCAGATCTGTTTTCTCTCTCTTACTTTCTCTCTTCTCTCTCTTCTTCTTCATCCTTTTCCTAACCGTTTCATAGAATCAAGCTTCTAACATGGTATCTAGAGCTTTTTGATCCAGATCCATGGCTCCAGCTACGTCTTCTCCCTCTCTCTCTGATGCGCAGCGCGTAACTGCTGCTGCATCCAAAACCTTCAAACAAACCGTTTCAGTCAAGCTTGATGATACGAACTACCTTCAATGGAAGCAGCAAGTTGAAGGTGTTCTTCGTGGAACGAAGATGGTGAAATATGTGGTTTCACCTCAGATTCCACCTGTTTACCTCACAGATGCAGCGCGCGAAGCAGGAACAGAGAATCCTGCTTACACTGAATGGGAAGAGCAAGATTCCTTGCTCTGTACTTGGATTCTGTCAACGATTTCGCCTTCGCTTCTCTCGCGTTTCGTTCTTCTCCGTCACTCGTGGCAAGTTTGGGATGAAATCCACAGTTACTGCTTCACACAGATGAAAACGCGCTCGCGCCAACTCCGTTCTGAACTGAGATCCATTACGAAAGGCGCGCGCACTGTTGCTGAGTTTATTGCTCGTATTCGCGCCATTTCTGAGTCTCTTGCTTCAATTGGAGATCCTGTTCCTCACAGGGACCTAATTGAGGTTGTTCTTGAAGCACTTCCTGAAGAATTCAATCCTATCGTTGCTAGCGCCAATGCCAAATCTGAGGTTATTTCTCTAGATGAGCTTGAATCACAACTTCTTACTCAAGAATCTCGTAATGAAAAATTCAAGAAAGCTGCTGTAACTGAACCAGTTTCAGTTAATCTCACTGAAACTGGTAATGCTGAATCTCAACCTCAGGGTTCTGGTGCTCAGAATCAAGCTTATACTGATGGTACAGTGAACAATCAGTTTCCTAATTTTGGAGGAAGAAATGGCCAGTTCAGAGGACGTGGTGGCCGTTCTGGTGGTAGATTCAGAGGACGTGGTGGACGTTTTGGTGGTAGACCTTATGTGCAGTGCCAAATATGCTCCAAGTCTGGTCATGATGCAAGCTATTGCCACTTCAGGTTCTCTGCTCCACAATCTGATTACTATAGTCCCTATCCCTATGGTTCATCAGGAGGATATGGAGCACCTCCAAATGTGTGGATGCAGCACCTTGCTCGTCCTCAGCATACTGGACAGTTCCTTAGGCCCTCTGCACAATCTCAGGCCAGTACTCCAAGAGGTTCTCCTGCACAAGCCTTTCTAACTGGTTCAGACTCACAAGCCTTCAACAATGTGTGGTACCCTGACTCAGGAGCAACTCACCATGTCACTCCTGATGCATCCAATCTCATGGACTCCATGTCCCTCTCAGGTTCTGATCAGGTCCATATTGGTAATGGACAAGGTTTGGCTATTACCTCTGTTGGTTCTTTGCATTTTCCCTCCCCTTTTCATCCACACACAACCTTAAAACTTAATAATCTTCTTCTTGTTCCCTCTATAACCAAAAACCTTGTTAGTGTGAGTCAGTTTGCTAGGGATAATGATGTTTACTTTGAGTTTCATCCTAATCATTGCTTTGTCAAATCCCAGGATTCTTCTAAGGTGCTCCTCAGGGGTATCCTTGGACGTGATGGTCTCTATCAGTTTGAGCACACCAACTCTGTCAAGTCCACCACTCCAGTTTCTCCATCTTCCAATGTCAATACTGTTTGGAATGAAGTCCCAGCACAGGCTGCTAGTTTAAGTCCCAGTCAGGCTGCTAGTTTAAGTCCCAGTCATTTTCAATGTAATAATGTTGAACATTTACCTAGTAGTTCAGCATATAGTCCTGTTAAGTCTTTTCCTTCCATGTATAGCATCTGGCATAGCAGACTTGGACACCCTAATCATGAGGTGCTCCAAAGCATTGTTAAACTTTGTAATATAAAATTACCAACTAAAGCCTTGTCAGATTTTTGTAATGCTTGCTGTCTTGGTAAAGTTCATAGGCTTCCTTCATTTGCCTCTCAAATGACCTATACTAAACCTCTTGAATTAATTTTCTGTGATCTTTGGGGACCTGCACCTGTTGAATCCTCATGTGGTTATACTTACTTTCTTACTTGTGTGGATGCCTATTCTAGATACACTTGGATTTATCCTTTAAAACTCAAATCCCACACACTCTCCACTTTTCAGAATTTTAAAACTATGATTGAATTACAGTTAAATCATAAAATCATTTCTGTTCAAACTGATGGAGGGGGTGAGTTTTTACCTTTCACAAAATATCTCAATGCCCTTGGTATTACTCACAGGTTCACTTGCCCACACACTCACCACCAAAATGGCTCAGTTGAGAGGAAACATAGACATATTGTTGAAACTGGCCTCACTCTTTTATCTCATGCACAACTACCCCTAAAATTTTGGGACCATGCCTTCCTCACTGCTACTTACCTTATCAATAGACTGCCTACACCTGTTTTAGCCAACAAATCACCTTTCTTCTTACTTCACCTTCAATTCCCAGATTATAAGTTTCTCAAAAGCTTTGGTTGTGCATGCTTTCCTTTCCTCAAACCTTATAACTCTCATAAACTAGATTTTCATTCAAAAGAGTGTGTCTTCTTGGGATATTCCAACAGTCATAAAGGTTATAAATGTTTAGATGCCTCAGGTAGGATTTTTATATCCAAAGATGTTGTGTTTAATGAAGTCAGATTCCCTTATTCTGACCTGTTCCCATCTCAAAAAGTGTGTTCTGTTATACCAGATGGCCCTACCCTGTCCACTTTCCTTCCCACTTCTGTGTCTACAACATCTGCTGTGTCTCCTACTCTGAGTTCATCTCCTCCTCATGCCTCTTCCCTTGGGTCTGACTCTTTCTCTCCCACTGCACACAGCCCTCATACTCCCTCTGTCAATTCTCACCCCTCTGAGTCTCCACCTCCTGTCCCACATAAAATTCATCCCCTAAACACTCACACCATGAAAACAAGGGGTAAACATGGTATTGTGCAACCCAGACTTAATCCCACATTGCTTTTAACTCATGTTGAGCCTACATCTTATAAAACTGCTATTCAAGATCCCAAGTGGCATTCAGCAATGCAAGCAGAATATGATGCATTGCTTCAGAATCAGACCTGGTCTCTTGTCTCTCTTCCTCCAAACAGACAAGCCATTGGTTGTAAATGGGTGTTCAGGGTTAAGGAAAATCCAGATGGCAGTGTAAACAGGTACAAGGCACGTCTGGTGGCTAAAGGGTTTCATCAGCAGGCTGGTTTTGACTACAATGAGACCTTCTCTCCTGTAGTCAAACCTGTTACAGTAAGAACTGTTCTGACACTTGCTGCTACCTATCACTGGCCTCTTCAGCAATTGGATGTCAACAATGCATTCTTAAATGGCTTACTCACTGAAGAAGTCTATATGGTACAGCCTCCAGGATTTGAATCCTCTGATAAGAACCTTGTCTGCAGGCTGCACAAGGCTCTTTATGGACTAAAACAAGCTCCTAGGGCATGGTTTGAAAGGTTGAAATCAGCCTTGCTAAGCTTTGGGTTCAAATCAAGTAGGTGTGACCCTTCTCTATTTACTCTTCACACTCCCACCTACTGCATCTTCATACTGGTTTATGTTGATGACATTATCATCACTGGAAGCTCAAAACTGGCCATTGACAAGTTAGTCCACCAGCTTAACTCTGAGTTTTCTCTCAAGGATTTGGGCAAACTGGACTACTTCCTTGGGATAGAGGTGCATCACCTATCATCTGGGTCATTACTTCTCTCTCAAACAAAGTACATCAAGGACCTCCTACAAAAGGCTAATATGATTAATGCTAATAGCATGGCCTCTCCTATGGCATCTAGTACAAAGCTATCTAAAGTTGGTTCCAGTGCTGTAGCTGATCCTACATTTTTCAGGTCTATTGTAGGGGCCTTACAATATGCCACCATAACAAGACCTGAAATATCCTATTCTGTGAATAAAGTTTGTCAGTTCTTGTCAGCCCCTCTTGAAGATCACTGGAAGGCAGTCAAGAGAATACTCAGATATCTGCAGGGTACCCTACATCATGGGCTGCTGATTACACCTGCTAGTGCTACTGATCCTATAGCAATCACTGGATTTTGTGATGCTGACTGGGCTTCAGATCCTGATGATAGAAGAAGTACATCTGGAGCCTGCATCTTCCTAGGTCCCAATCTGATCTCTTGGTGGGCAAAGAAGCAGACTTTAGTAGCTAGGTCCAGTGCTGAGGCTGAATACAGGAGTCTTGCCCAAGCTTCTGCTGAAATCATCTGGATTCAGTCACTTCTCAAGGAATTGCAAATTAAAAGTAAAGTTCCTCATATTTTCTGTGATAACCTCAGTGCTGTTTCTCTTGCTCACAACCCAGTTCTCCACTCAAGAACCAAGCATATGGAGCTGGACATCTTCTTTGTCAGAGAAAAAAGTCATCAGAAAGGAGCTGGTTGTTTCTCATGTGCCTGCTCAGGATCAGTGGGCAGATGTCTTGACTAAGCCACTGTCCACTGACAGATTTCTTTATCTTAGAAACAAACTGAGAGTATGTGACACCCTCAGTTTGAAGGGGGACTGTTAGAATATAAGCTGTTAGTTATGCTGTTAGTCTTTGGATATATTGTTAGAATTGTACAGCTGTATTATGCCACCTGTCCCTAAGTCCAAAGGACTATAAATACATGTATTTCCCTCTCATTCAGTAATAATAACACAATAACAGAATCAGTTTCAGATCTGTTTTCTCTCTCTTACTTTCTCTCTTCTCTCTCTTCTTCTTCATCCTTTTCCTAACCGTTTCATAGAATCAAGCTTCTAACAAGGATCAATCAAAATCTGAGGCAACAAATCAAATCAAAGATCAAACAAATGATTTTTCTGAAATTAATCAAAATGCACCACATAAAGATCCTTGTAATGAAACAGAAAAAATATTTGAGGAAGGAAATCCAATTTAGAAAGGCAAAATTTATGCCAGAAGGAACAATGATCAAGTAGTAGAAGACCCTATTCCTCAGCTCAGCCAAGAATCTGAACCGAGTGAAAGTCAACCGACTCAGACAGGTAAATCTCTCCTTGATCCTAATTCTCTATATACCGACCTTGATGTCCCCATATAACTTAGGAAACAATATACTGATCTTAATGTTGCCATAGCCTTTAGGAAGCCAGGTAGGTCATGTACTAGGCACCCCTTGTCTAACTTTGTATCATATTCAAACTTGTCTCCCTCTTTTGCTGCATTTACTTCTAATTTATCTAGTGTCAAAATTCCTAAAAATGTACAGGAGGCTCTAGAAATTCCAAAGTGGAAGGAAGCTGTTTTTGAGGAGATGAAAGCTCTTGAAAAGAATAAAACTTGGAGTGCCACAACTCTGCCGGCAGGTAAAAGAACTGTGGGGTGTAAGTGGGTGTTCACAATAAAGTACAATTCTGATGGATCAATCGGAAGGTACAAAGCTCGATTGGTTGCAAAAGGATTTACTCAGACCTATGACATAGATTACTCATAGACCTCTGCTCTTGTTGCAAAGCTTAACACAATCAGAATACTCTTATCCCTTGCTGCTAACTTAGATTGGCCTCTCCACCAGCTAGATGTCAAAAATGTCTTCCTCAATGGTGATTTAGAAGAAGAAGTGTATATGGATTGTCCTCCAGGTTTTGAAGAAACTTTTGGGTCACAAGTGTGTAAACTAAAGAAGTCTTTGTATGGGTTGAAACAATCTCCGAGAGCTTGGTTTGAAAAGTTTACTCAGTCTGTGAAGAAACAGGAATATACTCAAGGACAAGCAGACCATACTTTATTCACAAAGTCAGGCCAAAATGGGATGATAACTATTTTGATAGTCTATGTTGATGATATTATTCTTACAGGTAATGATGAGATAGAAATGGAGAGATTAAAAAGAAACTTAGCAGCAGATTTTGAAATCAAAGACTTGGGTCCCCTCAAGTATTTCCTTGGCATGGAAGTAGCAAGGTCAAAGAAAGGAATTGTTGCTTCTCAGAGAAAATATGTTCTTGATCTCCTACAAGAGACAGGTACGAGTGGTTGTAAGCCTGCTGACACTCCTATGGACCAAAGTGCCAAACTTTGGGAGAAAGGGGACACACCAGTTGACACTGGAAGATATCAGAGGTTGGTTGGAAAATTAATATATTTGGCTCATACTCGTCCTGACATTGCTTTCTCTGTTAGTGTTGTTAGTCAATTCATGCATGCTCCATATGAAGAACACCTTGAAGCTGTGCACAGAATCTTGAGATACTTGAAAGCAACTCCTGGAAAAGGTTTATCCTTAAATTAGACCAATGATAAAAATTTGGCAATATTCACTGATGCAGATTGGGCAGGGTCCATTATAGATAGAAAATCAACTTCAGGTTATTGCACATATGTGTGGGGGAACCTATTGACTTGGAGAAGCAAAAAACAAGGAGTAGTTGCAAGAAGTAGTGCTAAAGCTGAGTTTAGAGCAATGACTCAAGGAATTTGTGAAGGTATGTGGATTCTTAGAGTCTTGAAGGAACTGAAGATAGAGGTAGAACTCCCATTGAAATTGTATTGTGACAACAAGGCTGCTATAAGCATGTTGAGATCGATCGTCATTTCATCAAAGAGAAGATAGACTCTGGTACTCTCTGCTTGCCGTTTGTCCCTTCCAATCAACAGACTGCTGATATATTAACCAAAAGCTTGGGAAGAACAACATTTGAATACTTGATCAGCAAGTTGGGCATGATTGATATCTATGCACCAACTTGAGGAGGGGTGTTGAAATATTTCTTAATTACTATTATTTATTTTCCTGTTAGTTATGAGTCATTATATTACTCCTAAAATAAAGGAGTTGACTTTGTATTTTCCTCCTATAAAAGGAGCCCATTTTCTTCATAATGAAAAAGAACATTATCACCTATATATTTTTCTACACGGAGAAATGAAAGATTAACTAAAGAGGAATAATATACACATAAATTTGACATCAAATTACGACACCAATCTAAAAAGTCAATGCAGTTCAAATATGTGGTTAACTACATTCAGAGGGATTGTTAATGAATATAACAAAATGTCGCAACTCATTAACAATCAATTGAACACAGTTAAGCGCAATTTTGAAAGTCATTAACTACAATTTTCAAGTGTATATTTGAAACGAAATTGTGGTTAATAATGAATATCATGTTTATTTGAACAACACAAATTCATTTATATTTGAACACAACTAGGATGGTTAATGAATATATGTATATTTGAGAACATGAAAATCGTTGTTAATGACTGTTCAGTGGATGGCTAAAGAGTTGCAACACGTTATATTCATTAATCATCCACTGAAATTAATTAGCCACATATTTGAACTGTGTTAACCATGTAAATTGTTGTCAAAATTTGATGTCACACTTATGTGTCAAAGTAACACAACTCTCAATTAAATGGGGTCAATTATCGTAGAGATATATCAAATAATTGTACCCAACCTGGAGTTTTTCAGGTCCCCCAGCTCCGCGACAGACAAAGGACATCCTTGAATCAGAAGCACGCAAAATCTTCGGTTCATCTTCAGTGCTTAACTTGATGAAGATATCTTGGCCAAGTCTATTTGTGAAAGTCATAAATGGGCGAACAGAAATTATCTGTAAAACAATAACAAATACAAGAGTATTAGAACTTGATGGCTTCATAACATTTATGCTAAATTTGATCTTCTGCAACAACCTTAGTTGGAACAGACTGATAGAGGCATGGTTTTGTAGAAATAATTAGCCGCAAGCAATTGCCATCACAATCGTGTGCATATATATCCAAAGAACCATCCTACAAACAAAAAGAAATAAAACTTTAGAAGAGCCATATGCATTTACTTCTTGTTTGTCAACAAATAAAGCTTGACATTACCATATCACCAAGAGAAGCAAGATCTTTAACAGGTCCAAACTGCTCATTTCCTGATTGAGCAATGGCTACTGATAAGGCTAACGTATTAAAGTTTAAAGCAGATACAATTGTGTCGCCATCATATAATTCCTCATCAGTTATTTCTTCAAAGATTGATCCATTTTTTTTGTTACTTTGAAATTGAGAAGCAATCTTTGGCATTCTTCTTTTAGCCGATGTTTCAAGAATCCTAAATGTAAGTGGAGGACATCTAGATACTCCTAACCAGTAAGGAGCGTAGACTCTAATTGTTTTCGCCAGCAAAGTGTGCTCCAAGTCATAGTTCTGCTCAAGAATAATTTGGATAACCCTGTATGTAAAAAAGCGTATAAGATGAGTTTTGCGAATTAACCAATCCCTCCAAAGTAGAATCAATAGATGCCAATAACAAGTTAGTCAAACTTATAAAATTTAGAAATAATTATTTATTAGAATTGGAAAATTTCAACTGTCCCACAATCAGAACTTTACAACCTTCCAGATATTGAACTTCTCAAACTAATTGTTTTTGATGGGTTCCCATGAGGATGAGATATAAGAACAGCTTCCTGTCCAAACAAAAGGACATGAGGTATTAATGACGCAACACAACAAAAAGATTACTAAGTATTTAAGACAAAGGTACTGACAGGCTAATATCTTACGTGTACGGGAAGCCAACCCCTTTGTGGAAGCAAAGATAAGAACAAAGGTTTCCTAATATCAGCACTGTATATTTGCACAGTTTCTCCAGATAAAAATACATCTCTTGAGCATGTAAGAAAGTGGCCACTTGATTGCATTTCAAGAACTGAATATTCAGCAGCAAGGGGAAGAAAATTGCTAATCGTTAGTGGAGATTTGACTACCAAACACCAATCCTGAATAGCATCAGAATTTATGTCTTTAGCAATCTCAGTTGCTTGTATGCTTACACTAAACCACAACTTGTGGGAACCACCTGAGGTTCCATGCACCTCACTGCAGTACAGTAGTTCCTCTGATTCTGAAAGAGCTGAAACACACAGATTAGAGCATTGCTCCCCATTGCCAACATCATCTGATAACCTAGGTCTGTCCGTTACAGTACTCCAAGAGTACTCATATGGGTTTTCTGAGGACCCTGGCCTTAATTGCAAGAAATATTGTATAGACTGTGTCAAGCCAGATAAAGGAAGTGGAGCAGCTTCTCCTGGTTGGAGTAGCCCAACAGATATTTCATGCTTAAGATCGTCTGCTATAAGCTTCCTGTTTCTTAGCCATTTCCTCTGCCTAGCAGAATTAGAAGCATCCTTTTGATCAACGGATTCAGGCCATCTCAAACTCTCCACATCAGGAGCATAAATCCAGCCATCAGAAGTATTGGTAGATTTTGTATCTAAATGCCAATCATCAATCCATTCCCAACCTGGTGGTAGATCAATTTCAGGAGAATCCTGGATTATAGAATAACTTATTTATTAGATCAGAATAATAAGTAACAAATAAGAGAAAGAAAGAGGATAACAAGTCCAACAAAAAAGGTTGATCAAGTCCAAGATGCAAGACAAACTCAAGGTGGTGTCATCTCAACCCCCCAAGGAAGAGGGGTAAATTATAGATGTATAGTGTACGGTCGTATCTTTGCTTGTTTCTGCAATCACAACTAGCTAGCTAAGTGATGAACAGTCATGCTAACTGTTACTAGTTAGTTAGATCTTTTTCACTTTCTGTCAATTGTAAAAGTATACAGAGTTCATCATAGAAGCCATGTAGCTTATAAATATAGTCATTCTGACAGATCATTGCATCATATTCATTCTCAGATTCATAGAAATAGACACGGATTTTCTCTCTCAGATTTGTATAGATTTCCTTTACAATATTTCATTTTCTTACGAACCCCCAACACTATTATGGTATCTAGTGCCTAACATTTCAGGACGGTGTCCGACTCCTATGTTGAAGTCCCTAATGAGCTCAACGAGCAACAAACACCATAACCATTCATCAGTGCTTGGTTTTGCTGATTCACAAGATTCAAGTCTCAAATTGGGAAATGCAAATAAAAGAGCCGGATCGATAAAATGATGTATCAATCATTGGTTGGAAAATTGATACATTGTCTCGTACAAGACCATACATTGCATTAACTGAAAGTTTGGTTTGTCAATTTATGCACAACCCAAGAGTAGTTCACTTACATGCAGCTCATAGAATTTTGCAGTACCTCGTGGGAATCCCAAGACGAGAAATTTTATATCAAACGACTAGCAATGCAATTATTGAGGTTTATATTGATGCTGACTATGCAGGGTGAATTACTGACAGAAGGTCCAATACTAGGTATTGCAGCTTTGCTGGAGACAATTTGGTGATTTGGAGGAGTAAAAAGCAGAATGTGGTGACTCCTTCTAGTGCTGAAAGTTGAGTTTCGAGCTATGCCACAAGCTATTTGTGAACTACTTTGGCTCAATTATTTTAAAAGATTAAATGGGTTGGATCTGTGAAGCTCTACTGTGATAATAAATCAGCAATCAGCAAAGCTCATATTCCTGTTGAACATGATCGAATGAGGGGGGAGTTTTGAAAATAGAACCACGTTAATGTTACACCTTCCAAGTAGCTTTTGGTAAATAGTGTTGAGAGTAGTAGCATTATATTCTGATTCATGTACATAGTCATGAACCTAGAGAATATCATACATGCACCAAGGAAGTGGCTATGCTATTAATCTCCTTGTAAATGTAAATTGTATTGTGTATAAATAGAAGATCAGCTTAGTGCAAATCACTCAAGCACATTCAAAAAATTCTTTCTTACTATTTTTTGCATGACATTCATATATAGTACCCAAGTACTCTTAAGATTCTTTCTTATACTATGGAACAAGGGAAGGCTTTTATCACTAACCTGATGGGATTTTCCTTTGTATGAATTATGCTGCCCAGGATAACCCGACCAACGAACCCAACCAATGTGTGCAGTTAGCTTTTCTGTCTCATAAAACTCATCTGTCTGAATTCCAGAGCTCTCTGTTACGATAGATTCAGAATCACTTGAATTATTCAGCAAATTCACTTTTTCAGATGGAATTTTTGAACTAAGACGCAAATCGAGCACGAAGTCTGTGTAATTACGAACAGAAACCAGAGATCGAATATTGACATATCTATTGCCATCCTTTACACTAGCTTCACTGGCAACAACAGCATTACCCAACCTCCAGCAAGCAGCAGGGGCAGCATAGTTTAGCCTTACAGTAGTCCAAGGACCTTCCTTGCTAGGACTAATTTGAATAAACCCAGATTTATGGACATCATTATTAGAATTTTGGTTGCTATTCTGGACTTCAGAACTATGCATTAGTATGGCACATCTCAATTTGCGAGCCTTCTTCTGATAAGCATCCTGAAATCTCAGCACAACACAACATTACTACCGAGAAAAAACAATATGAGCAAAAAATGGTAAATCATAGACTACATTCACCATGGACAAAGAATCTTCTGCAGACAAATCTATCCAGTTCAGCTTATTGGAAAAAGCTTGGGAATATGAGGAATCGTCAATAGTTCTTGCTATCTCGCTCAAGGAAGCTGAAAAGAACCCAATGGGAACTCCTACAGAAAACAGAAAAAACTTTTAGTCAAGATTGTGCAACCTATGTTCTTTGCAATACCAAAGAAACATACACAAGTAATTAGTAATTTTATTGCGGACATCTGAATTCTGAATTGATATTAATTTTCTTTGCACTTTATCTGTAAGCATTCAATGTTACATAGGTCTGGATTGAATTTCATGGAAGTACCTTCACTCATATCTGTCACAATTAATTCCAAAGTATAGTAATCCTGCAATGTAAGTACAGGCAAACATGAAGTTAGGTTTACAAATGGAAACCATTGATTGGAAAACCAAAATGAAGATACGAACAGAAACAACAAAAAATAACTAAGCAAAAGAAAATATAGGAGAATCATGTGAATCTGATATTATTTTCCCTGCTTTTATTTTAATAGTTAGCTAGCCATTTGATTTGAACTTTAGTCCATTAAAAGTCTCGATTGATGGGACAGACAAAATTTCTACCATATAAACAGTCCTACACTGGAGTAATAAAACTCGGAGTATCTCCCCCATTACTTCTGCATGGTATCAGTAGCTCCAGATTTTACGATCTAGAGATCCCCCTTCCTCCTTCCTAATGCCACAAACAAATCACTCGCAATGACGCACAAGGAGGTGGCCCAAGGAATGGCCAGAGACGGACGAAATGCAACTGGCGAAGAACGTGTAGCATATTAATACCGGAACGAGATGTGACCTGCAGTGACCCAGGCGCGATGCCACACACCGGAACCGAAGGAGCTAGCCCAGCCTCGACGGATAACAATATTAGCAGCTGTCTAGGTTGGTCCTCATCCAGAAACTCATACAAATAGGAAGAAATAAAAGAAAGATGTTCCTATAGTACAACAATTTGTTTCCGAAATTGATTAGAATTAGGAGTCTGGTTCCAGTATAAATAAGGGCTAGTGCTTGGTCTTTTATATCATCCATAATATCAAAAACCATAATCATCATTCAAAGTATTTATTCTGTCTTCCCCTTTATTTAAAATCATACAAGCTACACCTACATCATGGGTTCCAACCAAATTGCTTCACATCAACAGAGAGTCGTTAAGCTTTATTAGCCCTACTCTAATTCCAATATCTAAAAATTAATTCGTGCAGACAGAGCCAAAAATTTATTAGAAATCCAGGACTAGAAAATATCCAAATAATCTATTCGAAACAACTTTGGTCATTAGTAAATGCAAACATAAATGAAAGTAATCTCCAACATAATTTGACCATGAGAAAGAATATATGAAGGCAAGCAAAATTGTCAAGTACCAGTGAATCAACTTTGAAGAAAAATATTTCATTCCACTTGACTAACTCAAGATCTGAAGGATGTGCCCTTCTTCCACATGTGCGTGCACTCTGTTGATGAACCATTCCATCAGTAGGGAGACTCGGATTAGGAGAAAGACGGACAGCCACTGCATATTGCTGAGAATCTGAACCTCCAACTCGAGGAAACTGCATTCGAAATATGAAAAATTTATAGGCAATTGCAGAATAAGCATTGCAGCATTCCTCAGGGTTAATAAATCTAAATACTGGGACTGCCAACAAAATCAAATATAAATTGTATGCCACTCTTAAGACTGAAAATATGTTTATTACATCATATAATGTGGGGAGAATGTACATTTATATAGGCAGGAGTCTCCTAGTTAATCCCCAATTAATAGGGAAGATTAATCAATACAATAAATAGTGAAGATAAAACTAAACAGTCACAACTTTTCAATATCTCAACAGCCACAAAAGAACCAAACCATACCTGTGCTTCTGCTATGATGACGGTCACCATTGTTCTTATTTTTTTACAAAGTTTGCCCCTCAAATGAGATTCTAACATATCTTTTGATACAGGTACTTTCACAGCCTTCATATCCCCGGATGGCATCTTAATTATACTTTGCAGACCCCTGGCTTCCGTAGCACGTATAAAAATATCCTGACCAAGTTTGTTTTGTGGGATTATATAATAATTTCTCTTGTGGACAGCATCAATGATAGAGTTTCCACCAAAAGTTGGAGAAAATGCTTCCTGTTAGATGTCAACAACCACCAAAAAAAAGGGAAACAGGTAACCATGTTACAAGGTGAAAAGAAATGTATGAATCAAAATATATTTACCGAATTCAACACAGCTTAAATGAGAGAGAGCAAAGAAAATTTACTCTATTTTGATAACTTTCATGAGCATGGCTAAGGTTGTTCCAGCTTGCATAAGCTTGAATGATCATATTAACATTAGAAACTGAAACATTTAAGTTCAGATCTCGAGTTGATGTCAAACGTAATTGAGAGGCGGCACCTGGGGCATTGAGATCATATTGGTACCTGAGAGTAGTTGTAATTAGAAATTACAAATGAAATATAATTTTAAAACAAGCAAGCAGAACATTTAAAATAATATTAAAAATTGCTTTCAAATTATTAAAATAATAATACTCTTGTTTATATCTAAGAGGTAGGGGAACAAATCGGAGAAGAGGTAAAGCCCCTTATAAGAATCTAGTCTTTTACTACAAGAAAGAAGGATGAACTCCCGCAATTGTAGAGAAAGATACTGCAGAACTTCAAAGGTATGCACCTAACTCACACATACTTGATGACAAGATACTGTACCTCTCTCCACCTACTGTTATTTATATACCAGGCTAATTCTAGTGTGCAAAAGTCACATAAGCGGTGCACCGTGCAAGACTGTTTGAGAACCATTGGATCAAGCAAGTGCATATTTAATGATACACCTACAATATTGGATCATCATCTCTCTCTCCCGCTCTTGACTCTTTCCCTTCGCCTCGAGACTGCTGCTGAACCATATTACCAGTCACCACCACCATCCTTCTCCTCACGATACTCAACCTCTACCACCGTCCTTCACCTTACTGTTACTCGCCGCCGCAATCCATGCTTCTTCAACCTGAACCCTTCGCCAGCTGAACCCATTCCGTTTCTTGAATCTATGCTTCACCATATCGTAACATCGCTTAAGTCAAAACAATCATCTAACATCGCTTCTAATTCTCAATTACCTAAACAACCACCACTTTAATTAATCAAAAACATTAATAACAGGATGAAAGAATAAGTGAATGCAGATTTACTTTACTTGCTATCCTTAGAGAATGATTTGAATTTGAATTTGAATTCGAAATTGAATCTAAATGAAAAAACCAACCATAGTTGTACCAGAAAGGTGTGAAGAACAGAAAGACAAAAGGAGAGGAGCGTGAGATGAGGAAGGTCACCGGAGAAACTTGTCGGAGGAGGGAGTCTTATGGTGGGGAGAGAGAACACACACACACACACGTGTATATATATATATATATATATAGAGAGAGAGAGAGAGAGAGATCTACAAGATTGCCTGTAGTGAGATCTGAGTAGAGAGAGGGAGCGTGAGAGGAGGAAGAAGGTGAATGGAGAAGCTCAACGCAAGAGGAAGTCCTTTGGTAGGGGGGAGAGAAAAACACACTAAGAGAGAGAGAAATTTACAAGACCGTCCATCCAGAGGCGTTCGCGACGGGGCTGAGGGCGGAAAGTCTGTCAAAGAGTTGGGGGGGGGTAGAGGTTTGGAAGGGGTTGGGAAAATGATAATGTGTCATAGGTACAAGGTATTATTGTGTAGATAGATAAGTCCAAAGGGATAAACTATTTCAGCATCATACACCATTTGTCTAACTTTTGCATGTTAATCGTTGCTTATATATTATTTGACCAATATATTATTTGATCGCAATATCAACTATATTTCTTACTGATTACACCATTATTTCTTCTCAACCAATGACTCCCAGAAACAGACTCTGATGCGGCTATCTACAGTACAGCAGAGATCCCATCTTGTTTTTAATGTATTTCTTGCTTCTCCACATCTGATAGTTCAACCAACTGGATTTTACACTTGATCACAAAAATTCATAGGAGAAACTGAAAAGCGGGTCTAGTGCTATGCAAGTTTAAATTGTTTCCACTTTTGGGCTTTCCCAATCATCACAATAGTGCAAATCTTTTAAACTTAAAGGTCCAACTTCAATACTCCAATCAACAATTATAAATAACTGTCAGTACTCACTGCTTCTATATTCCCATATGTTAATGGCACAGAGGGATAAACTGGCCCAAGACCCTTTTCTAACTCAATTCCAATTTCATCAACCAAAGCAACCCATTTTTTGCAACAACAAAAACTCCCAATCATGCACTTGAGATTTTATGAAGGCAATGTGTAGCAGGAGAATTCTATTATTTGTATACACAAAACAATTACCTTAAGAATCCATCTACAGGCTCAACCAGAGGCTCCCAGGCTTCATACTTATCATTATATGATCTGGCGGCCAAGGAGAAACCAACAGTGCAATTCAGATACTCAGTTCTTCCATGCAAACTAAATGTTATTCCACTCAAAGATATATTGAACAAAGGAACCATCTGTAAATATACAAAAAAGGCAGTCAGTACAAAAGTAAAAATGATCATACCAATTAGATTTCAATACGAGAATAATTTAGATTAACAAACACCCTCATGCAAGAGACCTTTTCACTTGAAACTTGGACAAATGCACGAAATCATGCCAACATAATTCTGAAAGCCAACTCTTTTATGTCGGAGAATGGAGACATCAAAGATCAAATTCTAGACCACTTAGTGCCACTCAGTCATAATGTCAAAGAGGCTTGATAATGTTAAGAACTAAATCTTCCAAAAGCTTAGATTGTTATCCATGGAATATTTTACATCTAACACTATTTGAGAATGACATTAATCATAGAAAAAATAGAAAGCAAGAAATAACATCAAGTCCCTACTTGATGTCCTAAAAAGCACAATAATAATACTTACCGTTACATAGTTAAACCAAAAACATAATATTAACCAAGAAAATCTATGCCCCATACATGCACCATTTTTCATAATATTTAACATACAACTTATGAATCAAATTAGTGTTTGCAGTCAAATAAGACGATAAAGGTATGCCGATGGATAACTTTTGTTCAAATATCAAATCTAGCTGCATGCCACAATTAACACTTTTCCATTCAAAGATAAGGACTATTCATTTTACAAGCTTAAGTGCCTAGGTGACTAGGCACTCGGCTATCATTATTAGGGTTTGTCTAACATGTGCAATATTGCACATGTTAGAGCAACTAAAAGTAGTAAGTTTTTATTGAAAAACAACAATTATTTATTAAAAGGTCATAAATTAAATACAAAATGTACAAGTTCCAATGCAAAGTTACTATTTTAAACTTCTTAACATGTGCAAATTTGCACATGATAGAAAAACCCTTATTATTATTATTATTATTATTGTTGTTGTTATTATTATTATTATTATATGAAATCTGCAAACTGAGAGTTTTATTCTCACCAAACCACTGTAGTCATCAAAAAGAGCAATTGAGAAGGTTCCAATTCCAGCATCAATGATCGTCGCATCTGAGCCGCTTGGCAAGCTAAAATCTGCTAGCTTCAAAGCAAATCTTCTTGGGGGTCTTTTGAAACCACCACGGACAATAAAAGTCCCCAACTCATTGCCAACAGTCCATATGCTAAATGGCTCTGTTACATGCTTGGCATCTGATGTATCCCAAACACTTTCTTCCAGAAATTTATCTCCAGCAACCAAATCACTCCTCATGCATCTTAATGTGCTAAATTCAGTTTTGCTTAGGTTTCCCTTTACAATGCAACACAACCCAAGGAAACAAAACCAGGTGGAGCTTGGGGAAGCCAGAATGATATACTTTCCATACCCCTCTGCTTTTTTATTTGTCCAACAAGTTGAAAATCTAGGGGAGTTTTAAAAACATTTTCATCTCTAGAGTCATGAAGAACAATGCAGGTATTTGGAGGCTCATACCTAAACAGCAGAATATTGAATCAGCTCTCTATTAATTGTAAAAACGAGATAAAATATTCAAGCTAAACTTTTACGATAAAAAGATTCAGAGTACATTGGCGTAAAACACACCCTTTAACAGCTACATCTCCAAAATATACCATTCCCGTTGGAACAATTGGACGCCATATGGACAGCCTCTTTCTTGCATTTAATCCCTGATTCCACCATATTAACTCAAAGCTTGCAACAGGCTCCAAACGTCGGTTAGAATTTGCATCAGCAGACTGGTCATATTCCAAAGATTGCTGTCCACCAGGATGAGCATGAGAATCCAAACTATTTAATGCTGCTGAGGATGCCTTCAGAGAACCATACTTAATGCAACGCAATTCGTATGCTTTACTCATCAAACTATGTGTAGTAGGATCAACTGGCAAAAAGTGCCAAAAGAATTATCCACTCGCCAAAATTTCACACTAGATGACGATCTGCAATCAAGACAATTAAAAAAAATCAATGAGAAAAACATGATTTTGTGTCTGATCAACAGTTAAAATTAATTATGTATGTATGTACACTACCCAACTTAAAATCCATGGCAATTAGATTCCTTCACAGAGTCCTTCATATCCGATTTAAAGCTTGGAGTGTAATTTAAACAATCGAGTAAAATGATCACATACAAGTTATTATCAAATCTATGAGTTGACACCATCCCCACTTGTAGAGAATGGAGTGGATCTGAACTTCAAATTTATACATTGCATTGCAGAAGAAGACAACATACAAGCCATTACCAAATTTATACATTGTAAACAGGACATGCGTGTTAAACAGGAGACAACACAAAATTTCCACTTACGTATTAGGCATGCCAATCATGATACAATCCCTTAATGAACATGGAGATACAGAAGAAGAGGGGATGCACAAAGCAGAAGATAGAGGAGGTGGTGTCCTTCCTTGAGTAACTATACAGCCTAGTGCCACATAACCTTTGGGAGCTTGAGGGAACCAGATAGAACAGCTATCATCTGCCTCAGTTTTCCATGACAAGTCAGAATTGTCCATTTCTTCACCACTAGTGCCTAAAGGTGGCCAAATCAGTCTGAAATGAATGGGTCTCTTAACTGTTATAGAATTGGTATTTACTGCAAGGACTCCTTTTGTAGGTGGTTTGTCTCTGTAGAGACAACACATCATATTAATATTTAAGTCTATTGCTAAATAAAGCACCCATCAGAATCAAGAAAAAATAATGGTAATATTAAGAAATTTCACTGACAGTGGTGTCAGGTAGTCACCAAGTACAGCAAAGCCAGGAGGAGCGTGAGGTCTCCAAAAAGCAAAAGTTTGATCAGTATGAGGATCTGCATGGTGCAAGAAATATGACTAGTGTCAAACACAGTTGCCAACATATTTACCCAAAATAGAAATAAAATAGAGAATATCAATATACTTTTTATGATTCCAACTTTGTCAAAGTGAGAACAAACAATAGTCATTTTCTTCGATGTCATCCTCAAAAATGATAGAATATCATCCTCCACAGCTAGAAATAGTCTCAAGATACTGAAGGTGAAATTCATGAATATATCAGAAACGGATATATGTATATTGGTCTTCCCAGAAGCATTTGAGTACTTCAATGATGTATCAAATGGCTCCAAAATCCTGATTCCATTACTCTCCATAGTCAAACCAAGCACATCTGCACTCATCTCAGTATTGTTACCCTTCAAAACAAGCCTGGCAATTGAAAATAACATCAAATGTCAGTCAATCCCGCATTATTAATTTCCTCAAAGAAAATTACTGGAAGAAAAAAAAAAGTATGTTAATTTTTATTAGGAGCTAGATAATTGTTTTATGATATTGTTAAGAGTCTCACAGCGGATGAGATACGGCCTCAAAATGTATTTATAGGTAGGAGCAGTCCGCACCTTACAAGCCGGTTTTCTAAGCATGGGTTATGCCCAATATAAAAACCTAATATAGTATCAAAGCCTACCTATAATCAGTTGGGCCACGTGCTATCAGGTCATCGCTATCAGGCTCATATCAGGTCACCACTGTCGGGCGACTTGGATCGCACTTCAGATGTCCGATCCTGGGCATGAGGGGAGGGAGGGTTAAGATTTCACATTGGATGAGATAAGGCCTAAAAGTATGTTTATAAGTACGGCAGTCCTATCTTACAGGCCGGTTTTTAAGGATGACTTAGGCCCAATGACATGAATTACTAAGATGGCATTAACCCATAAAGGCAAAAGGTATAGTACGCAAGAGGTTTGCTAGCCGAGCTCACAACATTTGTCTCGACAGAACAATGACATGACATCATTGGGTCCAAAGTACACTTCTGATTTTGCTATCTGTTTAACTATAATTGACTGAAAAATAGATATAGAACATGATAGGCTAACATAATCTGTAATTGACTGAAAAATAGATGTAAACATGATAGGCTAACATAACTGATGGTGATTAATTACGTGTTCTAGGCCTGAAAGGTCCATTACGTGGAATGTGGAACGTCTATTCTATGAGGAAGAAAGTCCATCTTGCCAATGTGGCAGTCAGTTAGGAGTTGAGGATTTTGTTAGGAGGAAGCTAGGTCTATAGCATAAGAAGGGACGGAAAGTAGGCATGCATGTTAATTGTGAATTTTGAAGAGGGTACAGCACATTCAACAATATGTTGAATGCACCTCACCAGAGTACTATTGTATCAAGACCTGAGGCTCTTGGGAGGTGCATTCAGAGCATATTACTGAATGCTATTCTCCATTATTGACAAGAAGAACCTTGTTTCGCATCTTGTGTTCTATTAGAATATGTTAGGAACCAAATAATTGGATTCCAAAGAAACAACAATTTTATCAAGACAAATGATAGAATAGGAGAGAATCTCTCCTCAAGGTTTCTTCTTCAAAGAGAATACTATATTCACAATTACAAATATTTAAAGATGCTCTTCACCCTTTGTGTTATCTTATTTATACACATACTGTCTATAACAACCTCAACTAACTAACTTCTAATAACAACTCTTAACATGTCGCCTACTTATAAACACTTTTTTATGACATAACTTTTGTATGACATATGACATTCAATTTAAGACTCTCTAACATACCCCTCTTACGCCTAAAATGGACATGATGAACATGACTAGTGTGGCTTGATCATGAATGGTCAAACGAATCTTGAACAGACTCTAATACTATTTTAGAATTAAGGTCGAGCCTAACTCAACCCTACAAAACCACATGCTAGAGCACATAGTGGATGATGGTTGAGTTGGTTGTTCGAGGCTAAGAAAGCAGAAAAGTGGAAAATACACAGGGGGAAAAGGATGACACGACGATAGAAAGTCAAAACTAGACGAGACAAAAGAAGAAAGAGTGTTCAATATAATAAAGTCTAAAGACAATTGGTTCACAAAATTTTAGAACTCAGCAGCAAAATAGTGATGAGACAAGTCACAGAGCATTGAACTAATCTCTAAATACTACGTTAGAGTCATGAAGTTTAGATAAAATAAGAAGAAATATGATTATGGTGTAACATGGTATAATGACTTGATAGAAAAGAATCAACACTAACTTATATTTATAGGGTACATGACTCCTAAAACTAAATAAATAAGGAAATCAGGAAACAAATCATCTTAATAACTTAAGTAATATGGAAATTATTCCTAGGAGACAATCGAAGATATTTTAAGATTAAAAACTAATCCTAAGAGATAAACTAAGACACTAACACAATATCAAACATATTATGAAATATTATCTTACTGAAGCCTACATTATGCTCAACAATAATAATAAGAATTAGTTGGGCAAAGATTAAGCTCCTAACTGACCGGTCATTCTAGAACTAAGAAAAAATAAAGTAGCAGTAATAATATAATTAAAAAGAAAGTACTACAAGTAATAATCAGAAGCATAAATGTGTCAAAATTCGGGGTCTAACTCGTCCTTACAAAACCGGCTTGTACGGTGAGGAGTGTCTCCTCTTTATAAACTCTTCTCAAGAATCCTATCTATCCGATGTGGGACTAAATCCACCAAGTGATGGCTGCTAACACACCCCCTCACGCTTCAGCCCAGCCCAATGGGCCTGAAGCGTGGACGATACAGGAAGCCCAACGATAGACCTGATAGGCTCTGATACCATGTCATGAATATAAGGGCCTAACTCATCCTTACAAAACCGGCTTGTACGGTGAGGAGTGCCTCCTCTTTATAAACTCTTCTCAAGAATCCTATCTATCCGATGTGGGACTAAATCCACCGAGTGTTGGCTGCTAACAAAATGGTCAAAGTGGTGTGGAATTTTAATGGAAAATGTAAATGCAATTCACCAAAGAAAAACTCACCTGCAAAATCCATCCAATTGTGCGAGTAGAAGTTTATTGGACAGGTTTGATGATTCCCCTGCATCTTTTGATGTGTTATAAAAGGTTAACTCTGGACCAACAGCCTACAAGAAGATAATCAGGTTAAGACACTATAAAGTAAAAAAAGACAAACAATATAACTCAAAACCGTTACTTCTTGTCAAAACACTCTGCGGAAATATTTATATCAAAAGGACTGCATAAAGATAAAATAAGCAAGAAAGTAGCAGAATGTCACGACATGATGACACACTTTGGAGAGTAAGGTTTGAAGAGTATACTCAAGAAGAAGAAAAATTGTAAAAGGCTAGTCGGTCAGTTTTAAGCAGTTAAAGTAGAAGGAAGGATAGGTAATTAAAATCTGTCAACAAAAAACAATGGACGTGTAATTAAACAGTTGAAATAATATTAGGAAATCATTTTTGGGAAATGAATAAAATTGATATTTTCACAGTAGGATAAGGGGAAGCCCCTTGTAAAAGGACTTATGTACTTAATACTTCTAAATACAAACGCCATTCTTTCTGCCTTTTTCTCTTCAATATTCATTCACAATTCCTGTCACACATAACCTAAGAGGCTGTCCTAGAATATGAGTAACAATACATTAGATAAACAGTCATCCTGCCTTGTAATTTGCAGGAATCCGGGGGTGCTTCTATTACATTTTTCAAACATTTAGAAAACCTTTAGCAATAAGGAGTCAATTTCAGAGTATTCTAGTGAAAAGGAGCTGAGACTCAGAAGAGATAGTACCCACAGTCGTGAATGTCACTGTGCCCAACAATGCATATGTGCTCGTGCTGGCAGTGCATGCTTTGACATTGAGTTTTCCCTAATCAATGCATGGTCCAACATCATTATGCACTAGCTAAGGCCGTCCATATGTCTGGTATGCATATTTACTAGGGGCGTTTTGGTTCAGAAGACAAAACTTGGAACAGAATCTGCTTGATTAGGATTGAAGGGGGGCCACATGGAACAAGTGATGGAGCTTTTGTTGACATTCTAGCCTCAGAAGACCAAACCTTAACAAGGATCCAACAGTAATCAAGAGAAGGAGCTTTTGACATGACTCCAGACCAATATACGTGAGAAAGAAGATTTGTGAAGAGATTTATTCCTTATACTCCCTTTTCTTTGTCGCCGTAGGATTTAAACTTGTTTGTTTTCATACTAGTAGTGACCAACTCCTCGGCTAAGGCCAAGGGAAGATCTTTTATTTTGATAATAGATTTTTCTTTAGATATATCAATATTTTCTTCAAACGGGTTTAATCTATTGCATTGATTTTACTATTAGGAATTTATTTATTATTTATGAAACATGGATGATCAGCGACAATACCAAATGATTAGCTGAACAATAGAATGAACCGAGCCTAGGGTGTAGATGAACCAAACACTTCAATGAAAAGTTTTAAGCAACTATTTATATATATGAGATGTAATCTAAATAGGAATGTAATTCAATCATAATACAAAGGATACTAACAAATTATATTATAATAATTATTAATATCTCAACACCCCTACACAACTTTGACTGTTTCCATAACTTTGAAATATACCAAATATAAATTTCTACGATATAACGATAGTAACAAATTATACTATAATAAATATTAATATCCCAACCCCCCCTCTCAATTTAGAGCATATATATATCACAACTTTGACTGTTTCCATTACTTTGAAATATACCAAATATAAATTTGAACACTGTGTGTGTATATATGGAAGATCAGCTTAGAGCAACTCACTCAAGCACATTTAGAAAAATTCTCTCTTCCAATTATTCACATTAAGAATATAATTATTAAAAGAGTATTGGGAAAAAAACCCAAGTCCCACATAGAACATATAGGACTCTTGATAAGAGTTTATAAAGAGTGGCACCCCTCACCTTACAAGCCAGATTTGTAAGGATGAGTTGTACCGAATATGAAAACCTAATAAAGAGAAAGTTTGAATAGCTCTCATCCTAGAAAATATATTTGACTCTTGTATTGAGTGATTTGTAAATGAGTGGAGAATACCCGTAAAACACTAGTAAGGAGGGTTGACCAAATGGAAAGTAGTCTGTCCAATATAGTTAGTGATAGAAGAAAATCAAGATACAAGTCATAATGTGGTATTAGCTATCTCACACCTCGTAAGAAATGGTTTGCTAAAAATAGTTTGCCTATTTGAATGTTGCTAACAATAATCCAGAACTTCCGGTAATTACAAGCAAAAGTACACATACACAACTCTCCAATAATTAAGAATCAATGACATATTCAATAATACGCAAGTGCATAAGTATTTAACTTTAGGCAACACTTAACCTGAAGCTCAAAGATAACTTCCGCAGAGCTATTAACTGCATTATTCTGACATGGTACTTCATGCACTCTACCTCTAAGAGACATTGCCTTAGGACTTTCAACTGATTGTTCCAAATAGACATTATCTTCATTTAAAGCTGAATAACTACTATTTGCCCCAAGATAAACACAAGAATCCAAGTGTTGTCCGCCCTGCAAAAAGACAACCAAGGCAATTCGTTTTCTGAGCATGCATTGAAACCTTAAATTCACAAAGTAGCTAAAAACTAAATAGATATAGTGAAGCACTGAAACCTTAACAACAACATTTCGAAATTGCAATTTCTTCCCGTTTCCAATATAGATTATAGCCTCTGAGCTAGCTGATGTAAGATTAAAACCCTGTGCATCCTTTAAATATAAAATTCCACCATCCCCGTCATAAATGAAATGATCAAAATTTTCATCATCAGCTATTAAAGGCTTTTGAGGTGAGAGGGAAAATTCAGCATAAGGTTGCTTGTAGATGGACTGATCCATGATGATAGCATCCAGCAGGGAGATATTGTGTTCTTCAAATGATAGCATACTGCTGACCGTTGGAACGAAAAATTCAACTACAGCAAGAAGAAAATCTAGTGCAACAAGTAACTGAGGTCTCTGGATACATAAAGAAACAAATGTTGAATCCGGACCAAATTTCGTATCAACAATGAGCATAGTCTGAACTGGTTCAATACTATTCCCTTTACTTGAGCTACTATCAACCGAGTCCTGATTTTCATAATATGAAAAAGTATTTGGAGGACTGGCTCCAATGTTGTCAGGCTTTCCTATTGCTAACCGAAATCCTTGTTCAACTCCTTCTCGGTCATCAAAAACACTGAAACCTTGTAGTGTTGCAGAAAGGAATCCATTTCCTGCTGTACTGGACTTGTACAGCAGCCATGCACTACTGACCTGCATGAGAGAAACGAGTAGAACCATACAAAAGTGAATATCACTATCATCACTCGATCACACCTTTTATAACCATATTAAGCTTTAGAGTAATTTATTCCTTCAATCTTCTACTAAAAAGATGTTTTCCTACAAGCTCTATCACTAACACCAGCTATCAAACCTTTGTTGATTAATCTCATCAATGCTACTATCTTTGTTCCTTGCTAGTTGCATAATCAATTATTTTACACTTACATTAATGAAGAGAGAGAGAGTAAATGGGTGAGTGAACCAATGAAAGTTAAGACTATTTTAAATTTGCCTTATTAATCAAAGCTATTCATTGGTTTGAGCAAAATAACATTGAAAGGCGTGTATATAGGAATAGAGGGAGTAATTATTTGACCTTCCTGAGAAATGACATTGGCAGTTTAATCATTTATGACATCAGAACAAAATCCCCACACAAACATAATCAGCCTTATATGGGAAAATCCAATATCTCCAAACAGCCCAACTCTAAAATTACCAAGCTACCTCACAATGCTAAAATATGGCTATTTGATTTGATGCGCATTTGATATGGTGATAAATGATTCCTTGAAAACTTAAGAATACAATGTATTTAGGATACACCAAAAAAATATGATAATGATATAATAAAATCCTTACTAAAGATTAAAATGATATGATAATATTATATCAATAACCATATATGAACTAATACATAATATGTTTAGTTTGGGTTAAATATGTTTTTAGTACCCAATAAAACCACAATTTAGTCCCTACATAGTCCATATGTTTATTACTCTAACTCTATTCAATTTAAAATTCATTTTCCCAATACAAATGAACATACATAGTTTATCCTCTTAAAGTTTTATCAAATAAGATTCCATCAAATGAAAAAAATAAAGATAATCTAAGGTGTAATGAAAATACATCAGTAAAAAAGAAAATTTACCTGTACAGTGGCCAGAGATGCATCTCTTGTTACCCCTGTATATATGCTCAACTCAACCAGATTAATGGACACGCAAATTTTAAGAACAACAGAAGCCTCAACTATTGTGGTCCCTGAAGCAACACCATTTGCAACCTCAGGCACAATATCTACAGTTGCATCATTTAATTCCATGGAGGAATTTTGATTCGGCAGTGGAGGAATGTGTGGAACCTCTGAAAAGTTGGATACAGAACACTCAGTAATAATCTGATATTCTTTATTTGACAATGCCGCTTTCAACTCTTCAATCTGGAGAACCACAATATCAAATACAAGATATGTCATAGGGATAGCAAGCTTTTACCAAGTGGAAACTAGAGGAAATAATAACATTGATATTTGAATGGATGACTGCCAATTTTTTAGAAGCATTTCATATGAAAATGAAATATATTACCTTGATTATGACTTCCACACTTGGAAACCGATACAATAAGTCTCGGAGTGACCTATGAATAGTCACTGAAAGCCCATTGACTTCTTGAATTATGCTTTCGCCCAAGTCTGTTCCGGTTCCAACATTTAAGTTGATGTGTTCAACCTACACTTGAGGGTTGAGAGACCAATCTTATTAAAACGATATAATTTTGAAATTGGAACTTATTACTCCAGAAGAAAATGTAAACATCAAAGTGAACACTGAAGATCGGGAACTTCAATGCACAATCGCATCCACATGATATTTGGAGATCCTTTCTAACCATGTTTCCATTACCTACAGATCAATCATATTACGACCAACCAGTCTCACCTGAACCATCATAGTTTCCAAGTGCACTGCATTGATTTCACTTTTACTTCCACCAATCCACTGAAAGGTGTTCTTCACAGTTATATGAACAATGTCAAGCCTCAAAAAGCTGCAACAGAAACATCAATGACAATGTTGAAGAAACTCATGCCACAATTGAGCCATAGCTTAACAACTTTTGCAATTTGTAGAAATTAAGTATTTGATACATTTCAAAGTTGTAAAAACAGTACAAGCACTAATTTGTTTAAATAGACTACTCTAAACCTAATGGACTTGATTAACGGGCCGAATACTATTAATACTGTTGGAAATTCCGCCTTTATTGTGATCTCCCCCTAGTCGTCTAATTGAGACATTTGAGTTGCCTCGTGTTGGCTTGCCTTGTGTTGGCTTTGAGGGGGTGGATTTAGTCCTACATCGGTTAGATAGAACTCCTGATAAGAGTTTATATAGAGGAGGCACTGCCAACCTTACGAGCCAGTTTGGTAAGGATGAGTTAGGACCCAAATTTCAACAAATACACATAATTACAAATATTATTATTTACAACACTCCCACTCAAGCTGGTGAATAGATATCTATCATTCCAAGCTTGCAAGTAAGTTGGTTGAATCTTTTTGATGGTAAACCCTTTGTTAACACATCAATCAGTTGACTTGATGCCTAGAAGGTATATAGGTTGTAGCTATCAATTCACTATATAGCTTCTCTTTAATGAAATGTCGGTCTATCTCACTTGTTTTCGTCCTGTCAAACTAAACAGGGTTATGAGCAATACTGATGGTCGATTTGTTGTCACAAGACAACTTCATAGGGCCTTCACACTGTATCTTCAAATCTTCTAGCACAAGTTTCATCCATAGCTCTAAATTCTGCCTCAGGTCTCAGCACTTGATCAAGCCACTACACTTTGCTTCTTACTTCTCTAAGCAACAAAGTTCCCACACAAGAAGGTACAATAGCCAGAAGTAGATTTTCTATCACTCATTGAACCTACATAATCAACATCATTATATGCCTCCATAGTTAGGCATCCACCTCTTTTAAACAGAAGTCCTCTCCTTGGAGTGGCTTTGAGATATTGTAAAACACAGTATATAGGGTATTGCACTTTCCTTGGTGGGAATCTTCTGACTTAGAAGAGGAAAAAACGAAGTGTGGTATACATATTCAGTCCAGTGCTGAAGCAGAGTTCAGGGCAATGCACAGGGATATGTGAACGACTATGGCTAAAGATCATCTAGGAAAACTTGTAGATAAGGTGAAATGAACCAATGAGACTTTATTGTGATAATAAACCCGCTATTAGTGCAGCCCATAATCCAGTACAGCATGATAAAACCAAACATATTGAAGTTGACAAGCATTGAGTTTAGATAGTAGGCCTAAGCTGCACTACATATATCTCCTCCCAAGGCAACCTTACAGGTCTTCTAACTAAGGGGCTGAACAGCAACAACTTTAAAAGGATTGTTTCCATCTGGGAATGGAAAATACCTATTCACCAGATTTAGGGGGAGTATCAACACCGTGTATATTGTTTCCCTATTTAGCATATGTTAGTATAGTGGGAATATCCCTAGAATATATGATTGATGTATTCTGGGCATAATTCAATCAACAGAATAGAATTCAATTTACCATTATTCTTGACAGGTATAATAATTTATACTACGAATGATAATAGTAAATTAACAATATTGGCTTGCCTTTTCAAAACAAATTACATATAGTTTTAATTATACAATAGAAACTATTATATGGTAATATATTCTATATCTAAAACCTTATAATTTCAACAAAATGAAAATAAAAAACTAAAATATTCAGCTTACTCAAGGCTCTCTGTTCTCCTAGGCATTAATATTATTGGCTTCCTAAGAGAAAGATCAAACTTCACAGCAGGTGATCCTTCAATTTCACTAGCTGAAAACCATTTCTCAGAATTTGTCACTTGATCTGTCACTTTGATGACACTTTTTGGGGTATTTGGAACAAGACCCATAAAATAGCCAACAACCTGTACGTGTTTGTACACATTAAATGTTATAATTATATGCACAAAATACACAATGCTCAAACCATTCAATAAAATACCTCTTGCACAAATCGATTCAAATAAACAATGCGCACTTCTGAAAGCTCCCCAAAAAGACTAAAATCATAACCTTCATAGTCTTCATCATCGTTGCTGTATGACGTGAACTCCAACTACAATGTCATCGGGGCATTGAACAATAAAATCACTACATTAGAACTCGACATAGGAAGTTTCAAATAAATTTAATAGAAATGAGGAGGAATCAGAAATTAAGTATTGATTACCAATTAATAATCTTGATGAAATAAGAAAAGTTGTTGGAAAAATGAAAAATACAAAACCTCCCTTTAAATGGGAAAAAAGAGGAAAGATTTAAACCACAAAAGATAACATATCTTGCTAAACAAAAAAATAAAAATGCTATGAAAAAGTGAGCCATAAAGGCTTGAAAATTCAACAAGATGTCCAATTCATTTTTGTATCTGAAAAGGAAAATATACTAAAAAGACTACACAAAATACTAGATAAATAACCCTACTCTATGACTTAAATACAACATCAAAATGGGCTCATCTTTCCATAACAAAATACACTGGAATGTGGAATGATTCTTCAAAGTTCATAACCACAAACTAACCCAAGGTTGAAGGAGACTGGTAAAAAACACGACACTAACTGACATTACCCAATGACTATGTATTAAAGGATACAGTTGATCTATAGAGTGATAATTGTGAGTGAGTTGTATTAATTGGGAGCAGACATGATTGCTTTTGTTGTAACAAATAAATCCTAATAAATAATAAGTAGGATCGGCTGCATGGATCAAGCAACGCCATAATGTCCGCTCTTTTTATTGCACTAATTCGTATAAATTACAAACAATTGTTTTTATGAAATTTTGATTGAAATTACTTTGGTTATGATTAAAATTATAGTTACAGATATTTTGCACTTTCATATTGTAACAAACTATACTTATATTTTTCAATGACACAAACAATATGGCAAATATAATATAATTTCTTATCTTTTTGAATGATACCAACAATATAGCATTTTTATAGGTAATTTTGTTTAAGGGTATAATTGGAAGTGAAAAAGCCACCCCCAAACCATGCATTGTCTTTATATATAGTATAGATATCATATATCTATCCAACTCATTAATCTCTAGGTCTTTCTTAATAGTCTCTCTTTAAGTTTTTCTAGGTTTTCCTCTAAATCTAGCAATTTCACTACCCTCCATCTGATCAACTCTCCTTACTACAGAATCCACAGTTCTTCTCTCCACATGCCCAAACCACCTAAGCTGCCAAGTTTTCACCATCTTTTCACGATAGGTGCTACCCCAACTCTCAATAATGTTGTCATTCCCATCATATCTCGTCTAGTCTTACTCTTACCACACATCTTGCGCAACATTTTCATCTCTGCTACACTCATTTTATTCTTGTGTTGGTTTTCACCGCCCAACACTTCGTCCCATACAAATTCACCAAGTCTTACAAATTATCATAAATAATATTCAGTTATATCCATATTTTCTCTTTCAAGTTGAAGAATCCTTTTAAGAAAACTAATAAGAAAGTCAATTGCCAAACTGGAAATAAAAAGGCTAAACCTATATGAAAAAATTAAAACAAACTGCCCAAAAGTCCTTCTACTGAATCTAACAAAGAGACAACCAGAATAATCATGCGCTGAACACCAAGTAGAGGGAGAGTGGACAATATTCTGCGTAATGCATATCATAGCAAAGAAAAATAACCTTCCTTCAAATCCTCTTTAACCAAGAGCAATAAGTTACAGTGAACAATGACACTTAAACTCAATCAATGGATCACATTTTAAATGAAATAAAAGAAGGCGGTAGAGAGAAGTACCTCCACAAAAGATCTGCCCCCAGGATTTCTCATATCACATGCCCAGTAATACAAATGACTGCTAGGTAGGCTATCATCACTTATTTTCAGATTCCCCAAAGCTGCTTTAATACTGAAGGAAGAAGGGAACACCTTGATGTCCGCAAGCAAACTCTCTTGAGACAGACAAGCAAGCTTGGTTTCATCTTCCTTCATCAAAAGGATTTGGGCCTGGGCCATTTTTAATGTCAGATTGAACATAACTCTGGATTTCCCTTTTCCAAGCAATCCCTTCACAGCAAGTTCCTCAACCGTAGTGGCATTTAAATCATCCAAATCTCTTGATACATCATTTTCAACAATGGCTGAAGAGCTCTCACTAGAAGTTGCAAGGTTTCTATCCTCAATGTTAATAGAATTGATAAATTCCATAATGGCTAGGATTGTTGGTCTACGACAAAAAAATGTCAGGGTAGCCAGAGTCACTATAACCTGAAATGACAATAAAATATTTGGTGAAAAAACCACAGAAAACAGAAAGCAATCTGCTAAAACCCACGAACACTCACCTGCTTATCTGTATTATTATACCGAGTAGAATTCTGGTCATATATAACAATTTGTGCTTTAACAAAACTCTCCAATTTGTCACCAAGTTCTTTAGTACTCGTAGAAGGAGCGTCACTGGGTAGAAGTCCACTAATGCGACTGAACTTTGGGAGTTCCAGAGAAAAATAATCTGCACTTTCTGCTAAAGTCTCGGGTGCCTCATAAAACTTATCATCAGTTTGAGTAGGAATTACTCCGCTACCATCAACATTTTCTCTTGTGGTGTTATAGAATAATGAAATCTCGTCAGCATTTCCAATAAAAGATCTTGCCAAAAAACAAGGCTGAGATTGTTGATTACAGCAAACTAAATCTTCTATTTCCAGAGACTTCAGGATAGTGCCAATGAAAATGTCACTGTCTCGGATAGAAACCTCCACCTGTTCAAATATAAATGCCTCAGAAAAGAGAAGACAAAGAGTCATGTTACAAACAACAAACGAGCTATTTTACCTGACCACCTATAGCTCGAAATTCAAACAAACGCTTCTCTTCATTTAAAAGCACCTTCATTAAGCTCTGATCAGACTGCAGCACGATGCACATTTTTAATACAGGTGAAATTCAGATTTGAAACTAATACAACAAAAAAGCAATAAAAAGGCTAACCTGGTAACTATAACTGAAGCAAACCTTTAATTCATCAAGAACACCTGTTACAAACAATCTTTCCGCAATTGATACATCAATAACATCCTGATTATTATGTTCTGATTCAGTATCATCATGATCTGACGAAGGTTCCGTTAGACCAGAAATAGGATCAGTATTCTGCACAGGTACAGTATAATATGAGCGTTTACTGTTAGAAAACTCTAGCGGTGTGCTCTACTAAATACACTCAATCAAACAATGGGTGTTAACAACAAATTATGAACATTATTTATCCAAAAATGAAATAATGAATAAAATATTTGCTTTGTAACCAAAACCAGTCAATTAAATGGAAAAACACTGAAAACTCAACTATTAAAGTAAATCAAGGACTAAATTCCAAATGCTTTCCTGGTTAAAAATTAGTAAGTATTAACAGTATTCATATCTGGTCCATTTATGTTTTCGTACTCCTATATTAATTATCGTGTATCTCAGGTTTAGTTGATTGAGACTTGGTCCAACCTTTCCCCACCTTAGGTTCTTGCTAGATCGCAGTCTGATTAGTATAATCAACTGCATGCTTCTGTTATATAACTAGGAACAAATTCTGTAACAGACAGTTGCGACAGCAGTTAAAAGTAGTAATTTAACTACTGTAGGTGCAGCCTGTAAATACTCAATCACGGAACTACTATCATAATCATCACTTTGATATCAGAAATAGACTTTAGACACGGACACAGCATACTTGCAAGACATACAAATAATTTTTTGCCAATCACTTTTAAAATTAAAACAGGATCAAGTTTAAAACTATTTTCATCAGAAACAAAGAAAGAGAAATTGAGACCAACAAACCGATGCATTATAGATAGCGCCTTGTAGGCGACTATGCCAGGTTTTCATTGACTCCTCAGATTCGCAGCGTAAAATCAGTGCATTTGCATCCTCCACAACCTACACCCATTTAGCGATTGCTATTAATAGACATTCAAAACTTCATGTAATTAACAGAAAGATCTAATACCTGGATAGAAAATGATGATGATTACCTTATTATTGGGTCGTGAAGGACTACAAACAACCAAAACATGCTCTACATTACCAACAAACTCTGGTGGAACCTGATATACTTGTTTCCCTCGTAGGCTATACAATCAGATTGCAAAGGCCGTTAATAACATATATGAAGCTAAGATTCAGATGTCTGATTAAAGAAACACTTCAAACACATACTTACGAATTGACCAAGAAAAACGACTATCAAAAGTAATCAGAAAAAATGATCTCATGTTGGTATTCATATAGCACTTATCCTACACTTCCCGTGTGAAGAAAGACCAGTGTAACTCCCAGTGCAAGCTGGCAGATCCTTCTAACTAATTGATGCCAGCCTGGCAGCGAGGAAACTAACAAAAAAGGCTTGCTGAGCAAGCTTAAACCCACACAAAGGTGAAAACAAACATAATAATTATATTCTCATAGGGAAATAATAACTGCTGAACTCCTTGCAAGTATCAAAGATATTCTCATGTTATGAAACGTCATTTTGGTGAAATTATAAAAGTTATTTCAGCAAAAATTAGGGAACGCTACAAAAGTATTATAAAACTCGACGTAAAAACCATTCTAGAATACTCCTAATCCATATGATAACTTGCTAAATGCTACCATAACAGATATAATAATTTGAACTAACTAACTGGAATTCTAAACGAAATTCAAACAAAGAATCACATAATTGGTTGAAAATAAAAAGCAAAAAGACAGCTACCCCTTATAAATACTAATAGCATATATAGACTAAGATTTTACACAATAGTATTTAAGTATGTGAACAGATTTTTCTTTTATTTTTGAAGTGCAACTTGCAAAGACCCCTTATCAGCTTCAACATCTAATAAATCAAACTTTACATACATGGACTAATAACAATACATGAGAAAGAAAGCTTTTGCACCTGGTGTACTGCTTGTAAGATCTTGAGTCGGGGCTTTCAAGTACATAAAGAAAAGGCCCAACTAAGCAGATGTATCTCCGCTGCCACACAGCTTCCCTAATTCCAACACCCTATTACATTTTTATTGGACACACAATATAGGACATCAGATGATGGTGAAACATAGACAACAAAAATGGCCAAGAGCATAGCCAAAGGGGATGAAAGAAGCCACTACCTTCCATGTCAGAAGAGATAACCACCCCTCTAGATCAGCTTGATTCCAAGGACGAAGAGACTCTGAGCTCTCATCATCCTCCTCCTCAAAGATCTTTATTACATGCATCAGTCGATGATAACGAGCAGGCGAAAAATGAAAGGCCAATGTTGGAAGCCTAACAGCAAGGCGCATCGAAGGATAATTAGGAGTCTCTGACTGAATCTGGTCATAGTGACAAATAAAATTGAAATGCTTCTTATGAAAGAGATAGATATGTAACGAACATTTCCAAATGCCAAGAATTTTACCAGTTGAAGTTGAAGAATGACTCCGCATCTGTCAATAACAGGATAGAAATCACGAGTTCTAGAATGGGTTGATGTATTCAGAGAAACTTGGCTCCAGTGATAGTCGCCGTCAAACAAAAATGCAGATACATCACTTAAAACCAAATCAAATCGCAAGTACATATTATCCTCGGCTGACTCCTTTTGACGGTCATCCTGCATACAGTTAACAAAAAAAATTGAAAAGATTAAAAAAGTCCAAATAAATACATTAAAAATTATCAGGAGTACCGACCTGTGTCCGAATCATCAAATTCCCTAGGTCCAATAAAAGCTTTGTAGCATGGGTGTTGTCGGGACAAAAATCAGTAGGAATAGTAATCTTGGGAGCTGCAATATCCAAGTCCAATGAAAACCTAATAAATAAGCAACAGCTAGAATTAGCAAGGAGCTTTTCAACCATTTGCAAAAACAAACAAAAAACAAGTTTTTCAACAAGAAACCTTTTGTTTAGGGATATGTACACAAACAAGAAGGCAACAAAAAAATCCATAAAATCTAGGATCATGTTAGATATTATTTTAAATATCCTGTAATATCTTGACCTTATGTTGAAATATCTTAAGATTATCTCTCGGCATCTAGTTGTTATCATGATTAGTTTCCTTATTTAATTAGAAATAGGAGTCAAGTATTAGTATAATTAAGGGTTGGTTCTAGTCTTTGGCAAGATCTACTCTCCTTTCCTAGATGAAGCCTGGCCCCACTCAGGGACGGAGCTATTCACGTATATGTGGGGGCAAGTGCCCCAGTAATATTTCAACCGTTCATAAAAATGTATACTTGACACTTATAAGATGGGCTCCTTTTCAGAAAAATATGTGAAGTGTTGGAAACAAAAAACTAATTATTGTTTCACTTTCCTAGACCTATTTAATGCTCCACTTCCCCAATAGTTTAAATAGAAAGTAGTGCTAGCTTAAATGCTCCCTTGTAAATTGCATCTTTTATTTACTATCACTGTAGATGCCATGTATATAAATTAAGCAAGCATGTTGTTGAGTGCTAGGCAATTCAAGCACATTCAGAAAATTTCACTTTTTTTTCACTCCTTTTTCACATGGTATCAGAGCTCCTAATTTAGGGGACTCTGCTTCCGCAATTAACTTAATCAAATAAAATCCTGGCTGGGCACCTTGTGCTGTCAGACATAGTTTCACCTTTGCCGGAAACAGGGAGAATAGAACCATGCGGACATGGCAGAACTCCTCCACCATAACAAGAAACCGATCTTCAAAGAACACCTAAAACGACGAACGATGAAGAACTCACCCGTTTGAAGAAACCGACAGCCGGAATGGTCGCCGGCGATTTGAAAGTGATGCGGAGGTAAAGATGTGTTGACGCCTCAGTATATGTTTTGAGCAAGAGTAGAATAACTATACTGTATATTATCATATCCAATCCAACACAATTCATTGGTACATGATTTGTTAATATTACTTATTATAAGTGTGATTTAAATCTAACTATAAACATATATCCTATATTTTTGTATATGTTTTGAGTAAGAGTCAAATAGCTGTATTGGATATTATCATATCCAACGCTCATTTCATTTGTGTATCATTTGTTAATATTACTTATTATAAGTGTCATTTAAATCAACCTCATTTTCAATTACCTACATCTAATAAGCATCATGACAACGAAATTTCCTATTGTCATTCTTCAACAATAGTATACAACTGTTTCCTGCCCAAGCACCACAGGCTCTGTTTCTATTTTACAAATTCACATATATTACAGAGTTAGAAGACCACATGAAAAGTAAAGTCACCTGGCGCTGATCCTTTAATGCTCTGTTCATTTGTTGTTGGGCAGTGCGCTTAACTTCATCAATTTTCATCTACGAACAATGATACGAACAAATTAGAACATTTTTCACAAAAAATTTAACAGTGGAACTCTCCAGCAAGACAAAAATAAATTCACATATGAAATATATTAAGAAAAGACACAGAAACATAACAATATAAAGAGAGAATAGATCTGGGAGGGAAAAAATTACAAATGAAAATGTGAACAAAACACAATAAATCTTTCGTAGAGACTTGAAGCACAGGGAAGCTAGTAAGTTGGAATCGAGTCTGGTTTTACTTGATTGTACTCATCTAAGCTCACTATCAGTATCAATCCAGATAGGAGAGTTTGTACTTTGAATTGATCTAATTTTGTGTCTAGCAATTCCTTCTTCCAACTGCTACCACATTCCTCCTGAATCCTGATCAGTTAACCTATTTGAAAATCCAAAGGTCCTTGATAACACCAAATTGCGGAAAATATAGGAATACAATTGTTGTCCCAGAGACAAATTCTCCTATTACACAAGTTGCATTTACACACTTGCTGTACCAGAGACTAAGAATCCTACGGAGCGTATTCTCTGTCAAAATTACAGAATGACAACCTTCTTCTCCCTTCTTCTGATATTACCATATCATAGTATCATATATATACTAATAAAAATTCAGATGTTATTTTCCAATCATAACCATCTAATAAGTAATAACTGCTATTAAACTTCATAAAACTGCCATTAAATGATTGTCACTTATTATTTCCTGACCAAAAACTGCCATCAGGCAGATCCTATCCGTCCTTCTTAAGGGACGTCTCTTGTTTGGACAGAAGTATATAATAGGATCAACGCAATTGATCTGTTGCATGTCAGTAGGCCGCACTCTCCTCTACATCCTCTTTCTTGATGCGCTTTTCAAGTTAAGACCCTGTGAGTACCTGTTCTAGAATCACAAGGTGACGCCAGTTTATGGAACACATTGGAGCTTCTGATGAAGTTTAGGTTTAGTCAGACTTTCAACTAGTTTTGTAAGGTTAGAATTCAAGGCTTTGGTAAAAAGGAGGCAGAAGTTTTTGTCGCATTATGAAACTTTTGGATTTCTGCAGTTCTTTGGAGCATTTGATTGGAGAGAAACAATTATGTCCATGACAAAGTCCAACTGTCTCGTAAACTTTTTATGTAATTTACTGAGCCTAGGTATCTTAGTTATAACTTTGCCGGTTAACAAAACTCCAAAAAGCAGAGATGTTAAATAGTACCTGCACGGCAGCTGCAGTTTCTAGCACGATGGTCTGACTTACAGCAGTATCACTTTCGAAGAACTTCACAATTTGATCAATGCTTTCCTTCATATACTGTTCAAACGCCAAAGAAAAATCAGTAAAAAATTAAACCAAATAAATAAAATCTCAGAGGGAAAAAGGATGCCAAATGAAAAACAGCATACAGTCATGTAACATGGAGAAGCTTTGGCCACCATGCTCCAGTCCACCTTGTCGTCAAAAGGTTTATAATTGAAGACACCAACTAATGAGTCACTGGAGGTTGCACTCTGAAAGGATGTCAAACAAATGTTTCATGATACCACATATTTTGCAACTATAAAAATCAAAAGGCAGAAAAATTCACACCAATCATTAAGAAAAAAGTCAAACCTCTGCAAGGAGACCTTTTGGTGATAATAACTGATATGAACCCAACTTAATGTCAAAAACCTTTGTTTCCGGATAAAGCTTTATTGAGCAACTAAGATTTTCACATGATAATTCTGCAACAGGCTCTTTTGCTTCCCCAATAAGTTTCGAAGCATTGTGATTCATGTGAACTACCAGGAAAGTGTGAACAACATCTGCCTTGCTATTTACAGCTGATTTCCCATCATCACCCTCCTTATACCCGATCATTTTATTTAACTGGTTCCAGTCCTCTTCACTGAATTTGAATTCCTCGGTTTCCTCTTTAGGAGAATTACTGGTCCTGAGAATGTATGTGGTTATAGGTGAGCAGCACAGCCAAAACTCAAGTAAAATCCATTATTTAATTGCTGAAATATGAAAGTATTTCTAAAAAAGACTCCACACCATCCAAATGACCACCAAGAATTCCCCGCTTTCTGCTTCCTAGCATTATGATTTGACTCCGCTGATTTCTCCACAAACTTGTGCGCCAACAGTCTGCAAACACCAATAAACATAGATTTTTCAAGGTTGAAGAATAGACAAGAACGTTCCAATGTCTAACATAGCTTCCATACATATGTGTGAATCTTTCAGTTCAATCCAAATATGCAGATTCCAAGTTAGTACAATTGCAAGGGAAGAAAGAAATATCTAATGCTCACACAGTCAAGGGGACAAAGAATGACCTATACACATTTATCCTTTAATAGCTTTTTTTTACAAGTTTGTTTTAATAGTTTTCACTTTTAAATCATACATACCATAAACAATATTTATCAATATTAAATATTTTATTGATTGAATTATCAATGTTAATATCAGCATGCCAAACAAATATCCCAGAATATACAATATACCTCCATTGCAGTATAAGTTCAATATCAAGTTCACGGTCTAGGTCTTCAATCTCTCTGTTTCCGCTAATTGTCACCTGACTGGGGTCAGACTTAAGCAGTGAAGCATAGAGAGAGATATATCTCTTCTGCAACCTTGTATATCTTGAAACTTGCTCCCACGACATTTTTCCACTGACACAAATACAATAACCTTAGTTCAAGAGGTAATGAAATACAACCATCCAACTATGATAAGTAAAGATCAACTATCATGATTAGGTCCCACAAAGCTATAATATTGATATCTAAAAAGGTTGACACAATATTCTGAATCTAGAAACAAGAACTTAAGTGGGTGTTTGGTTTGATGAAAACATTAAAACAAGTTATTCACCCTATAAGACATTACATTAGCTGAATAAAATTTAGGTTGCTAAATAGACAGAACAATGATAACTGAAAGCCACATAAATTTTTCCCTTCTTCCAAAATCTAGTAGGAGCTACCAGTAACCACATGAAATTTGTCATCTGATCACTAAGAGTTTATCACACATTACATGAGACTAAGTAGTGCAAGTTGTTAGAGAGTGTTTGTCTTCTTTGTTTCTGATAAGAGCACAATTCAATAGATAAGCAAAATTGTAACATTGACAGAAAAGCAACATAGATTGAAAAGAAACTATTACAGAAATGGGAGTGTCTGTCCTCCATTTCCTATATGTAACATTCCTCCTCATCTCTATCTGTAACTTCCTCTTCTCTCCTTTCCTATTTCCGGACTAAGGTAACTCTAAATAGGCCCTGGACATTTGGGGCAAGTACTGCATACTAGGCTGTCATGATTCCATTCAAATCAAAAGCCAATCAATATCAACCCATTTAAATTTTGTCTTGTCTTCAAGTCAGACAAAGGGTATCGCCGCTTGACAAAATTTGTTTCCTCCCAAGAAGCTCCTTCTGGATGAGCCATCCAACAGATGAGCTATTCGATAACTCTAATGCCATTATCCTCAAGACAGAAAGAGGGAAGCTGTCCCATGACCACATTTGCTTCTTCCTAAGTAGCCTTTCCTGCTGTCTGAACCTTCCAAAGGATTAGCTGCCCAATCACTGTTCTGTCATCTTAAGCATGAAATGCGGGTGAAATAACAGGGATCTCAACAGTCAACACACTCCTTCATGCCCATAAGTGGGTATATATGCAGTGTGGACAAATACGGGTGGTGCAACATAGATCATGGCCCACAACAGATCTAGAATAAGGCCTGATATCATCTCTAATTGACACGAGAGTTCTCAACAGTGTGAAACAAGTATATAGATTAGTCAAATACTGGCCACTAGTCTTGTTTGATTACAAATTATATTATTAAACAGCAGGCTACTTATGCAAGTTACAACCCTATTACAGTAACTAGCAATCACAAATCTTAGCAATTGACTGCTAATGCATGAGGCTGTGAACATATTCGGAATGTGTTTAAATACCTTGCCTTTTTCATCTGATCAGATACAGCTCTGTAAGCATACTTCCACCAAGACCTGGAATCAGACTTTACTGGTACCAGTGGACGGAAATGAGCATACTTTAGACGCTGATTAAATGTAGCAAAGTTGTCTGCTAATTTCATCATATCTCTGTATCCATCCTGCAAAGACAGAAATGCAAAGATTATCCCCAAAAATAATAACAATCTCACGCAACAAAATGTTCAAAAAAGAAAATTAACCTTAGATAAGCTGATTGTAACATCATCCAAATTCACCACAGCCGTCTGCAAAGGTTGTTTGCTATCAGCAACTTCACTCGAATGCAGCTTTGAGTACTTTGCTTTCCCAGTCACCGGTTGCAGAATATATGAGTGCTTTTGCGACAAAGTATCCGCTGGTTTCCCATCTTTAGTGCCAAAACTAAATATCTGGTTTTTTATGAGAATCTCTATGAGAAACAATAAGGGAGAGGTAGAGTAATAATAAAATCGTGATGACAAAAGAAAATCACAAGCCACTTCTAAAGAAGTCAAATAAATCATTCGTTCAGAGGGGCAAAATGCACCTGCTCTGCTTTAAATATTTGTTGTTCCATTCAAACCAAATAACATTACATCATAGACTTCCCTGGAAGTTGTCTATTTATCAATGTTTCTTTCCAAAGCCCGACACCCACAATTCCCCAAGCCTAGCAAGACTCTCGTGTGATTCGTCTTATATAGCCATACTAATACAATGCTAAGCAAGGAACCTAAGAATAGCTTTAATAACTCTTAATTAACCCTAGCATGGGTAAACTAAGAATTTTGAGTTGCGAACAAATCACCCAGTATGCAACTATTTTATGCAAAAAGTAAACAATATTTCGAACTGATATTTTACATCCAAAATTGTAAATTGAAAACTTTTACTCTAAAACCACTAGTCAGGAGCCCTTAACTTTATGTCTAACATAATACAAAGACATTATAAGATTTTTGTTATACATCTTTATATTATATTATATTCTAACCACATAGAAAGCCTAGGCAAAACTGAAAGAGGGTCTCCGCTTTATTTTTCCAACTCTACCTATGTAAAAGTACCAAAGGATTGGTTTGTGCCTCTGAGCACTAGTGCCACCCTCCCCTTACAAGTCGTATTTGTAAGAATGAGTACGGCCCAATGTAAAAACCTAATACATACCATGTACAAAACTCACTATAGTACTCTACTACTTTGCCATAAGATAATACTCTCCCTAGTCCTTGTTATTAGAAAAAAAATCAAAAAACATCAAAGCTAATGGAGTTATTAATGGTTGTAAATTTTTTTAATATTTTTACAAATATACCCTCATGAGAAATTGTGACATTAAATACACCCATTAATATTAAAAAGAAACATTTTAAATGAGGGTAAAAAAGTCTTTTAAGAAATAAATACACACACCTTAAAAATTCTGACATTTTCTTATAAATAGACCAAAAAATTCTCTAAAAATTCTCTTATAATAAGGACGGGGAGGTAGTAATATAGAACACCCCACCCCCGGGGGCGAAAACTTCCAACCTTCACCAATAAAAGCACTACAATAAAAAGACAGGAGCGGCCTGAACCGAGTACAAACTGATTACATATAGGAGAACCTAGGAAAAGGTAACCCAGTACTATCTCTATAAAGCAAAGCTCCTAAAAATGAAGGGGGTCATCCCACCAATGGGAGGTAAAACTTGGCAGACCATGGCCACTCTTAGCTAAGGCATCAGCCACTTGATTCCCCTCCCGTGGTATATGAGTACAAATAAAGTGAAAGCCCTTAACTAAACTCAATAACTTCTTTAATAGATAGTATAAATTGACAGAAAAGAACTACAAAAGGAAACAGATAAAAAGATCATCATAAACTCAGCCTTCACTATTCACTCTAATATCCACCGTACACACCTGAAACCATTCAGAAGGAAGTAAATCTTCCCATGCTTTGTCAACATGCCATGGAATAATATCTGAATCTAAATAAACTGCAAGCCGATCAAGTTCAACACACTGCAAAAGTGATGAGGACAAAAGACATTAAGAACAACAGAACTCTAGATATGATATAGTTATGGAAAGTGAAAGACAATGACCATTTTGGACTCTGAACTAAAATTATTTTTCGTTTTGCAATGATGGATTTAACTACAACTCTCAGTAATTCAGTACTGGTAAGTAATAAGATCGTTAAAAAAGGCCAATAAAATAAGTGAATAAAATCAAAGACTATGAACAACGAAATAAGCTTCTTAGTTCTAACTCTCAAGCAAGAAAGCTTCAATATAAAAAATTTAAGCTAACCTTCCTTTGTCGTAATGCAAGATATACTTCAGAACTTTATCAAATTAAAAAGCATCTAAATTAGTACCAAGGGATTTCATTGTTGCAACCAAATCATTTTATACTAAGACAAAATAGAACCTTCTGAATGCGATCTAGTGAACCTCCAGTAATAAAAGTCTCTTTCCCGCTATCATCAACTGTCACAGCCGAGAGTTTGTCCAAACTAACACCAGCTGCGAATGGGTGCCCTGGATTGCTACAAGACAGAACATATCAGGCTGGTGAAAGATATAAACATCTGTAAGACAACTAATTTATTTGAATTTTCCTTTACCTCTCACTGTCCTCATATCTGATGTGAATATTAGAAATTGAAAGCTTCAAATTTCCAATTATGGTGCTGATGAGGGATCCCAACCACGACTTATTCTTAAAAATAAACAAAAAGATCAACAAGTTAATACAAATTATTCCTGAACACATAGAAACGTGTATGCAGTCATTCGAGCATGTATAGAAATAAGAAACCGAGCAGTTTTGCAGAACCTTGGGTGTATAGATGGAACCACCTAAGTTGAAAACATCTTATTCATTTAAAAAAAAAAACATAAACAACTGAAGTGAAGCTCATACCATTTCTGACTGTAGTTGTTGTGACTTCTCCCACAGTTTCAATTCCGTCTCCTGTTTGCAAAAGGAAAGGAATGAATTTTTCATCATCAAATAAAATTGTTAAGTAAAAAAGTGAACTACACCTTTTGCCTAACTCCTACATATTATTACCTGTATTAGGCTCTTCTTAGCTTCTTGGACAGCATCTTCACTACATCCCTCAACTTGTGTTGCAGGTTCAGCTAATAAGAAAATGCGATCCAAATATACTAAAACAGGATCTTGGCCAAGCCTACTCCATGGAACCTTGATAAAATACAAACATCAAATATGAACACCACTTATAGAGAGAGGAATATGCATGCTACTTAAATAGTTTGCTCAATGAGTGAACAATAGAAATATATCTGTATGACTTGAGATATTTGTACGGGTATTTGCTTCACTCTCAGATGATGCATAATGATGTTCCCCAGGAAACATTGACTCCTATCATGAGCTCAGCTCATAATAACAGTTAGTGAAATATTATAAGCCCGAGATATAAACGAAAATAAAAAAGAACAAGGAATTATCCTGATAGTGAACTTCTACCACACCCCATAACAACCCCCACAGGTCTGCAATTTCTGTCTTCCAACCAACAGATAATAGAAGTATAGTCATAGACGATAGAAACTGGATCCTACATATAGCATTGTCGTTTATAATAATAGAACAAAAAAGTCGTTATTAAAAAAATACAAATTATTTGACGTCCACGTTGCTGCCAAAGCTTGCTTAACATGTCATCATCCTCAAAATGGATGATTGACTATGAAACGTAAAACCAAAAAAGATAAGCTAGTAAAAATTATAAAAATGAAAATAAAATAGTTGGTTTTCTACCAAAATTTAGTTACACTGATTGGGAGAAGAAAGCTGGCAAAAAAACTATACCGAGAAAATAATTAAAAATAGACCACTTTAAATGCGCTATTTCAAATGTGTGTGTATGGAGCTAATGAAGTGGGAATTTCAAAGGTGAAGGAACTAAGTTCGACCTTTCAATGTAACATGGAAGGTCATGAATCAAGATTAGATTTAAGTAAAATAAATATTGAGCATTCGTGTATGATGTAAGATTAAATGGTCCAAATTAGTTACTCAATAACTCACACCTAATAAACATTCTATATCCATAAGTATAACCACTCAAAAGAAGAAACAAAGGAATCTAGACCATTCAGCTACATACAACCAGATTCAATACATTATACTCCTAAATTTCTAAGAAAGAAGTTAATGTCCCACCAACCTTAAGTTTCACTGATCCAAGAAAACCTGCTTTAACCTTCACTGGCAATTTTAAATCATTTAGAGCCTCCGGTTTCAACTGCATATTCTTCAGCTCTACATCACCTGTTTCAAAGTTCAGTTTTAGAGATGAACAAAAAAAAGTATCAAAGATACATTAAAAAAAATTGATGTGAAAAAAATAAAAAGCAAAAACACACAAATGTACATCCATAAACTCATTGAATCTCTCAATAATTTGTGACTAAGATACATATATACTTATAACAGTTGTGTTTTTTTCACATCAAAATACAGACACTGTATGTGGCTAAGATACATATATACTTATATGTTCACATCTATCCTTGTGCTACTTTTTATCTTCTACAACTTACAAACATTTCAAAAATACACATAAAAATAAAAGTATCATTTATTTATCTACTTATAATGTATGCATACATTGACCATGCCTGCAAATGCAAATTGAGTTTGGAATAAGAAGCCACTAGATAACAAATCTCTTTAGCACAGGCTGTCCGACAACACAGACACTTGTGATTGCATTAAATTTGGTCATTTTCACAAATTATTACCAGTGTCAATGTGTCAAGTCCGGTACATCTGTGTACGTGCTTGATAGTAACAAATTAAGTATTGAATACTCCAGCACAGCCAAATTAAACTTGCAAATAACATAAGCATTTCTCTAGTATTTATTTTCCCTCTAATTCAAATCAAAACTATACTAATTAAAACAATGCAGAATTTTCGCATTCAACAATTTTTTAGCACAATTTGCTAATACACAACATCGCCTAAATACAGTCAACAGATTGAATTAAACAGTTAATTTAAACCTCAACATGCATTCGAGATAAACTCATACTCTAATTCATAGTTCAATTGAACAGTGAAGTGAAAAATTATTAACCTAAAAGCTTATAGAAAGTGCTTAAGAATATGAACCTTTCCAGACACTGATTTTGAGAGCTTCTTTGTTGAGACCTCGAACATAATTGCCAAGGTACCTTTGCAAAAGGTACGCTACTTGATCCTCCAGCATCGTTGCTGAAGATCATGAACAAAGCACAAAATCGATGATCGTAACCGTTTCGAAGACGACGATGAAGAAATAAAACTGCACAAGAAATGAGTGATTCGGAGCTTGAAGGACACGTTGTCGTTATGATATTTATAACCTCCTCTTTCTGGAAGGGGGTGTAGGTGGCGTAAAATCGGGTGTAGGTAGTATTTTATTACAAAGAGTTGACAGAATATTATTTGATCACGTGAGCTCACGTTTACAGTTAATTGGTTGTGGCGCATATAGTGTGGTACAGTCATTTTCTCTGATTAATTAAAATAAGGGTAATGTTAACTTATGGTTAAGGGCAAGTGTTAAGCAATTAAAAGAAACATTCTATTAAATTTTGTCCATTCAGTAAATTAAAGTAAAAATTTAAATTCAAACGCATTGATTAGAATAAAATATTTTTATTTTTGACTTATTAACTTGTGCTCAAGAGCACAAGTTAACATTTCCTTTAAATTATATTAAAAAAACATTTCTTTAGATTAATTAGTTTAGTATTATTATTAATTTGCATAATATTTGCAGGTATCCATTTGTAGGGGTATTTGTGATGCGGTTTGATTCAATTTTGAGGTTAAAAGTCATCTGAACCGCAAGATAAAAAAATGCGGTTTGGTTTGGTTCGGTTAACTTTTAAAATAAATTATGAACCAAACCAAACCAATGTGGTTTGGGTTGGATCGGTTGTGATTTTTTTTAGACAATACAATTTTTTGTCTAACATTAAAATCGAGTTAAAAAGTTATAACATAAAAGATTTCTAACAATGTTTCCGACAATATTTTAAATTTCATCGAACATTACAATTTTATTTTCACCAAACAATATAAACGAAGTTAAAAATATGAACAAAAAGTAATTATATTATGTAAGAAATGTAAAACACTAAGATTTTATCATTCTATAAAATCTCAAGTAGTACATGAATATATTTTTTAAATTAAAAACAAAGACGAAACTTAATAAGAGAAAAAAAAATCAATTTTTAAAAGTTTCTATGAGTAATGGTTTATGTAACATAGGTTCAATTAGTATTTTTTTATGTTGCGGTTTGGTTCGGTTGGTAAAATAAAAACCGTAAACCGAACCAAACCATGCGTTTGAGTAAAAAAATGATCTGAATACATTCAAACTTTTTTATTGAATTAGTTCGATTTTGAACACCATTATCCATTTGATCGGTGGAAGTATGCACGGCACCGCACACTTAGCATTCAACAATGCAAAGTAAGCACCCTCGAGGTCGGCAATACAGGACGTGGCAAGGATCTGTAAGACTAGCTGGCCTTGGCCAAACAAACATGCCACGTTGTCTAATGGGAATAATCAACTTTTCTTAAAGGTATGATTCCCCGTCACTATAAGCATAAATAAGAGAGTAATATAGGAGAGTGGTTCTGTCACGGAGTCCATCGACGTAGGAGCAACAATAAGTCAATATTTTGCGTCAATAAGATATGGATAAGTCACATCTCAATTTAAAACTTTAAAGACATCAGGAATATGGATTATCTTTTTAATATTCAATATTTTAACTATTTATAGACAACATATGAGACCATTTACAATGGTTTTTATTTTCAACACCCTTCAACACACACTTTTTCAATTCCCAACACTCCACATCATTTTTTCTCTCTTCCACATAATAATTCAACACATCATTCAACAAATACTCTCTCCAATGGTTTTTCATTCAACACTCTACCCCACCACTCACTCTACCCCACCACTTTTTATTTCATATTCTTATTTAATTTTATATTTTGTTTTTATAATTACATAAAATTACAATTATTAATTATAATTAAATTAAAATAATAAAAACTTAACAATTTAATTTTTAGTGTTTTTGTAAAAACAAAATTTATTTAAATAATTTATTTTTATTTTCTTAAATTAAAATGCAATACAATACATTAAACACGCGGCACACAAATAACTTAAAATGCAAGACAACAAATTAAGCACACGACACAAGTAACTTAATTAGTACGATACAAATTATCTTTAATCATGAAACATTCCAAACTTTTCTCATATGTGCTTCACTAGATCTGCTTGCAATTCGCGATGAACATTTGGATCACGCAATTCGGATCTAGCACGCACATGATTTGCAAAAGCGGGTAACACCTCGGTCGAGTATGGTTGCGGTGTACTAGATCCACTTGCCTCAGATTGCTCAAAATCGGTCCAACGTTGAGCATATGTATTTCGTTCATCCTCAACAATCATATTATGTAATATGATGCATGACCTCATGATGATACCCAAATCGGCTATGTCCCACAAGCGAGCTGGTTCACGGATGATTTTAAATCGAGCTTGAAGCACTCCAAATGCACGTTCGATGTCCTTCCGACATCCCTCCTGAACTTTTGCAAATAACTTATCGGGTTCACTTTGAGGAAGTCTAATCGATTTGACGAAAGTTGGATAAGAAGGGTAGATACCATCAGCTAGATAGTATGCCATGTTATAGGGACGTTGATTCACAAAAAAATTCACACTTGGAGCCTTTCCTTGTTCCACATCATCAAACACTGGTGACCGGTCTAGAACGTTTATATCGTTCAACATTCCCGGACATCCAAAAAAGGCATGCCAAATCCATAGATCATGAGATGCAACTGCTTCAAGAATAACTGTTGTGGTTCCCTTATCCCCCCTAGCAAATTGACCTTCCCATGCTTTAGGACAATTTTTCCACTCCCAGTGCATGCAATCAATACTCCCGATCATCCCTGGGAACCCCCGCATTTCACTTACATGTAGTATTCTTTGCAGATCATCTTGGGTTGGTGCTCTCAGGTACTCTTGCTCATACAATCGTATGATTCCTTTACAGAATCTACGTAAGCACTCCAATGCTGTAGTACCTCCTATTTTGATGTATTCATCGACCGCATCTGCTGCCACACCATATGCTAGCATTCGCATTGTTGTGGTACATTTTGCTAAGGGTGATATACCTTCTTTTTTGGCTGCATCAACTCGTTGGGTGAAGTAGTTATCACTACTTGAAAGGTCCCCAACGATTCGAAGGAAAACATGTTTTTGCATCCGGTACCGACGACGAAACATTGCATCGTCATATGTAGGCTCATTGGCAAAGTAGTCGTCAATTAGTCTTTGGTTTGCCGCTGCATGATCTCTATTGAGATATTTTCTACTACGAGGTGCACTATCTTCCAATATTTTGTTTCGACGCTCTCTGAATCGGCTGGCGATATAAGTTTCTTCCATTTCACATTTTTGTTTGTAGGCTGCGATATCAAAAGGATATTTTGATGGATCCATTAATAGTTTTTTGTGATATTTTGAAGTAGATTGAATGAGATTTGGGATATTGGTGATTCAATGTATGTATCTATGAGTCCCTATATACAAGTACATTAAGTGGTGGACATTGACGGATTCGAAATAAGTTATTGTATTGAGTTAATACTCAGATAAGGATTGGGTGGTACATATTCAAACACAGTAATTTCCAAACATTAAAGCCAAAAGTCACGGACAATTATTAAAGCAAACACAACAGATATCACTGACAATTATTAAAGCAAACACTACAACCAAAAGTCACGGACAATTATTAAAGCAAACACAACAGATATCACTGACAATTATTAAAGCAAACACTACAGCCAAAAGTCACGGACAATTATTAAAGCAAACACTACAGCCAAAAGTCACGGACAATTATTAAAGCAAACACTAGGGACTTGATTGAAATTTGATTGAAATTACTTGATTGAAATTAATCAACGGACAATTTCATTACAGCCACAATTTGATTGAAATTACACAATAACTCATACATTACAGCCAAAAGCCACAGACAATTTGATTGAAATTAATTTTCAAACAGCTCTTGGCTCAACATATCCAACAACTTTTGCTTCCGATCATCGAGATTCTCCTCGGAACTTAGTTTTAGATACATTTTCATTTTCTTAGCATGAGTCTTTTCTTTCATCAATTGGTTAGCCTCCTGTTGTACCGACGCTATCTTGTCCAATCGTTCAAGCTCTTTCTCCTTGAATTGTTTGAATTCAGCCCACTCTTTATCCACCACCTCCAAGGCAGCTTCCTTACTTTTCTTTTTACCTTTTTTCTTAGCTGCCTCCCTACCCATTGGACGAGCAGTAGATCCTACAGAGTTTGAGCCACATGCATCACTGTCGTGAGATCTCTTAGATCCACTACTGCTTGAGCCAATATTTCCTACTTGACTACCATAACGTGGTTGATCACGGAGAGCGTGCCATTCTGCCATTAAAGTAAATTGAATATTCTTCCCACTTGCGTATAATTCCTGCGCTTTTGCCAAAATATCATTCTCCGACCAACCGCTTCCTTGCATACGCTTAGCGCTTTCATAAGCGCCAATCCATTTATTCAGTATTTTGTTCATATAATTAAAACGGTTTCGGCATGCAACACCATCCCGCGGATGATCGAATGAGCAATGCTCATTACAATACTCAGCAATTTTACCCCAATATGTTTCACCTTTCTGATTTCTCCCAACAACACTGCTTGTTCCATATTTAATCCACCCACTAATTAGCACCAAATTTTGTTCAGTGTTCCATGCTGGTTGCTGGGCTTTCTTGCTCTTAGGAGTTGAATCCTCTGGATTTGGAGTGACTTCATTACCACTTGTCATGCCACCAAGAGTTATTTGTGTTGAAAATTCAGGAAATTCAGGTGCACCAACACTCGGAAAGTTTTCATTTCCCATTGGCATATAACCATTAAACGGGGGTGTTTGAGATGGATATCCCATCATAGATCCATAATATGGATTAAAGTTTGGAACAGAGGATGGGTGGTTGAAATTTGGTGCAAAACCAAAATTATGCATGTTTTGAGGACGTTGGTTTGGAAATTGATTTGGATGTTGATAATTGTTGGGATTTTGGTAGCTAAATGGGTAATTAGAAGAATTCTGGGTGTTGAAATTATTATTATTGGGATCCATTTCACTCAAAAGAAGTTTAAAACTTCAAAATGATAGCTAATAGAAGGATAGTAATAAGCTTAAGATACTGAAAAACTTGGTTTTTTTTTCTGTGTCCAAATGAAATGAACCAAGTCTATATTTATAGAGGAAAAAAAAATCATGAATTTTGGTAATTTTTTTTTTTTTAAATTAATTTACAATGAAATAATTGAGTTGAAATTATTAAGATAATAAAAATCCAGCAAACCAATCAGATAATGCCACGCGTCCGCCTTTATCCAAAACAGCTTCCTTCTCTCTCCAGCTCTGCGCGTGACGCGCCCTGTCGGCGCTTGTTTCACACGCGCCAGAAATCAGCAAGTGGCAAGCTGCCACGTGTATCCAGCGCAGGCATTAAACTCAGTTGAATACATTCAACTCCTCACTCCTCCACATCACCATTCAACACATATTAAACACACCATTACACCACTTTTCATCATTCAACACACCAATAAACACACCATTGCAAATGGTCTGATTTATCTACTCACACTTAAAAATTTAATGTATAGACATAAGGCAACAAAAGAAAATCTCCACACAAAATCTTCATCTTCATAACTAACCACATTTGTAGAAGGAGCACATTTCAACTTTTTTGTCATCTCATTTATGCTTCGTAAATCTTCCATTAATTTTGAATATATAACTTGCATGTGACCAAACTGCTCACATTATTAGTAGTTGACAGTACTCGTATCTCTATTGAAATCTTATACCATATTGATCACCATGATTTTCCCTTGTTCACCTTTAGTTACTAGTATCTGAGTCGTTTGAAAACTTGACAACACCCATAATTTGTGGTGGCATTTCACGTGAAAAAGTTTATTTTGACCTTTAGATCAAATCAAGAACACATTTTTATAATATTATCTCCACACTAAATTTTTTACACACTTTCACACCACTATTCTCTCTCCTCCGTTCTTGATTTTATTCTTTCCTGTATTTTTCCCCATCACGTACCACCGCCTATTGCTTTAACCTCATCGTCTTCAACTTACTATCTTCAACCTCCATGAAACTACAACACATTTTCATCTTCATCATGTTGTTCTTAAAAACTCTTGAAAAATAAAAAGAAAACAAAAAAAATTAAAATTAAAGAACAGTTCAAAAACAATCTCCATGTGTTGCATTTAAAAAACCATGGTGTTTATGGAACCCATAATTAGAAACAATATTCTAGCTTTAATCTAATTAAAGAACTCAATCCTCTGTTTATGTTTGTTTTTGTAGCATGATAGTTTCTCCATTTATATGGATTTCATAAATTCCTTCTGATTGTAACTCACCAGTATTCTGTTATTTTGATTGATAGGACGTTTTTGTTGATAAAAATAAATTGATTAGGCATACTAGTTCTATTATTACGAAAATTAAGGTAATAGTGGAATATTTGTGGTTGTCTAGATCTCAAATTCTAAATTAGAGTTTTAGATGAAAGGGAGAATATAAAATTGTTTCAGTTGTTGGATAAACAATTTTGCCCAAATCCATAAGTTGTGATTTTTGTGTTCTTCTATGAATTGAAAATGAAGACCAAGATGGAGAGATGAAGGAATACGTCAGTGGTGGTGGTTGTGAGTGTAGGAGAGAGAATGGTGGTGGATGATATAGTGTGGACAGACCATCATAAAATCTATGCTCCTCTTTAATCTAATGGCAAAAATAAACGTTTCCATGATGGGAAAGTTTTAGTCTTTCCCATGTGAAATGCCACCATAATTTGTTGACTATCATCCAACGATCTCACCACCTCGTCTAGTTGTGATGTCCTTTTTCACGCAAACATAGTGGTTTATAAGATTTGAGTAGTGTACCCAACAAAACTAACAGTTGCTTTTTTATTTTAATGTAGCTAACAAAAGTTTTTTTTTAGCAACTAACAAAAGTTATAGTGTATCTTTCTCTTTAAGGGTGGCAGAATATGGTCCAAAACGGTTTCAAATTCGCTAGAAAGAGCTCCTTCCTTTTCTTTTATTACAATTATTACTAGTACATAACCGATTTGCCCTTATGTTTAATCAAATCTCTGAAACACGCGTCTTTTTTTCGCATATCCTATATTTTGTCTCCTCATTACATTAACAATCTCATATCTTCGTCTCACCACCGAACTAAGCAACCGTAACAATGAAACTCTCGATTTTTACAATAACCTAAAAGAAGCAAGACTAAGTTTTATATTTTATCACATAACATTTCGAATTTTCTATGTTACTCTCCATTTATTATTGAAATTTGGGGTTTATGGATGATTTTTTGTTCTGGTTTAGGTTTTTGGTGTTATCGCGATTTTTGCATGATGGTGTGTGTGTTTTGTTTGGTTAGGTTATGTATTGCATTTTTAGTGATCTTGAATGTAGCTTTCAATTTTTGTGAAGGCATGGTGCATACTATGTTCATTGACCACGAGTGTTGTGTTAGATCGACTACTTCTGTACGAGCACGTCGACGTGGCAAATGTGACACCCTGATTCTCAAAGTAGTTCGACACATTTTTAATAAATGACATGTTATTTTGCCCCTTTAAAAATATGGACTTTTTAAAACTTTTCATTTACGCTTGCACTTAGGCTTAGAATATCACAAATCACAACATGTGTGTTTAAAATCCATAAGTTTAGATAACCAGATCCAAAAGGATCATTGATCTCAAACATCTGGAACTGTCTCCAAGATATTTAAACACAACCAAACATGAAAAGAGAAAGTTAGGAAAACAACATGATAACAAATTCTCCAAGTATCATTATCAGAGCAATGGTAAAAAGTTCCTCAAAGCATCAAAGTGATCATGCATCCTCTAATATTGACATGTTTCACGTTGAATGTTTACACCATTGCGAGCACACATTTATGAGTAGACGAAAAGGGTGAATGGTCGAGTTACTGATAAGTGCTCAAAAGTAGTTATCTTTTGATATATTTTAAGGCACTTATGTTACTTGTTTTGCAAGTTATCTTAGGATAAGCTCATAATTTATGATTAAATGTCAAATTTGTGATCCTATGTCTTACCACATCTATTTATGCAGGAATTTCATGCTTGGACCTGAACTGAGCAAAGAAACATGAAGTTTTGATCAAGCTTCATCGCTACAAGCGCAGGATGCCTCGCTACAAGCGAGCGTAGGCAGGGAAAAACAGAGCTTTATCGCTACAAGCGATGGATCGGTCGCTTCAAGCGACCTTAGGCAGGGAAAACTGAAGGTTCCATCGCTATAGCGACAGATCTTGTCGCTATAGCGACCAAAGGCGGTTTAATGCTATTTGCTGACGTGGAGCTTCCCCACTGGCCTAGAAATCTGCCGTCGCTACAGCGACCAGCTCATCGCTTGTAGTGAGCGTGTTAAAAATCTGTTGTATTTAAGCCTTTTTAGCTCATTTTTCAGGGATGATTTTCTACTTCCATTAGAGGATTGCTTTTATTACAGTTTAGTAATATTTTAGGATTTAGTTTTTAGGGCTAGAAGCTATGATCTTCAAGGAGCAAAAGTGATTGGATTGTGGAATCAACCAAAGGCTTTGGGAAATCAAGACTTAGGCTATGATCTTCATCTTTTCTCTACTCTTTTGTATAGTTGTCATGAAAATGAACAACTAACTTCCCTTTGTTGGGATTGGAGGTATTCTTTCTAGCTTAGATGTAATCCATGATTGTGTAAATATATGATTTTAGTAATTTATGTGTTTTTGAAGTTATTCTTGATTTTCATTCTCATGCTTGATTCAATTGATATTGACAAATACTTTTGAATCTAGGTTTAGAATAATCTTCTATCAAAATAAGAAAATCTAGAAATGGATTTGGGTTTTGATAATCGCATAAAGTGTCGGAACGTAATGCTTTTGGATCGTTTTATCGATTGGGAAATCGTCGATTAAACGATACGATCGATATCACGACGTCATTTGGACACGAATGACGTTGACGAGTGATACATGATATTTTTGCTAAAACGCTAAAATTCATATGCATTATTTATAGATTATATTCGATGCAAGATTGATGAACTCCGATTCCAACGCTTTTATTCCCTATTATTTGTCGTGTTATTTCCGCTTTTACATTACTTTAGTTTATATGCAACCAAGTAAAGAAACCCTAACTCAAAACAATCTCGATTGTTGAACGGTTCGAGATAGCGCACCTAATCCCTGAGGAGACGATAATTGAAAAATACTTACTTTTGTTACTCAACTAACAAAATGGCGCCGTTGCCGGGGATTAGTGTTTAGAGATTTTGAACATCGCAATAATTTGTATTGTTTTGAGCTTTTGTATATATCGTGTTAATATTGTTCATTTCTTTTGTACATTATAAATCTCTGTGTGCATTAACCCTCTTTGTTATACAAAGAAAATTTTCGTGTTAGTTATACTTGTTTCAGATTCTCAACATTGAAAGAAATCATGGCTGATCATCATGATTATTTCAACCTCTATAATCCATTTGAGTATGAATCTTATCAACAATTTCAACAATATCCGTCTGAAGATGAACAAATAGCAAGAACAGAAAATACTTTGAATTTGTTCATGCAACAATCCATGATCAATATGCAAAATACCGACCAAAGATTGAGAGCGTTATCAATCCAATTGGAACTTTTGCAAGTGCAATTAAATTTTTCATCAAGAATCATGGATGTTCAGACCAACAATCAATCCATTTTGGAGTTCGGAGAGATTGTTGAAGATGATGTTGATGAGAGTGAGGAAGAGACGATGTTTGAAGGATTTGGTATAAGGACATTAGTGGAAGAATTAGAGATACCACACAAATTTGAACTTCCTCAAGAAAGGTCAAATTCTGAAGAGGCCAGCGTTGTTGATAGTGAAGAAGTGATGGATATTGAGAAGATAGAACAGTTTCTTAACAAGGAAGAAACTTGTGAAAAGGAGGGGATGAAAGTGAGCAAGGCCGAATTTGAGTTGGTAATAGATGACATATGTTCCTGCTCAACATATTCTGGTTAGGGAGGTTATGGACTCCACATCAGCTCTACTTCAAGTTCATGGAATTCCTCCCAAAGCAAAGGAATACAAAGGCTGATGTGCGTTCCGTCTCATTTTGGCCACCCTAACGAATCAGGCGTCGAGCTAATGACGTTAACCAAGCGCTTGTTGGGAGGCAACCCAACTGTGTAGGTTTGTTGTTTTTTTTTCATTTGTAATTTAGTTCTGAGCATCCATTTTTTTTGCATAGTGGGATAGTGGCAAATGCTGAAATTTTAATTTTTCTGTTATCTGTCATGGTCGCTACAGCGATGAATTCCATCGCTATAGCGACGAGCTTCAGACTCTTCATCGCTATAGCGACATCTGGTCGCTTGTAGCGATGACTGTTCAGACTCACCATCGCTATAGCGACGTCTGGTCGCTTGTAGCGATGACAGAAAACTCTGACAGTACAGAACCCAATGCCACTTTGAACCCCTTAACTTCCCTCCCAACCACCCATTCACTTCCTTATCTGTTTTTCTTCCATTATTTCGCAAACCCTAGTACAGCAACTTTTAACATTTTCCATTTTCATTTCTACTGCAAATTCGTATTACATTTCTGCAATTTTTCGTTTTTTCTGCTTAATCCTTGCAAATAATCTCCGTTCCTTTGCTAACTTGCAAATCAGCACATTCAGGTATCATTTCGTAACCCTCTGTTTTAATTTCTTAAGTTTTCAAGTTGAATGAATGTGCTATGCATGTTTTAAGAAATTTACAGTTAGGGTTTTAAACTTTAGAAATTAGGGTTTTGATCATTTGAACTTAACCCATGTTAATCTTTGGTTTAAGCTATTAGAAATGAAATAGAATCACCAACAAACTAACCCATCATCTTCTTTTCCTGTAAAATTCGTTTTTTGAAAAAAACCCATTTTGTAGAAATTCAAAATAAAATTGGGTGTTTGATGATTAGGAAGTTTTGATGATTATCATTCATTTGTATGAGCTTTACCTTTGATTACTAGTGCCACAAGCTGTTTAGAATGTAAAAAAATCAAAAATTTGAAAATGGGTATTCATGGCTACACGTCGCTTGTAGCCAGAAACCAGGAACAATTTCTGGGTTTCATCGCTACAAGCGACCAAACTCGTCGCTGTAGCGACGGTACCCAGAATCAACTTTATTTTTTCTTCATTTCTAATTCTGACTTGGATTCCTATTTGTTTTGTCTGTTTACTTCTGTTTTGTAGGAATGGCACCAAAATCATCTTCCAAGAGGCAACGAAATGTCGAGGGTTCATCTTCGAGGCCGAAACCTCAATCTACCCAACCCCACGACTCAAACCGCTTCCTTAGCCCGCGTAACCAGGAGCGTTACGCCGAGCTTGCTAACCAGAAGAATATGGGCTGAGAAAGAGTTCAAGATTGCTGAGAACGGGAGGTATGCAGGCATTGCTCAAATGATTAACGGAAGGAAGTGGGGTATTCTTTGTAATCCTCCCAAGAAACTCAACTACGACATTGTGCGCGAATTCTACGCCAATGCAATCCCAGCAGACCCTTCTGATGAGTTCACCTTCACGACCTATGTTTGAGGTTGCACAATAAAGTTTGATAGAAATGCAATTAGCGCCTATCTAGGTAACCCACTGGATCTTACCCATCCAGATGACCTGATAGATTACAAAAGATTGTGTGCTTTCCACAAGCATCAGGCACGAGGGAATTGGGACCATGACTTGATCGCACAGGCTATATTCCAAGAGGGGAAGACCTATGATGTGAGTAAGGCCTCGGGAAAACCTTATAGAGCCTTTAGGGATGACATGAATACCCCTGCTCAGCTGATCCTAACACTTATCTTGTATAACATCCGGCCCAAAAGCCACACATCTTCCACCACTCTTGATGTCACGCCCCTTCTTCATTATATCCTCAGCAACCAGCAGGTTGATGTTGCGAGGATCATTGCTAATGAAATAAGGATCGTGGCTGAAAGTGGTATCTTGCCACCTGCTAAGCCAAAGTGCCCATTACCCTTTCCAGGCCTAATCATGGGACTTTGCATGAAGGCAAAAATCCACATGCCGAGCCAAGTTGATGAGGAAATAAAGAATCCTATTGATGATAGATACATCAATAGGTATTGTTCTTATAAGACCACCCCCTCTTCTGCTGGAACTTCTTCTGCTGGACCCTCTTCTGTACCACCTCCTGCACCCCAAGCCCCAAGCCAACCTCAACCCCCGAGCTTTCCACCGTTAGATTTTTCGAGTTGGGACCCTCACCATATGGCTGCATACTCTTACATTATGGCTCAGAATGAGTCAAATCATAGAGCCTTGACGACCATGCAGAGCCATATGCATGAGGCGGGCTATTCTACCTGGACTCCGGACTATTTCCAGGAGCACATTGCATGGCCTGGGGACAAGCCATTTTATTCCGGAGGGGCGAGTGCAGCTGCACCTGGTGGTGATGATGCAGCTGGTGGTGACGATGATGATGACTCCTCTGAGGACACACAGAGCATTGATCATGAGGCTGCGGATCAGATGGAGTCAGACTGAGATTTTTTGCAAGCTGCAGCAGTTTCTTCTTTCTTTCATTTTATTTCAATTTGAACAATTTTAATTTGCTTTGTATTATTTAACTTTGTTTTTATTTCTGTACTTTGGATAATTTTACTTTGGATATTATGTTTATTATATTATGTTTAATTTCAAAATTTTGTTATTTATTTTTGAATTTTACCCAACAAATGGAAAGTAAGATAATCAAAGATTCAAAAGCTAAGTGCTTGATTGAAAGCAAAGCATTGAGCTATGAATCAGGTGAGTGATAATGATAGAAAGTAGTGATAAAGCGCGCAGCTAAGGTACTCGTTCTTGTTTTTCTAGGTATATTCTTGAATGTGAATGAGTCCTTTACACACAAATTTATGTTATTCAGTTTTACGCAAGAACATATTTACGTTTGAACCAATTAGAACTAGCTAAAAATGTGAGGAATCCTCAAAGTCATTGTATATATATGCAGGAGACCGTCATTTTTTGTTTAACTCGATTCTTTTATGTTAAATCTGAATGTTGTTTTAAATTGTATAAAAGCACTGACCTGATCAAGGCATTTTTTTTTTAATATAAGTAGAAACACTTGACCAAATAGCCTACCCTGTGAGAAGTGAGTATCTGTTAACCCCATTGAGCCTAATGAATCAGAATTGTTAACTATGAACTGCCAACTTTCATAAGCTCAATTGCTTAATGAAATTGCCGGAGTTTGTAAAAAAATTCAGTTCATAGTTAAATCATTATTGAATTCTGATATTTTATTTTCATCTTGAACCCTTATCCATCATGATTATTGACCTTTGCCAAAATGATAAAGGAACATTCGATTAGGGTATCATCTTGAACTAAGTTGGGGAGAAAAGGGAGGTTGTGAATATCAAGTAATGGTGAATTGTTGTAATTGATCTTGATAACAAGAAAAAGAGAATGAAAAAGAAAAAAAAGAAAAAAGAAAGAAAAGCAAACCAAGAAAAAGAAAAAAATAGAAAAAAATAGAAAAAAATCAATAAATCAAAAAAGTTGTCAAGATCAATCAAAAAACCATTGTAAATCACCAAGAGTTGTGTTTGAATAAGGAGGAAGTGTGTAATTAGAAAGAATGTTCCTCTTGCTTGGCCTTTTGAATTCAATTTCCCACATATGACAATTCTTTTGTAACCAAGCCAAATTACAACCCTTAAAGACCTTGTGATTGATGCTTTTGTGCTTTTAGAAATGATAATTAGATGGACGCATAATTTTATCGGAATGTTACCATAATTGCCGGATGAGTGTTCAATACCCTCACAATTGATTCCAATTTGTTCATCTACTTAATATAGAAGTGTGTTAGGCGTGGTTCAAATTTAAACATGTTGTTTGCTAAGAATTGTATGATTTGAGCTTTGTGTTTATAACTATTTCACATTCATAGTATAGATCTCGTTTAATGAGAAACTTAACTTTAGCTTGCGTAGTCACAGCTGAATCATTCATCTGATACTTGTTTTCTTCAAACTTTAGATTCTTTTGCTTATTGCTCGAAACTTTGTCTTAAGCTGTGAAAATTTCCTTTGGATTCTTTGGTTTGAGGACAAACCAAAAAGCTAAGTTGGGGAGAGTTTGATAAGTGCTCAAAAGTAGTTATCTTTTGATATATTTTAAGGCACTTATGTTACTTGTTTTGCAAGTTATCTTAGGATAAGCTCATAATTTATGATTAAATGTCAAATTTGTGATCCTATGTTTTACCCCATCTATTTATGCAGGAATTTCATGCTTGGACTTGAACTGAGCAAAGAAACATGATGTTTTGATCAAGCTTCATCGCTACAAGCGCAGGATGCCTCGCTACAAGCGAGCGTAGGCAGGGAAAAACAGAGCTTTATCGCTACAACCGATGGATCGGTCGCTTCAAGCGACCTTAGGCAGGGAAAATTGAAGGTTCCATCGCTATAGCGACAGATCTTGTCACTATAGCGACCAAGGGCGGTTTAATGCTATTTGCTGACGTGGAGCTTCCCCACTGGCCTAGAAATCTGTCGTCGCGACAGCGACCAGCTCATCTCTTGTAGCGAGCGTGTTAAAAATCTGTTGTATTTAAGCCTTTTTAGCTCATTTTTCAGGGATGATTTTCTACTTCCATTAGAGGATTGCTTTTATTACAGTTTAGTAATATTTTAGGATTTAGTTTTTAGGGCTAGAAGCTATGATCTTCAAGGAGCAAAAGTGATTGGATTGTGGAATCAACCAAAGGCTTTGGGAAATCAAGACTTAGGCTATGATCTTCATCTTTTCTCTACTCTTTTGTATAGTTGTCATGAAAATGAACAACTAACTTCCCTTTGTTGGGATTGGAGGTATTCTTTCTAGCTTAGATGTAATCCATGATTGTGTAAATATATGATTTTAGTAATTTATGTGTTTTTGAAGTTATTCTTGATTTTCATTCTCATGCTTGATTCAATTGATATTGACAAATACTTTTGAATCTAGGTTTAGAATAATCTTCTTCAAAATAAGAAAATCTAGAAATGGATTTGGGTTTTGATAATCGCATAAAGTGTCGGAACGTAATGCTTTTGGATCGTTTTATCGATTGGGAAATCGTCGATTAAACGATACGATCGATATCACGACGTCATTTGGACACGAATGACATTGACGAGTGATACGTGATATTTTTGCTAAAACGCTAAAATTCATATGCATGATTTTTAGATTATATTCGATGCAAGATTGATGAACTCCGATTCCAACGCTTTTATTCCCTATTATTTGTCGTGTTATTTCCGCTTTTACATCACTTATATATAAATCCTAGGCAGTCTGATAAACACTTTTGCAACCCTAAAATAGCTAACCCTAACCCTAATATTTGGTTTTGAAAAAAATTTATGAAAAACAATTCCTGCTGAGAGTTGAACCCCAGACCAAGTTCTGGTAGATCACAACCATTACCACTAGATCACTAAAGTTTTTTGTGACTTATAGTTGCTTTCATTTTATTTATCTAGCACAAATGCGAGTTCACTTTAAGTCATTCTCACAACCCTGAATTCCAACATCATTTGAACACGAATTGAACGTCATTCACACACATAATGCGATTCAACTTCATTTTCACCGCCGCCGGTGACCCCAATAACAACATCCCGCCACCGTTGCAACTGCCACTTCAACAACACATGCCACCGTAACTGCCACCGCCGGAAAATCACTTTCTCTCACTGATCCACACACATCACGCCGCCGCCGCAACTGCCACCTCACCAACAACTGACTGCCGTAAATGTCATTGCCGATAACTCGCTTTCTCTCACCGATTCACACCATCTTTCATCGAATTGACAAAAAATTATGACCAATGTTGATATTGATTGTCTGAATTTTGTTAATTTCGAATCCTTGACATTAGGGTTTGAAAATTATTGATTTTGTTATGTGATTGTGTGAATTTTAGCTTTTTCTTCATTATTCTTTTTTTCATACTAAATGTTAAGTAGTGTTGCTCTAACCCTAATGATTAGCCCTACTTTTTAGTTATAAAAATTTATGAAAAAAACTTCGGATGGGGATCGAAACAGGTACAACATGCTTTCAATTCACAACTCTTACCACCAAGGTACTGATGTTTTTTATGACATGTGATTGTTTCAATGTTGTGTATTCAACACAAATCTCGGGTCCTCTTTCTTTCAATCTCACAATTCCTAAATCATTTCTCACTCACTTTCATCTCTCTCACCATCTTGCAATTGAACCTAATAACCATAACCACCCTTTTTGACGGACCTAATTAATTTTTATGAAAAAAAAAATATGCAAGGAATTGAATCAGATAACACATGAAAATGTCATTTTTTTAAAAGTCACTAACGCCATTGCAATTCCTTTTTTGATAGTAGTTCCTTTTCATTATTAGCGGTTCCTTTTTATTATTATTATTATTTTTTATTTCAATTACCACGTAACGTTCCTTTTTATTTATTTTTTTCTTTCGGATACTAAATAACAATTCCTTTTCCTTATTTTTTTCTTTCGATTAACAACTTTTGCGGTTAGGATCAATTTCTTGGTGCTAGCTTTTGTATATATTTTTTCTTTTGATTTGTCATTTTTATTGCAGTCCATCTTTTATTTTTGTTACTTTTTGAGATAGTTTGATAACATAATACTGAATATAACTATAAAAGTAATAATATAGTCATTTGATAGTTATATATGAAGCTATACAAAACCCGTGCATCGCACGGGTTAGAGTCTAGTTACTTTAGTTTATATGCAACCAAGTAAAGAAACCCTAACTCAAAATAATCTCGATTGTTGAACGGTTCGAGATAGCGCACCTAATCCCTGAGGAGACGATAATTGAAAAATACTTACTTTTGTTACTCAACTAACAGTTACGCAATGTATAATAACAAATAGGGTAAACTCAGTCAAATAATCACGCAATCACATAACACTTATACAAAATGGACGTTTAGTTTCGTGACGCTTTTTAGTGATACTAATAGTCATTTTACAATTGTCTAGAGCGAAATTTAAATCATGATCTCTGATGTTACAAAGTCAAACTCTTATCATTAAGTTAACACTTTTTGAACAAAGATAACATAATTAGAATAATGTTCTATTTATCCAAACTACTCTCTTTTAATTTTTTTTCTAAAAAAATAATCAGTTTTTACATCATCCCCCTTTCTAAAACCTCTTTTGGTCTCTTATAGTTTTTTTTTCTTTAATTTTTCATGTTTATTAAAAAAATATCATTTTTTATTTGTAGCTCACATGGAACCCCATACCAAAAGGACAACACTTAGTGTTGTTTTGATGTTTTATTTCATGTCAAAATGTTTTTTTTGTTAGTCATTTGTTTTTCAGACCCAATTTTTTTTACAACCCCATTTATTTCTTGGACCATTCTACTTTGATAACTATGTGGTATTTCATTATTAAAAACAAAGAAAATGATTCTTTACACCTCCCTTTTTTACTTATAAACTACTTCCTCTTTTTTTTTAAACTTACTGAAACTTAATTTCTAAAATACAAATATATGTATTTCAAAAAATTAAGTCTTAAATAAATAAATGTGTTTCAAAAATTAAATTTTGAAATCCCCCCTTGTTCGAAATATGTGTTAAAAAAAATGGTTAAATATGTTTTTAGTCCCTATAAAATTGAGACCTTTTAAGTTCAGTCCTTACTTAATTTTTATAGTGTTTTTAGTCCCTATTTCTGCACTCAATATTAGTCCTTACTCATCCAAATTTGTTTATTTATGCTTATACTCTTAAGTTTTTCAACAATTTTTTACAGACGTGTTAAGAACATTATTAAAAGTTCCTTCGCAAAAAATTATCGCAAAAATTTGATTTCTACGTCCATATTTTTGTTACTTTTATCTTGAACTTTTGTCGTTTTAAAAAAATCGTATTTAATTTATTTCATGTTAAAAAAATTTAGATTTTAATAAAGGAACCTTTCATAGTGTTCTAAACTTGTCTCAAAAAAGTCGTTAAAAAATTTAAGAGTTTAAGGATAATTAAACAAACTTTGTTTTAGCAGGGACTAAAATTATAAGTAAATTTTTTTTTGTAGGGATTAAAAATGCTATTAAAATTAAGTAAGGACTAAAATTAGAAGTTCCCAATTTTATAGGGACCAAAAACATATTTAACTCAAAAAAAAAATTACTCAACGTTGATATGAAATAGATTGAAAAAGGTTGTCGATTTGATGAGCAATGTCTTTGTTGCAACGAATAAGGTATAGTGTCTGCAAACATTATGACGTTCAACAAAATAAGAGAGTCAGATGGGTCAGAAAGTTTTGTAGCTTTTAGGGTGATGATTGGGATCTATATATATTGAAGGGATCCTATGAGGAGTTATGATGAAGTGAAGTAACAGGTGATAGAGCAGGCTTTATACTCGTAAATAGACTAGGTTTTTGGATTCAATCCAGAACAAACATTGGCTATCTAAATTTTGGTTTTGCTTTGAGGCGCATAGACGTTATGTCAGTGTACAAAGTGGGTCGAGGTGGTTCCTATTATCTTATTGAGGTCGTTAATCTGCATTACACATCAATCTGAGGTGTTGTTTTTGACAAGGTGGTGGAGAAGATTGACTCACACATGATACCACATGTCTTATCGAGGTGGGTACCTTGATGGACATTGACTTGGCCCGTTGATTGGCCTCTTTGCTTTGTTTCTACTTGATATTTTCATTGAGCTCTCTTAATGAATAATTGGGTTGGACCTTTTAAGCATGTATCGGTACACCATTAAATGTAACGTCAAATCCAAAAATTTAGAGACATGCTAATCTTAAAATTGTGTTGTAATAAAAGAAACATCAAATACTTAAAAAGCCCCATTTTTATTTACCGTAAATGGTATTAAAAACTTATAAAGAACACCATCAACATCAAAAAGAGTAATGTTTTAATCAACAAGATCAAAATACAAACTTCAAACTAACAGTTTTTTTTAAGGGACTTCAAACTAAAATATTAAGGGTTTGTTTGTTATAACTTTTTTAAAAAAAATTATAATGTTTTAGGTTTTTTTACTATTATTTTTTTAACAAAAAACTTTTTAAGGATAGTTTTAAACAAAAAATTGGTTTAAATAACTTATCATAAAAGGTCATTTCAAGTAATTATCTCTATATACGATTTCTTTTGAATAAAAAATTTCAAAAAAAAAAGCTTAAAATGATAAGATAGTTTGAATGGTTCATCATAAAAATCGTTTTTGAGATAAATCTTTTTAATAAAATATATTATTTTTAGTATGTTAAATCTTTAACATTGAATATCTAAGTCAAAAAACGTCAAAATTCTAGTAATTTATATCACACGAATTTAAAACAACTTATACTATTTTTTAGTAGTTTTCTTGAATATTATTTTTCAAAATACAAAAAAAAAACATTTTTTTAATCTTTATCGAATGGGCTATTAGTCATTAACCCTAATTTCGAGGCCTCTTAATTTTGAAACCCGATGTTAAACGTTAATTTACTTTGAAAAAAATAGAAGAGAGAGAATAGTAAGTTTAGATCCCATACCTTTTTGTTTTCTATTCTAAAATGTGAAGGAAAAGGGAAGAAGATTAAAGTCTCTTGTGTCATTGATTTTTTAATTAATCATAAATAATTTGTTGTCCAAAACTCAAAGATATTTTTGCCTTTTAAAAAAAGGGTTAAGAAGACAAAAATAGAAATAATTGATGAGTTTAATGAAGCAAAAACCAATTTTTAAAGTTTCAATGAAATGAATAAACAATTTTTAAGATAAGGTTTTCTCATTAGACTTCTTATCAACTCCCTAAAGGCATTTTGTTAGCATTTTCTTAAAAAATAGGAAAAATTACACTAAAGGTCTTTTATCTTATTTATTTATAATACATTAGTCATTTATCTTTTCTTGTCCTGTTTAGGTCATTTATCTATTAAAATGTGCACAAGTTAATTCTTTTGTTAATTTTTCTATTAAAAAAACATGAAAATATTAATTTTATTAATAACTTTATTTTATAAAATATTTTTTAATAAAAATAAATAAGTTCATAAACCACATGAACATGTTCATTCTCATCTCCATCATCTTCTTCCTTAAATCAAAAAATTGTCCATTTAAATATACCTTCAAATTTCTTAAATATTTTCACTTCCATCATTTTCTAAACAAAAAATTCAAAATCCCAAATTTCATACACTTTTAAGTTTACCAAACCCAGAAATTTAGATTCAAAATCGATAAGCATATATTATGAATTTGTATTAACAGGTATTACTTTTCTTACCAAGCTCTTAACATCGCCTGATTTAGGTGCTTCTTTGATGTATTCTTCCACTGTGCTACATCACACAGAGCCTGCACCTCAAATACACTGCACAAAACCACCAAGCCTCTGCGTCTTTTGGCATCTTCCTCCTACTTTTGGGTATAAATATGCGTAACTTCATAGCAAAGAGGACACTCAATTTTTACTACTGAACCACTGAAAAAGAAGTTAAGATTGAAACTATGAGAAAATTGTGAGCATATAATTATTCTTATTTATTTATTTTGTTGCTATTTCATCTCTTTGTTTGTCATAATTCTCCACCGTCTGCATGCATTCGGGGATTTTGAATTTTGTGTTTAAAAAAAGATGGAAGTGAAAATATTTAAAGAATTTAAAGATGTATTTGAATGGACAATTTTTTTATTTTGAATTTTGTGTTTAGAAAAAGATGGAAGTGAAAATATTTAAAGAATTTAAAGATGTATTTGAATGAACAATTTTTTTATTTAAGGAAGAAGATGAGGATGAACATGTTCATATGATTTATGAATTTATTTATTTTTATTAAAAAATATTTTATAAAATAAAGTTATTAATAAAATTAATGATTAACTTATACACATTTTAATAAATAAAAGACTTAAACGACAAAAAAAAACTAATTTATCACAAATAAAATAAAAGATCTTTAGCGTAATTTTGTCAAATATATTAACATTTTTTTCATCTATTTCTCTCTCATTTCTCTTATATCTAAGAATATATCAAATATGATTTATTTCTTGTCTTTTTCACTATTCACAATCTCTCTCAAACTCTCTTTCATACTTTTCACTTAGAAACTTTTCTTCCAAACACCTCTCACGACCGAAATCAGCATGATTAAATGATTGTTTTGCCTAGAACACTCTATATAATCTTTCCAAAATCTAGAACAATCTCAAATTTGTTAAGCAATTAACTTAAAGAGATTAATTATCTTTTTAATTGGAAGATATAGAAACTATAATCACAAAAAATACCATAAACCATTAAAAAAGAGGTTCATAAGAAACAGTTTGTAACTTTTTTCTTCCATTTTTAACATAATCAATAAAAAATAAACAAAAACTATACCAAAAGAATAATGTATTTTTTTAGGGGATTAATAAATTATTATTGATTGTTCTTATTAATAACGATGGCATGCTCTGTTTCCGACCTCTAAAGTTATATGCACCCAAGTCTTTAACCTATTTGACCGTATTCTTCATCCTGCAGGCCACAATCGCAGCTAAATTAAAAACCCTTAATCTCGCAGAAAAACCAAAAATTAGACCAACAAATTTATGTTCGTATCAAGTTTCTTCATTTATAAACTTCGAATCTACTCGATACATTTACATCCATGTAAAGCTATAACTAATAACCAATATTAAAAAAAAAAAAAAACTAAAATTGGGTCATTTCATTGAGAGGATCAACAAGCAGTAAAATTCTCAGACCGTTTTACCATATTCACAGCTTCTGGTCAAAAATCACTTTCTTGAAGATCTCCTCTCTCTTTCTTCTTAACCCTTCTCCGTGGTAAAAAAAGGAAGGTTAAACTTGGAACTTTACTTCTACTCTTCTTTCTTCCATCTTTTTTCCTTTTTTGCCCTTTTCTTTTCTTTATCGAGAACATTACAGTTCTATTTTTTTCCTTTTTTTTTTCTTTAAGCCTATTTTGAATTTTGAAACTTCAAAATTCAGTTTCTTAACTACTAATTAAGCAGCAGCAACCGTCCCTGTACGAAAAGAGTAATCTTGTGCTTTGTTTGGTGATGAAGATTTTCTTTGCTCTTTTTTTCTCAAAGCCATTGATGAAGCAATGTTCATATTCTTCTCTTTCGCTTCATCAATCTCTATTTGTTCTTGTCTACACTCTTCACTACAAAAAGGTGTATCCCCTCTGCAATACCAAAAAAAAAAAATAGATCTAATCAAAACCAAATCAAAACAATTTTCCTAATCAAATCATCTGAACACGACACAACGACACTCTGTCTCATGTCGAATACCGGACACGTCTTAAAAAATATGCTAATTAGGGGAATAATAAGAAGGATTAAGAAAATTGATTAATTATTACCTGTACATGAAGATATCTTTGTTTCCCAAAGCTTTTTTGCAGAGAAAACAAGATTGAAGAAAGTGAGGTTGATGATCTTCAAATCTAGCATCATAAAATCTACCACCAGATCTAGGAGAACTAGCGTTGTTTCTGAGACCTCTATTGGAAAAAGTGGCGTACCCGTAACCTAAAGTTCTTGAAACGAAACCGTGTTGATGAGAGAAATGATTGTGACCAGAATAGCCAGGTTCAATGTCTGTTGATGTAATTGAAGCCAAACCATCGTCTTCTTCTTCGTTCAAGAAACAGTGTCTTTTAGAAGAAGTAGCCATGGATGAATGAAAATTAGGGTTATGAATGGAAAAAGAGGGAATGGAAAAAGAGAGAAATGGGAATGGAGAGAAAAAGAGAGAAGAAAGAATGAGTTTATATAAAGTGGTTGGTAGGTGAAGATGAATTGTATGCGGAATTGAGAGGGGATTATAAACAGCGGCAGGTTACAACTTACATGAATCCGTCCTAGTGAATCCATTGGCTTAAATGCACTTTTTTAATGAATTCTTGTTAGTTTATGATTATTTTATTATAATTGCATAATTGAAGGAGCACTCAAAATTGTGCCATTGATGATGGAGGAAATTACACCAATGCCATTTATGAGACTTTAGTTAAGGAAATAGAGTAGTACTCATCAATTTATTAATCCTTAAAATGGGAGTGTCATTATTAAAATTCTAAATATTTTTTTTCTATGTCTCCTAAAAATTATCATATTTTTTAGATTAGTTGGCGCGAATCTCTTTTGGTTTAAACAAAGTCCTGAATTGGAATCCAACTTTAGACATGTAACAAAGTTAAAATTCGTAGGGAGAATGTCGCTCATTTGGATCTTAAAAGGTTCTAAAGATTAGTCTTTGTAGTTGTGCACGGAGGATACTTAGTTTATGCGGAAAAAAAAAACTCATTTTTTCTAAAACCAAATGGGATCCAACCGTGGACCAAATTGTTAAGAGGTTCAAGTATTTGTCACTTCCCCTAAAAAAGATATTTACCACTTTCCTTAATTAATGAGGATATAAAAGTTGTCATATTTGATCATTTTGCACAAATTAAGAAGAAATTATAAATGAAGAAAATAGAACAACAATTTTACGAAATTAATTTTATTGATTATTAGTTATTTTTATTATCACAAATGTAAATAAAAAATAATAATAATTTGTGAATAGTGTACATAATATTAACTATAAAGTATGATTGAAAAAAATAATTTTAACTTTATAATTAAAAAATGATAATTATTTTGGGACAATATATTTTTTAAAATATGACAATTATTATGACACATTGAGAGTAATATCTAAACGTGTCTTTTATTAGTAAGTTTGATTATCGCATGTGATTTCCGTTGACTGGTTTGATTATGAGATGTGTCTTTTTTTTTAGATTTATCTTAATCCATAAATTAAAAGTTTAAGGACTATGCATAACGATGTAAAATACTTTTACACTAATCTTTAATATAAATCACCATCTTACCATATATGCATAGATTACCATATAAGCATAGATTAAAGATAATCGGAAAATTAATTTTATGAGACGTAAGCATAAAAACTATTTTACACTAATGATTCATATTTTTTCTCTAAAATTATTACAAAGACACTAAAAAATATTCATGTAATTTGGATATAATATAATGGAATTGAGTCTATGTTTGGTTCACGTTTAGACATGTTAATTCAAAATCAACCAATTTTTACACTTTTTTTTAAGGAATCAATTTTTACACATATAACCAAAGTCACTATGTAGACAAAAATATCGATTTATTGGTTTAGTGATGGAAAAACTATGTGTGGCATTTTGGTGGTTTAAAGAGAATAGAAGGGTTATAAATGAGAAAAAGAGAAGGATCTTGTAGTTAAACTTTACAAAGTGGTAGGGTCCATTTTGGACCAAACTGCACATGTCCCTCTCTTCCTTGTCCTCTCCACGTCAAATTGTGCTGGGAGAAAGGAAAGAAAATTGGGTCCCAAACTCACGGTAGCGCGCGTAAGAGTAACGGTAGCACCGCCCATGTCCTACACTACACTTCTCAGGAGCTAGTTAAATGGGGCCACCAAGGCTACCTGCCCCACATTCATCAAATCTAACCTCAACTAACCACACTCCCATAAACAAATAAATCACTACTATTACTAGCTGTGTCGTCTTATAGGACGATCTTTTTACTCCGTTTGTCTTTTTACTTTAACTTTTTTTGGTTAAGGAAAATAAATAAATAAATAAAGGGTCTTGTTAATCGGTGTCCCGGGACACTGGTTAAGGAATCTATAAATAGAATTTATGTCTTAGAAATATAAACATTTAATTTTCATCAAGTAATAATTACATTACTTTTTAATAAAAACTTACTTTTTTTTGTGCTTAATCAATACCCCTGGGCACTGTTTAACATTCTCCATAAATAAATTACTTCTTTTTTAAAAAAAAACGAATATTCTACTTCTTTAACTGGTTTAGAATGATTAAAAAGGTTAATTAAATGTATCAAAATAATTTAATTAATTTTTTTACTATAATATTGGCACGAATTTTTTACCGTTGTTTAACAGTAACTAATCTCTATCAAAAAATTAGTGGGAGATACAAGGTGGGTTCTCCCTTTATAACCGAATTTTTTTATGCATGAATCATGAATGAAACTCCTAACCACATGATTAAGAGACCTAAATTCTTTACCACTTGGACAAATACCTTTTTGGTTAAGTGTTTAATTTTATAATTATGTTTAGTGTTAATAATTTATTGGGTCTTGCTAACGAGTGTCTCGAGGTACATTTAAGCATTACAAGTTATGTAATTATTCTTTTAAAAAGTCAAATATTTCAACATTCAAACATTGAATACACGTATTTTTATAAATATTTACCGCTTATGGTCCTTAAAAAGTGTTTCGGGGACACTCGTTGGCATTTCCCAAATTTATAGTACAATGTTTTAAACTTAAGAGTTGTGTTATTTGAATATCCATTTATATGACAACTTTTGATACAACCAAAATTTTACAAAGAAAATGAGATATTGACACAAAAACTAAAGCAACAGAGAGAAAAAATAAAAACATAATGTGAGTATGAAAGAGAAAGTTGTCACAAAAGTTGTCAAAAAATGGTTGTTCAAATATCATTTCTCTAAACTTAAATAGGAGTATGTTTTTACACAGGGTCGTTCCTATAAAATTGGAGACCCGGTTCTAAAATTAAAAATAGACCCTAATAAAATGAAAACACAATTTTTTAAAAGAGCAATCTTCTATTCAAACTGAAAATAAGATTCGAAAAAATAAGAAATGATCATCATTGTAACTAACACAAAGAACATCAATATTGTAATCGATAAAATTAACATACAATTTTAATTGAATATTTTTATCAACCTTCCACGTTGTTATTTTCTTTACTTTATAATGAGGCAAAAAAATAAAGTTTATAATGTTTTTTTCTAGAGAATGATTTTTTTAAGGTTTTCTAGAGAATGATTATAATGTTCGTTATTAGAACTTTGTTATTTTATACGACAAGTATGGGCAAAAAACTAGAATAAGTGCTCTAACAAAAATAAGAAAAAAAAAGTTATATTGTGTTTTTATTTGTAAATATATAATCCAATATGTTGATGAGAGTTGAGCTGAATTGAAGGAATAAGAGAGATATCGAGGATAGATGTATCTCAAATTTATGATAAATTATGCTCAAATGAAGGACTCTCATACTAAAAATAATTAATTAAAGAAGCAATAAGGAAATCATGGGTGTTGAATCCCGAACTCAAGGCATCCGAAAGCTAACTTGAACCATTGGGTCATAGTTACAGAATCGAAACTACTAACACATTATTCATATATATTCATTTTTTACGTGCAAAATATATGAAAAAAATATTTTGGACCCCCAAAGTTCAATAGAGCTGTTTGCCCTGTTTTTACACACAAAAGATAAATGAAATCTGGTTTTTGTCTCGTAAAAAGTTTAATTTTGGTTTTCAACCTCACAAAATTTTGGTTTTCAACCTCACGTGACCTATTTTTTCCTCCTATAATGCGACTAGGATTGAAATTAAGTAGGTTGAACTTCATAAGGATTGTATTTAAACAAATTCAGCTTGTATTGTATTTTTTCTAAATAAAAAGAATCTTAAGTTCGACTTATTATTTGTCACATTTCTTTAGGTTTGATTTAAGAATAGATTCTTTTAATTTTTTTCCCTTCGTGTTTAATGATTTCTCGTGTTAAAATTTAATATATTTTTTAAATTATCTTTCTCTTTTCTTTCTAATTGATGATGGAAATTTTAATGGACATTCATGTCATATGAGAGAATTCATTCCTATTTTATTTAATCTTTTAAAACTATAGCGCGACTTAATAAACTTTTCTTTTAGGGGTTAATAACCTGTTTAAGAAAACCAAAATTATACATATACTCCTAAAACATAAAATGGATTCAATTCTTGAAATTCTTAAATCAAACCTAAAAAACTTTTTTAGGAGTAGTATCAATTTGGGTTAAAACTTTTCCACCGACCAATACGGTGTTGGGATAATTAACAACTTGAATCTGCTCCATAAAACATAAAATGGATTCAATTCTTTAAATTCCCCATTTGAGACGTAATTCAATCCTGCTAAAAAAATTAATAAATGTCCCCCTGTTGATTTAAAGATTAGTCCCACTAGAACATCGACTCGTGCTAACGCACGGCTCATATCGATAAAATACTTGACAATGAAACACGAAATGGAATAAGAGTCCAATGACATAGTTCATTTTATAGTGAAACATCTACTGTGCGAATATAACATATGATATTGAAATGGCATAAGTCTGTTGACAATAAAAAAGTTCGATGGTTTGTGAATATCCAAAAATAAAACATATGTCGGAAAAACTCATACTTACATAACGAAATACTACACATTACGGAAAACTTCCTTATAAACCACATTCGTTGCAATGTTGGTATCTTCACCGTCCTCGTCATTTATCAAGATCTTCAAACCGTCCTTTGAAGTAACCCTTGATATTGCAACATACAATTGTCCATGTGAAAAAACGGGCGAAGGTAAATAGACACCAACATTTTTTAGCGATTGTCTTTGGCTTTTGTTGATAGTCATTGCGAATGAAACAATTAACAAAAACTGTCTTCGTTTAAACTTGAAAGGAATTCTATTATCAGACGGTGTTAGTGATAGCCTCGGTATAAACACTTTCTCGCCAATATTAGATCCAGATATCACCCTTGCTTCAAGCACAAATTTCCCCATCCTTGTGATAGCCAATCTTGTTCCGTTGCATAAACCCAAATTTTGATCTATATTCCTTAGTAACATCACTGGAACTCCTTCTTTCAATCGCAACCTGTGGTTTGGCAGACCCGATGCAACAATAGTGTTGAGAAATTCACGCGTGTGAACATCATCAATTGCGTCATCATTCAGATTCTTATGATAAGGTGTATCATAAATAGATTTTTTCTTCGCCAGGGATCAAATCTAACACATACTCATTGATCTGGTCAACAATTGTATTTTTTGGTGCTAATATGGCTCTATTTTGGAAATAACTTAATTCACTCATATCTTCCAACAAATTTGGGTAAGTGCTTTCAACAATAGATGCAATAGGATTACCTGAGCTTGGTAGAAGTAAGTCAGGTGGAATATCAATGTTGATGTTGACGTCATTGCTTTCTCCAACCGTACCATCGCCAATACTTAACACCCAATCAGAAAATAATTTTCTTTCATTTATGTCCGACGCAGATGCACCGCTAAGAACCCTCATGTTTTTTGTTAAGGTAAGGACTTCACATTATAAATGTGAAGAGTTAATCGTAGCATGTACAACTTCTTGTCTGGTACCCTTGGGTATGACTGATAATATTTGTCTGAAATCTCCACCTAAAACAACAACCTTACCACCAAAAGGTATGTCCTTGTTTCGCTCATCAACAGACTTAAGAACGTCTCTTAAAGATCGATCAAGTGCTTCAAAACAATGCTTGTGCATCATAGGCGCTTCGTCCCATATGATGAGCTTTGCCTTAATTACCAACGATGTTAATGGTGTAAAATTGCAGTATCAATATAACAGGGAATGAGTTGTCATGGTTACGAAAATAGCTTGCTACTTTCTCAGCATGCTCAGCCCAAAGAGAACAATGTATGCGATTATTTCTGGAGTTGAACAAATATAACAACAAAAGGAGTAATTAATATTAACGACGTGAATGATAACAACTTCTAAATGAACTAAGATTATAACTCTTACTCCAAATCTTGCAGAGTGAGATCAATGACTTTAGTTTTCCTTCCATTCTTATCAGTCTCCCTCACATCATCCTTTTCGATAACATGCCCAATGACATCTAAAACGACAAACATAAACGCAACAAATCAATTATTGTTAACTTATGGGCTATATATATATATATATCAAAGCGAAAACAACTATTTAATAAAGGGTTAAGGAGACACATAAGGATTATAGAAATACATGGGATGTTAAAAATGATACCAGTGGTTTTTTTCTTCCTCGGAGGAATACATAATTTGCATGAATGGCATGAAATCAAAAGCATTAATCAGAAGGGTGGGCGCGCCTATTTTTCTGAAGTTTGAAGTGGCCATCATATTAAGCTTGTATTTGTGAGAAGTGAGCTTGTACTGACCATCATTAAACCCCACCATTGTGTTGTCAAGTTCATATGTGTAACACCCCAATTTTATATTTTAAGTAATTCAATAAATTTTAATAGGTGTGGCGTGGTGAATATTATTATTAATGCTATTTTATTTGAATGTGATGTAAATGTTGAGAGGGTTGAATTATATTGGTGAATTAATTTATGATACCAGAATTTAAATAATATAGAAAGAGAATTGAAAAACAAGTAGAAAAGAGCAGGAGGTGTAGAAAATAGGTTTTTAATAAGTGGGGGAGGGGAAAAGCAAAAGAATAGTGAATAAAAGAGGAAAGTTATATGAAGAGTGGCTAGACCAAATATAAATAAGGGTTTTGGGAAATTAGAACTCAGTTTTGCTGAACGTAGAAACAGAGAGAAGAGCAACCGTCAGAGAAAGGAAAACCTAGCTACAACGAAGTTAAGCCAAACCAGAGATTTCAGAGGAATCGAGGTAAGAGGGAGAATCTTTGCACTTTAGGGTATCTTAATATATGATGGGGGGTGTTTAATTCTTAAGATGATGTTTTTGTTATGATGTGAGATTGTGATGAGAGATTGATGATGGACGAAGGTAAAGACGAGGTTGAATTGTTTAAAATTAAGAGAAACTAGTTTACGGTTTACGAATAGAGGATTGACCATGAAGAGAGTGTGTGAATCAGTAGGTTAATGGAAAATTAGTGTTTGAATGATAGGGTAACCTTAGGGTGATGTTTAGGGACGAATTGGGTGAGTTAGGGGGGTCGAAATCGGAGCCGGGGAAGCTCCCATGGTGGAAAATTACAAAATCTGCGTTCTGATGCTGATAGAATCGTGACGCGATTTTGGCACAACTTTTTGACCATTTTCAGTTCCGAATTGAGCTTAGGTGTTTTATAAAAGTTGTAGATATGGATGTTAGCTTTGATGTGGCTTTGGAGTGACCTCATTTAGACATCCACAACTCGATTTATGGTCATATTACTACACAGGGGTCGGCACGGTCGTGCACTCTGCCCAGGTTTAGGAAACGAAACATTTCCACCCTTCTCTGTCCCGAATTGGACTTAGGTCCCTTCATGAAAGTTTTATATATAGATGTCAGCTTTCATTTCCCTTTGGTTTGAATCCATTTAGATCTCTAGAACTTGAGTTATGAATAAAATATTGTACCTGGGTCATGCTGCGATATGAATAGCAAGTCTAAGAAAGCTGTTAGCGTGAAAAGTAAGCGTATACTAGGGTTCCGAACCTATAAACATAAATGAAGGGAGTCTAGTCTGGTGTCTTAAGGGTAGTTCCCCAACCCCTTAACAAATTAATACATGGAAGAACTTTAGGGTGTTAAAGACAAATCCAAGAAGAAATAAAGAGAGAGGAGTAGGATAGTGAATGGTGAGAATGAAAGCGCTTAGATAATGAAGTTGCTAATGACGTTGACTACTGAATATATAAATATGATGAAGTTGGTGAAGCATACTCGTAATGATGATGTTGATTATATAAATGATGTGAGTGACGATGTATATTCATGATGACAACGTTTTCTTATGCTGATGATGTGAATAACGACGATATGTTTTGTCCCGGTGTTGTGAAAAATAGGAAGAGTTTGCATCTATGACTGTAAGCTTTTGTTGATGTGTTGACATTTAATACTTGATAAGTCTTGAGCCTAAAAAGGTGAAGTAGTTTAAGCAGTAGAAGGAGAAGTGTGAGGGATGTAGATGAGTAGTTCACGGCGGAGTGATAACGACAGGATTAATCCATTGGGGTATTTTTAAAAGGTCTAATATGGTAAGCTGATTAAGAGAGTATAAAATATGAAGAGATAAAGAAGTGAAAAGAGACGATGATAAGAAGGGATATAAGGTAGGTGCCTTCCGAGTAAGTGATGAAGTTAAATATAATCTTCTTAAACAAATAATGAGCTTAGGAATATTGTTAAGTTGAAGAGTAAAAGAGTCAAGGTAATTAAGGAACTTAAGATGAATGTTAGATAGGAACATATAAGGTGTGTATTGAGTAGTGAAAGATAATAGGAATGAGGATAGCGGTGAATAAGACGGGAATTGATTAGAAGAGAGTGAGATGAATAGGAAAGAAGATAAGAGGTAATAGTCATAATGTTTGACAATAACAATAATGACCAGTATCGAGAGAATAATTAGAATGAAGTTAAGATTAGGGGAATGGTCGAGGTTATAGATGACGACAAATGTGAGACGGGGATTAAGGTATAAAGTCGTAATAATGAGAGGGATAAGTAGGAAAGAGTTATTGACGATGGTGAGGTGAAACCTAGTTGTATAGAGAGGAGACGTTATATGTAATGTTAATGGAGAAGTAAACACCTTAAAACTAAGAAGGAGGAATATGGTGTGCTATCAGGATAAAATATCTAGAGAGCCTAGAATAGACGAGAGAATAGAGCATGTCCGTAAGATGAATAATAAAATAAAATAGAGGGTTGTTGACGTAGAAACGATTCGTGCTTAAGGGTTGGATTGATGAGGAGATAATGTAGAGATATAGACAGTAATAGAGAGTAATGATGAGGAATCATATGACTATGATAAAGAGTGATGACGACTGATATTATATACAAGTGTATAAATAAATATGATGAGAAATGATGATACTTGCGTTAATATGATGATGAGAGTGATGATGTTTATATTATAATGATGATGAGAATGATGATGTCTATATTACAATGACGATGAGAATGATGATGTATATATTATAATGATGATGAGAATGATGTTGTCTATATTATTTTGATGATGAGAATGATGATGTTTATTTTTGAAGACAATGAGAATGATGACGGTGTGTTTTGCATTGATGTTGTGCATATTAGGGAGAGTCTTGCATTTATGAATGTGAATTCATGATGACGTGATGATGTGTAATACCTGATGAGTCTATCACCATGCATGCATATAGAGTCGTGTCTAGGAATTATGAAGATGAAATGACGATGAAAGTCCAGTAACATATCTCTGGCAATTTATGACGACGAAAGTCCAGTAACATATCTTTGGCAATTTATGACGACGATAGGTGTGGTACCACATTCATATAGGTCTTAGGGTGAGTCCATATGCATTTAAATGATGATACTTATACTTGGTGTTTTTAAGTGTGAATTGAATGAGATGATGATATGTATGATTAGTTGAGAAGAATATAATAAATGTCGATGATCATATGACGACAGAATATTGTTATTGTTGTATTATAATGTTGTGCGTGCTTTTCCCAAATATTATGTTACGGCAGGATTTCTCACCCCTCTGTTGTTGTTGTGTTGTTTTCTTTGTGATGATTGTACTCCCAGGTACAGACACTCAGGTTGAGGAAGTTTAGCTGTGGGACGACTTAGAAGGTGGAGATGGAATACGTCTTCCGTCTAGTTTTCATTTTATTTAGTAATCTAATAAGCATGTAGTCGCTACGAGCTCTGATTCTTGTAACACCAGGGTTGGGGTTGACGTTGAAATTAATTTGTTTTTAAGTCGAGAACTTGGAAATATTGTTATTTCTATTTATGATGTTGAATAACAAGGATAATCAATATTAATGAAATCAATGAAATGTTTTCTGCTGTTGAAATTATTATTTAAAGAAAGTGTTTATGTTATATGTGATATATTGACGAGTTTTGTAACATCCTCTTTATTAAATATATAATTATTATTTAATAATTATCGTCAGGAAATGGGGTGTTACAATATGTACCTCCTTCTTCAACCATCGCCTTGAATTTGGAAATCAAAGCCCTTCTTACTGTGGCATGGATTCGTGCACCCTATGTATACCAGCAATTGCGAAACAAAACAGTTTAGAACAACAACAAAAAAACAAAACAAATTCGCAAATAAGGTGTGTTCAGGAAATTATAGTAAGATACACCAACCTTATCATCGACCAACAACATATTCATGAAATTAATTATACTTGAAACCTTTTTATCCGGAATGCACCAGATGTGAGGAACTCGCACCAACATCTTCAAATCTTTCTTCCCTCCAGAGACAGCTGACAGTGGGGTGTATGCGTTAGCCATAACAGTGTGTGTTATGAGTTACCAAAGAATGCTGATGCTGAATGATTTGCAAAATAGTTGAAAGGTAGGTATACTTATATTGTACAAATGTATTCCATGTTGGTGTAGAAACAATTATGAAGAGAAGCTACACTTTATGAAAAAGACCTTTAAGATTCTCAATAAGCATTCAATACAGATGTGGGGACGATTTCCAATGTTATTATCAATTATCAAAGCAAACTCAGTTGGCATTTATGCTTTATGGGGCGCAAACCAATAAGCAATACAGAGGAATTACTTATCCAAAGATAGCTCACAAAATCCAATGTAGGCCAACTTCTGCAATAATAGAAAAGGAGTAAGTTACAATAAAGCTGTATCAATTCACTGGTTCAAATATATGTTAACTTACCAAAAATCCTGAAGTGATATCAGATGCAGTTAGGTGCTTTTCATAAGAAATTTTGAAATTGATCAAATCATGACGGTGCCAAGTAAGAAATGATCAGGGTTAACATATTTTTCAATGACAAACTTCATTGGAGGATCAAATACAGGGAACTCAATTTTCCTCTTAATTCTAGATTTGATTTTCTTTAGACGAAATCTACCATATCCCTCAAAAACTAAAGTCAGCCACGTACCAAGGCTTATGAAAATCAGACTCTGAAGATCAGAGTCTGAAGAACAGTGTCTGATGATCAGAGTCGGAAGAACAGCGTCTGAAAAACAGTGTCTGAAGATCAGAGTCTGATGAACAGTGTCTAAAAACTGTGAGTCTGAAGTACTTGTTTACTTGTAGACTAATCTATTTTATTTTTGTTAAGTTTCTGGATGTTGGTTTTTAAGCTAATCAATCCTATCACCCCATTTATTATTATAATATTATTATTAATTATTATTACTACTATTTTTAGTTTTCATTCTAAAGAGTTATTATACCATGCTGTTATTAAATTGAAAAGAGCAAAATCGTACAAAAACTTATTCACAATACCATATACTGTATCACGAACATGTGGCTTATATATTGGTTCAATTTATCCAAATGTTGCGACACTTAATTATTATGTTGAGTACTCTGGTACTTAGATTCGTAGGAAAGAAGATGGAAATACTAACTATTTTTGTTTGAATGTATGGATAGGTTGATATAATGTTGGGGGTTGAGCTTATATAGACAACTCTGTCTTAAAGAGTTGAAACCACCTCCCTCAACCATAAATTCATTGGGAACTATCAGCAACTTATTGCAGATATGGAACATAAGCTTTAAATGAGTTGGCTGCTATGATGGAAAGGGAATAGTCACAATTAAACCTGCATAACCCAAGAAAACATGCGCAGTCAATGTAAGGTGGGCATTACTTTATGAAAAAGACCTTTAAGATTCTAAATAAGCATTCAATACAGATTTTATGGAGATTTCCAAGGTTATGTGCGTAAACCAAAGTCAGCTGGCTTTTATGATCAAGGGGGCACACAGGAAGCATTGATCATGGGCAACACAAATATGGCCAAGACATAATAGCACACATATAACGAAAAATGGCGGCTCTTTGCTTAGTTTCAAGCACTTGAAAAAGACCATTAAGATTCTCAATAAGCATTCAATAACCATTTGGGGATATTTTCAGTATATCTGTCTTAGCAAAGTCAGTTGGCATTTATGTTTAAGGGGGCCGCACACCAATAATTATTCATGGACAGCAAATTTCTAAAAAACCGCAATTAATCTTACTATATCCTTAAATTGCAACACAACCATGGGAGATTGTGGTAGGGTAACAGGTTTAACATTAGTTCATTTAGAAGGATTATAGCATGTTAAAAGGTAACATCAATTCTTTGTAAAAATCAGACATTGAATCTCTAAGTGCAGATTGTTAGAATCTCTAACCGCAATTAATCCAACTACATCAAAAACTTTGAAAAAATCTTTAAGTGCAGATTGTTAGAATGTCATCTAAAAAAGTTTGTGTTTAAGAACAAATAAGATTACAATTTGTAGGTTGATTGTGTATCAGTATAGCATAACTCTGTATATTACAGTAGTCTGATTAAAGTAGTAGGGGTGTTCACGGGTTGGGTTGGGTACGGGTTGACCAAACCCGTGACATACACTACGGGTTGGGTTCACGATAGAACCCGTTTTTTCTTATACAGAACCGAACCGAACCAACCCAATTTGAACGGGTTGGTCCGGGTTGGGTTCACGGGTACCCGGTTAAATACAAAATCACAATTCTGTCAATGGAACAGAATTATCACCAACATCAAATCCAAGCTTAATAGATAACTCACCTTCATAAGAAATTTCCTCTTGAAGCAAGATGTCCTAAAGCTCCAAATTCCTCCTTTTACTAGACTTCCTTCTTCCTCTTTATATCTGCTATTGCAGACCCTAAATACCAAAAGAAGTTATTGAGCATCTACAAACAACCACATATTAACACACAACCATTCAATTAATGAAAATTTGAATTTAAAATAAAATGGGTTTAGTGAGTGGCGATGGAATGAGAAGAGAAAAGAGAAGAAATGAACTGTTTTTCACTTACGTTTGATCCTTTACACTTCCAACATGAAGGATTGTCAAATACCCTCTACATGAAAGTCACTCATACTTGAATTTGAGAGAAGATTGGAATTGGAGAAAGAATGGTTTGATTCGGCCAAGAGGAAAGGAGGGAAAATTCAAAGCTTGCATATTGTTCTCATATGTTCCATGGATCACTTATGGTTGCTTGCATGTTGAATTTGATGGTAAGTGAAAGAGAATTTGGTGATGTTTGAAGGTTAGAGGGAGTTGCCGAGAGTGAGAGGGGGAAAGTCCTAAATGTTAATATGAGAAATCAAAACTGGAGGTAGAGGAGAGATGATGATACCTGGTTGAACTTGAATGGAGGAACACAAAAATCGAGTTTTGGTGGCGGCTGTGGTACTGGCTGTGGTTGAACTTGAATTGTAAATATTCACACTGTGTGTTTTGGTGGAGAAATTTGAGTGAGTGCTGTGTGTGTTTTGTGAGGCAAGCAGTGTGAAGCAGCGGCGGCTAGGGTTTCTATGTTTAGAGAAAATGAGAAATGCATTGGGCTAATGGGCTTGGACTCAAATGTAAAGTTGGGTTGGGCTAAAAAAATGTCAGAAATAAGAAATTCTAACGGGTTCACGGGTTGGGTCCACGGGTGCACATAAGTAAACCCAATACCTAAACCAATCTACATGGGTCCTTGCGGGTTGGGTCGGGTTGGACCCGTAACTGACCAGGTACGGGTATAATTCGGTTTGGTTTGGTTTGGGTTACCGGGTTTGCGGGTCGACCCGTACCCATGAACACCCCTATAAAGTAGTCTAATTTTGATGATCTTTGCTTAAAACGCAAACTGCGGCAAGTTTTTTGAAACTACGACATTGGTTCTAAACAACGACATTTGATTCAAACTTAAAAGCATTACAATAAACACAGAAATTAAAGCTAATAATACTTTGATTCCAGATAAACTAAAAAACGACAACGTGGACACAATGATGATTTCATTACATATTGCTTAAGATGAAAGCGCTTACAATTGAACTGAAAAGACGATAATTGAACAGGTACATAAAAGTGACTAAAACTCAAAACATAATCAAAGGAAATGACATAAAACTTAAATAAACCGAAATTCAACCAAGGCAAACAACTTGGAACTTTATTTAACTTGACATAGGCTTCATAACATGGAAAGACGTCTGACTACTAAAGTAAATCGTTGTGTTATTCCCAGCAACTGGAGCACCAATAATCATGTATGCACCACGCTGAAGCCTACGTGCATCAACCATTCTCTTCCATTCTCCTCCTATCCTCCAAGTGCTTTGGGTCAGAGTTCCAAACAGAACAATGCAGTCCCATTTGTTTCCATTATCATCTATAAGCGCCAACGCAGTGTTTTTCTTATCCAAAGATAGCTCACAAACTTCATTGGAGGATCAAATACAGGGAACTCAATTTTCCTCTTAATTCTAGATTTGATTTTCTTTAGACGAATTCTACCATATCCCTCAAAAACCAAAGTCAGCCACACACCAAGGCTTATGCCATAGAAATCACGAAGAGCGCCAAAACCTTTTGTCAAAAAAATGAAACCATGGAATCTCTCAAACTTAATTTCAAGCTGATTGTTGTCACGGTCAATCAACATCGCATAATTGTCGATTTGATCACCAAAGTCCGAAGCAAAACAGCTAGGCATCATAACAGCACCCTGTAGCAAAACAGGTAACCAAAAAAGGTTGTCAATTTAACACACACAAAAACAAAACAAACAAAAAGACAGAGGATATATTGAAAACAAAAAAATACACTTACACAATCAACCTCATACTCGACAGTATAAGTCCTGTATTTCAGACGCATACAATTTATGATCTTGTCAATCTCATTAACAGGATTCGGATGCAGAGGTGCTGCTAAAAAAAATCAAGTAAATATGTGGTTAGAGTCAGGTGGATAATGAATGTTATAAAAACGATACAAAAAACAACTTCAAGTATGAGTGAAGCAATAGTTTACCGGTTAAACAATGGTAGGAAAGTAGAGCTTCAACACCACGATCAACCATGGTTGTTTGAATGGTATGAAAGGAGAGCAATATGATGAAGAAGCTGTAGTTCGATTATATATATATGCAGTTAAGAGGTACTTGAATCCAGGAGTTGAAAGATGAAAGGTTCTGAAGTTAAATGAGCATGGGAAACTTAAAGTTGGAGGTTGAAAACTGTGTGGTTAATGCTCCAATTAGTAGGAAACCGTGTGTGTTTAATGCTCCATTTAGTGGTTGCTGAAAAGCCAAGAGTTGAGGGTTTGATGGAGGGAAAGGCAGAATTCGAAATTCAAATGTTATAGGTATAGGTATAGAGGAATTAAATGCAATTGTTATGGAGGGAAATATGAGGTTAGAATTAGGTTTTTTTTAGGGTTAGGGATAGCTTGACTTGTTAAGCTTTATAAATAAGAGAAAAAGAATTCAAATGGCTCCGTGAAGATGTCTTATTGTAGCAAATAAAAAAAGAAAAAAAACTCATTGACCAACAAAGATAAGACAAATAAGGTTCGTGGTAATCCTAAACAAGCATAAAATATGGCTCCATCTACGGTGGACGACCTAAATAGGTCTCATTCCGTATGAGACATTTTTTTTTACAAAAAGTAATATGAACCATTAAATAAAGGTTAACCAACCATTAGAACAAAATGCTTATTATATACCTTCAACACTCAATTGCTTATGTATTTGTTCGAGTTACACAAATAATTAAGGACGGCCAAAATTTTGTATGCAAGGTATCTACATATAAAATTGACCACGGATATTTTAATGGGTACACACGAATAAAAAAATCATATTTTAAGTATCCGTCAATTAATAGATGCACATGCAGATGAAATTAAGAAGATTTAGTAAAAAAAATTGACAAACTCGATTAATAAAATTATTAACACATATAGAATAAAATAAACATTTTTATATTTTATATGAAATAAAAATCTTCTCGTCATGAAATAAAAACAAACATATAAAATATTTGGACGATAAAATCAAGTAGATATGGATTGTTGAGATATTTATGCTAGATAGGAAAATGAGTTTTGTTACAAAATTATCATCATCTTTTGTTAACGACGAGAAGTTTTTTGTTTAAGTAATACAACAATCATATAATTTTACTAATTTAATAACAAGTATAAATTCCTGCGAGTCCGGGAACCTAAAAAATGTTTATTTTATTCTATATGTGTTAATAATTTTACTAAATCCAGCTTTTCAATTTTTTTATTAAATCATGTTAATTTACGGGTACTTAAGATTTGATTTTTTTTATTCGTGTGTATCCATTAAGATATTCGTCATGTACCGGTTTGTGGTAAATTTATACGTGGATACCTTGCATACAGAATTTTGGTCGTCCTTAATTATATGTCTAACCCGAACAACGCTGGAAAAATACACTAATAGTTTAGAATAAAAGAAAAGAATTGAGTGTTGGAGGTGTATAATAATAATTTTTATCAAAGGGTTGGTTAACCCTTATCCAATGATTTATCCAATGATTCATATTCATTTTTGTAAAACAAAAAAAGCCATGTATCATATGGTAGGAGACTTATTCAAGTCGCCCCCGAAAACGGAGCCATCAAAATATACTATGTTAAGTTCAAACTTCTATACCGTAAAAAAAATAAAAAAAAATTATATGACCAATGTTGCGTTCCTTATGTGATGTAAGCCTTTTTTATTTTTTTGACCAACTCTTTTTAAAAGTGTGGTTGAACATAAAAACAGTTCAAAAACATATATATTTTGCAATAAGGTCGCATATTTATCACTATAAAAACTTATAGACTCAATCCATCTATATGTTTAAACTTAATTACATTTTAGAATTTTGTATTAACTTGTAGAACTTTTTTTGTTTTAACAAAAAAAAATTGTAGAGACTTTTTTTTTCTCGGTAAAGTTTCAAGTTATATCAATTCATTAAGGGGAATATAAACTACTGCTACTATTTAAAAATTATAATGTCATAAACCTGGCAAAGGCAACGGTGGGAGACCTCAATAGGTCTCTCACCGTGGGAGACTTGTTTTTTTTTTTTAAAACGTACGGTTTAGTACAAAAAATATACGGTACTGACAGAAAAAATACACGGTATGATGTTAGACTTACAAAAAATGCACGGTCTAGTAAAAAAACGCACGAACCGTGCGAAATTTACAGACAGAAAAAATGCACAGTCTGATTTCAGACCGTGCACTTTTCAGTTGAAAAAGTGCACGGTCTGATGTCAGACCGTGCACTTTTCACTTTTCAGTTTTTTAAAAAAAAATTCAGGGTCTCCCACGGTAGGAGACCTAATAAGGTCTCCCACCCTAAACGCCGCCTCATAAACCTTGCTATTGACTCTTCGCTCTCTTGAATAAAAAGTGCATGTAAAATAATAACCAATACAATAACATTTGTATCTAAAAAAAAAGTAACATTTGTAAGAATGGTTGTAGAGGCGCGCACGCGCGCGCGCACACACACATATATATATTGTGAATTCGGTCTCAAAACCACACCAATAAAACTATGATGTGTGAAGCAAAGGAAAGTAGTAACTAATTATCAAAGTTAACTACAAGCAGCAACGACAATAACAAACCTAGATTTAATCTAGGAATTAAGTGAAAAACACAAAACCATAAGCAAAAGATAAAGAGAGAGAAGAAACAAACACATCAAAAATGTTTACCCAGTTCGGTCCAAATTGACCTACTTTGGGGGAGAGTTTGATCTCTCCAATCCACTATCAATGAGTTCTTACAAAGAGATATAAAAGGGTTACAAGAAATTAGCTTTGAGAAGCTCACCATGAACAAACCCTGATTTCTATCATTTTCCCAATCTCACCAATGAACAAAGCACTCATTAATTTTCACTCACCCAAGGTGTTTACAATGTTTCCCAACCCAAGAGAACCTCCCAAGATAACTCTAATCATAGACCCTCCAAGTGCAATTTTCTTCATTCCTGCGTCAATCAAAGGCAATTTCTAACCCAAAATCAAGTAAGTGTTTATTATCCTATTGCATTGACTTTTTATGGTTTAAATTTTGGTTTTTTTTTTAGAAATTTCACAATTTTAGGATTTTAGGGTTTGATTTGCATGTTAGTTTTTATGATTGTTAACGATGAATTAAGTTAGAAATTGTTGTTTAGATGTTGATTAGAGTAGGTTTCACTCAAATGTGGTAGGTTAGAGTTAGGTTAGAGTTAGAAATTGTTAGATTTTATGTTGAACTCTAGGTGTTTAATGAAATGTCTCGATGAAAATTTTGTTTGATTTTTGCTTTGTTAGTGGTGAAATTAGTTAGAAATTGGATTGTTAATTTTGATTATAGTGAGTTTGAGTGCAATGTGGTAGGTTAGAGATTGAAATGACGCTGCCGAAATTGAATTGTTGTTGTTGATTATTTAGAAATGATTGATTGAAATGTCCCTATGAAAATCGTTGATTTTTGCTTTTATAAATATTGTGTAGATATGTCTGAGAGACCGGACAGATTGAGAGCAGGCAGGGAGACCATGATCGGGAGTGCACGGGCCGAAAAGGCGGTTGCGCGCCCTGCTCCTTGAAGGAGACAGGGCGTTAGGAGACAGAATGTGGATGTGACGTCATCCCAGGCGGGTGGGTCCTAGGTAGTGGACCCCACACAACATCAGCAACATGAGGAGTATCAACCTCAGTACGACCAGACTCGTCAGCAGGAGGGTGAGGCCCAGCAGCAGGCTCAGGAGGAGGCCGTGCCGGAGAGTTTTCCCAAGGACCCTAATGACTTGACGCTTCTATCGAATTTCGGTAGACATGTGGCATGCAGGCTTTGGAGCGACGCCGAAGTAAGTATAATTGATTAATTTTATTTAATTACGTGTCAATTTAACTACGTGTCAATTTAATTACGCGTCAATTTAATTGTTTATTTTATTTTAATTTTACTATTTAATTGTTGTGTTAAAGTGTTTATTGTTTATTTTAATTATTGTTTTTTACGATTAAATTGTTATGTCTTTTTTAGTTATTTAAATGTTTATATTTTTAACGGTTTGTTGTTTGTTCAATTTTTTGTATTTCAGTTTCGGAGGACGCATAAGGTAACCCCTGCCTCGCACAGGAAGAAACTTGGGAAACTGACAGTCCCGGGACGGGGACAAGTATGGTTCTGACAGTGGGTGGATGCATCCGGTCTTGCCCCCTCCTTCAGACTAGGTACGAGAACTAGAGATGTAAAAAATGGGCCAGGCTAATGGGGACCATTAGCCCACATTTTGGGACCGGGCCGGACCTAAAAAAGCTAGCCCAAAATGCACTCGGGCTTTTTTGGCCCTGGCCCATATAAAAATGGGGTCAGGCCGGGCTGGCCCATCGAACTTCGGGCCGACCCATTATCTATATTTCCATTTGATTTTTGTTTAAAAACAATATATTTTTTGAAAAAAATTATCAATTAATTTAAAATTTATTAATAAAAATGAATGAATTTAGCTCAAAGTTTTAAAATTCTAAAGTTTATAAATTATTAATTTGATTCAATTGAAGGAATAATCTAGAATTTAATTAATACTCAATGATAAAGTAAAAATTATTTACAATCTATGTTTATCCAATCATGTTTTAGCAAAAAGATAATTATGAGTAACTAATATATAAAACAGAGTGAATAAATTTAAAAAAGAAAACTAAATGGGTCGGACCGGGCTGGCCCATGGCCCACATAGGTCGGCCGGACTTTAGAATATGTGGCTCAATTATAAATGGGTTGCGCCGGACTGACCCATTTATACACTCGGGCATCTCGAGCCGGTCCGGACTGGGCCAGGCTAGCCTATTTGACATCTTTAACGAGAACATCAGCTCTGCCATCATCATCGCCTTGTCAGAGAGATGACATGCGGAAACCAGTAACTTCCATCTGTCCGTCAGGGAGATGACCGTCACGCTAGATGATGTGGCGTGTCTTCTACATGTTCCCATCGTTGGGAGGCTCGTCGGTGACTAGGATGTAGGATACGAGACATGTATGAGGCTGCTGCAGAGCGAGCTGGGTATGACGGAGGTGGAGGCTGAGACTGAGACAAATAAACAGTGGGGTGGGTATATTAGTATACCTAACCTGAGGAGACAGTATGACATACTCTTGCATAGGTGCAATGAGTTGGAGCAGCCTGGTGACGAGGAGGAGGAGGAGGAAGAGGAGCATGAAAGGGTTAGGACGTAGTGCATTAAGGTGTTTTTGTTGTTATTGGTTGGCGTCACCATTTTCGCCAACAAGAACAGCAGAAGCGTTCATCTGTTGTGGCTGACGAGTGGTCATGGGGAGGGATGGCACTTGCTTTTCTCTACGCTCAGCTTTCTCTTGCTATGGACCCGAACATTGGCGCTTGTGGCGGTTACATGACTCTACTTGAGGGAATATTTTTTTCTTTTCTATAACATATTATAAATGACTTATGATATTATTGTGTCTGTTTATGCGTTTTAGATGCTGAAATATTTGTTTGTATGACACCTGTGTTGATATTATTGTGTCTTTTTGTGTTTGTAGGGATGGCTTTTGGAGCACTTCAAGAAGCTCTTTCCGAGGATGCAGGCTTTGGACTACGATCGTGCTGACCCGCTTGCTGCTAGATGGAAACCGCCCAGGGGCCATTATGAACCTGGACATTACCGTGGCCTGATTGATTTGATGGTCAATGTTGATGTCATCTGGAGGCCATACGAGGATCAGTGGGACGTTACGCCTTTCTACGACATCTGTTGGTACTCGGGTTGAATCATGGCCAGCAGTACGACGATGTGTCGTCACTTTCCGGAGCGGGTTCTGAGACAGTACAGATATGTTCAGACCGTCCCTAGATCTCCTACTCTGATTCAAGCTCTTGAGGCTCAGGCGGTAGTTGTGGCCATTCAGGATTTTATGGTCCATGTCCTTCCACAAGTGCTTCGGGTCGGTGGACAACAGAGGCTCGACAATGGAGGTATAAGGAGGGGTACATGAGTTGGTTCTACCGCGTATCTCATCTATTATGAGCGACCCTGCACCCGTTGTTGAGTACACAACTCATGTCTTTCCTTATGAGGAGGTTATTGTTCAGCAGCAGTGTGCCAGACAGGTTCCCGACCCACTTTAGATTATTGCAAACATCAGAGCCAGAGTGGACAGTGCAATGGAGCATCCTGATGTGTTTGTGTCTCCTGTCTTTGCCGGTATTTTGCAGGGCATCCGGTCAGAGTATCTCATTTTGCAGGAGGAGTCGATTCCCCGGAGGAGGACTAAGAGCCATAGTCCAGAGGAGTAGGGTCTTGTGACATTTGTACATTTGTATATTTTTAGTTAAATTTATGACATTTTGACGGACATGGATGTATTATTTTTACACTCACGTCTTTGCGCATTTTTATGACGTTTTGGTACATTTTTGGCTTTAATTTTGCGTATTACAACTTTTAATAATTTTGCGTACTTTAACTTTGAATGAATGAATGATTGAATTATTGATTAAATGGATGGAAATGGAAGAATGAATGGATGAATGACGGAATGGATGAGTGAAAACAGGGATGATGTATATTCTGCCTGTTCTGCTTGCTGACACAAACAGAACGTGAGTTAACTCACGTTGGGATATAACCTACGTGAGTTAACTCACGTTGGTGTATAACATGTGTGACTTAAGTCACGCTCGGTAGATGTCAATGTGACTTAAGTCACGTTGCGTTCTTTTATTACTCAGACAGTGCCTCATTTATCCATTTCACTTCTCAAATCTATAAAAACTCTCTCAAATCATCCAACCTCAAATTTCTTCAACTTCAAATCATCTACCACTCTAATAACAAGTAAGTTTTCATAATCAAGTACCATTGACATTTTATGTTTATATGTTACATTTTTCCTCTTAAATTAGAATTTTTTTAGTTTTACGGTTTGTTTAAATTTTGATTTTTTTTTGTAAGAAGTGATACAATGTTTACATGTAAATGATTTATGTTGCTTAAATGTTTAGATGTTTGCATGTTTATGTTATAGTTTTTAGTTTTAGGATTTATGTATAATTTGCACTCCAAGTGTTTGATGAAATGTTTGAATGAGTTTTTCATTAATTGCTTTTAATTTCTTTTGGTGTAGATTTGAAACAATGGACAATTTGTTCAACGTTCAAGTATGCTTCAACGGTGGAAACCCTAATTTTTTCAAGGTTCGGGACGATGTCACATTAAAAGAACTGAAGGATCAACTTGATGAAATCAACAAACGACTCAACCATGGAGACACAATGAGGGTGGAATATGTTTGGTATGAACGTCCATCGTTCGACTCAGGAGATTGACGTTCAGTCGGTCGGAGTTAATGAACGGTGATGACGTGAGGAGCATGTTCTCGTTATTTGGTCAGCACAACATGTTCCTGAGGGTCGAGATGGATGCTACGTTGCTGAGATCGCCTAAAGATATTCTCAAGAGTTTGATTCGGCCAGATGAAGATGTTTAGGTAGTATTATTATGTTGTGTCATTATTTTGTTGGATTTTAGTTTAATTTTTGTTAGTTTGCTGAAAATGTTGACATTAAAGTGTCTTATACTTAGCGTAAAGGTTTGCAAGTCGCTTTAGAAACTCAAAAGAATGAAGAGAACACATGTATTATGCTGAATCAACTATATAGGTTTTCACATCGAATTCTTTCGTATAGGATGAGTGCCACAAAAAGGGAATGCATTTCTAAGATGTTGTTTTGTGCTTGATCACGCTCCTCTACCAATTGAAACTTGTCAGTTGGCAGTGCAATATGATTAAGTTCAAAAGAATATATTAGGATGCATTTATTTCTGTGACAACTCATCCTATAAGAATGGATTCGATGTGATAACATTTATAGTTGATTCGGTAGAATACATGTGTTATGTTATCTTCATTCTTTTGAGTTTTGAAAGAGACTTGCAAATTTTTATACTAAGTATAAGACACTTCAATGCCAACATTTTTGGCAAACTTTCTTGAATTTAACTTTAATCCAACATCATGATGATAGAACATCCTTAGGGATAATGTAATGTAACGTAGCGCTTCGTTTATTTGAACATAGATGAAATTATAACTAAATAAATTTGTCCTATTCTATTAATTTTGAAATTTATTAGGCGTACTTGAGTATTTTTAGTTATGATTTATTTTGGATCATGAAGGAATTGTTGTTTCTAAGACATCACATGCTTTTAAAAAATGAATGTAACATATTGTATGTTTGGGGTCTTCAAAAAATATCATCTCTGTGCAAAATTGTTGAAAACGTGACTTAAGACACATTAGTATGTACCGAACGTGACTTAACTCACGCTGACTCAGCGTGACTTAAGTCACGTTAATGCTACCGAACGTGACTTAAGTTACGTTGAAGGTATTTTGATCAAATCATATGAGAATGAGCAAAAGTGGACGGGAGATATGCAATTTCCAAACCCAAAAAATATACCTACACAATTTGAGCAGCAACTCTACTCTTAATCAATAGTAATTTTTTTAATATCGAAACCACCACAATACTTATTTTAGTCACGGGTGTGATCGGTTGATAGTGAACAGCATTTATTTCCTGCTATAGAGTTTGAATAATTGAAGTATTGAACCCCTTGACTAAGTAAACAGCAGTCGGAGTTGAATTTTGGTTCACAACCTTCAGCATCAACTATAAAAATTAAAACAAATAAATTAAAAACCGCACATTCAAATTATATTTGGTTTCACATTTTTAAAATTTTATGAGGTTGCATATATATGTTACGTGTTAAAGTATGACTCATATATACAAGACACTAAAGAAGGTAAGAGCCGGAGGACAGATGACTAGGGAGTGCGTGGGCCGTTGTCTCCCGCGATACGGTTCAGGGGTAATTTTGAAGTGATACTATATATATTGTTCGTAATACTGAAACTCTAATCATCACAATAATAAAAATGAAACTATAAATGATTTATAGTAGTAGAGGTAGAAACCATTGACCGAACTGCGTTAACAAAAATCGTGTGTTTATTGCCTTTTATTTTTGATTCTTATCAAATAAAGAAGTGATATTTGTATAATCATTTTACGACAACCATCTCTCATACTCACATTATGTTCTTACTATCTCTCTTCATATTTTCTTCTCTCTATTATTTTTGATAAAAAAAAAAAAGATTGTCATTAAAATTATCATAAATTGTTGTATAAATATCACTGCTCATTCAAATACAAGAATTTGTTATGTTGGATTGACCTTAGTGAAAATGAGTCTGGTTTGGCTATAGGGGTTGATTAGAACTATACAATCAATAATAAATTTTGAAATGATTTTTTGGATTTAAAAACCAAAACAACAAACTTTGAAAATCATTACATCGTTTTCAATATTTTTAATAACATGATTTACTTATTGGCATACTAAAATACTATGAATTTAAAGTCACATCAAAGCAACGGTCCAAATAAATGAGGTAACATAGGAGTAATAAAGTTGAAAAATAATCGACAATGTCAATGGAGATGGTAGGAAAGTGTGGTGACGCGCTTTGAATGCAAGTAAGAAAATACTATATAACCCAAGAACTACTACCACCAAAACCAAAACCAAAACCCACGGTTCCGCTTTTTCCCTGAACCTTGCTTCTCACTCCAGTTCCATGACATCACTCTCATTCATTTCATTTACTTTTTTCAGATTCTTTTGTCGTCTCCCTTCTCAAACAACTCTACTAGTAGTGAGCCCCTTTTCTATAATCGTTGGGCCATACCAAGACTGACAACATAATCATGTTGATGGCGTGTTCTTTCTTTTGTTTGTTTTATTAAAATAAAATTAAATGAATTCGTATCTTCAGGATCAACTAACAAATATTAAAATTGTTATATTGAATATCGTGATTGAGTGTTGAATTTTGTGATCGAAGATTGAATCTATATTTTTTTTTTAGAGAGAATGATATTTTAGAGACTATCTTGACTTGTTAAACATGGTTTAACAAGTATTTTAATTATAATTTAGGGATTAGAGGGTGGTAATTTAAAAACTAAATTGATGATATATTTGAGAAAAAAATTTAGATGGATTTAACATGTGTTAGTTTTATTTAACGGTGTTTGCTTATGTGGTGATAAAATTGATTTTGAATCGATAAAATTGATATACATATCTAAAATGAATTAAACAATAAATTCTAATTTAAAAAAATAATGTAAAAATTAGACTTAGACTCATAATTTATGATAAGAATCAATTACAAAGACACACTTAATTATACTCGTGAATGATCAAACATGTCAAAGTGAATTTCATACCTAAAGAATCAATTTTATCTGCTCCAAATGTGAAATCGTACACATGCTAAATCTTGGAGATTTTCCTTCAAAAAAAAAAAATCTTGGAGATTTAATATGATTATAACTAGCCGTAAATTTTCAAAAAGAACTGATAAAGATACTTGTATATTACTCATGTAAAAAAACCTTACACTAACAACGAAAATTGAACTTACGTTACTGTCATTATTATGTGATATGAATAATTCATTTACACCTAGACCATCTCCGATGATGGTACTTATCACCATAAGCATTGGTACCACCACAATTGGGGACGAGTTGAGAGTGTCACATAACCACTCTCCTTATTTGTTGGCTCCACACTTTTCTAATATTAAAAAATTAAAACTGAATGATATAAAATTATTGACAAATTGTGTACACGTGAGAACCAAAAATAGATTTCTCCATTGTAGATACTCTAAGAGCTACATATTTTAGCCACAACCTTAAATAAAAATTTTTTTGCTAACGAGTGTCATTGAAACATTTTTAAACGTTTTAAATTAAACAAATACGTATTATTTAAAAAGTCCAACATCTTGATTTTCAATACATTGAATTCACGCATTTTCATCAATAATTACCTTTTATCGTCTCGTTAGTATTTACTATAAAAGACGCAAACACACGTAAAAATATAGCATCATTTAATTAGTTTAAGAATATACTCCATTATTTAACTTATGTCCAAATTAATTAATTTATTTAAAACTGTGAGCAAGTGTTTGCTCTACAATTGAACCAACGTTGGCAATGGCGTATTCCTTCTTTTTAAGAATTTAAAATTGTTACAATGCTTTTCTTGGGATTTGTTTACCTTTATTATATGCTCAATGAAAGTGATGAAATAAACAAAGGAGATTTTCCCCATGACTGGTGTTATTTGTTCACCTTTGAGAGTTCGACACGACCTGTGATGCCAATACCACGTGTCTTGCAACGTGGCTTTTGCTGACATACATTACTATTGATTTTTGCCACTTGGTTGGTTCTAACGTAACGGAAGACATGAATTTTTTAATCTTTTTTTCCCCAATATCCCCTCACGTTAGTCAAGCATTTATGTTTCCTTTAATGGTAACAAATCAGGAGTAACTGAGACGTTGATGACGATCCTCTGCTGCGCGGAATATTATTGCCCATGCATTGACTAGTTGACTCATTCATCAACGTTGGATTTTGAGTAATTTTTTCAATAATTTTTTACTATCTAGACTATTTAGAGAAAGTTAAATGATTGAATTCAAAGGTTAAGAAAATATAAATATATTTTTTTAAACGTCAATATAATATATTTTTAGTGCAAATATTATCATGTTGGAGAGATTGAAACAATTACTTTTATTTTTTATTTTATTTTTGGAATGTCAAATGTTAGTAATTAGTTGTTAGCTTAATATTTACTCCTTCATTCGAGTTTAAACTTAGGGCATGACTCTAACTCCTAATCTTTTAACCCAAACCAGTCGAGCTACCATAAACCCCAATACCCCCTCCCCCAAACAAAACTTCATACTCCCTCCGGTTTCAAATGTAAGCAACTTTTCACTTTTTAGATTAATTTAATAAATGATGTATGTGGTCCATATTATAGACCACATACATCATTTATTAAATTAATCTAAAAAGTGAAAAGTTGCTTGCATTTGAGACTAAAGAGAGTATTTGCTTTATACTTTTTTTAATAACAAATGTTAGTATTAATTGTTAAATTAATATTTACTCATTCGTCACAGTTTAAACCCATAATCTTCAACTTCTTATCTCTAGACTCGTATCAGCTAAGTTACCCAAACCTCCATCCCTTGAAACAAAACTACATATATACTTTATATTATTTGTAAAATGTTATGAATAATATTATTATGGTATGGATGTCCATATTCCCTAGGCTTTATATATTCCTTAACTCCTATGAGTAAATGACTTTATTCATTGGTGTTGCATAGTCCTATGACTATTCATGCACTTGTAACTTACAATGTTTGTGTCCTATAAATATGACCTATTACAATGTAAAGACACATTTGTGAAGAATAATACAAAAGCTTACATCTTAATCTTCAATCTTGTTCTTTATGTCTCATTTTATAACACGTTATCAGCACGAAACTCTATCAATCAGAGATAATATTGATTCTTGTATGCTTGTATGTGAAATAATCATTTCAATGAGTTTTTATGTGCATACATCCTGTTCGTATAATATTGATTCATATGCATGTATGTTATATTGTTTTTTTTTTGAGATTTCATGCATTTTCTATTCTTTACAGTTCTTTTACGATCCCTTCAATCATGCTTATTATTTCCACATGCTTGGTTTATTTTTCCTTTCATATTGATTGATGTTATTACTGTCTGATACAATATATTTGTGTTGCTTAAGTTTGAATTAAGACCTCTTTTCTTTTCATATCTCTACGCAAATTATTTATAGTGTAATAATTAGTAACATATCACTGCCCTCCCCCATATTCTTGTAACATATTGAATTATAAAATACTGAGTTTTTGAACTCATAATCAACTATTTTACCGAATCAATATTTTGCCAAACTCAATACATTGAATTATTGTGTGCATCTCTACAAAATTTAACCATTGGCCAAGTTTATTTTGTTTTGATTATCGTGTGCATCTTTATCACAATTATATATTTTATCACAATTCCTTATTTGGTCTTGAATCATATGTGAAATTATTTTTCAAGTTTAACTTGATTGTATTTGTTTACCAATTTTTTTTTCTTCATAATTAAGGTTAACTTGATTGACATATTTATATTTTTGCATATAATTTTTGTTGAAAAAAATTTCTTTGACTTGTACAGTTATCATATATTTCTTTGTTTATTCTTGTCAAATTTTGGAAGAATTTGCATTGAAGCATCCCTGAAGGATTACAAACAAGAAAGAATTGTTCTTGATCATTATGAAGATCATATCTGATATAATTCCTAAAGAACTAAAAAAACAAAGATTAAAGCATCCCTGAAGGATTGCAAACAATCAAATTTTTATCATTGTTTATGAATGTTTGAGATATATGTAGTTCTTCAAGAACTAAATATTTAATATCAAGCATCCTCGAAGGATAGCAAAAACTATGATCTTCCTTGGTATAGATAAATTTATGGTTGAAAACAAGATCTATTTTATCTTTGTATAATTTTTAAAATGAAAGTATTGAAGAGTTACACGTTGAGAATGTAATATAGTTCTCGAAGAACTAATTTTTTTTTAAGGATCCCTGAAGGATCGCTCAAATAAAGAATTTTCTTGGTTATGAAGATTTGGAATATAGTTTGTGAAAAACTAAATTTTAATATTAAATCATCCTTGTAGGATTGCAAAATTGTGATTTTATGCCTTTTGAATGTGCTCCTGAAGTAGCAAAATTGAGAAAATAATATCAATAATATTTTAAAAGATAAATCACATTTGTGATTGAACATAAGAGTAGTCATTGATTGAAATGATGAAGTCTCGCCCGATAAATTAAACATTATTTTTAGATTGAATCATCCATACTATTTGTTTCATATAATTGATGTTGTGTTTATGGTAAATGATATAGTATAGATTTTCATTCATCTAGGCTTTGAACATGTGAAAATAGTCAAATTCTATTATTATGATTTATGATTATGATCTTTACTATGTATGAGTTTCCACAAGACATAAAAATTAGAGGAAATGTCATTTCTTTACATATTCAACACTTATAATTTGTGCTCCACATAATTTCTTTTCTAATGAAATAGTAAGTATTATAGTTGTCAATTTAGAATTATTGTTCTTTTTAATAGATGAAGATTTAAGAACAATATTGTGTTGAATTGGAATTTTTTTTAGTTGATACAATAACTATAAATGAAATTTGAATTATTGATTCCTTCTAAAAAGTATGACGATACTATTTTGATGTCTTAATTAACCAAGCTCTTAGAACTTGGCCTCATTAAGGAGAATAGTAATTTTATGTATATTTTGTTGGAAATTGTTTGTAAATGAATGATTTCTTATGTAAAAGACTATAAAAGATTGGATGAGTGATACAAAGAAACTAATTTTATTATTATATCTGGCATTGCAAAAATTATTAAAGGCTCCAGAAGAGCCAATATATTGTTATATGGAGGAATAGAATTACACATTGAGAATGCATTATATTCCTCTAGGTCTCATAGAAATTTATTAAAGAATATCCTTCTAAATAGATATCATATTGAAATAAGAAATAAAGGAGATGTTGAATATCTCTATATTACGAGACATGTTTTTGGATAGAAATAAGTGTAGATAAAAAAATTACATGTCTTTTCATATGGATTGACTACACTTATATTAGTGCAATTGAAACACGTATTATTGTAAAATTAAAATTTACATATCATAGTAAATTTATTGTTGGCAAGACCGGTTGGGTTATCCCGGATCTATTATGATGCAAAAATAGTTAAAAATTTATATGGACATGTATTGAAGAACCAGAAGATTCTTCAAACCATTAATGTTTGTGTGTTATTAATTTCCAAAGTAAGTTGACAATCTGAGAAAATAAGTCTCTTATATATATTAGGTGATATTTGTGGATGAATACATCGATGATGTGAATCATTTTGATACCTTATAAATTGATTTAATACATCGACTAAATGATCACATATATGTTTATTGTCAACTCACAACCAGAAGTTTGTGAGATTGTTTTCTCAACAAATTTGGCTAAGAGCTCAATTTTTTGGAATTTTCAGGAAGTATTTAATAAGTATCATTTCTTAATTTAAATTGATATTGAACATCGTGTAGTATATGTTCATAAAAAAATGGTCTTCAAGGTCCATTCTTTAGACGTCTAAAGTTAATTGTATGAATGATACTTATGAGAACATAACTTCTAAATTCTACTTTGGAAACATGTAATCTTGTATGTTGAGATATTGATTTGCATCATGCCAACACATTATTATGTGTAAATCCTCCCCTTAATTTATAATTTATTTTAGGTTAACAACCAAATATTTTTCATCTAAGTGAACTTTTTGATGTGTTGTATATATCATAATTGCTCCAAATTAATGCACTAAGATAAATATTGAAAGAATATTGGAAAAGTATATTTGATATGAATCCCCTACTATTATAAATTTTATTGAGCCAACTTCAGTAGGCCGATTATCGATTGATGAATTAGTTTTCCCAATATTAGGGGGAGAGAATAAGCAGCTGAAAATGTGAACCCGGAGTTCAATTTAATGATTTGAAAGGAAATATTATTATCTCATTTTGATCCTCAAAATATGACTCATTTGCAAAGTTAAACAAATAAAATAGCAGCTGCTAATGCTCCAAATGAAATAGATGTCCCTGTATGATAATCTAATATTGCAAATGAGTCTCAATCATGCATCAGGCATGGTAAATCAATCGGTTCCAAATATAAAAATCCTCAAATAAGAAAATGAGCCAAAATGAAAGATAACCCAAATGAGGATATAGAAACTCTAAAAGAGTCGTCTAACATAATGGATTTTTCAGTTCCAGAAGAACTTATCAGGTACCTGAAATTTATGAAATATCGATAAATAATGTCATGAATGAAAGATCTCAATGAAATGAGATGGAACCGAAAAATAAAAGTCAACGTTGATGATGTTTTTACATAAAATATAGCGCTATATGTAAAAATGATAACGAGGATCATGAATCAAAGTCTATTGAGGATTATAGACAATAAAATGATTGACTAAATGGAAAGACGAATTTGAGGCGATATTAAACTAGCTTTGCAAAGAGAATGGTTTTTGGACTAGCAGTTCATACATCTGAAGATGTGAAAATAAAAAGAGAATCATGAAATATTGATATATGAAGTTTGCCTTATTTTCAAAAGTATTGGTGAAAACCTACTATTAATTTTGAAGAGGCGTATTCACCTGAAGTGAATTCAAGTACATTATCATACTTGATTAAGTCTAGCACCACTTGAAAGCCTCAATCTATCTATATATGAAGTACATGTTACAATATATTTATATGACTCACTTTATATTTTTATATAAAATTCCTCGAAGGAATTATTTTATCGAGGCATACAATTCATATTTTTGAAGAGATTAATTAATCAACTTGAAATATAAAAACATGTTGTATAATATTCTTACTGAATGTTTTATAAGAGAGAGATATAAAAATGATATCATTTGTCCATTTTGAAATAAACTTGAGAACTCTTGAAGAGTTTTTAAAAGTTGATTTATTAAAGAAAAAACATTGAGATGAAATATGTAGAAAGGGTAAATATTTATTTGAGATTACAAGTTTAGTATTTGAAGAGTAGCACTTTTGTTAATCAAGAAGCTTGTATAACAAGGTGCTAAAATGTTTATATATGGACAAATCTCATTTGTTGTATACTCAAATGGTTGAAAAGTCAATAAATGTAGACAAAGATCGTTTGAAAATTTAAGTAAATTATGAAGAACTAATTGGTCCTGAAGTACCACAATGTCGTTCAATTAAAGTACAATAATGTACCTTGATAATTATTCATGTTATCATATATTATTATTTTTTATTATTTTAGATATGCAGGTTATTTGTCGGATCCTCAATATTAATGTGCTTGATTGAAGTTTATGATTGAACACATAGAAGAAACTTGTGGTTTGTCTTCCAGAAGAACGAGCAACAATCCTTTATGAATATAATACCATATGCATTGTCAAGTTGAAAGGATATCAGTCAACAAATTTATTCGTGTGATAATATTGCAGACCTTTTCACAAAGTCACTCTCAAGCATAAATTTTGAACAACCGATGTAAAAGATTGACCTTCATAGTCTCAAAGATGATTGTTTGGATGAGGGGGAGATATAAATATATCTTGCACTCTTTTTCCCTTCACCATGGTTTTGTCCCACTGGGTTTTCCTGGTAAGGTTTTTAACGAGGCAGATATATTGGATATTGTACTCTTTTTCCTTCACTAAGATTTTTTTTCTCATTGGGTTTTTTTTTAGTAAGGTTTTAATGAGACATATCCTTCATGGACATCCAAGGGGGAGTGTTATGAATAATATTATTATGGTATGGATGTCCATATTCCCTAGGCTTTATATATTCCTTAACTCCTATGAGTAAATGACTTTATTCATTGGTGTTGCATAGTCCTATGACTATTCATGCACTTGTAACTTACAATGTTTGTGTCCTATAAATATGACCTATTACAATGTAAAGACACATTTGTGAAGAATAATACAAAAGCTTACATCTTAATCTTCAATCTTGTTCTTTATGTCTCATTTTATAACATAAAACAATATATTTTAATACAACTATATAATTTTTTTCTTACAAAAACTACACAATATTACTATTAAATTTATAATTATACTTTTTCGTAAAAAAAAACTATATAATATCTACCAAGTTTAATTTAAATTTATACTGACTTATTTGTCAAATAACTTAAATACTCACCAACTTTGTGTGAAATGTTTTTTTTTTTTGTGTAAATTAGTATTCAATTTTAAATAATATTTTATAAATACGTTAAATCACCATGCTTGGCGCGGGCATCTTACTAGTATATGTAATATTGCACATGTTACACAGACCTTATGAAGAAATTATATTAGATTATGAATTTGTGGGATAATTAATACCCACTATGCACCATTCATGTATGAAATCTACTCTTTTGCTTTTTAGAGTGGTACACAATTTGATTTTAATTTTTATAATTGTAGTATTATTTGAGATAGCAAGACTTTTATTGAGGCATTTCCGAGGATGTAGGCAAGAAGAGGTGTGAATCATACTAATTTCTTGTGTGTTCTTATCACTTCCTTTGTGGTGTGTGTTTAATCTAATATCATAGCTGACTGGGAATTTCCCCTAACATCACTCCATTATTACATGATTAAAGAGCAAGACTCATTTGAGTCAATGTCAAGGCAATTAATTGTTTTTTTGTCTAAAAGAAAATTATGAGAAGAGTTTTAATTACCGATAAAATTTATTTAAAAGCTAAAGTTAATAGGTTGGGATTTTATTGCGGGTGATTTACAAGGGATAACTAGCAAATAGCACACAAATTAGCTCCTTTAAAAAAAACAGACAAACTGGCTAATTGAATATGTAGTTTGTAAAAAAGTTAGCAGTTGAACTAACTTAAAAATATGAAATGATATAAAAAAGTCATGTTTAATTACTAATATTTTTTAATTAATATAGCATAGATAAAATTGAGAGAAAAACGATAAGCTAAATTACAAAGCATGAAGTCACACAACCTAGGCCTTGCTTTAGCTCGACCGCATAAGGCTAAGTAGAGGGACTTGAGAAGCTTTTGAATGAGAAGGATGTCAGAGTGAGAGTGGCAAAAAGAAAGTTGGTGTTGTAGAGGGTAATGAAGTAGGGATATTCATTGATGGAGGGGCGTGTTTTGTCGACGAAGTTTCAGGGACCAATAATATATTGGTGGCATATCTCTAACCTCGAAAGAAAGGGAGTGGAAGTGAGAGAAGGTGAATCGATATAGGTGATGAGCTTTGAAGCCGATATATTTTAAAATGGATGACGTACCGGTATCTGATGTGTTTTCTGTACCAATACTTACCGGATACGTATCACAAGAGTATCCGGCGATTAAATTTTATTTTATTTTTTTAAAAATGATTGTCCGATATGTTTCAGATACTTCGGGGGATAAGCAAGGGCGGCGGTGGAAAACCGATACACGCAGGATATGTGATTTCCTATTATTTTTGGGATATATGTAATTGTCTAAGTAATGATGTTCTCTTTTTGGGACATATCATATATGTAATTGACTAATTGTCGCTTTCTTTATTATCAGTATTACTTATATTTATATTTCTATTGATGTACATTGTCTGTTTTGTCTCTTTTTGTTTTTTGGAACGTTGCTATTGCTGATTGTTATGTGAAGGTTATTTCATTGTTGTGCTTTATCGTTGTGATATGTCTATTTGGTCTAGGTTTTGCATCTGTATTTTTTGCTTTTGAGTTTTAATCCATAGTTTATATTTTGAGTTTCAATATGTAGTTTAAATTTAAATTATTTCATTAAAGTATCTCGACCGTATCGTATCTTGAATTTTGAAATTTTTCCATATCAATGTATCGGTGTCGTATCATATCTATATTGTATAAAATATCTGAGCTTCATCGGTAATAAGTTACATTCAAGTATGAAGGTGTCGAATTCAAATCAGTGGAAGAGAGATGTTATGGCCACGTCAAAAAAATAAAATTATGGCTTTGTTGGGGGACGGGGGTGTTATAAAATGTATAGTTTTCGTTTTTTTTTTCGGTCAACAAATGTATGATTTTAGTTTTAGATCAGGATAAAGTATGCAATTATTTTTTTTAGGCCCATAAGCCATGTTAATGCATGGAAGTTACTGTCTACGCTCCTTTGTTTACTCATAACCACATCCCCCAAGAAAAAAAACCCTTTCCCGAAAGATGTTAGAGAGGGAGAAATGGAAGTGGAGAGAAAATAGGCGGGGAGTTTGAAGAGGAGAATAAATGTGGTTAATACTTGATGGAGGTGGTGTGGTGTTTAGAAGAATAAAGTATTTTGCAACGATTGAATCAAATGAATAATAAATAAATAAAATTAAACAAAAAAGCAATTGAACCAATCACAATCCAGTCCTCAACTCAATCTGATTGAATTAGAATGTTTTATATTTGAGATCATATAAATCGGTTGGTTCTCAATTCAATTAATTGAACCGATCAACTTAGTTTAAACTCTAAACATAAATATTTTGCGTGATAAAAATTAAACAAATAGGACAGGCGTGGGAAGCAAATTTAACAATGACTAATATCTTAAGGATTTTATTTTTTTTCATCCTATGTCATTCTCGCGCGTCCTATAATTTTTACAAAAATACCATTTGTTCGGATTTTAGAGTCCGAACCAAAATAGGGTTCTAAAATCCGAAAAATGTCAAACAACTGAAGGCCAACATAACTGAAAGCCACCCTGAACAAAAATAGGGTGAAACAACCTTCAAATTATACAATCTGAATTTTATTTATACATTATGGAATGTATAATCCGAAGGCTAAAATATGCATTTCGTCCCTGTAAATATGACTCATTTTGCTTTTGGTCCTTGGTAAATTTTTTTTTTAAAAACACCCTTGCAAAATTTTCTGTCTTTTAAAAAAGCCCCTGACCCCACTTAAGTGATGATATGGCATGGTTTTCGCCACGTGGCAGTTGCTGACTGTGCAACTTTTGCCACGTGGTGATGACGTGGCATGCCACATATATAAAAAAATAAAAAATTAATTTTCGGATTTTAATAATTGTTTTTATGCATTTTTGAAATTAAAAAAATGTTTGTGTTTTATAAAAGAATTAAAAATTAATTTTAATTTCAAAATCTAGAAATTCACACAAACTCAAATCAATGATGGGTGCTTAAACCAGTTTCAACAAAGTCCCAAATCAATCCCAATTTAATTTGCTTTGTTGATGAATCATTTGAATCTGTTATTATCCAAATCTTGCACAACACATGTTATAATTTCTTCTCTCAACCAAAGAAAAAGAACTACAAAACCCGTAAAAAAAAAACTCCCAGACAGCAGAAGCATTGAAACAACAAAAAATCTAGATCTGGTAACAGAGTGTTCACCGTTTTTCTGGCGAGTAGCATCGCGACACAATCTTGTTATAAGTTATTCCATACTTTGTTTCTGAAATCTACATCTGTTTTTGTTGTTGTTGATTTTAATTGCATCTGAGTTGTTGTCGGCAACACAATCTTGTTTAGTTTTGATTTCCAGAACTGTGAAGAAGAAGAAAAAGAATAAGAAGATGCGAGGAGAGACAAGGAGGAAGAGATAGTGAACAGAGGAAGAAGAAGAAGAATAATGGCATAAACCCTACTTTTAATCTCCCCCTTTATATTTTCATCTTATAAAATAAGGAAATAAAAATAAAAATAAATCATTTCCTGAATTTTTATTTCATTTCTAATTTTTTAATTCCAGGTAAATGCCATGTGGACAATTTTGTACAATCAGCAAGTGCCACATAAGCGAAAATGTGCCAAATCATCAAGAAAGTGGGCCCAGGGACTATTTTAAAAAACAAAAAATTTTACAGGGACGTTTTTCAAAAGTTTTTTTTTCTGCAGGGACCAAAACCCAAACTCGCCATATTTGCAGGGAGCAAAAGCACATTTTAGCCTAATCCGAAATATCCCCTTTTAAAAAAACGGAAAAAATATCGGAATATTCGGATTGTATATTCCAAAATGTTTGAATATATAAGGTTCACCCAGAACCTAGCAGAAGTTCACCACCTTTATCACCAAACACTCCCTACACATCCAAAAACACACAATTTTGGGCGAAAACGTGATTTGGAGTAGCAATCTGGTCATCAAGAGGCGTTTACAACATCATTTTTGTCCGAATGCAAAGGTAATGTTTATATAAAACCTCCCTCATTCGATTTCTAAGCGCTTTCCTTTTGATCACGTCAATGAATCTGTACTGGCACGTTTCGAAATATAAAATCCGAAAACCAACAATCTGTTTCAGATTGTATAATCCGAACAACACCAATACAAAAACTGCTTGCATTTTCTGACCATGCTTTCACACTGTTTCAGTAATGGATGTTCCCGTTGATGCCTCCAATGAGTTGACACCTGAGATTGAACCACCTATAGTGTTGCAGGTTGTTGCAGTTGAAATTATAGATGATTCCGGAAATGCTAAAGCCGAGGATCCTCCAGCGAAAGTTGACATTCCTTTTGACAGTGCGAAAGTAGAGGATGCTCCTCCGGTTGTTGTACCTCCAGATGTTGTTGTTTCTATTAATCATCGAGAACATTTTACCACCAAACAAAAGTTTGCTACAGGGAACGATTTGTTGGAGTGAGTTCGAGAGGAAGCAAGGAAGCTAAGATTTTCAACCGTTATCGGTAAATCAGATGAAGGTGGCAATGGGAGAAATGCATTTGTTACTGTGATATGTGAAATAAGAGGTTCATATACCGAGTACAAGAAGTTGACGAGACGCAAAATATCTGGTTCAGTTATATGTGAGTGTTCGTTTCGCCTAAGAGGTTATTTGTTGATTGCTGGTGATTGGAGCCTCAAAGTTGGTGACGGTAGACACAACCATGAGATGACAGATGTGTTGAAAGGACATAAAACCGCCGGACGTCTCAAACCCAGACGAAAGCCTATACCTTCGCGAGTTGACAAACTCAAATGTTCCTTCGAGGCAAATTCTTACAAATTTAAGGAAAAGGAACAATAGAACTTCAACTACTATCAAGCATATTTATAATGTTTGTCAGGTATAGGCAGTCCATTAAGGGTACGAGAAAACATGCAACATCTCCTGAAATCATTGGTTGAGAATGAGTATGTGTATCATTGTAGGAAATATCATGAATCTGATGATGTTAGTGATATTTTTTGGCCGCATCCAAATGATATCAGGTTGTTTAACACGTTCTCTACAGTGTTTGTGTTGGATTCCACTTACAAGACCAACAAATACCGTCTTCCGTTGCTTGAGTTTGTTGGTGTCGCTTCTACCGAGTACACATTCTCTATTGCATTTTCTTATATGATGTACGAGAAGGAAGATAACGTTACTTGGACTCTTGAGAAGTGTCGTGATATGTTGCATTCCAAAGATATTTCACCTAAAGTAGTTGTCACAGATCGAGACCATGCTTTGATGAATGTTGTGGATATTGTTTTCCCAGAGGTTACTGCTTTGTTGTGTGAGTATCACATTGAAAGAAATGTTAGAGCAAAGTGTAAGACAGATTGAAAAGTTAATGATCTCAAAGGAAAGGATGAGAAAGAAATCAAGTCAAGTGAAGTGGTGAAGACCACGATGCTTGCATGAGAGGATATTGTGAATTTCGATACAGAGCAAGCATATATTGATAATTGCAACCGGTTCAAAGTTGTATGCGATAAGTTTCCTAAGTTTTTGGAATATGTTGAAAATACAATTTTGGGTCCGGTGAAGGAGAAGGTTGTGAAGTTTTGGGTCAATAAAATCATGCATTTGGGGAATAGTACAACAAACATAGCTGAATTTGCACACAACCGGTTGAAAAAGTATCTGACGAGTAGTATGGGTGATTTAAGTACAAACTGAAACTCCGTTCACAACATGCTAGAGTCACAACATACTCAGATACACACATCCTTCCATATCTCCATGGTCATGCTTAAACATAGGTTCAAAGGAAAGTTGTTGTGGTCTAGGTTGATTAGAAACGTATCAAGGAACACTTTGCATTATCTTGCAAACGAGGCCGATCGAGCAATTGCGGTTGGTAAAGACAAATCTAAGTGTGGTTATTTAATTTTCATCACTTACGAATTGTCGTGCGTGTGTACGATTGCATTGAAGATCAAGAAAAACACCCCCCATCCGTTTGGATGAAATTCACACTCACTGGAAGAGGTTGCGGTTCGAGTATGAAGGTGATCTTAAGGTTAGAAAGAAGACATCTCGCTGTTACCAGAATGAGATTTGCTTCAGGTACTTTTTCCTTAAAACCGTGTTTATTTCTGCTCAGCTTTTTTACATTATGTTATGTACTAGTATGTTTAAGATTATATAATTCGAACTACATTTACATGTATTTAAGATTATATAATCCGAAAAGTTTGCATTTAAGCCCCCATGTAGACGTGCTTAAGATGCATGATCTGGGGTGCTTGATGGTTTTCGGATTATATAATCTGAATCGTGTCTTTCATTTTCGGATTGTATAATCCGAAACCTCACAGACACAGAACAAAATGCAATTTTTTGTAGTTTTTTCCCAGTTTTCTACAACATGCTACCTAACAGTTTTTTTTACACATTGTAGGCCCGGTTCAACGAGGCTGATTACAACATGAAGATCCATATCAAAGAACAATTTTGACAGTTTATTTTGTCATAAACAACCTTTATATGTCCACTGCCAAAAAAGGTCACCACTAAACATATCATTCAGTCGACAAAGCGATCACCTTCGCTGTAGGAACATGTTGACTCCCAGGATCCACATACACAAGCTTCACATACATATTCAACATAGACAAGTAAAAAAAATGCAAGGAAAAGCAACATGGCTCCCAATCCTCCTAAGCCAATTCCAGTTAAAGTCAACATACCACACAAAGACCAAATCCCACCTTTCATGCATGAATTTATTGAAAAGGTGGTGGATGTAGCCGGTGATGGTCATTGTGGGTTTCGTGCAGTTGTGGGCCTATGTAACTTGACTGTTGATGATCACCATATGATCTGTTACCAACTTCAAAAAGAGCTTACCAGTAAAGAAAATGAGCATTATCGACGGTTGATTGGGGCGGATAGGCGATATAAACAAGTCTTAGACGCTTTAAACTTTTCTGGTATTGGTCCTGCACCACCGAATAAGTGGATGATCATGCCGAATATGGGATTTCTCATTGCACAAAGATACAAACATGTGGTTGTTCTACTATCCATTGAGAAAAGGCGATCGAAAACTTTTTTCCCTCTATGCGGTGAACCGTCACACATAGACCGATTGATGTGTCTAGCACATGTGAATGACAACCATTTTATGATGATATATTTGAAGGATGGTTGTCCAATTCCTCCCACTTTCGTGCTATGGAGACGACACCATCGAGATGATGCAAAAAAATGGCTTGATAGATATGTCCACCGGATGGTTGAGTATAATGCAATATGTCGGGCGGCGGGTTATGAGGTAGTAGGAGATGACGAAGATTTGTACATTATTGAAAATCTTGATTCTGAAGAGAATGTTGTTGCTGAGAAGAGAGTTGAAGATGATGTGAAGATTGATAAGTATGAAAGCTTTAATCTTGATGATTGTAACATAGATCTAGGGGTGGATTAGATTAAATGTATATCATTAGTTGAAATGTATATCATTAGGTGAAATGTGTAATGATATAAATTCAACATTTTTTGTATAATGATATGTGTGTGTGTGTGTCTATATATATATATATATATATATATCCTTTACATTATGTTATATATTGCAAAAAATTGTTGAATCCACAAAGACATGCAATGTTGTTGTAGTTCTGTGCAAACTGAATGTTTTCGGATTTTAAAATCCGAAGTGGGTTTCAGATTTTAAAATCCAAGGGATAAACGCATAAGGTGGAAAAAGTAATAGCCATATATTAATCATTTGACCCAAAATTGAAGGCCCATTATGATATGCATAAATATAAATATTGTTTTTTTTTTATATTATGTTTTAGTGAAGTTAAATTAATGAGAGGGAAACGTTCCACACACCTTTTTTTATTAATATTAATATGTCTCTAGAAGAGACATGATTCGAACTCTGAACGTTTGACTCCCCAACTCATTTAATATCTTATCTCAAATTATTAAGCTACCCAACCCTCATAATTTGATCTACTTAATATCACATTATAACTATTTAACAATTTATTAAATAATTTCAATTAGACTTATATGAAACTTTTTAAAAACATAAATACATATTGACTGTTAGATTACATATAGCTACAAATTTCATATTAATATATACTTCCTCTTGTCTTGTATGTAAGCAAAATTAAAAAAAGAACATGCTTTAAGAAAGTTAATTAAGTGTATATTTGGTATCGTGGTGGTATTCCAAAATCACAGTGACCCATGACGATTCTGGCGTACCCACCTTGATATAAACATAAACTTAAGTGCATTAATTGATGAGAAAAAAACATAGTAATAGTCAAGTTCATAAATTAAAGAGAGAATATAGGAATAATATTTTTTTTAAAAGCCTAAAATACAATTAAAGTTGGAAACTACAAAGTTGATTAGTTTTTGATTGAAATGTTTAAAAGTTGATTAGTTTTAGATTAGAAAATCTGCTAACCAAATGTCTCCAATTTTCTGAAAAAATCAAATGTGTCCAAGGAGCTAGAAAGGATCAAGTGTCATCTTAGTCCATACCCTAATGAATTGAAGAGGCTACTAAATACTAATCAAACTTTCCTTTCGTACGCTGGTACTGGTCTTTGGTCACTGGTTTCTTGCTGTATAGCACTATACCTAATAAAGGTGTTACTACATTTTACAAGTTACGGATACAAGAAAAAACTTCAATACAATTTTTTTTCCTCTGCAATTAGTCCGTAAATGTTCATAGAAAAGGATACCAAAATGAGATACAGCTAGCTACCCACCTAACAGGAAAGAACGGATGGATTGAAAACAAAGTTGTACTATAGATTTTGCTATTTACACCCCCTTGGTGTGATAAAGTAACTATTATGAGTACCCTATTAATCAAAGCATATCCATGTCGTTGTGATTTTAGAAATCTTTTTTGCCCAATGCTTCACTGACTTTAACACATTCATGTGTCATCAAGGGCCCCTCCTTTTTTTACTCAGATTCTCATCTGCATAATACTTCATGTTTTATAACAAGTGATTTTCTTATTGAATTTGTCCGTCAATAATTAGAGTTGTCATTTGGACAAAAAATTAGACATCCTATGTCGAACACCGTATAAAATACACTTCGAGCAAGTGCCTTTTTCTCATAACATCATCTGAGGCGAGATAAAATATTAATAAAAAATTGAAACCCTATGTTTATACAATGTCTTGATGTCAAAACTTGTGTCCAAAAAATCATTTCTTGATCAATAATAGTCTATGATCTTTACTACCATGCTGCATTATTAAACCTTAGATATGGCCCCAATACCATGTGATGCCAGGGGAACTCTTTCTTTACATTGCATGGTAGTGTGGTACTGTCTATATTTGGAGCATTTGACCCACCAAAAAAGGCACCAAAATATGTGTTACGGATGGACCAGAAAATGCCATAAATGCCATCTTGGTATTCAAGATTGTGTCCTTTATTAGCCTATCAGCTTAACTACCGTCTGAAATAAGGGCGCAATCACATTCTGACCCTGATATTTGACTTGCATAAGTTAGTCATGATTTTGAATGCTTACTGTATAAGTTTTTCTTAGGGATCACAAACACCACCTGCCCAACGCTTCTGGAGGCTGAAATTCAACACCAAATTGATAAGATGGATTAAAATTAAAATTATTTTTTATCTCTTAATTTAATTGCTCTGAACTGGGCTGTACTGTACTTCCCTTGCAGAATGTACATCTTAAAGAAAATACCTAAGTGTGGTCTAACCCTTTGACATAGCCTAATTGTCATTTGTCAAGAGTCCAAAGTGGATAAGATAAGACATGCAAATATGTTTATAAGGAATGGACAATCATCACATTAGGAGCAAATTTTTATAAATATTGAATTAGATCCAACCCAAATTCTAAGATGTTATTAGCAGGGTCGTCCCAATTAAATTAGAGATTGTTCAAATATTAAAAATAGACCCCTAATAAAAAAAAATTAAAATAAGGCATTCTCTATTACGGGAGTTAGTCAGTCGCGCTTGTCAAATTGTTATCTTTTACTATATATAACTAATAAGTTTGGGTCTTGTAGTAAAAAAAAAAAAGAGTAAGTATTTCGATCCCCCCAAAATTGTGATGTCCAGCGCCGTAGCGCACCTGCACCTGCTATAGTTATGAGTGGATCCGCTGGACACTTGCTCTCAGACCACTCAAATTATGCTCACATTGGATTGAATGAGATGACCTAAACAAGTAAGGGTTGAGTTAGACATAAACCGAATTCGAACACTAACAAAGCAAGAAAACTATACATATACATATCAGCAATTGCAACATTATTATACTGGTTGAGAGAAAGAACGTTAATTAATGAATCATAACAAGAGTGTGACTTCTGTCTGTGTGGTCTGATTTAAATTTATTAGCGGAGTATGTTGATCCACCCTCAAATCTACTTATGTGTATGCAATAATTGTTAATTGACTTTTAATTTACTGCATCCCAAATAATGTCACTAGTTTTCTTGGGTGAAGGGTCTGGTGGTTGCTGGTGTGAAGTTTCTGTCAATTTTAATTTTGCATTTGTCAACATTTGATATTTCTCACCTTCTTCCCTTGCACAGGTCTGCGGTGACTAATAATAGTAAGACTTGTGTTCTTTACTAGTTAGGTTCACACGTCACATAGTAGTAACCCTTCCAATAGGGCCATAGGGGACCAAGGAAGAGTAGACAAAAGATGAAGTTAGCCTTAATAACTAGTCGGTGTAAAACCAAAAAAATACGTTGCAAAGTTGTCAACGGTTCAATTCTTCAGCCAGTTGAGTGAATTGAGGGAAATTGAAGGAGCTGAAGGTGAAGTGATGCAACACTGCTTTTCAAGAAATTTCTAGGTCTCGGTTACATTACTTGAACACTAAAGCAAGTTTTCCAACTTAACTATCCCCTCTATTAATTGTTACATTTGTAAAAAAAAAATTCTCATAAATGTCTCTTCCAATTTTAAATGCAACTTTAATCAATTTTTTTTCTCCAATTGTATGTCTAACTTATATGCATCAGGGGATGCAAGAAAAACTTGATGGTTATAGAAAGAAAGACTTGATTAGTGTGGCAAATTATTTTTTAACTCGCAATACAATACTAAAAAAAATATTATGTTCATCACTCTCAAATTATATTTTTCATTTACGATAATGAGAATACATTAATAATTAATAAAAATAATTAAATAAAAATTTAAATATTTTTTTTTCACTTATTATCTTTTCTTAATACATGCAAAATAGTTTAATACGACAATTATCATAGGATGAAGTAACTAACAAACACTATTTTGTATAAGAAAAATTATTAACACCGCAAATAATATTTACACGACCCAATTTCTAACGATTTCATTGGCCATTACTTCATAATTTCCATCAAAATGCATAGCAAACCAATTTTTTGTTTTCTTAAGGGTTAAAGTTTGGTTGCCAAAACATGATAAATACATCATAGGATATGAAGCTAAATAATAAGATGATAGAAGCAGGATAAGTAGATATTTTTGCATGTGTTTTATATATATTGCTTTTGGCTTCTTAAAAAAGGTAATATTCTTTAAAAAAAAGGTAATATTACTTTTGCCACATATCTTGTTCTTTTTTTATTTTCTTAACAAAATCATATATCTTGTTTTTTGTACACACATCATATGACATCATATAATATACCCTCTTTTCAAAACCATTGCATATATATTTTTTAAATTAAATTTTATAAATTGACATAAAATAATAATAAAAATTGTCAAAAAATAAGATAATAAAAAGATTAAATAAGTAATTAAATAAATTTAGATATCTATCTATTCTCTAATTCTCTAATTATGAAACTTAATGACTAGCAAAAATATGATCTTACCCTATTCTAATTATTTGACTCGTCATCAAAATTATATCATTTTCTGTAATTCTATTGTTTCAACTTCTCTTATTATTTCTCTATTTAAAAACTGCAAATTAAAACAATCTAAAACAAATTCAACCAATTAAAACAAACTTACTCTCAATCAAACAAAATTTCATATAATAGTAACTTACTTTCAAAACAAATTTTCCTATAATGATTTTTTTTTTGTGTAAAGAAAACACTCAGTTTTTACTTCTAAATATCTAGAGTCAAAAACAATCTCCAATAAAAATTGATAATATATTCTCTAATTATGAAACTTTATTGCCAACAAAAAATAGTTATGTCATATTCTAATCATTTGACACCTCATCATTTTTTTCGTGTCTTTTTGTAACAAAAAATCTTTTTTAAAGAGGAGAGAAAACAACTGGTCAAAAAATTGAGGTAATTTAGTAACAAAAAAATCATTTGTTTTGGTCTTATCTTTTTAATTTTAAATGCGTGACTTTAGTTTTTCCTAATACACTATATCATGTTCTCATATTATATTAAGTTTTTATTGAACTAAATCATCACCAACCAACTTTTTTTTTTAAAGAATCACCAACCAACTGATAAGGCAAGAAATGTCACTCTTTATATTATCTCCTTTAAAGATGGGAATTGGGTTTTGTAAATCGATGTGTTTTCATTTTAAAATGATATATAAGTTTATGTTACTTTTAACTTTATTTATTATTTTTTAGAGATTTTTTTAACTTTATTTGTTGAATTCTTTATTACCCATATAGTAGTTATTAATTTCTATAATTTTTTAATCTACAAATGTTTTATGCTGAAAAATGTTTAATTCTTTTTGTCCTCTCATTTTTGGAATACCAGCTGATGATGTTGCCACTTTGGCTTTGTCAATCCATGTATAAATTTCAATCTACCACCAAATGCAAAGTTGGACACATGTCCTTCATTGTAAGAAACTAAAATTATTAAAAAAAATACTTGGAAAAAGTACAAATTATATATTTGACAATACCATAAAATTTAATTTTGATATACTATACATTGTCAACAAATTACAACTAATTGTATATATAATTTTAGAAGTAGTTATGATTGAAGTCAAATATTTTTAATCATAATTGATTGATCTTGTATTTTTTTTTTTACATAATCGGCGTATATGAATTATGTTCAATATTATATAAAAATATTACAAAATACTTTCCCAACCAACAAACACTGGCCATAATGAAAGTAGCCAAGGTGGTGCATCGCTTATATTAGGTTATTATTGAGAAATATGAGATCATGCATGTGATAACCTGGCTAGAAGTGTTGCATATGTTTCCTAGAAAAGAAAAAAAAATGTTGCATATGCGAATATCGATCAATAATGGTTTATTTCCTTTAATTCTAATGGACCCCCTAACCCCCTCCCCCTTGAAAGCTTTGATCTTATTACTAATTAATTATAATTTTCTATTAATATATTTCTTCTCAGCTTCCAATACCACCTTCTCGATAATGTGTGATTTAGTCACATTCATCAACTCAGATGAAGAATCTTGAAGACTTAGCTAGCTAGTCAAATAAAGAAACTTTCTTAACAATGCTTTTAATATAAGGTTTGGTCTTTAAAGGAGCATTTCATCATTAATATTGATTAGGAATAAACTTTATAAAAGTTAATCACGATCATCGCATTACAGGGAAAAGTACTTGTTTGATCTATTAACCATTTACCCACAAACAAACAAACCATTTGACCTTTATTTTTATGTTACTCTCAGCAAAATAATTACAAGATTATGATGTACTTTTTCCCATCTTCCGTGATTTCATTTTCCGGATACGAAATAAATTGGTTTTGTTTCTTTTCGTAAAATTGAAAAAGGAACAACGCATCCATTGATATTATAGTACTATAGTATTAATATTTTTTTGTTGTTGTTGATGAAGACTAGTAATATTTAATCCGCAAGAAGCATCGTGGACGATATTGAGCACGGTCACGTGGTGACAAACTAACAATCTGATAATAGTGCATGTGTACATGATATCTAAACAAGCCATAACCACTCCAGTTAGAGACTTCTAATAATAAAATCCGTTGTGTTTTGTCATCGATATATATTAAAGTCTGTTTGGTAGGTATATAAGTTAACTTTTAGTTTATAGTAGATAATTTGCATGATTAAAAAAGTCCTATTTGGTAACAACATTTTCATCACGGATTTATAGTTTATTTTACGAGTTTATAGTTTATTTTTCAGACGCTATTTTCAATAGCGTTAGAAGTTATAACTTATAGCTTATTGTTTTTTCATTCACTTTTACCTTTATTAATTTATCAAAAAGTCATTCTTACCCTTTTATAATTTAATTGCACTCGTATAAAACTGGACATTTTTGTATTCGAACATTTATACGTTCATTTTTTTAAGGGATTTATATTTTAAATGTTCTTACTTATAAGCTCAAACGTGAATTATAAATAATTATAAATAAATTTATATGCTATCGTTACCCTTATTATTTTATATGCTCAACCTTACAATTTTTTTTGACGTGAGATAATTATACTGAGTAATGCATATACATAGATAATAATATACAAAGGTAAATTTGTCAATATATATACACACACACAAAGGTTAAAAAGTTTTCAATGTTACGTTTATTGTTATTTCACTTGTTCTAAAAACTAGTACCTGTGTTTTCGCATAGGTCACGTAACATTGCGATAATTATATAAAAAATAATTAGATTTTTAATATTGTAAAATATTTATAGATATTAAATAAAAATTATGAGTATTAATGTAATGTTTCTGTTAAATATCTTTCTAGTATATATACAAAAATTTGTTAAATAGTTGAGTAACAACAATTATGGATTTTATTTGCTTATATATGCAAAAACAAATATTTATATAGATATATGAGAACATTGATATGATAAAATTTTAAAAACTCATGATTATTTTCAATATCAAAATTAATGTAGTATTTCTATTAAATAACTTTTTATTTGATATGCAAACGACTATTCAATGTTTGCACCGCACCTATTGTAAATTTTATATACTTATATCTGCACAAACAAATTTTTATATTCATATATGAGAAAGACGATATTAATTTTTTTTGAAAACTCACGACTATTTTCAGAATCAAAATTAATGTAGTGTTTCTATTAAATAATTTTTTATTTTATATGCAAAAGACTGTTCAATGTTTGCACCACACTCGTTGTAGATTTTATGTACTTATATCTTCATAAACAAATTTTTATATACATATATGAGAAAGTCAATATGATAAAAATTTGCAAACTCATGACTATATTCAAAATATTAACATTAATGTAGTGTGTCTATTAAAAAAAATATTTTTTATTTAAAACACAGTTAAATATTTAAACTGCACTCGTTGATGATTTTATATGTTTGTGTATGCAGAATAATTTTTATGTACCGATATGTGTAGTCGATATGATAAAATTTTGAAAACTCGTGACTATTTTCAAAATATCAACATTAATGCAATGTTTCTATTAATTAAATTTTTATTTTATATGCAAAATACCGTTCAAAGTTTGCACTGTTCCCGTTGCAGATTTTAAATGTTTATATATGCAGAAACAAATTTTATATACGTATATGAGAAAGTTGATATGTTAAAATTTTGGAAACTCGTGACTATTTTTAAAATATCAACATTAATATAGTGTTTCTATTAAATAATTTTATATTTAAAACACCTTTAAATATTTAAACTGCACTTGTTGAAGATTTTATATGCTGATATACGCAGACGAAATTTTTTATGTACCGGTATGTGATAGTCAATATGATAAAATTTTGAAAACTCGTGACTATTTTCAAAATATCAACATTAATGCAATGTTTCTATTAATTAAATTTGTATTTTATATGCAAAACATCGTTCAATGTTTGCACCGTTCTCGTTGGAGATTTTAAATGTTTATATCTGCGTAAACAAATTTTATATACATATAGGAGAAAATCGATGTGATAAAATATTGGAAACTCGTGATTATTTTCAATATATAAACATCAATGCAGTGTTTCTATTAAATAAATTTTTACTTTATATGCAAAACATTATTCAATGTTTGCTGGACGAACATAAAATTAAGAAGATCATGGGCTTTAATAAGGATGATTATAAAATTTTGCTGAACTTTGATTTTTATATATTGTTAGTGGATAGTTATCCGTAGAAATTGGTTACACTTGTGATTATATGTAATTAATTTTTAAAAAAACAAATAAATTAGTTTCATAGTTATTTGTGGAAATTAGTTACACTTGTGATTATCCGTAGTTAATTTTTTAAAAAACAAATAAATTAAATTTTGCAAAATGACCGTAATGCACATAAAATTAAGGAGATCATAAGTTTTAATAAGGACGATTATGAAATTTTACTGGACTTCAATTTTTATATATTGTTAGTAGATATCTGCATAAACAAATTTTTATATACATATATGAGACAGTCGATGCGATAAAAACTTGGAAACTCATGACTATATTCAAAATACTAACATTAATGTAGTGTGTCTATTAAAAAAATTATTTTTTATTTAAAACACAGTTAAATATTTAAACCGCACTCGTTGAGGATTTTATATGCTTGTGTATGCAGGATAATTTTTATGTACCGATATGTGATAGTCGATATGATAAAATTTTAAAAACTCGTGATTATCTTCAAAATATCAACATTAATGCAATATTTCTATTAATTAAATTTTTATTTTATATGCAAAATACCGTTTAATGTTTGCACTGTTCCCGTTGCAGATTTTAAATGTTTATATATGCAGAAACAAATTTTATATACGTATATGAGAAAGTCGATATGTTAAAATTTTGAAAACTCGTGCTAGTTTTAAAATATCAACATTAATGTAGTGTTTCTATTAAATAAATTTTTATTTTATATTTAAAACACCTTTAAATATTTAAACTGCACTTGTTGAAGATTTTATATGCTTATATACGCAGAAGAAATTTTTTATGTACCTGTATGTGATAGTCGATAGGATAAAAATTTGAAAACTCGTGACTATTTTCAAAATATCAACATTAATGCAATGTTTCTGTTAATTAAATTTGTATTTTATATGCAAAACATCGATCAATGTTTGCACCGTTCTCGTTGGAGATTTTAAATGTTTATATCTGCATAAACAAATTTTATATAAATACAGGAGAAAATCGATGTGATAAAATATTGGAAACTCGTGATTATTTTCAATATATAAACATCAATGTAGTGTTTCTATTAAATAAATTTTTACTTTATATGCAAAACATTATTCAATGTTTGCTGGACGAACATAAAATTAAGGAGATCATGAGCTTTAATAAGGAGGATTATAAAATTTTGCTGAACTTTGATTTTTATATATTGTTAGTAGATAGTTATCCGTAGAAATTGGTTACACTTGTGATTATCTGTAATTAATTTTTTAAAAAATAAATTAGTTTCATAGTTATCCATGAAAATTAGTTACACTTGTGATTATCCGTAGTTAATTTTTTAAAAACAAATAAATTAAATTTTACAAAATGACCGTTATGCACATAAAATTAAGGAGATCATAAGTTTTAATAAGGATGATTATGAAATTTTACTGTACTTCAATTTTTATATACTGTTAGTAGATAAACTTATTAATTTTTATAAACTATAAACACTTAAACGGAAATAAATATAAAATAAAATTTAAACAAATAAAAATTAATTTAATAATCATATATAAAAGATATATTATATTAATAAATTTAAATTATTAAATTCTAAATGCTTAAATATTAATTGATATTAATTTTGTTTTTTTAATGAATTGATATAAATTTTACTATAAATTAAGGATGTCCTTTTATGTAATTTTACATTTATCAGCTAGTTGAACTGTTGATTTTACCAAACACTTATGTTAGCTTATCAACAATCAATCATAAGTCATCAACTATAAATAGTAGTATTATGCTATCATTTATCAGTTATAAGCTATCAACTAGCTTATCAGCTATCCATTATTTTTACCAAACAAAGCCTTAGTAGATTAGTATGAGTTGTCGTTGGACACAAGAAAGTCTCGTACTCCTTAAAAATAAGGGTGGGTGTGGTTCGATTCACGATGAAAACTAAACTGTTTGTTAAATTCAAAATAATTGAACCGAACTATTTGTATTTCGAATCGAACCAAACTTTATAATGATTTGATTCTATGGTTCTAAACCGAACCATAAATAATTATATAAAAAATCAAAACTTATTTTTCCGAACCGAATAATTTATTTTAACCAAATTGTTATTATTAGTACCGTTGAAAAATATTTAAAAAAACCAATCAAAATCGAATTTTAGAACTTTTTAAAACCGAACCGTACTGTTCAAAACCGAATCAAACTGATAAATCATGAACTGAACTGAATCGAACCAAACAGTTTCTATTCAGTTACAGAATTGTTAGTAATGATTTAGTTTTTTTGGTTCGGTTTAGTTTGATTTAGCAGTTCGGTTGGATTTTTTTTTGTTTTTTTACCCCCTACTTAAAAATATGATCATTCCCCTCAACTTATTTAAAAGTCATCCAATGAATATAACGAATATGAACCCTTCACTTTATGCACAAATAATTCTTAATTTTTGGTTAGTACAAAATTATCTTAAAGAGAAACCTCTAGACAAGGAGTAGATTAAAACGTTTGTCTCACATGTCATAGTCTTGAATTATGCTAAAGAAGTATTATCTGTTTGTATTCAATTTGAGGTTCCACACGTCTTGATTAAATTTAGAGAGAAATACTTCACATCAGATGATGAAACCAAGACTTGTCCAATTCCCATTTTTGTTTGGTCATTATTTCCCTACTTCATTATTTTATATATATTTTCCTACTTGATTCTAATTCCCTTTTCCTTTCACACGACATATTTATTTGATTTCCAATCTTTAAACGTTTAATTGCATTTTTTGGTCTTTATTATAGTAAATGTGATTTGATCTCCCAAATTTTTTAATGTTGTAAATAAGCTAGTTTATCAGACTTCTGTTTCGTTCAAAAAAATTCAAATTCCCCACAAATTTAGTCCGTTAAAGCATTTAAATTTGTATTATGCTTAAAGTATAGCGACTCAAATATTAAATTTACCTTTTTTTAAACACATTTTAAAATCCTCTTAAAATCTTAAATATTTGTATTGTGAATAATACTTTAAAATTTGAAGGTAAAAGAAAATTAGTGGTATATATAGCTAATCTTGTCAAAAAAAGATAAATGGAGGATCTCTAAAAACAAACCGAAAGAGTAAATCCACACAGATAGTCCAATGTAATTGATTGAGTTTATTCTTCGTAAGAAAAATATGATGTTTTTGTAGGAAAAAATGACTTTTTTGAAACATGGAAAAAATGTTAGAAGTTGAAACAAATGAACTATTATGTTTCGTTCCGCAGACCTTGGACTGCATAGATTCACCGTATACATACATAGTAATTTTGATTTGGGGTGGCAAAATGGATGGATTGGATGGATAAGGATTTTGATCATAATAGATGGATCAAAAGAAATCCATTAATCCATTACAATTCACTAATTTTTTTGTTGAAAAAAACCATCCGATCCACCATTAAGTATGTTGATCATCCAATCCATCCATTACTAGAATTTAACGGATGGATTGTCCATCCGATCCATCAAATAAGATGTGTTATTTATTTAATTTGTATTTCATAAATATTTAGTTAATTAATTGATGCCAAAAGTAAAAATATCCAACCTATTTATTCATGTCTAAGCCCAAAACATATTTTATTATCAAGCCCAAACTTGATTTTTTTTCAGCCCAAACAAAATTAAATATATAATAATAGGTGGTGGTGCACAGTTGTTGACCGTCGTTGACCACCCGTTGTCCGGCGTTGATCGGCCGTTGACCATCCGTTGACCACGGTGGTGCTCCGGCTGAATCCCGGCGGCGGTTGACCGGCGCTCCGGCAAGATTACGAAGGTGGGCGGTGGTTCTCCGGTTTTTTTCCTTCAATTGTTTCAGTTTTTTTATAAATTTTTTTGTAAATAAGTTATTTTTATTTTTTTAAATTAACTTGTTTTTATTATTTAAAATGATCCAATGGATTGTTTTTAAAAAAAGATAATCCAATGGACTTTTAAAATAAGGTGGATGGATCAAATCCATCCATTGTTCTAAATGGTTGGATCCAAAACCAATCCATTAACAAAAATTTTGTTTGGTGGATGGATTTTATGCTGGATGGATTAGATGGATATGGATTTGGTGGACCAAGTTGTCACCCCTAATTTTGATGTCAAATACAATGTTTTGTATAATAGACAAATGTTAGTAAAATTAGTGTTAATGTTAGTTTTTTAGATTAAATCCGAGACCTCTTCCTTGATTATTACTCTATTGTTCCTTAGATCACCAACCAAACTATGTATGTGGGACAAGTACGATGTCTCTTAAATTTTTCGTCACCAACACCAAACACACACACAATAAACTCTTCTTGAGAGTAGGGTTTGAGAATGTTTAGGTGGCAAACACTAAACATAAGCAGAGTGCGAGCTCAGAAAATGGAGAAGAAGAATTCAAGCGAAGATGAGAGATCCGCTATTCTACTCCTGGATCGTGCATCCCGAGCAACAAAAATGAAACGTCTCTCGAATCTTCTCGACAACAAAATTCTACAAAACGAATTGTTATGGAGTTAAGAAGCTCTCGAAGAGGAAGAAGACGATAACTAACAAGAAACTAAAATCATCGACAAACTCAACTCCGACTTCGACCAAGACGTAAATCTCTCGCAAACTCGTTCAAAACAATTGATTTCTTAATTAATTGAATTAAGCTAATTATACATTTGCTAAAAAGAAGAAAAAGAAGAAAAATTCATCGTTTTGATCATCGGTCGCCGGTCGGTAGTGGTGGTATGTAACGGTTGACCCAAAAATTGATGCAAAATGAGAGAAGAGTTGAGGGAAGGATAAAGTGCAATCAAGTCTAGCCGTAAGTAAGCTGAGTCATCGACGGTGAGAGACATGCAAAACTCACCCATGCTAGAAGGCACATGAGATATGTAACAGTTGTTTGCGCTAGAAGTCACCTTTTTAAAATATATGAAGTTATAACAGATCAAAAAGTAAGAATAAGAGGCACACATACATATACTCCTTTTGATCACTATTATAAACAAAAAACCATTTTTTTTATTCATTGAATAATTGATGTATATGGTCTATAATATAGATTAAATACATCGATAATTAAATGAATCTAAAATGTAGCTTTTTGCTCATGAGGGAGTACATATACTGATACACACTAACATAAATTGATTTTTTTTATGTTTAAATAACACAAATTTAATAATAAATATTAATGTAGTACTATACTCTGGAAAAAAAAAATTTGTAGTGCTCATTTATGTCAAAGAGCGTCGTGACATGAGGATGATGGACAAAATTTTCTTGGAAATCACTTCAACCGCCTCTGTTATAGAAGTGTCCTACGAATCAAGGTGAACATGTGAACCAAATTATTCAGCTGTTGCATTTCGAAGGTCAATAATTCTGAATTATAGGGCAGCTATAATTCGGTTTTAGATCAGTATAAGCAATAATGTTGGAAAGCATTTTATAATTTGAGTTAAAGCTAACTAGCTTGAGTTATTTGTAAGTTTTAAAAAATCACAGGAGAGTTATATCAAAGAATCCATTTGCTTCCATTTGGATTAATTGGATATGATCATATGTAGTAAAAGACATTAGGTTAAATTTTACAAAATTTATTTGTAACATTTCGATATCATGGAGTTTAGTTGGGTACATTCAATCATCTAACTATTTAATGTCATATCATCATTTTATATTTATTTATTTTAAACAAATTTAAATTTTAAACTAATTTTACTTACGGACACCGGTATCCAACAAATCAAATTTAACCACGAATTTTCCTTATTTTTTTCTATTCTTCAAAATATTCCGACAGATTTTCCATTTTAAAAGAAAAAAATGGATGTGAGAACAAGAGAGGGATATGGCCAATGTTTTATGTACGTATTCTCCAAACCACAAGGGCCTTTATGATATTCTTTGGGCTTTTCTGATGGAGCTAACATTCTTGGTATCCAAGTTAAACTTTAGTGAAATTCTTTTTGCTTTCCAATAAATCATAATTCCATTGTAACTTTCCCACACTTAAAAGAAGGGATCATATTCAGCTAGTTGTTTGATATTGCCATTGATTCAATTTTCAAAAACTAGGGCACATTTCATGTGTCAACTCCAAATATCATAATTGTGTTTCATTGATTGGTAGGGAAACAATTATCAAGCTTGGGTTTCCTCCAAGATGTAAATAGTAGGCATTTGTGTGTTGAGAACGGGATCTTGTGGATGCAACGTGTTCTCTCGTAGATGATCGTTGATTCAATGATGACATATTTCTCTGCTCTGATACCATACAACTTATGAGTGCGTAATAAAATGAGCTTGTAATTTTATTCAACTCATCAGTATTAGAGTATACATACATGCAAGGGGGAAACACAACTTAACCCTCAACAAGCTAATCACAAAATTTGAAACCACCAATACTTAAACCCTAAAGAACTAAACCAAGATTTAACTAACTAAACCATATACTTTTCTCAACAAAAACAATACGACATACTATACTAATAGTAATAGTACAATAAGCAACAATAAATCTCTCATCTTCATTTCAAATAAAACCATACAAGCAAACAGTAAGGTCATTAAATATAAAACTTTTTCAGATCAATTTAACATATGTTTATTTTACTTTATACCAAAAAAATCATTCACCCAAGAAAAAATGCCCTTCCCCCCACTTACGATAATGAAATCAAAATCAAATTTCAAATCAGCATAACTCAACGTTCCCTAGTTGTAATGGACGGTGACCTGGTCCCCAAATACCAACATTAAGATTCGTCACGGTAACATATTTCCATACACACCATCTAACTTTCTTCTTTATCTTTAAGTCTCTACAGTAAAAAAATATCACACAAATTGTGCCCATAACTAAATTGTCTCACCATATGTGACTTTACTATACTAATCTTTATAAACCTAAAAGCATCTCAAATTTCAAAAGATATGTATTCTTTTGCCACTTACCTGACTCAGACGCATTCCAATTTCCACCGTCTGGACCACCCCTTTAACAAAGAAGATTCCAGTAGAAAATCTTATTGAAGCAATGTTCCACATATCCTAAATCACTTCCCAAATTCATCTACAAAAAATTACCAACAAACTAACAAACAAAGCCTTGTGCAACAAGCATCCATCCTACTTGCAAGAAGCCCATATCAACAAGGCTTTTCAAAATTATGCAAGATTCTTACATCTACATAGAGACAACTATACAATAACATCATGAATTTAGAAAAGGCATCAATGTCAAGAATTTATAAAAATAAAAGAATAATAATAATAATAATAAATATAAAAATTCAATAGAATAAAATTTCCAAAAGAGTGAAGAACCCAACAACAAAAAAATGCCACTATCCATGTGGCCATGACATGTACATCCATCCCCTAGGTCATTGTTTTTTAACACTAACTATCCGTTTTTTATTTAATTTTTGGCTGTGACAATTCTGATGAACACATGCATCATGTGATTGTGAAAATCAACCTAAGATAAATAAACCTCAACGGTTGAATTTTTAACAGTGAAACAAACGGGGCAAACACCGAAACGTGTGTCACATTCAGTACAAACACACAAATGTCGACACGGCAACACAACAACCGAAGCAACCCGTTTTCCACACCCTCTACATTTAGGACCCGACCCAACAGCCCTTTCCGGGTCAATATAACCCGACTCCGCATCCTCAGCATGACCCTCAACACCTAAGGCGCACGATAGCCCACATTCATTTTCTCCTCTGTTTTCTGCGCCAACGCTCATCATAGCATGATGCAGTTGTGTTTGAAGAGAAATAGCTGTTGCTTCTTGTTCTTTAGCTTTTGCTAGCCAAAGTTGCGCTTCGGTTCTAAGATGCGCCGCGCGTGCTTCTAACTCAGCGTTTCTGCGAGTGGCTTTTTGTAAATCTATTTCCTTTTCTCTTAATCGACGCGCCACCGTTTCCTCTGCTGTCTTTATTATCTCCCGATAGTTTCTCTGTCTCTTTTCTTCTATTGTCCGTTGTAACTCTTCTCCCTAAAAAAAAAAAAAGACTTTTATTTATTTGGAAATTTGATATTGATTTCAATGACCGACTAATCCAGAGACCAATTCTACTGTAACACAAAAATTGTTAACATATGGAAGAATTGAACCTGAGACCCGAAAGAAAATGAAAGTGTACCTGCGCTTGAAGGAATTGGTCTATTTCATCTTTTTGTTGTTTGATTTGTGAAGCTAAACCATTTGACAATAGAGACAAGAAATGAGAAGAGTGACACCCATGTTGTTGTTGTTGTTGTTGTTGTAGCAATTGTAGTCTTTGATGCTGTTGATCATTAAAGGATAAACCTAAACCTGTAGAAACAATGTTTTGATTCTGTTGTTGTTGTTGTTGATGATTTTGGAGTTGAGTAAGGTCAATAAGATGAGGAGAGTGAGATTGTAAAGAGAATTGATTCATCATATTTTGAGATTGTTGCATAACTCCAGTTTCTCTTCCTCTCTTTCGAGAATTAATACCTATTCAATCAAAAATGATATTTTTTTAGGAATTTGTTGGTTTGATTGGTTTAAATATATATCATGCATTTTTTTTTCTCTTAGAAAAAAAAGAGGTTATGAAACATACATACCTGTAGTGTTGAATAACATTACATTGGATTGATCAGGTTGTGGTTGCAATGAATACTGATCATGTCCTTGTTCTTGACCGTTTTTGTTGTTGAGAAAGAGTACATTGGAAGGGTACTGAGCTTGAACAGCCATTGAATTGAATATAATATAATAGAGAGAAATGGTGTGGGAAATTATAATGGGTAAACAAGAAACAAGGTGGGGAATAGACGAAGGAATTAAAGGAGGTGTACTAGTAATCACAAACCCATAATAAGAATGAAATGAATAAATGAAATGAATGAATGAGAGAGAGAGAGAGAGAGAGAGAGAGATGGCTTTATGTATACCAAACAAATTAAGACGGACTCTTCAATATCAGAGAAGACCAAAATAAAAATAAGAAAAGAAAATGGGGAAGGGAATTCACAATACCAACGCAATGGTGGCACCACCACTAGTAGTACTATCTATGTTTGTTTCTATAGTTCATTGTTTTCACCTACTTTACGTTGTTTTGGAAATAGAGGTTGGAGATAGATACGAATGAGTCCAAGAGAGAGACACCTTATTATTTCTCTTCTTCGCGTGGAGCACCTTTCTTTCTTCTCTTCACAAACAACAACTACTGTCCCCTTCTTTCATTATACCTTTCCTTACATTACACCTATTTTTATTTATGTCAATAATATCTCATCACAATAAATAAATACTATATTCCAAATTTACTTTTATTATTTTTAATCACTTATTTTTCATAAATAATAGTTTTTATTTTACTTTACTACTAAAAGGTTACGTGTATTTTGTGTTAGGTCAATCGATGTAGAACTTTACTCTGGTTAATAAACGGTGGAAATCGTCTTTGAATTAGTCTGTCATTGAATCAAATATAAGTTAAATAAAAATTAGTCGGACTTTAGGTCGAATACGAGTTATAAATAAATGGTTGCTTGGATTAGTGTGTGAATGAAGGAGGCGTTGGTAAATGGGTGATGTATTGTTGTTGTTGTTGTTGGGTTGTGCAGGTTTCTGCCGCTTGCTGGAATTGTTTGTATATATGCCCCATGCGTCTTGTGCCAACTTTGCTTTCTTCACAATCTTTTTTCTTTCCTTGTTTTGCTTTCAATTTTTCTAAATCAGAGGAATATTATTCTTTGTTTTTAGGCACACACATAATACTATGTATATTAAAATAATTGATAATCACTCGATAACCGTATTTGATTTTTTTATTACCGCTTGGATAATTGAGAGGTTCCTGAACTTATCAGAAAAAAGATGCATTCCCACGTGGAAAATAATATTTCTCTATTCATCAAAATCTAATATACTAATATTTTACTAATATTCCCGCTTGGATAGTTTTTTTTTTTTGTGTTTATGTCGTTTGCATCAAGGTTTTTCTTTAAAAATATTTCTATCACGATATCTCCTCGGGGTTTTAAAGGTAAAAATGAACAAAATTTATTTTCTTAATTTGATAGTGTTCTATTATCAAATTATGTAATTTTTTAATCAAATAATAGTTAAGGCAAGCGGAAAGTTTTGATTAACTTTAACAACATTCTTAATACATGTTTGGTAAACTAAGAAATTTGATAAAAACGTCCTTTCTTCTAATTTAGTTAGCTTTTTTTTTTATCTTTTTTTCTTAAATTTATACTAGGTTGAGTGTTCAAGCCTATAATTACAGCTGCATGAATTCTTGTAATAGAAATTGATGAACAAATCAAATCATCCCCGATCTAATTGCACTTTTGTGTGAGCTACATTGATTGATTAATCACGCTTTCTTTTCTAATTTTTTCCTTCTTGGATTGGATTTCACGCATGACTATTTCAATTAGCCAAAAATCTAACGTAGCAAACTATAATCCGATGGGTAACACACATCAGTGATAAGAAGAAACATTCAAACACGACATAATTTAGCTGTAACAAAATTGACTATTTTAACTTTTTCTTAAAAACCAATCAAGACTATTATGGCTTAACATTTTGTATCCGTTTACAAATCAGCAGCTTTTATTTTATTCATTCAAATTCAAATATAAATAAATTGCTTTCGCCCAAAAAAGAAAATATATTTTTAATTATTCTCATTTTTTAAAGTTACAATAAGGTATTGGGAGGAAAAAAGTTAAGATTCTCATTTCTTAATCAGATGTTCCTAAAAAAGGTTACTAATCAAATAAGGAAGAAAAATAATGCATTTTTAATGTAAAATAATGTTACAGTGTTATTCAATGAGAAATAATGATGTTAATATATTATTTATTTATTTTTGCTAAAAAACTCTTGTTTTTATGCAAAAGAATCAAAATAATTTAAAGAATTATTTTGTAACTACGTTTTGAAATTGATGATATGATAAAGAAGAATAAATAATTCTTTTGTAACTACGTTTTGAAACAATAATTTTATGTTCCTATCTATAATTTACTTTTCTTTTGGTTGAAAAGGGAGTGCTGGATTTTATTTAATACTAGTATTTATTTATGCCAAGTAATGTCATCATATTTAATTTCTATGTTTAAACAAACCATAGTAACGTTCGTGAATTCAAATCTCACCAACGAAAATATTAATTTGTTAGTAATTATGAGAACATTTTTTTTTTTAATTTCTTGAAGTAACTATGAGAGCATATTTCACCAGACATCACGCTAATACTATTGCTCCAAACATGCATTTTGTGAAATGTATAAATCCTATGAACATCAACGGTTAAGGAGTAATTGTTGATTTTCACGGGGTAATATTAATACTTCGTGACTTTGAAAGCTTTTATGACATGGGTAGGTTAGCCTAAAAAAACACCACCAAAAAAAGTTAGCCTCAACAAAGAAAAAGGGACATGGGTAGGTCGATTTTCAAGTAACTTAATTAGATAAATTTAAAATGAAGTGAAATTAGGTAGTTTAACTAGTTTGAACTAAAAGATAAAATGTTATAAATTTTATGTTCAAACCGAGATAAATGACTTTAACCTACGCATCTTTTGACCACTACTTTCAACATAAGGAATCAATCGCAACTCTGATACTATTATTGATTCACGATGGAAGTTCAAAGGATCATCAATATTGAACTTTGAACAACCACACAAGTGAGTTGAACGTCATTTTTTAACCAAAAACTTAAGACATTATGTTTATGAGTTTTTTCACTTATATATTATTCAACACCCATTTTACTATTAAATGTGAGGCTTATATCACACTTCCTATCCACATAATCATATATATGGTTTTATATATATGTCTTTTTTTCTCTAGAAGATTCAATTTACTACTCAAACTACTTGGGGTTTACAAATTAAGGTGTTGAAGTGCTAATCCTTGATTTTTTTTTTACTACTCAAAAGGAAGTTTATTATTGATGACCAATTGATTCTATGATCGGTGGTTTAAAATCAGAGACTGGAACGCTGGTTTTTATTTCTTCATTTTTATGTTTAGACTTTAGAATGACACTGGGTTATAGACCGTTTCAATTGGTATTAGGTGTTACCTATATAGATAGACATAAATTAGTTTGAAGGTTATAAAGTAAATCTGTCCCTGTGAGCTTAACTCAGTTGATAGAGACATTGTATAATATATGTAGGGGTTGAAATTCGAACGTCAGACACCCCACTTTTCTACATTTAAATTGTGTGAGCTCCAACCACTAAACTACTTAAAAATAAAAAGTAAATCTACAAAGAAAAGGATTCAGCCATTGAGGGCTGTATTGAGTGATTTTCCTCGAAAATCAAGAAGGAAATCTAACTTTTATTAATGTATGAGTGTGACAAAGAAAGAGAGAAGCCACAAAAAAGAAGGAAAAAAAAAAAGGCAGGCAAAAAAAAGTAGGGAGAGAAAATGTGAAAGAGTGATTGTGTTGCAATCTCTCATGCCCCACGGATAGGTCGGTTAGCTGTCCTTACTATCCCTTCTTCCCACCACGATTCGGCCATTTGAATTCAAACTCTCTTAAACCGAGTCAACTTCAACATTGTTCGAAATTTGATTTGATAATTAATTCAAAGATCTCGGTTTATGGATCAAATAAACTAACCTTATTAAAAATTAAGTTTGGTAGATAATTGAGTTGAATTTAAATTATACTCCCTCCGTCCCAAATTGTATGACGTTTTGTGGCTATTTGCACACGTATAAGCCATAAACTTACTTTATGTGGGAAAGAGATTTAGAGTTTGTTTTACAAAATTGTACTTAATACATGTTGAAAAGATAAATTAAAGAGAATTGAAAAAATATAGGATGAGTAATTAAATAGTTAAGGATATAATAGGAAAAATAATATTAATGTTTCATTGGTATTGTAAATCGACTATTATTGGGACCATTTTTTTCCAAAGCGAACATACAATTTGGGGGACGGAGGGAGTATTTAATTGAATGATTGGTTCACGAGTTGTTCGATCATTATCGTTATATATATATATATATATATATAATATATTATATATATATATATAATGCTTACATGTAACTTTAAAGTATAAGTAGGGTTAAAAATGAGTCGAATCGAATCAAAATGATCTAAGCTCGACTCGATAAAAATCAATTAAGTTCGAAACTTGCCTCGAGTTTGAAACAAACATTTTTTTAGCTCGAGTTCAGTTTGTTTATAGTTCATAAATAGCTTGATTCGATTCGTTAGGTTTATTTTTTTATTTTTTGTTAAAATCACATAATTCAAACGTCATATTTTTTTATTTTTATATCTTTGACCTTTTATTCTTGGGATAATAGTAATTTTGGTTTTTGAATGTGTAACGAGTAATCATAATAGTCCTTGAATGTATCAAAATTCAAATATAGTCCTTGATTGTGCATTATGTTAGTCAAAATAGTCCACGTCATTTAAATAGTTTTTCAATGTTTACAATAACTCTTCTCTTATAGGGACTAATATGACGATAAATAAGTACTTATGGGGATTGATATGACAGTAAATAACTATGTTGGTTATTTGAGGTTGGCTACATTGTTTGGTAAAATCAAAGTGTTCAAGCAATGCGACTCTATGTGTTAAAGAAGTCTTCAGAAGTAAGAAATTGGATTTGAGGAGGTTCAGAAGCTGAAATGGCCTTCAGAAGCAGATTGGACCTTCAGACGCAGTTTTGGCCTTCAGACGCGGAAATGGCCTTCAGACGCACTGTTCAGACGTTGACCAGTGTTGACCTTCAGAAGCTGAACTTCAGAAGCTGGATTTCAGAAGCTGGATTTTTGCATTCTTTGTGATTAATCCTATGCGTATCTTTGGAAGATTTATCAAGGATTTATTTAGGCATTTAGTTTCTAGAAGGCTGATTGATGTGGTGAAGATCTTAAGAAGATTTGCTTCGTGTTTTATGATTGAATTTAACTGTTGAAGGATCTTTGCTTTATTTGATTCAGAAATATTTGTTTCCTTTTCAAGCCTTTCATAATTCAAGCCTTTAACATATGAGTGCTGCTGCTATTGAAGACTACGAGTGAATCATATATCAAAAATCAGAGTTTAAGAGTCTTTGTGTTTTTAGGCTTTATTTGTACAACACTCATATGTTCTCAGTTGGTTTAGATTGTTTGAGTTGTAAATCATTCAAAACTTTTAAGTACGAATGATGTTTTTGTTTTATTGAAGTGTGTCTTCAGAACTGGGTTATTTCAGAAGCTGTTAGTAACTGGGTTGTTACTTGAATAGGAAGTTAGTAGTGTTCTAATACTTAGGTGGTGCTCCTGAGTAGAAATCAGACTAGTGGAGATTAATTGCTTAGGCTGAGAACAGGGGGGTCTGTGTCTGAGTCTTTGGATTAATTCCTATAGTGGATTTCCTTCCTGGATTGGTATCCTCCAGATGTAGGTGGTGTTTACACCGAACTGTGTTAACAAATACTTGTGTTATTTACTTTCTGCACTTTATTTTAGCTGCTTATGAACCTGCATCTTTGTGCTCTGTTTTGCAAACCACCGTGCTCTGTTTTACTGTCTGATCATTAACTGCCAGAATTTCAATTGGCATCAGAGCAGGCACTCTGCCTGTTATTGGGTGAGCTCCAGGGAAGACTTTTCTGGCAATTATGGACAAGGAGGGAGGATATGTCAACAGACCACCTCTGCTGGATGGCACAAATTATGAATATTGGAAGTCTAGAATGTGTGCCTTTCTGAAATCCATTGACAGCAGAACCTGGAAAGCAGTGTTAAAAGGTTGGGATCATCCAATTGTGTTAGATAAAGATGGGAATAAAACTGAAGTGCTGAAACCTGAGGAAGAATGGACAAAGGCTGAAGATGATCTGGCTCTTGGAAACTCCAAAGCCTTGAATGCACTATTCAATGGAGTGGACAAGAACATGTTCAGACTCATCAAGCAGTGTACCATAGCCAAGGATGCCTGGGAAATATTGAAGACCACCCATGAAGGAACCTCAAAGGTGAAGATGTCCAGACTCCAATTACTGACCATTAAATTTGAAAACTTGAAGATGATGGAGGATGAAAATATTCAAGATTTCTATATGGATGTCCTGAATATGGCTAATTCTTTTGAGTCTCTTGGGGAGAAGATGTCAGATGAGAAGATAGTGAGAAAGATACTCAGGTCACTTCCTAGAAGATTTGACATGAAGGTGACAGCTATAGAAGAAGCTCATGACATCTCTACTATGAAGGTTGAGGAGCTGATTGGATCCTTGCTGAATTTTGAAACAGCTTTCTGCAAACAGACTGAGAAGAAAGGGAAAGGAATTGCTTTTGCAGTCAATTCTGAAGCTGATGATCAACAAGAGCTTGACGAGGATGATGATGACTTATCAGAAGCACTTGTGTTGGTGGGGAAACAGTTCAACAAAATTCTGAAACAAGTTGACAGGAAATCCAAATCCAAAGGTCAGAACTTCAGACTCAACAACAATAAACAACAAAGTGATGAGAAAAGCAATCAAGCAAAGGGTGTGTAATGCTTTGAGTGTGAAGGCTATGGACATATCAAGTCAGAATGTCTTACTTTTCTCAAGAAGCAGAAGAAAAACCTAGTTGTTTCTTGGTCAGATGAAGACTCAAAAGGAGAGGTAGAGAGTAAGTCAGCTAAGCATGTTGCTGCTTTTATGGTTTCAGAAGGTCTATCAGAGTCTGAAGCATCATCAGAGACTAAAACTTCATCAGAGTCTGAAGCCAATGATGAAGAATTGGTTTTTGAGGAACCAGCTGTTTCTTATGAAGAATTATATCTCAGAAATCAAGAACTGTGCAAGTTATTAGAGAATCAGAAGGAGACTGTCTTTCAACTTCAGTCTGAAAAGTGTGATCATTTAGGACAGATTTCTGATCTTAAAGATGAGGTGAGTCAACTAAATTCCCAGCTTGAGAACATGAAAAAGCAGGTCAGGATGATGAATACTGCTACTGATGTGCTGGAGGAGATTTTGGAAAATCAGAAACAAGGGAAGCAAAAGGGCTTAGGATTTGTGGATGAGAGTTTGAACTTTAAGCAGAAAAATCCAGTTAAAAAATTTGTTCCTGCTACTGAGACCTATGATCCTATGGTTGGGACATCTAAGATGAAACCTCAGAAGCAAGCTCATAAGCAACCCCAGAAGCAACCTCAGAAGCAACCTCAGAAGTCCAACAAAAAGAAGAGAAATCATCCTTGGGTTTGCCATCATTGTGGAAAGAAGGGGCATATAAAACCATTCTGCTTCAAGCAGTATGGTTATCCTGAGCATTTTCAGTACAGGAGAGTTGAACCTGCTGCAAAAAGAACCAATGTTCAGAAGGTTTGGAAACCTAAATGTAATAGTGTTGGTCTAATGGTTCACACTTCTCAGAAAGCATCATCTAGGAAAGACTGGTACTTTGACAGTGGCTGCTCTAGACACATGACTGGAGTTAGTAAATTTCTGGAAAATATAAGACCTTACACCAGTGGATATGTGACTTTTGGTGATGGAGCAAAAGGTGAGATTCTGGGAATTGGAGACTTAATCAGTGATGGATTACCAAAATTGAATGATGTGTTATTAGTTAAAGGATTAACTTCACTGATCAGTATCAGCCAGTTGTGTGATCAAGACTTGAAGGTGAATTTCAACAAGAAAGAATGTTTGGTAACTGGTCAAGAAGGTGAGGTTCTGATGAAGGGCTGCAGATCAAAAGATAATTACTATTTGTGGATGTCTGAAGAAGAAGACAAAATTTGTCATCAGAAGCCTGAGCATCTAAACATGAAGGGTTTGAAGAAAGTCAAGTCTGTGAAACCCAAAGTTAATGTCAATGAAGACAAAGTTTACAAGGAGCTGAAACATCTTGAACTTCAAATGAATCACTGGATGTCTATGTTAGAGGAAAGCCTAGATGTGAAGAAGAATGTTTCTGTTTGTAATTCTTCAAAAGTTTGTCTGCATGAGGAGTTATAGCAATTACCGCAAGCTGGATGTGAGGAAGATGAAGTACCTGCCAGTTTTGCAAATGATGAGTGTGATCCTGAGTCTGAGTCTGATATTCATTCAGTTTTGAGGATCTGTGTTTCATATTTAGTTTTTGTTCCCTATATGATGGAGTTTTGTCAAAATTTTGTGGCTAAAAAGGGGGAGAAAAACTTGTGTTTAGATTCAGAATGTAGCTGTTCAGAGTGTGTCTTGTTCATAATTCAGACTTTTCAGAAGTGGACTGGTTTGTTCAGAATTCAGAAGCTGACAGAGTTGCTCAGAATTCAGATGCATTACAACAAGAACTGTGAAGATATGCTTGAGGGGGAGTTTCTAACTCAGGGGGAGTGCATGAGTGTTATGTTCCTGAGTGTTGATGTGTTTTCAGTTTCAAAAGACATTTCTCAGAATGTACTGCAGTTCAGAATTTTCAAAATTAATGGGGAGTGTTATTTATGTGCTGAGTTGCAGGGGGAGAGTTGTTTTGAAGCTGGTGTGTGTTGCTGGTTTGTTTGTGAAGCTTCAGGGGGAGTATTCATGAGAAGATCAGAAGCTTTGTTGGTATGTGTACTTCAGAACATCAGAAGTTGGGTTGTGTGCTTCAAGAGTTCAGGATGTGTTTTGTGATCTGTCAGAAGATGAACTGAAGCTGTTTTGATTAGTTTAACATAGCTTGTATCTGCTGCTTACTCTGTGCTATGTTTGATATATGTGGAGTTCTTCAAAGTTAATTATTTTGTGCTGAAATGAAGGACTTGATTTTGTGTTGCATTTGGTTTTAGCCAAAAATTTGCCAAAGGGGGAGATTGTTGGTTATTTGAGGTTGGCTACATTGTTTGGTAAAATCAAAGTGCTCAAGCAATGCGACTCTATGTGTTAAAGATGTCTTCAGAAGCAAGAAATTGGATTTGAGGAGGTTCAGAAGCTGAAATGGCCTTCAGAAGCAGATTGAACCTTCAGACGCAGTTTGGCCTTCAGACGCAGAAATGGACTTCAGACGTTGAACAGTACTTCAGATGCACTGTTCAGACGTTGACCAGTGTTGACCTTCAGAAGCTGAACTTCAGAAGCTGGATTTCAGAAGCTGGATTTTTGCATTCTTTGTGATTAATCCTATGCGTATCTTTGGAAGATTTATCAAGGATTTATTTAGGCATTTAGTTTCTAGAAGGCTGATTGATTTGGTGAAGATCTTAAGAAGATTTGCTTCGTGTTTTATGATTGAATTTAATTGTTGAAGGATCTTTGCTTTATTTGATTCAGAAATATTTGTTTCCTTTTCAAGCCTTTCATAATTCAGAATCATATCAATTGTAGAAGATTGGATTCAGAATTATGTTGCTTGCTGAAGCCTATATAAAGAGATGTGATGCTGCTATTGAAGACTACGAGTGAATCATATATAAAAAATCAGAGTTTAAGAGTCTTTGTGTTTTTAGGCTTTATTTGTACACCACTCATATGTTCTGAGTTGGTTTAGATGGTTTGAGTTGTAAATCATTCAAAACTTTTAAGTACGAATGATGTTTTTGTTTTATTGAAGCGTGTCTTCAGAACTGGGTTATTTCATAAGCTGTTAGTAACTGGGTTGTTACTTGAATAGGAAGTTAGTAGTGTTCTAATACTTAGGTGGTGCTCGTGAGTAGAAATCAGACTAGTGGAGATTGATTGCTTAGGCTAGGAACATGGTGGTCTGTGTCTGAGTCTTTGGATTAATTCCTATAGTGGACTTCCTTCCTGGATTGGTATCCTCCAGATGTAGGTGGTGTTTACACCCAACTGGGTTAACAAATACTTGTGTTATTTACTTTCTGCACTTTATTTTAGCTGCTTCTGAACCTGCATCTTTGTGCTCTGTTTTACTGTCTGATCATTAACTGCCAGAATTTCAAACTATAGTGAGGGATTGATATTACAATATTAATTGAACATTTTAACTCAATGGACTATTTTGATCAACGAAGTGCACAATCAGAGACTATTTTAAATTTTTGATACATTTAGGGACTATATTTGTGACTACTCATTAGACATCCAAGGACCAGAATGACTATTACCCGTGTGTTTTTTAAAAGGCAAAGATTGAATTAAAATTAAGCTAGGACAAGCATAAACTATTTAAAGGATAAACAAGTTCCATTTGAGTGATTTTGAGTTTTGGTGGCATCGATGACTTTGTTTTTATCTCTATCCTAACCAATTATTTTCTCTCATGAAAATAATTTATTTATGGGTCTTGCTAAAAAAAAATTCTAAGGCACTGTTTAAGAAACACACAAAAAGAATTTTTGTCTTAAAAATACAAGTCAAACAAATATAAAAGTCATAACTGCATAATTTTTAATGTAAAAGTTACTGCTTTTAGATGCTTAAACAATACCTTAAAGACACTTGTTAGCATTTTTTTATTTTTATTTTATTAATTCATTTATCATTTTCTCTCATCAAAGTACATGAAAGTCATCTAAGTTTTATTATCAGCCCTAGACACAAGTTAAAGAGTTAAAAAGAGAATTAAAACATAAGTTTTATTGAAAAAATAAATTTTTAAATTTTCAAAATATTGAATGTACAATTTTAAAGACTATATATTTTTGTAACCTGTGATCTAATCTAAGAACACAAGTTAACATTTCTCGAGCCCTTTCATAACTAGGCTATGATAGCTATAGATAGGATAAAATAGTTGAATATGATAGGATAAAGATGTGATATGCTATTGTGTTTTTTTTAAAAGCATCATCTACGACAATTAGTAAAATTAATCCCCTCAAAATAACTAAGATTCTAGTTGATCTCTTTAACAAATATTTTTTTCATACGTACCTACCATTAATTGAACTCTGAACCAAATGATTAAGAGATTCAAGTATTTGTCACTTGTGTCACATTATGCTGGTCTAACTAGTATTATTTTTTAAATGGCAAGTTATCATGTGTTTGATATGAACATTATAATAACCCACTCTCTTTGTCTTAAATTATATTTTGTTTTGGCAAAAACAAATTGTCACATAGTATTTGTCATTTTACAATACTAATAAAATATTAATGTTTTTTCTTTCTCTCATACAATTTATAAAGAATAATTTTGTAAAGTAACACATTATTTCTATTTCTCAAACAAAGTTAAATATACCTACTAATTTGTGTAAAATTGCCAAAGTAACCTATCGTTTGGGATGATGGGAGTAAATAGCATTATATTAATTTATATTGTGTTTGAGATGAACCAATATAACTATTTGTGAAAACAAGAAGACGATTTAATATAATTAGGTAAGATAAATGGCAAAATTCTTAATGTGTTAAGATATATGAAAAAAATTAAAATTAAAATTTATAAATTTCAATTATTTATAATTGCACTACTTTAGTTCTATTTCAATTGATTTTTATTTTATTACAATTTTACAAATTATATTTTTCAAATGATAAGTTACCTATAAATATTTTAAAAAATATTTAATTTTTTTTTATAACCATACTTACATGACATTGTTAATTTGAATAAAAACTCCATTGTATTTTGCATTAAATATATTAGTTTAAAGTGACCAAAATTATGTCCCCGTAACCATGTATATGCCACTTAGCGGAGGCAATGCATTGCAACATATCGTGTTTGAGTTCTAATCTGAAGTTTTTAGAATTACTCATTTATTCATTTTAAGGAGTGATATTTTAGTTGATAGATTACCTAAAAAAACTATATCTATTGAAACTGCACCCCAAAGATCTTTTATTTGCTAATTATGGAGTTAATGGGAGGAGATCCGGGTCAAACGGGTTTGTTTCTTAATACGCAATATGCATCATGCATGTCCATGAAAAACTCAGTTTTTTGTTTTGGCCTTGACGCTAGTAAACTTGTTCTTGGGGTCTGCATTGAGATATATTAATAAGTCATGTATTATTACTATTATAGCTCATCGGTGATCACTTTGCTGGATTTTTCAGATTCCCATATTGGAAAAGCAATTCATCGATATCACCTACTACACAATTTTTTTTTTCTTTTTTATCTGCCTCCTCTGAGCCTAATGTTTCGTATCTTCTACTGCTACATCATTGTCTCGTATTAAAATATATTTAATAAGAATATTTATTTTATTAATAATACTACTAAAGATACTTAAAAAAGATTCACCAGTCTGTTAAAAAAACGTAAGCTAAATTGGCTGTGAGATTTTAATACTCAGCGACAATTCGATAGAGTTTGAATGGAATCAAATCAAAGCAAGGAGGACAGATCATGATTCATGAGTACTGGACTGGTCCATCTGAAAGATAAATAAATATAGATACTATATATATTGATAATATAAAATGGTCCATGAAAAAAATAGGTATGAAATATTAATGGAAATGTCAGTGTAGAATGAGGAAAGTTGGTGATGCTATAATTTAAGAGGCAGCGTGTAATTGTTTGTGATGACTGATGATAATGGCAGTCACAAGGAGTATGAGCTGAGAGCTGACATGCAGCGTGCAGTAGTGAGATAGATAGGAATAGGGAAATAAAAAAGGACTAGACTAGTCAGTTGTAAATAAGGAAAGTTACAAACAACATATCAATCAAAATATGTGGGGAAGTGGTGCTGTGGTGTGGTGGGTGGGTCAATCTCTCTTTAATTTCTATCACACACTCTGTCTGTCACACACATTTGCTTTGCTCTGCTAAAGAATCTGCTCATTTCACCCACCATAGCAATAACCCATCCAAATTTACTCACCAGTCACCACCACTTCTTCATTATAACCAATGTTTGAGAGCTAGATGAGTGCTTTTTAAAGACATGCACTAATTTTGTAAACATAATTATTTTTCTTTCAATGTTTATGGATTGGGGAGATTATTTTTATCAAGTAGGTTTAATTTTCATTTTTTTTATATACAAATAGGGTCACTTTTCTCTACCCAATGTGTAGTCCATTGTATAAACTGATAGCCAATGATAATTTGAAAAAAAATGGATTATTAAAAAATACAATTCTTTTTTTTTCTTGGCTTATTCAAGCCACTGATCCCTTAACTTAATTGTTTCTCAAAATGGTCCTCTAATTTTAATTTGTCTCAAATTGGTCCCCTAAGTTTCCCTCTGTTATATGTTTAAGTCCTTTCTGTTAGTTTCCATGAGAAAACGTTAGCTTATGCCACGCTGGCGTTTGACATGACATTTCTTTTCATTTCCTGGAAACTTAGAGAGAGAAGCTGAAACATAGAGAGGGTGTAACACCCATACTAACTTAAACTAGTATATTAGCATGTGCGTTAAACTGATACTGGATACATTTAAAAATTTTCAATAAAATATTACAACACATCTGAATGAATACAAGTTTACTCGTTGTACAAATAATCCAATACTATTACAATACTTAAACAAATGTCCAAAACGCTCCTGAGCTGGCACACAACGAGCAACTATACTCCATCCAGTATCTCTATGAAGATCTCCATCACGAACCTCTGACTTACCTGTAAACCTGCACCAGAAGGAATGGGATGAGACATAATGTCTCAGTGAGCTCCAGCCCAACCAACTGTTGGCAACCTCAGGGAACCTAGGGTCGCCATGCCTACCTTGGCAATCTTGGGGAATTCCTATGATCGCCAAGTCTCTTATCTATAACTATACCTTTAACTGCCTGTAACTATAACTGTAAACTATCTGTTACTATAACTGTAATCAACCTATATCTGTAAATCTACCTGTAACTATAACTTAGTGATCGAGGGGAAACCTAGGACCACTTTCTGTTAACTGTCTATGACTATAACTGTAACTTTCCTGTAACTGTAACTTTGACTATAACTGTGAAACATAATACATATAAAGTGTTTTATGTTAGCTGTTAGCGTTGAACAAACATTATTATCTGAGTTCATTTTACGGAGTGCATCCGGGTGGAGTAACCCCGAAGTACAACATCCCTATGACCCGGTGAAATTCCTGACAATCAGGCTAACACCGGACTCCACTATGAAACGTGTGGACAACCCTCTCGGAGAAGTCCCATCCGGCGAATCCCGGAGTCTGCTGAACACGCCCTATGACTGTGAAACGTGCGAACACGCCTTTAACTTTGATATTTAATTCTTTAACTTTAATCATATAATAATAATCATATAACATTCAACCTATAACTTATGATTCTTGGCTTATCCTTCTCATAAGCCACCTATTAATTGTTGGCGAACCAACACTATAAGCCTAACTGAAACTTCAAATGCCGAAGCATTCCTATTACTCTTGTATTCTAATCCGAATACATTTATAACCTTGTTTTCCTAAAGTATGTTCTTGACTTATTAAAGTCGTATACATTCCTTAAGAGTCAACAACTCACAAGCAAGGGATCAATCCATTAAATCCTTGTACTCATACTATAATTCTTGTTTTCCTATCAAAGGATTCGACATATCGTTATCATATGTCGTTCTTAGGACTTTCCTATTCATATAGATAATCAAGTAGCAAGGATGATCATCAGAGCATACTTGATTTTCAATGAGTATATGACATTGCATTGAAAATAGAATGTTGTTCAGAAGCAGAAAAAGATAAGAGCTTCTGATCAGAGCACTCTTTGTTCAGACATGACTTGTTCAGTATAAATGGTTCAGTATCAGAGCAAATCTGACTTATTTAAAACAAAAATGTTCAGATCAAGGACCAACTGAAAGGTTATATCAGAGCCTGATACCAAATGAAAGTTTTAATACTGCTGAACTTAGATCAGAACCTGATACCAAAATATGGTTCAGTGCTGATACCAAGATATAGCTTTTGAAATAAGTTCTAAAAACTGAACATGTCTGATACAAATTGAGCATTTGAAAAATGTGTCTGTGCTAAACAGTTTAAAGACAAACTGATACCAATTGAAATTAAAGCAAATTTAGCAGTTGATATCAAAACAGAAAATCACATTTTTAAATTGATGACTTTGGGAGGATTAGAGTATAAACTTTCAAAGCTTTAGTCATCATTGCCCAGGGTTATACTTATCAGATTCTGACCAAACATTAGATTTCTATCGGATTCAGAAGTCAGAAAATCCAGGTTCTGATCCTTCAGACTCTGAAGTTTTTCAGGCTTAACTTTATTCAGACTCTCAGAAGGTGAGTGTCTGATAAGTCTTAGCTTATGATAAACTCAGAATCAAGGTTTTCATTCAGATTCAAGCACATTTTCAAGAGATAAAGTGCATGTTCAGATTCTTTTTAATAAAATTGAATCTTTCTTCTGTTAGGGGTTTTGTGAATATGTCAGCCCATTGATGATCAGTATCAATGAACTGAATATCTAAAACACCCTTCTGAACATAATCTCTTATAAAATGATGTTTTATTTCTATGTGCTTGGCTCTAGAATGCAGAATTGGATTTTTAGACAGACATATTGCAGCAGTATTATCACAATAAATAGGAATATTATCTGCATGAATCTGATAATCCTCTAATTGATGTTTCATCCAGAGCAGTTGTGTGCTACAACTTGCAGCTGAGATGTATTCTGCTTCTGCTGTTGACAAAGCAATGGTTGCTTGTCTCTTGCTGGCCCAGGATATCAGATTCTCACCAAGAAACTGACAGTTTCCACTGGTGGATTTTCTTTCAATCATGTCTCCAGCATAGTCAGCATCACAGAATCCAACTAGCTTATAATTCAGAGATTTCTTATACAGAAGTCCCAAATTAGTTGTTCCTTTCAGATACCTAAAGATTCTCTTGACATCAGTCATATGAGATTCTCTAGGATCTGACTGGAATCTAGCACACAGACATACACTAAATAAAATATCTGGCCTAGAAGCAGTTAAGTATAAAAGAGAACCTATCATACCTCTGTACAGCTTCTGATCTACTTTAGAGCCATTGTCCTCTTTGCTTAAGGTGCAGGTGGGATGCATTGGTGTTGTCATCAGCTTGCAATCATCCAGTTGGAACTTCTTCAGGAGCTCCTTAGTGTATTTGGACTGATGAACATAGACACCATCTTTGCATTGGTTGATTTGAATTCCCAAGAAGAATTTCAGCTCACCCATCATGCTCATTTCAAATTCATCCTGCATTAACTTTGAAAATTCTTTGCAAAGGGAGGCATTAGTAGAACCAAATATGATATCATCAACATATATTTGCACAATTAAGATTTCTTTCTTAACAGTTTTCCTGAAGAGTGTATTCTCAACTTGACCTCTTACAAAATTATTTTTAATCAAAAAGTTGCTTAGTCTTTCATACCAAGCTCTGGGAGCTTGTTTCAGACCATACAAGGACTTCTTAAGTTTAAAAACATAATTTGGATTTTTAACATCTTCAAAACCAGGAGGTTGTTTTACATACACTTCTTCAGAAATTACACCATTTAAGAAAGCACTCTTAACATCCATTTGATATAAGATGATATCATGATTAACAGCATAAGAAAGAAGTAACCTGATTGCTTCCAGTCTTGCAACTGGAGCAAAAGTTTCTGTGTAATCAATTCCTTCTTGCTGGCTGTACCCTTGAGCTACTAATCTAGCCTTGTTTCTGATCACTTCTCCTTGTTCATTGAGCTTGTTCCTGAACACCCATTTTGTTCCAATGATGTTCTTATGATCAGGTCTTGCAACAAGATCCCAGACACCATTCCTTTGAAATTGGTTCAGTTCTTCTTGCATTGCTACAATCCAGCCATCATCAGCAAGTGCTTCATCAGCAGTTGTGGGCTCAATCATGGATAGCAGGCCAAGCATAGACTCATTCTGACTGAATACTGATCTTGTCTTCCTTGGACTGTTCTTGTTTCCAATGATCAACTCCTCAGGGTGTGAAGACTTGTATTTAAATGAGGTTCTGGGTGGATTAGCTTCTGAAGAACCATCAGGGATTTGTTCAGAACCATGCTGGTCTTGATTTGCTTCAGGAGTAGTGTCTTTATCAGAGAGTTTCTCAGATTCTTCATTGTTTTCAGCTTCTGAACCTTCATCAGACTCTGAACTGGGTTCAGCTTCTGAAGGTTCTTCTGAGATTCTGACATCTGCAAAACTCTCAACCAGCTCTGGTATTTCATTACCAGGCTTCTTATCATCAAACCTAATATGTATAGCTTCTTCAACAACATGTGTTTCAGAATTATACACCCTGTATGCCTTAGATCTCTCTGAGTATCCTAAAAAGATACCCTTTTGAGCCTTGGCATCAAATTTCTTTAGGTAGATTTTATTGTTCAGTATGTAACATGTACAACCAAACTGATGAAAATAAGAAATACTTGGTTTTCTTCCTTTAAACAATTCATATGCTGTTTTATTCAGAATGGGTCTGATATAGATCCTGTTCTGAATATAACATGCTGTGTTTACAGCTTCTGCCCAAAAGTACTTAGCAATTTTGGATTCATGGATCATGGTTCTGGCCATTTCTTGTAAAGACCTGTTCTTTCTCTCTACAACTCCATTTTTTTTGTGGAGTTCTAGGAGATGAGAACTCATGGAGAATTCCATGATCTTCACAAAAATTTTCAAAAGGTTCATTTTCAAATTCCCCACCACGATCACTTCTGATTTTTAAAATTTTCAAATCAGTTTCATTTTGTACTTGTTTGCAGAATTTGTAAAACACATCATATGTTTCATTTTTGGTTCTAAGGAATTTAACCCAAGTCCACCTACTGTAATCATCAACAATTACAAGTCCATACTTCTTCCCATGGATTGAAGCTGTTCCAACAGGACCAAACAAATCAATGTGAAGGAGTTCTAAAGGTTTTGAGGTGGAAACAATGTTCTTAGATTTAAAAGAAGTTTTAGAAAATTTTCCAATTTGGCATGCTGAACATAGAGCATCTGAGTGATAATCAATGCTGGGTAGGCCTCTAACCAGCTGTAACTTGCTAAGCTTAGAGATGAGTCTCCAGTTAGCATGTCCCAGCCTTTTGTGCCAAACCCATTTCTCATCACTCACAGACAGAAGGCAAACTACCTTCTGCTGAACCAATTCAGAAAAATTTATTTTGTAAACATTGTTTTTCCTGCTACCTCTGAACACTACAGGCTTATCTTTGTTATTGATTACAGTACATGTGTTCTTATTAAACAGGACTTCATAATTACTGTCACATAATTGACTTATGCTAAGTAAATTATGTCTAAGACCATCTACCAGCCAAACATTATCAATGTACAGGGAAGAATTACCTATCTTACCAGTACCAATGATCTTTCCTTTCTGACTTCCTCCAAACCCCACAGTTCCTCCCTCTTTCAGAGTCAGGGTTTGGAACATAGACTTGTCCCCTGTCATATGATGCGAGCATCCACTGTCCAGGTACCAGGACCTTTCCTTTTCTCTGGATGACAAGCATATCTGCAATTGAAATGATCTCAGACTTAGGTACCCAGATTTTCATGGGTCCTTTGGGGTTAGTCCTAAAAGGTTTTGGCTTTTTCATCTTGTGTCTGAAGTTATGATATTCAGACTTGTTCTGATACTTAGGATATGAATCCTTATATCTTGAATAAGTCTGAGTTTCAGAACCTGAGTTCTTCAGAACCTGAGTTCTCAAAGGTTTGGACTCAGATTTCTTCAGAACCTGAGACTTGAAGGTCTTTGGTTCTGATTTGTTTAGAGTCTGAACCATTGAGCACTTTGGTTCTGATCTCTTCAGAATTCTAACTCTGCCAGCTTCAGGCACAAGGTAAGCTTCGGTTTTGCCTTTCTTAAAATGATTAGAAGCAGAAAACTGGTTGGTTTGCTTTTGCTTGCATTGCTCAACATTCTGAGATTGAAAATGTTTTGTTTTGACTGGTTTAATAGATTTTGAAGTTTTAATAAACTCAGTCTTAGAAAAATTTGAATTTGAATTATTCCGATTCTGAGACTTACTAGTTCCAAGTTCTGAACTCTTCAGATTCTGAACATTTTCAAGTTCAGAGTCTGATTTCCTCTTACTCTTAGGCTTAGGACCTTTTGGCTTAGATTTAGGCCAGGTTTTAACATCTGCCTTCATCTTACCCTTAGGTTAAGAAGCTTCAGAGTCTGAGCTGTTCAGAACTTCAGACTCAGTCTCAGTTTCTGACATTTTCAACTTCTCAGAGTTATCAGAAGCAGGCACAAAGCATATACCATTGCCTTTTAAAATATTTTCAGAACAGGAAGGTGAGTTTAATTCATTTGAAGGTTTGAATGAATCATAGTCAATGCCTTCACCTTTGTTTCTGATCATATTATACATCATAGAGGCAATTTTAGTTATATTGAATCCAGTTAAAATGAAATCCTGAAGAGCTATTTCATGTTCATTAGGAACCTCTTCAGATTTCTTATGAGCCTCTTTTCTGAGTTCTTCAACTTCTTCATCATATTCAAATATTTGATTCTGAAGTTTAAGATTTTCCTCAGACAGCAAGTTAGTTTTATTTTTCAAAGATTTTATTTCTCCTAACTTGCTTTTAAGATGACTCATAAGATCATTAACTGTTTCAATTAATTCAGATCTAGTGAGTTCAGAATATACCTCATCCTCTTCATCTGAATCTGAACAGGATTCTGCATCAGAAAATGCAGTTGCCATTAAAGCTAGGTTTGCTTCCTCTTCATCAGATTCAGACTCATTGTCTAGATCATCCCATGTTGCCATGAGACTCTTTTTAAGCTTGTTTCTGAAGTTACTAGACTTTGAGCTGGGTTTCTTTGCTTTCTCTTTAGACTTTTCCTTCTGAAGATCAGGACAGTCAGCAATGAAGTGCCCAGGCTTCTTGCAGTTGTAACAGCTTTCCTTCTGGTTATCCCTCTTTGAACCAGATCCTCTAAAGTTACTGCTTCTGTTAGAGAATTTTTTCTTTCTATTGATTAGATACTGAATTCTTTTAGAAAGCATTGCAAGCTCATCAGCATCTGAATCTTCATCAGAATTTCCTTCAGGAAATTCTTCTTCAGATTCAATAGCTTTCAAAGCTTTAGCAGGCTTTCTTTTAGATTTCAAAGCTAATGATTTTGATTCTTTAACAGACTCATCCTCATTGAGTCCCAATTCATGCACCTTGAGGGAGCTTATAAGATCCTCAATACTTAAAGTATTCAGATCCTTAGCTTCCTCAATATCAGTCACTTTAGGTCTCCATTTGGATGGCAGACTTCTTAAGAGTTTGTTCACATGATCAGCTGTGGTATAACTCTTCTTCAGAATCTGAAGTCCAGAAACCAGAGTCTGAAATCTTGAGAACATTGTCTCAATATTTTCATCCTCTTTCATTCTGAACAGTTCATATTGCTGAACAAGAATGTTTGCCTTAGCTTATCTAACCTTTTTGTTACCTTCATAGTTAGAGCAGAGGGATGTGAATATTGCTTTGGCTGTTGACTTGTCACTCAGCTTCTGATATTCATTGTGAGGTAATGAATCCACAATGATACCTCTGACACTATGATGCTTCCTATAGATCTTTCTTTCTGCATCACTTAGAGCTCTTCTGTTGACAGCAACACCTTCTTCATCAACTGGAATTGTGATTCCATCTTCTATGATGTCCCATAGAGAATCATCAATACCAATGATATGGTTGTACATTTTACTCTTCCACCATGAGAACTTCTCAGGATCACCAGTAAACATTGGAGGTTTATTGTGTGACCTGGATTTTCTCTCATCAGTGCCATAATCATACTGTACAGAAGTATGTCTAGGAGGAGGAGGATGAGGAGGTGAATCTTCATTATCAGATGACATGTTTTTCTCAGGATCCTACTGACACACTGTTAAGTGTTAATATCAGAACCGGAGCTCTGATACGAACTGAAGGTGAGAAAAACACACACAAGAAGGGGGGTTGAATTGTGTGACTCAAAAACTTGGTTCTTTTCTTCTAAAAACTTAAGATTAGTTCAGAAACAGGTTCTGAACTATTTTCAAAGAGTGTTTGCAGCGGATTAATCAAGTAAATAGAAAAGGGAAGAAAGACACACAAAGATTTATACTGGTTCCTTCTCAATGTGAGAAGTAGTCCAGTCCCCTTGTTTTCCAACAAGAGATTTCCACTATAATCAGCTGATTACAAATGCTCAACCACTAAGGAAGAGACTTCCAGTTGCTCAACCACCAAGGAAGAGGCTTCCAATTGCTCAACCACAAAGGACGAGACTTCTAATGCTCAAGACACCAAGTCAAGAGGCTTCCCAATGCTCAAGACACTAAGTCAAGAGACTTCTGACTCAGACCACAAAGGAATGAGGTTACAATTGCTCAGTATACAGACTGAGACTTAGGGACCAAACTGAATCACAAAGAAAAGAGTTTGGGTTAAACACTTGATAAAATATCAGAGGTGTTCTCTTAATACAACACAGGTTAAGACTCTTAACCTTAAGAAATTCTAAGTTACAAAGACTAAAAGAATTTCTAAGAGATTTTGAACTTGACAGCAAAACAGAGTACAGGTTCAGCAATTTAGTTTCAAGAGTCTTAGCTGATTTCTTCTTCAAATCTTCTTCCTTTTATAGAGGAAATTAGAGCTGTTGAAGATTTGCAGAGATTAGGAAAAGAGCCGTTGCAAGTTGAGAGCTACCATAGCTGCAATTGTGTGCTGAACTTTTTCCATAAAACAGAGCAGCAGCCATTTTTGAATTAGCCTACCTTAAAAGCTGGGGAATGTTTGAGTCAGGGAGACAACTGTTCCATTGGGTTGCTCTGACACATCCAGGCATTAAATGCGCACAGTACCATGTTGCTTTCCATGCCACATCAGCCTTCAGAAGCTTCTGCGTGAACAGTACATCAGAAGCACACCTTCAGACTCAGACTTCAGAAGCAGGTCTTCAGACGTTGACTTTTGTTGACTTCCATCAGAAGCTGCCTTCAGACTCAGACTTCAGAAGCTGCCTTCAGACGCAGGCTTCAGACTCAGACTTCAGAAGCATCACTTCAGGAGCACTCTTCAGAAGCACCACTTCAGGACCACTTCAGAAGCACCCAGTTTTCTTCCAGCTTTGCAACTTGCTTCTTAGCTTTCCTTTCTTGCTCTAAGCTTGTTCTTTCATAACCATTATCAATTTTCAATCATTAAACACGTGGTTCTGAAATCACTTGAACAAAGCATTAGCAAATAACCAATTTTATATTTAACACTTTTGTTATCATCAAAACCATAAAGAGAGATATGTTTACACATAATGTTTCAACAATCTCCCCCTTAATTCAGAAGAGAGTTGTTTAACACATTTTGTTCCAACAGATTTTTGGTCCTATTTTGAAGTCTTAGGTAAGTTGAGAGAGTTAGGTTACCCAATGATAAGTAGCCTTTGGTATTATGACCCAGCCTTAGTTGATGAGATGATACCATTTAGGGATGATGCTGGTGCTAGAAGGATGAAAAACATATCCCTGATGTATGGAGCTGTCCATCTTTATGTTGTGCACCCTTTGTACAAACCTGATATAGTTGATATGGACCCATTAATAGAATATCCTATCCTTGCCCCTTATAATAATGAGAATGAAAATGTTGTGGGTCCCATAGAAGAAGAAAATGTTGTACACCCACCAGAGGAAAATGTTGTAGACCCACCAGAGGAAAATGTTGTAGGGCCCACAGAAGAAAAGAATATTGGTGGAGGGCCCACAGAAGAAGAAGAAGAGAATGTTGGTTGTGGGGTTACTACTGAAGGAGAAAATGTGGTAGTGTCTGAAAATAGGCCTAGTTTGGATTTAAATGAGCAAGGCCCAACTGTGGAAGAAAATGTTAGTGAACAGAATGATGGTGGACTTAAGGAGAATGGTGTTGGACTGAATGGGTTTGAAGATGTGGAAAATGAAGGTGCTGACTGGGTTGAGGTGAGCCAAGAAAGTGCTTTAGATATTAACTTTGATGACTCAGAGGAAGAGGTAGGTTTAGAGGACAATTTTGGGGTTGATGTTGGTGAGCAACAATTTGATGAAAATGACTTAAATGATGAGTTAAATGATGTACCAATCAAAGATGTTATAAATGAATGTGAGGAGGTTGTTAATGGAAAAGGAAAAGAAGCTGAAAAGGGGAAGGGGAAAGAAGCTGCCTAGGGGAAGGGGAAAGAAGCTGACAAGGGGAAAGGGAAGAGAAAACAAGCTGACAAGGGGAAGGGGAAAGAACCTGTTAAGCCTAGAAAGAAGAGGGGAAGAAAGAAAAAACAGCCAATAGTTGATAATGTAGAACAACCTGTATTTGAGGATGAAATGTTGGCAGATCTTGTGAATAATGTGGAAAAAGAAGGACAATCAAGCATATTGAGGGAAAAAGGTTTGAGTGATGTTGAAGACTATGACAGTGATGAGTTGGAGAGTGGTTGTGATAGTGATGACAATGATGTGGGAAAGAACAAATATCCAGCTTTTAAACAACCATATAAGATGTTTGATTACAAGTAGGAAGTTGGGACATATTTTGCTTCAAAGTCTGATTTTCAAGAAGGGATTAGAACATATACTATACACTCAGGGAGGGCCTTAAATTTTAAGAAAAATGACATGAGGAGAATGAGAGTGATCTGCAAACCTGGTTGTGATTGGGAGTTGTACTGTGCAAAAATACCAGATGAAGAAACCTGGCAGCTGAGAAAAATAGGTCCTGATCATAGTTGCAGTAGGGAATACAATGTTAAAATGCTGAATTCCAAATGGCTGGGGAACAAATTGCATTCAAGGGTTAGGGAATCCAGATTACAAAATAACATCTATTATTGAGAGGACACGACAGAAGTGGAATGTTGGAATTAACAGGAATAAAGCATACATGGCTAGGAGTATTACAATTGATGCTGTTGATGGGTCTTTTAGGGAGCAGTACACAAGAATATATGATTATTGCCATGAGCTCTTAAGATCAAATGTTGGTTCTACAGTTAGGTGAGTACTATACCTTTTGAAGGAACTGAAGAAGCTCTTGCCCAACCTGATGTGATCATGTGTCCACATTTTCAGAGACTTTATGTCTGTTTTAAGGGATGTAGGGAAAACTTCTTCAAATGCAGACCCATAATTGGACTTGATGGTTGTTTCCTCAAAGGTTACTATGGTGGACAGTTGTTGGCTGCTATTGGCACAAATCCTAATGATCAGATGCTTCCTATTGCATATGCAGTTGTGGAGGGGGAGACCAAAGATTCTTGGAAATGGTTCTTAGACCTTCTTATTAATGACCTGGGTGGCCCTAGACTGTGCAAGACATATACCTTCATAAGTGATCAGCAAAAGGTAATTTTACAATATTTATCTTTTTAATTTAATATGTTATTTCACATTACATATTCTGTCAATATTAATTTAATTCAATTTAAGACTCCCTGTCAATTAATTTCATTCAATTTAAGACTCCATGTTAATTAATTTCATTCAATTTAACATGTATTTTAATTTAGGGACTTTTGCCTGCTATGGATGAATTGTTGCCAGAAATGGAACATAGGTTTTGTGTCAGGCACCTATATAACAACTTCAGAAAAAAAACATCTTGGGAAAAAACTCAAGGAATTGATGTGGAGGGCTGCAAAGGCCACTTATTCAAATGCATGGGAAAAGGCTATGAAAGAGATAAAGGATATAAGTCAACCATCATTCAATTACCTAGTTCAAATTCATCCAAAGCATTGGAGCAAGGCTTTCTTCAAAACTGGTTCACATTGTGATACATTAGTGAACAATATGTCAGAATCTTTTAACTCTGTGATTGTTGTGCCTAGGACCAAACCAGTTGTCACTATGCTGGAAGAAATTAGGGTGTATCTTATGCAAAGATGGGAAAACAATAGGCATAAAATATCAAGGTATGAGGCTGGTGTTTTACCCAACATTAAGAAGAGACTTGATAGAGTCATTTTACACTAACAACTGGCTTGCGAGGTTTGTTTCTGTACTCACTAATTATGTTAAAATTTATCTTGTTTCTTGCCTTATACTGATTGTGGATGTCTGTTTTCATTATGAATCTTAGGCGTGCTAGTGAGTTTGACTTCGAGGTTACTCACATTGCATCAAGTCTGGATTATTTTTCTGTTAATCTGCAAAGAAAGGTATGTTCTTGCAGGAAATGGGCATTGACAGGTCTGCCATGTTGTCATGCCATTTCTTGTATGAAAAACCAAAATTTGGAAATTGCTGACTTTGTCCCAGATTACTATAAGAAGGATCAATATGCAGTCTGTTATAGTAGTATCATATATCCCACAAATGGTCAAGATTTATGGGCCAGGATTGAATTTGGTGATCTCCAACCACCTCCCATAAAAAGGCAACCAGGGAGGCCAAAGAAGAAGAGAAGGTTAGAAACTTGTGAGATAAAAAAAGATGACAATCAAATGAGAAGGGCAACATATGGAAACAAGTGCAGCAGATGCAAGAAGGATGGTCATAACAAGGCCACTTGCCCACTTTCACCTCCACCACCACCACCACTACCACCACCACCACCACCAACAATAGACAACAATTCTGCTGCAACTCAGTCCAATTCTGTTCCTCAACAAGCCTCTGCTCCTCAACAAGTCTCTGCTCCAGTTGCTACAGCCCAGAACAACCTTACTGCTCAACAAGCCTCTACTCAGTCCAATTCTGCTCCAGTTGCTACAGCCCAGAACAACCTTGCTGCTCAACAAGCCTCAACTCAGTCCAACACAACTACTCAACAAGCATCATCTGCAACCCAACAGTCCAAGACTAGGAAAAGAAATGCTAAGGATAAAGTTTCATCTTCACAACCCCCACTAGCTCAAAATCCAAAGCAGAAATCAAAGAAGGATGTTTTACCATCCTCACAGCCTAATTGAGTTGATGTATTATGATATTTTGATGTAATGGTTATGCTTTAGGCTTATGGTTTAGGTATTTTGATATAATGTGTTGCAAAACTATGTATTTTGGTATTTTTGGTATTTTGTTTTGGCATAACTATGTACTCTTGGCCAACTTTTGGTGTAATGTTATGTTACAGAATTTCCATAATTCAGGTCATTCGAATCAATAGCAATTTCTTTAATTCAGGCCATTCGAATCAATAACATTTAGGCAGAATTTAGGCCATTCCATAATTGATAATTCAGGCCATTCCAGAATTTAGAGAATTATCAATAGCAACTTATCAATAGCAATTTCTAGCTTTTAATTGTTACAGGCTTACAGTAAAAATTTGAACAGAATTAAAGAATTTCCTTTCATTAATTTCAACTTCTCAACAGCAATAGCAACTTATCAATAACAATAGTAACTTATCAATATCAACTTCTACTTTGGACAGAATTAAAGAATTTGAACAAAGTTGATCACATTTAAACCAACAACATCAATTTCTTTTCATTAATTTCAAAACCATTACAACAATTCATCATAATCAAAACACATTACAACAATGGCTTATAATCCAGACCATTACAACAATTACTACTTCAAATAAAATCCATTCCATGATGTGCTCTTGCACATTAACACTGTCCCTAATATCAACATCACCCCAAAGCATATCAAACCAAAAACTAGAGACATTCTCAACAATTTTTTTGAATTTTCTAGCTCAATCTTCAACTTTTTATTCTTTTTCTTCTGCTCTTCAATCTTAATATCCCTTTCATCAATAACATCATCATCCAGTAACTTAAAGAAACTACACCCTTTGTCATATGAATTTTGTAGTTCTTACAACCCCAAAAATTTTTCCCACAGTGGGGTTACTCATATCAGCCATCATTCGAATTACAGCTTGTTCTCCACACCAACATTCCCTATTTGATCTCCTTCTCAAACTAGATCCAACTTGTCATACCCCAATTTTTGACCTAAAATTTATTTTTTACTCGTCTTTTTAGTTCGGAATTTTTCGTCGTCTCAGACGAAATTTCGACAGAAAGGTATTTTAAAATACCTCATTTTTTTTAATTTCGTCCGGGTCCGTCTTTTTGTTTTATTATTTTTTTTATTATTTTTATTTTTATTCTTTTAAATGTTTTATTGTTATTTTATTTAGTACTATTATTTCTTTTTTTAGTTGCCTTTTTAATTTTTACAGCTGACTTTTTTTTTTAGAGGAGACTTTGTTTACTATTTATTGTGTTTTAATTTGTAACTTATTTGTTTTTATTGAGTGTTATTGCCACTTATTTTGTCAACCTTGTCCTTTATTGAGTATTAGTGTTGACAATTAGTATTTTAAAAGGATCATCAGGAACCATTACGGGGAGGGAACCAAGAACACAGAATCAAAAAAATTCAAAAGGCCATTTTCATAAAACACAACCAAGCACAATCAGCAACAACCACACACACACACTATCACAACCGCACACACACTATCACAGCCGTGTTTCCTCCTTCAACCACCACCACAAAGCAAAGCCAAAACCTACCCTCAACAACCCACACAACCTCCATACTCACCCATCCAGTCGCAACACCCATCCAAATCTCCCTCAACTCACGGCAACTCCCTCCCAAACCACCCACGGCCTCCACTCACAAAACCATCCTCACACAACCACCAACAACCGCCGCGGCCAACCCTCCAAACACAAACAAAACCGCACCAACACCACCAACACCGTAAACCACCTCACAAACACAAACAAAACCACACACACGCACACCGTACCGTACTCAAACAACCCAAGGCCGAACCAAAAATTCAGAAAACAAAGGTAGTTTTCATTTTTTTTAACTTAGATCTAGGGATTTTAAAAAGGGATTTGAAAAATATAGGTGGATTTTTGGAAAGAGGGGGAGAAAAGGAATCAAAAAACGTAATTTTTTTTTTTAAAAAAAAAGGGGTTGTCTCCTCCGGCGCGGTGGCGCCGCCACCTTGGCCGGCTAACCACCGTGTCGGAGTATGTTCCGGCCAGTGTTCTTATTTCAGAGAAGAGAGGGAGAGGAGAGGAGAAGAAAGAGAAAGTCTTTTGTAAAATGAGGAAAAAACTGTGTGCTTGATATATATATGGACACTGAACCGGTTCGGTTCTCTCAGACCGAACCGGTCCGGTTTTTCTTTGTTCCTCAGGCCCAGTACACGGCCCAGTGTTCTTTCTGGCTTTCTTCTCCCCTTTACTTCCTGAAACCCCCCTTTTCCTCCCTGCACCCCTTTTTCTTTTATTTCTTTCTTCTTTGATTTTCATTTCTTTTTTTTTTGCATTTAGTTTTTAGTCTTTATTTATTGTCATGCATTTTATTGCTTTTATTTTTTAGCACATCATGCATTTTTATCTTTATTTATTTTCCTTTTATTTCACGCATTTTCATTTTAGTTTTATTCTAGCATATTTATTTTCATGCATTCGCAATTTTGTTTTTTCCTTGTTTATCATTTTGTCATTTTTATTTCATTGTATTAGAATGTACTTAGGACCAATGTAAAAAAAATAAATGAGAATATGCACTGACACTCACACTCTATTTATTTTATTTTATGTCTTTTTTTTATTTTATTTCGCTTTACAAAAGAAAAAAAAAACAAAAAATATTAGGTTAGTTTAATTTCAAAAGGGTTTCGTGGTGATCCAACGTCACCACGGAATTTCCTCGCGTTTAGCTTTTAGTTACTATTTTCAGTCTTGGTTAATTAAAAATAAAAACAACAAAAACATGCAAATAATCAAAAAATCACAAAAAATCTTTTCTTAAACAAACCTTGATTTTCAATCAAGTGCCCTTTTTTCTCTTTTATTTTCTTTAAATAATCATTAATCTATTTTAATAACATTTAAATCCTTTTCAAAAATTAAAAAACATAAACCAATCTTATTTTGCCACTTGGCCTTTATTTTATCTTTAAACTTTTTTTAAAACAAATAAAAAACACAAAACAAATCAAAAGGCATTTTTACCCCAAACTACGAGGTTTTGATCCCTCACGGGTACGTAGGCAGAGGACCCTGTCCTTCCAAATCATAAAAAATACAATAAAAAAAAACATTTTTATTTTTTCTCACTATTCTAATTCATTCTTTTCTTTCTAAAAAAAATAAGCAAGTTATAGCCAAAATAAATAAATAAAATCAAGAGGTTCTCGTAGAGTACTACGAACGTTTCGGTGCTAACACCTTCCCTAAACGTAACTAACCCCCGAACCCTAATTTTTAAAAATGTGGTAATTTAGAACTTTTTTCCACTTTTCATTTAAAAAATTAAAAGTTCAGTCGTGAAATAAAATTAGTGAGTCAACGCTAATCAATAGCTTGATCTCCAAAAGTCACCGCGACACAACTGAACCAAATGACTGCTCCTGTACCCATGCTCGTATTTGGCTTTTTGATGAATGGTTAGACATGATTGACAAAGAGGTTTTTAAAAAGAAGAATAAGAACAAGAGATCGAAATTTTGGTGAAGAAGAAGAAGCTCAATTTTGGTGGTGGAAGAAGGGAGGAATTGTAACATGAACTCTAATTTCACTAACAACCTCCAATTTATAGTGTTGAATCATATTTGCCACCTAAACCATTTAATTGCCATGTCAAACGCCAGCGTGGCATAAGTTAACGTTTTCTCATGGAAACTAACAGAAATGACTTAAACATGTAACAGAGGGAAACTTAGGGGACCAATTTGAGACAAATTAAAGTTAGGGGACCATTTTGAGACAAACAATTAAGTTAAGGGACCAGTGGCTTGAATAAGCTTTTTTTTTTATAATTTATGACTATATATATATATATATATTTTTTTTTTATAATTTATGACTATATGAATTTAATATTTCAAAATTAGATAATTATAAGTGGAAAATTCTTGTTTACCTATCAATAAAAGATGGGTAATACTACGCATGTTGAGTTGGCCCAATCAAAACAATGTATTTATATAACATTAAAAATAATAGAAAACAAACAAATAACTTTGATTGGTGCCAACTCAGTATGAGTTGTGTTACCCACCTTTTATTGATGGGTCCCCAAGTTGTCACCATTATAATTTAAAAAGTAAATTATTGTCGAAGTTTAATGATATAATTATAATTTATTTACCATTTAATCATATAATATCATGTTTTTTTGTACAATCATATAATATCATGTTTTTTAAGTAAATTTTAATTTTTCTTGGAAACAAATTTTTATTTTTCTTTGGAAACAAGTGAATTTTAATTAAGTTATAGATAATGACATTCGCCATTTTCACGAGATAAATAATTAACTGTTACCTAAATTATGTATAGACAACACGTTTAACATGTTGGCTATTATTTGTTTGTTCACTACCTCTCTCTAAATTTGGAATTTCTTCCTTTTTGTTGTTGAACAAGGTACATATTTGTCATTCTTCAAAAAAAAAAAGTACTACATATTTGTCTATGAGCGAACATCAAATTACTTATAGAATATTTCGTGAGTGATTTCTAAAATATTGAATCATTTGAGGTTCGTTGAAAATTCCAAAATTGATTAGGGAAATGTTAACGAGTGTCTCTCGGACACTCTTTAAGCATTTTAAATGGTAATTTTTTTTTTATGAAAAATTGTGTATTCAATGCATTGGAAATTGCAACATTTAACTTTTTGAAAAATAATTATTAAATTTGGGATCTTAAAGAGTGTCTCGGGGACACTCTTTAACAAGACACAATCAATTATATGATGCAAAAACACAGAGAAATGAGAAAAACCGAGTGTTGATCATTGGTTGGGTGTGCACTTGACCCCAAGCTCTTGGGCACTGGGCGCCCCTCTTATGTTTAAGAGAACACTGGACATAGTCCTGGGACGCTAGACACCATGCCTGCAATACTTGGTGCCTATTGGGCAGACGATTTCATGTGTATAAGCTAATTTCTCTTAGGAGTTCTAATGGCTGTATCACTTCGTAAACTTGATCAAAATGTGTTGTTTCATGAAAAACAAACACAACTCTTGATTAAAAAATCAAATCATATATGATTGTAACCCTCGGTAAAATGTTACTTATCATATGTGAAATGATGTGTCTTGTATTTCTTTTTAAAGACGCATGTTTGTATTATAAATAGATGATTTATTGCCAAAAAAAACAAGAGATTTGTGAAAGACCAAAATGGCCGATATATCTATATTTTTTAATTGTGAAAAGTGATTTTTGATGGTTTAACCAACACAAAAGTGTAACGATTTTGTCCATCACAAGTTTATGGTGGTTTATACCGTCATAAATCACTTTTTTATTTTCATAAAAATATACTCGTTTTGTGGCGGTTCAAACCGTCACAAATAACTCAAACTTAAAAATAAAAAACATTTATGACGATTTAAATTAACCACAAATCACCTGATTTTTTTAAAAAAGTAAAAAAAAAATTAGAACATATTTTTTTAAATGTCATAGAAAAATATTTCAAAATAGAAAAAACAATTCAAATTCATTTGATAAAATAAAAAACATATATTTTTAAAAACTAATAAAACAATTTTATAATAGAAAGAATTATTCAAAAATAAAAATAGTAGATAATATTCGTAGAGAGAAGGCAGAGAAAAACCCTCACAGATTTTCTTTGCAACGAAACTTGTGACAATGTAAACCTTCAAAAAATCAAAAAGCAAAATTTGTGGCGGAAAAAATCCTCACATGTTTCTGGGTGTCTTTTCGATACAAATTAACAACATATTTGAATTTTACAATTTCCGAGGGCTTTGTTGTCCGTAATTGCGAGGGCCTTTTGCAGCCAAAAATCTTATTGAAGTTGGTCACGCATGATAAATGTAAACTATTATTAAAAGATAGATTTGGCGTGTTCATACACATCTCATCAAGATTTTCAAAGTATATAATCTGATGAGAATTTGCTAGTATACCATTTTGTATCCAATATAGCAAATCGAAACCAAAAGGATAGTGTAGACAAATACACGTTAAAGTTCTCTAACTAAGTAACTATATTATTCATCATCATGTTCTTCACTATTCAAGTTGGCGTGCATTAACCCCACAACACAAGTTGTAACATATTTTAGTATGGTTTGAAACTAATATGGAATCTCACCATTCCATAATATATGCATGGTCATAATCCTCACTTATGCCGAATTTGGTTCAGGGGACTTGATTTCAAATAGCCGGGCTCATCTATCTATTCATATAAAAGTAAATGGCGTGCATAGATAAAAAAAAAAAAGATAAATGTTGTCTACTATGACGAATTAAGTTGACATTTTTGAACCAATTGAAATTCATTTATACAACAAGTAAATCAGGGCATGCTCATAGACTAATCTAATATATCCATCAATAATGAAACCACAAGCAGATATTTATATATAATTTGTACACAACACCCACTATTAAGTCATTATAGTTTATTTACCCATAAAAAAAGTAATTCTTATATAACACAATGTCTGATTTTATACACGGTGGTTATTGTTTTCATTTTTTGTGGGTAGTCAAACATTGCTATAATAATAGAAACGACTTTGCTAATCAAGCACAAATCAATATATTTATTTGAGTTGCATTACATTGACTAAGATTTTTGTTAATATCGATGTATGTGGCATTTTCAAATATATTTTATAGTCATAGTCCGTAAGCCCAAACCACTAATTAAGGCTTTTTGGTTCAACATGATGATCATATATGTTAATGAATATAGATAATTAATCATATATCATGATCGATATGAGCTAGCTAGATTCACAAATTTAATTTCTTAACTCTGAAATGTTTCTTGGTGAAGAAAACAAATTATGTCACGCATATATAGAAATCAATAATTAATATAATTCTGGAGGAAGCAAGTAGAGGAGAAAGCGACTTTGTACAGCTACAACCTACAAAGAAAGGATTAACAATTAGAATTTAGCAACCACGATTATGATGCAAAGCCAACCATTCGATTTATCGATAGAAGGCAACAAAGAACTCTATCTTTTGATGGTTTGGTTGTAGGATTGTAGCTAGATAGCAATCAGAAAGCTAAGCTACCTTTTCATTGTAACCACTAGTAGAGCACGAGGCATGACCCATGACCCTTTTGAAATAGTTTTGTGTCCTCACTTAGAAGCAAATAAATTGACCCTAATTAGTGACGAATTAAGAGTTTATATTCTTCTCATTTTGTCTCATTCTAATTAAGATTTTTCAATCGTGATCATATATATGGACTAATTATTTGGGGACCAGTAGATAGGTGCGGTGAGGTGGTGGCATTGACAAGGAGGGAATCAATAAAGAAGGCTACGCCATGGGTTGCTATTCTTCTTTGAAACGAATGTTAATTATGATTATTGGCATTATATTGACTTTAGATGCAAACAAAGGAAGTTGCTATTGCCTTTCAAAGCTGAGGTGCCAAATGAATATACATGTATATAGTTTCAACAATATATATCCCTACTTTTAGTTTCTTTTGTTGAAAAATAATATATAATACTTTTGGATTATTGACGGTTCATATATAAGCAATTGAAATTTTATAGGCAATTCTAGACGTTTGGAAACTTGAATTTTAGAATGATGATTATTTTGATCACACGCCTAACTATAATGGATTAATCCACAAGTAAATAAGAACTTTTTTTTACGAGAAGTAAATGAGAACTTTAGCTTCAAATCATATATAGTTTGTTTAGAAGAAAATAGAAATCAAACTATGTGATTTTATGAAATAGACGGCACCATACGTCTTCCATCTTCTTCTAGCATCACCTATCGGTTCCATTAAGGAAAATGTAAACTTACTATTTTTAGTTTCTTTAACAAATGCAGATCTCTAAGATCACTTGTTAGCATGACTTTTTTTTTTTAGCAAAGCATGACTCTTTTATTAATATGGTGCTTTTTCCTTCACAATTATGCAGTCATCAATTAATTGATGCAGATGAAAAAGATTTTACCAAAAAGAGTAAGTGTACATATCATGTGAGACTTCATTTTTTTTTTCATCCAAAGAAGTCATACATAACAAGTACGACTTCTTTTAAAGTCATCAACCCATTTTCAACTCATACATACATACAGACCAACCCAACATACTTTTAGACCTAAAACAAACTTTTAGTTGAGGCCTTTTTTTATATGAAAATAAACGTATAAAGAAAGTCTTTTATGTTTATATATTCATAATTTCTTTAGTTGTTACAGTGGAAATAATTTGACATTTAATTGCATAACTTGTGTTCGATTATGTTAGAGGGTGGATTTTCAATGACCATTTTATCGTTTTTTGCTACGTTTCCAAAATGTGACACCGTTGTGGCACACTGAAGTTGAACTCATGATCACTAAACAACATGTGCTTTTTGGGTCAGGCTAGGGTATGCAAGTGTCAAGTACAATGCATAAGGGTTGATCAACTCTTTGGATAAAAATTCTTACCATGCACTTGCAACACTCAATTCCTTTCTTTCATTCTAGACTCTTCAACCCAAAATTTTCAAGGTTTGAAAAAAAAACTCTGAAATTCAAAATCCATATATTATTATACGATTTCGGCTTCAAATTTTCATCATTTGATCTAATGTTGATGGCTAAAAACAATAAGAATTTCAATCCCAAAATTTCATCATTCCACCTTGCCATATTGATTAAAAATAATGATTAGTTAAAATAAGGAGCGAGAAAAAGTTGGGTTGAGTTGCAAAATGACTTTAAAAGACATGCATTAATTACTTTTGAAGAAAGAAAAAAGTTTCAAAACAAAAAGGTGTATCATGCTAATGCATACCTTCTAATTTTGAGTGGGTGTGCATTAACATTCCCCATATATAAGTCATCTTCATACGATGAGGCTGGGGCAGACATAATTTGAGCTTTATGATTGAGAAATTTACAAGGTTTAGGCTTTACAACCTCCATACATTTTCGAAATGATGTGTCATAGTAACTCTTTTTTTCCTTTCCCTTGCATATACGTCACTTTGTTGTTTTTGAACCCCACCCTTTGATGGCTTGGCTAACGCACTATTTAATACCCCTAATTTGATTTTTTTTTTATAAGAGACATGAGTCAATAAAAGTTGATGTAATTGATCATTATTTTAAGTTAGATACATAAACTTTTATTGATTTATTCGTCTCTTATAAAAAGAACTAGAATGAATATATTTTTCTCATGAAACACTCTTTAATGATTGAAATTCAAATGAATTGCATTAAATCGTATAAACCACGTAAATCTAGTGAGAGTCTTGTGTATTTTAACCGTTTTTATGAAAAAAAGTGTGTTAGAAAATGTATGTTCAAATCTATTTTAACTGCACCCTCTTCAACTACTCGGAAATGTCCTTAACCAATGAGTTTTCATTTTGTACTCCATAACTTAATAAATTTGATTAGCAATAGGTATACCACACCCGACCTACTGATAGCTCCTAATTAATTCAATTAAAGCTGTCCTTTTGGTCATATTTGTTAGGTCACAATCTTTTCCCGTTTTTACACGTGTATTTTTATCTTTTTAGGTACTACTTACACAATAGGTGACAAATGATTTTTTGTTTTGTTTTGAATGGAATAGGTGACAAATGATATCAACCATATCATGTCCTAACATATAAATTACTTAAAATTATGGTGTGCGGTAAAAACAAACAGTACTACACATATGAAGTTATGAACTCTCCCTAAAAAAAATAAATCAATGCACACAAGAGGTCGGTTAACCTATCATTTGTTCTCATTGTTTGATATTTTGAACTGAACCGCACATTTCTTGTATTCAAAATTTTCATATCTAAAATAGAACTTCATAACAATATATTATCGTTAGCTTTTGAGTCCCAAAAATCATATTATAAAAGAAAGGTTACAAAGTTATAGTAAATAATTTTTGGATCTCTGTTTTAGGGGAAGTGGGCGGCCTGTATCTAAAAAAATCTAGACTTCAATTGAGAGAAGGGACGGGCGCACAGACAAAATTTTGATGTGAGACTAACAAAGAGCCACCGAAATAACGACTGTTTTTAATATTTTATACTTTAACAATTGGAATTTCGATTATTATTTCTATCTCTAATTAAGTTAGGGATCGATTTTGAATATTTTATGCATTAACGACCGAAATTTCGTTAATTATTTCTGTGGCTAATCAAGTTAGTTACATATTGTTATGATATAACGACTAAAATTTCAATCGCTAAGAAAGAAATCTACACTGGTATTTGTATTATTATTATTTTTTTATAATTTTGATGTGGTTATAGCGACACCAAGTTTCATGTAGGTCCGTCCCTGATTGGGATGTGTATAAAATATAATCAAAGATTATTTATGATATTAAAATGATGTTTGTCATTTTCTTTATTAATTTTAGATGATTCGTCTTTAACCAAAGCAAGTTAACTATATTAAAAAAACATTAACTATGTGTAGTGATATCTTCAAAATATATGATATTGCATCTTTTTAATGCTATACATTATATACATGTATTTCCCTCACAATATAAAATAAAAAATTTCTGAATTCGTTATTGGCACCTTGCTCTTTCAATGTGTTACGTGCTTTATGTCTGTAAAATGCTTATTGTTAGGAGAAGTTTTTGAAAAGAAACACAAGAATTATGTGAAAATACGAATAATAACCACTTACTATGTAAGTATGATCGGCCAAAATCTGATTGCTCAAATATCATATTCTTATGCATTATTATTTTTGTTTAATCATTTTGACGAGAAGTAACATTTCTCTCAATAATGTTATTTTTTTTAATTGATCATCCGGTCTCTTAACTTATTTTATTTTTTTATTTTGGTTTCTTAACTATTAAATATTTTAAATTGGTCCTTATATTTGTTTATGTCGGTCAATTTGGTCCTATTTTGTTTATTTTAACCCCCTCAAAAAGGAGATCGTTGGATAAAGAATGTCCATCGGATCTAACGGTGGGTCATCAACACTTAATTTATTTTACTCATCATCATCTTCATATAACCTTCATCAATCTTTATCATCTTCATAAAAAAAACTCATTTTTTTCTTTCAAAAATTCATCATTTCAACAACAAAAACCACATAATTAAACCTTAAATTTAGAATTAACACCACCACAATCATCTAACTCACAATCAAAACTATGAAATCTTCTGTGTGAAATTAAATGCTGTCAAACTTAACAATAACAATTGAGCATCTTTCTTAAAAAAACATCAACAATGGAGCATCTAATCAAGGAAAATCGTGATTGGTGCTGTGAATGAACACTTAACAGGGATCGAGGGCAGAAACACCAGGCGATGGTGCATGAAATTTCAACAGAAACAACCCATTTTCATCTCAAAAACCAATTCCTCTTCCATCATCATTTTTTCCCCTTTGTCTTCTTCATTCTGGGATCGTTTTAGACCGGATCCATTTTCTTTTCGGATTCATTCTACTTTTTCAGATTCATTCCGATTTGGTTATTTCGGATATGAGTTTTCTTGCTTTGGTTTTCTGGGTTTGAATCTAGGTGTCTGAGTTTGGGAAATCACGATTCTTTTGATGAGTTTAGGAAAATCATCCCAAAAGGTTGAGCTCTCACTCATATAACGTGATGCTGTGTGTTTTGGGAATAAATGGAGTTGAGGAATTTTGGGATTTGGCCGGGAATAAATGGAGCTGTTGAAGTGAGTGAAGGAGATAATGTTGTGAAATTGAAGGAACTGTTTGATATGGATACAATTGAGAGGGGATTTTATAGTTTTGATTGTGAGTTAGATGATGGTGGTGGTGTTAATTCTAAATTTAAGGGTTTAATTATGTGGTTTTTTGTTGAAGTTAAAATGATTAATTTTTAAAAGAAAAAAATTGGTTTTTTTTGTTATGAAGATGATGAATATCGATGAAGATTATATGAAGATGGTGATGAGGGAAGATGATGATGAATAAAATAAATTAGATGTTGATGACACACCGATAGATCTGATGGACATCATTTATCCAATGATCTCCATTTCGAGGGGGTTAAATTAAACGAAATAGGACCAAATTCACTGACATAAACAAAGATAATGACCAATTTAAAACATTTAATAGTTAAGGTATCAAAATAAAAAAATAAAATAAGTCAAGGGATCAGATGATCAATTAAGTTTTTTTTTACGAGAAATAACATTCCTCTCAACAACGTTCATTCTCCTTAATGTCTATGTATAAGTATATATAGAGATGTGATCCTGTCAAAAAGAAAAATGAAACCGACTAAAAATAAAATGTTAACCTTATGAGCTTAAAAAAACCCTCTGAGAGCTTAAATTGTTCATTGAAATCCTTTTATCAACCGATCAAACCACTCCAATGTTTATACTAGTGTAATGACCCGTGCCAAGCACGAGATACATTGACTTTAAATTTTTTAATGAATTTTGTGCATTACAATATGTCATAAAACCAATCAATTCAAAAAATATAATATTGATTGCATATTTAGTTTTTTTTATTTTGTCACAGTAGTCTCATTTTTATGTTGTAGAAAATAGGAAGACAGTAGCTTACAATAAAGAAAAAAGTAGCAAGCATCAACCCAAAAATTTGGCTAGCAATGTGGTATTTTATATTCTTATTCAAAACTTGAGCAATAAATTACAATAATTTGAGGGACAAAGTACCATTAAACCTAAAATATATAATACTGCAAATATTTATTGTCGTCTCATACAAAAAATTAACAAATTAATACATATTTGTTACGTAAAGATTTTTTTTTGAAGGAATTTGTTACGTAAAGATGTCAACTATGATAAGTAAATTTTGTGTATTTAATTATGGTACGTATATATTAACAACATAAATTTAAATGACTTTGGAATTTAACATATAAAAAATTTAATATATTATTTAATATGTATTCTTGGGGCATATATAAGACCGGTAAACATATTATATTCATTGAGATAAAAAATTTAATCCACTACCTCAAAGGACACAAATAATAATAATAATAATAATAATTTATAGGTTGACCCAATCGTAAGCCAACCTTATTCATTACTCAAAGGTACAATTTCTCTTCTACTTCTAAGTTTCAATTCCAATTCTGATTTTCTGTACTTTTTCAATCCATCCTCCACTTCTCTCTTCTTTTTCTCTTGAAAATTTGAAATGTTCAGAGTATGTTTTGAGACCTAAATCATTGTGTTGCGGCTTATGTTCATGCTGTGGGCGACTTCTCTTCTAGACTTTTCCACCGATTCTAGTAAATCAAAGCTATCTTCAAGGTCCGTTCTTTTTCGATGGCAGGAGCAGATTCACAACATTGGCACATATAAGAAATCTCTAATACCGTGCCCCATGCTCCTTGCAAAACCCAATGGATTACCAATGACACCGTTCCCCACTACTAACATTGTTTTTTATTTTCGCAAGGAGCTTTGTTGGGATCTATATAATTTGGTGCCATTACACAAAGGAATCATTATCTTACGCCTCATAATATTTTAAATGATATACCAATTCGCATTTTATGTGTTTTAAATATTTGACCATGCATATTGGTCAAATATGCTTACAATTGATGTTGAGTAATAATAGAAAAGAAATACATTGTAATATCCTTTGTATGTATAATAAATATAAGATTATAGTAAGCACTTTGCATTTTTTCAATATAGTTTGATTAATATTCGTCATTGTTATTATTATTTTTTTATTTATCACAATAAGTACGCATTTGAACTAAATTTACCCCATAAATATATGTATATTTTTTATTTCCTTTTAAAAAAATTAACCCCATAAATTTATTCAAGTTATATATTATAATTTTGTAACCTACCAAATTTTATGTACCGTATAAATCTTAACCGAAACACCTATTATATTAATAATTATTTGAATGTAACCGACTATGCATTTTATGAAAAAATTAATTTGAAATTAAAAACGGTTTTTATATAATAATTATTATTAAATATGAATTAAATTTTAGGAGAATTTTTTGGAACACATGCCAAGTCATCTTATGATGATGTGAATATGAAAAAATCATTAATAAGTCACTAATTATTCACACTCAGTAGAATTTAATTTTTATATTTATTTTAGAATTTGTGCAAAGTTTAAGACATAAGTAAATCGTAAATTGATAATATGGAAACTGAAATATTTTTTTTCATTGAATATCAATACATGCAACAAAAGTGATTTATTCAATTGAAAATCGTAATTTCATTGTCTATGACATGAACTTTATTCTGGTACACTAAAAATAGACACATAACATTGTCATAATGGATAAACAACTTAAACGTAACAAAGTCACTTGAAAATATTATTTCTCTATCTTCACAATCTTTTTGACCGGTTGAACAATTGTGTCAGATGTCCCACAATCTTCGTTTATTGGCAACATTCTCTTCTTAGGAGGTGCAAATGATTCACAATCTGAGTCAATAACATCTTTCGAGTTCACACCTTGTGGAGTTGTAGGACTTGTTTCAGAAAACTTATTCATTAAATCATATCATAAAAAACATGTCAATTTAGAGTAAAATAAGTATGTATTATAATCACAACCGCCATAATTTTTTTTTTAAAATAAAATAAAATAAACTTCAAAGAGTTATTAAATATCATGACAACATTATCTTTCTCGATACCAATTGTCTTCGAAGCATACCGACTATGAATATTAGGTTCAACCAAATCATCCTATTTGTTTAAACATGTATACAAACAATAAAAATCACTATTTTGTATTACATTAAGAAAACTAACGTCCACAAAAATTGTTTCAAACAATTAGAGTGTTACGATACCTGGATTGTCTCAACTTTTTTAAATTTTAAAAGAATGTTTGCATCGTTGCTATGCTTCATAACCTGATAGCTTCTCTCATACCTAGAGTTGAATCCAACACCCACATCAACCTTAAACAATAACTCGGTACCAAATAATTGTGCAATCTCATTGGGTAAATCATGAGATGGATCACCCTGCCAAAATATCATAAGAATTATAATATCATACATTTGTTATTATGTAGATTGTCTGTTATACATTTCCAAAGTAAATATTATATTAGAGCTTTGTATTATAAAAATGTTGAAAAAATATATACGACAATGTTGTTGGATTCAATAATGTCAGAACATGATTTATTAAGTAATCCAGAAACATCTCGATCAAATAAAACAAAAAGTGCACTTTCGGTGTCATCAATTACTCGAATCTTGATTTTGAACCTGCATCAGACGGTTGAATGTGTTAATAACAAATTTAAAGATAGCGCGTTATGCTAACTAAAAATCTTCACAAATTTGAGTTAGCATATACCTATGTGTGACATGCACATGACGATCACATTTTTCACAAAAGTACAAGTTAGAATCAGCATACACCATTTTGTTGCAAGAGCAAGCGGTGTACCACCATCCATCATCATCAATAATCTCGTTTATTGTTCCGAAGACAATAAAAGAGGTACTCTGTATATCCAAAAAATGTATAACTTTTAGAATACAAATAATATTATACTTAAAGACGTACAAACTTTATCAAAGTAGATCGCTAATAAAACAAAAACCTTATTAACATTCTTCAACTCCTCAATAGTGGTCCTAGGAGTAAGTTTGAGAAACTCCTCATTTATAGGTATGCGAGATGAATCTAGTAACTAGATCAAACCCGATGCAGGATAATTTGTATTTGCACTAAGAAAGCTAGAGTAAAAAGTAAACGTCAATAATATTATAATTAATAAAAAATGTATTTAATAAATGAATCATGCAAAAAATTTATATCCACAAAAATAAACATACCTTTTCCTCAGCTCCTTTGTTTCATTAATTTCAGGATTGAATGTGATTTTAGTTGATTTTGCAACGCTGGTTTTCTTATCATTAAGATACCAAAGAATATGATTCAAATACACACACAATCACATTGCTAGTTATAAATTATTACATTGAAACAATTTAATTTTTGCCAACATAATGGCAACAACAACATTTTGAGATTCACCAGAAGATAGAAAAGAGTTCAACTCTTCAACATACTCTCAAAAAAGAGTGCATTTAAAGTGATACCTATTCAAAATTGTCAAAGATTATACAAATATTAATTAAATACCATAATACATGTTTAAAAAAAACACACTTACAAAAAGTCAAGCTTACCCACTTGAATCCAGTTCAATGATAGTCATCTTAGTTTTTGCACCGTCTCTTTCATATTCTCTTTCAACACCCACTCCAGTCATGACTCCAATTACATCTGCATATATAACACAAATTAAAATATTGATTGAATTACCATTTAATATTATAAGAATATAACGTATTCTTGAATCATATTAAACAAAACATTTTATTAGCATTAAAAAAAATCTAAACGGTTATTTAATTATTAAACCTATTAATCCAACCTTTAAGATAATTATATAACGTTTAAAAATAATTTGTAACATTGAAATGCCATTAAAAAACAAAATATATGAATGAGCAAAATTAAGAAAGAAAAAAAAATTGATATTGAAAAATAAAACTATTTTCACCAAAAAGTAATTAATTTATTATTGTATTTTTGTAAATAAACAATAGTAAATAATCCAATTGATACGTAGAAAGTGATAGTCACTTACCAACCAAGTAGTTGTTGTCATAGCACTACGCCAAAAAAGATGTTTAATATCACTTTTTTCACCTTTAATAGCACTTAAAAGTGCTATTAAATGTGCCGCTATTGTAAGTGCATCCTCTTTAATAGCACTTTTAAAATGCTATTAAAAGCCTGGTTTTTAATAGCGTTTCTTGAAAGCGCTATTGTAGTATCATTATAAAGCTATCAAAGAGGACTATTGAATAGGATTCATGCCTTGTTTAATAGCGTTTCCTTTAAAAGTGTTATCGTAAGTTGTGTATTTTTAATAGCGTTTCCTTTACAAAGTGCTATTAAAAGGCCTCTTTATTTTTTTTAAGCTACGTACAAAATCATTATGATGATTGGTTTGTAACCCAAATGTAGTCATATTCTTTTCAAATTGAGAACTTCAAAACAATTGTAAAAAAATTGCATTCAATTTCCAATACCAAACAACATTTCAATTACTCATTGCATATGTAATATGATCAATGAATCTGTATTAATCCAAAAATCTTGTCTACAAATAACATAACAAAGAGGGCATTACATAGTCAAATTTGTGGATAAAACCAACAATGCTAAAAACTAAATTTCAAACAAATATTCTACTCATATTTCCTTAACTAAAGAATTACCACCTAAATCAAATAACAAGGACAAAACAACAGCAGCAACTAGTAACAACTTCACCCAACCAATTGCAATTTCTAACCTGCACGCAACAGCAGCTGAACCAAAAAAATCCAAATTGTCCATCTCTCATAGCCGCAAATTAATGCCAACACACTTCAGCTCAAATGCACAAGTACTAGTGTCCGTCAAGTGTCAGCGTAAGTGTTCAACACCAAAAACAACATCTACACATATCATTACATTCAATCACTTTCAGTTTCTTAAGTGTCGGTGTCAGTGCGACCTCTAAAATTCAGAAAATTCTAATCAAATTCTATAAACAAAACAAAAAAACTAACCAAATTACATCACACTAATATACATAAATATATCATAAAATTGATAACAATTTCTTAAAAAAGAAAAACTACTATAAGTGCACCACCGAAACCGAAAAGAAGATCTAAAAATTAAAAAAAAATAATAATTAATACTTACCAATACACCACCGAATCCTGCGAATGTTGTTCGGTGTCTCAGCGGTGAGGGTGAACCCGACAATGAGGGTAGTATGAACAAACTGTGAACTGAACATACAGAGTGATTAAAAGAAAAAGGGGGAAAAACTCTTTCTATTCAATTGATTAAGAAATGAGTACAAAAGTGTATTTATATGTGTACAATTTCAGCAACTCAGCATAACAACCAGCTTAGTTGTGTAACTAGTTAACTAATCCTAATGTAACTAACTACTTATAGTTAATTACAACAAATATTTCTACACACCCCCTCAAGCTAAGGCTGGTATATGTTGAGCAGACTTAGCTTGGCAACCAAATGATTGAAACTTGCTGGATGCAGTGCCTTTGTCAGGATATCTGCAATATGCTCTTGGCTAGAGATAGGAAACAATTCCATGAGTCCACTTTGAAGTTTCTCCCTCACTACATGACAATCAATGTCTAGGTGTTTCGTTCTCTCATGAAAAACAGGGTTAGAGGCAATATGTAGTGCGCTTTGGCTATCACAAAAGAGAGCTGGTACTTTGGAACAAGTCACATTCAAATCAGTGAGAAGATAGACAAGCCACTGCAATTCACATGTTGCTGCAGCAAGGGCTCTATACTCAGCTTCGGATGATGAACGAGAAACAGTTTGTTCTTTCTTAGATTTCCAGCTAACCAGAGATTTCCCAATAAAGAAACAGTACCCAGTGATAGATCGTCGAGTATCAGGACACCCTCCCCAATCTGCATCACTGAAACCGAGCAGGTGCAGGGAAGAATCTCTAGGAAAAAATAGACCTGTACCAGGGCTGGTTTTCAAATAACGCAGCACTTTGTGTGCAGCCTTAAAATGAGCCGCAGTTGGAGAGTCAAGATATTGACACAGTTGCTGCACAGTAAAGGAAATATCTGGGCGAGTAGAGGTCAGATACAAGAGTTTACCAACAAGAGCTCGATACTCGGATGCATCAACATATGGCTCACTGTCATCACGATGTAAGCGTTGACTGGGATCCATCTATTGTCAATGCGGAAAAGCGGCGCGGCGCGGCCACCCCAAAAATTGACGCGGCGCGGGATGCGGGCGCGTATCGGGCGCTATTCCCGTGACGCAGACACTAATATTTTAATACTAAAATACTATAATGTTGAAAAAGAAATACTAATAAAATTCATAATGTATTCATAATTTGAAATAAAACAAGTCTTAAACAAAACATAAGAACATACTTGCAAGAATAACTAATAAAATTCAAGGTAGCCAACACTTTAAGTCTATAAAAAAAAACAAAATTAAAAAACAAAATAAAAAAAAAAAAGAATTATATAAAAAGAAAACAGAATTAAAAAACCAAATAAAAAAAAAAGAATTATAAAAATAAAACAGAATTAAAAAACAAAAGAAATAAAAACAGAATTAGAAAGTAGAATAAAAATAAAAAAATAACCTATAAATCACAACATTAAACTAAGTTAATTAATAGTATTTTATCATTTTTTGTTACCATTATCTACTAGTAGTACTACGTTTTTTCTAAATAAAAGGTAAAGTATTTTTTTTGAATAAAAGGCAAGGTATTATTATTTATAATTTATAAAATCTTGTCATGTGCATTAAGAGTAAGGTCACGTGTTTTGTTAAAAGAGCTTGATATTATTATTATTTTATTTTGTTGAGTTGAGAGTATAAAAGTACTACTACTATCTTTCTTTTTGAAAGACAGGTGTATGGTTAAAAGAGTAAAGTGTTTTATAAAAGGAAGATATTTGGTATTGGGCCTTAGGGCCCAGACAAGAGATAAGTCTTCTACAACTTTAACCTAACTTGACCTAGTCTTCTTCTTCTTCCACCATGGAGTGCTGCAACAACAAAGGAAACATGAGAGTTTCAGATCTGACATTAACAACAACCAAAATCCTTGATTTCATCTTCATTCTTCATCGTCTCTCTCCTTCTCATTCTACTTCTCTGTTTATATCTCGTTTTATCCCTTTTGACCTGCCCCAACTTGGATTGCGCCCGCTCCAACCCAAAACCGGCCGCCCCGCGCCACCCAAAACGCGGCCGCCATTGCCGCGAACGCCAAACGCTCCGCCCTGGAGCGTCACAACGCGGGCCGTTGATTTTGGCCGCTCCGCGCCGCGATAGCACCGCCATAGGTATGCTAGGCGGCTTACAACCCAACGTTCCTGTCTCATTTAGCAAAAGGCAATATTGCTGCTGACATATTGTGATGCCCTTTGCTGAATGGGCAACTTCTAAGCCCAAAAAGAACTTCAAGATTCCAAGATCTTTGATACCAAAAACATTGTGTAAACTGTTTTTGATGAGTTGTATTTCATCTAGATCATTACCCGCCAAGACAATATCATCCACATAGACTAGGAGGACAGTAAATGTGGAAGTTGTCCTCTTGATGAACAAAGTGGGATCAGATGTAACCGATGCATATCCAGCAGAAATTAGGAAATGAGACAGTTTTTCATACCATTTGCGACTCGCTTGTTTTAAACCATAAAGTGATTTATCAAGCTTGCACACTTTATGCGGTGGAATGCCTTCTAAGCCTTGAGGAATCTTCATGTATACATCTTCACTTAAATCACCATGAAGTAACGCATTGTTAACATCCAATTGGTGGATATTCCTATGGTTAATGGAAGCAACAGCCAATAGTACCCTGATTGTTGACGTTTTGGCAACTGGAGAGAATGTTTCAAAATAGTCTACACCCTCAGCTTGATTGTAGCCCTTGGCTACTAACCGTGCCTTATATCTTTCTATGCTTCCATCAGATTTTCTCTTTATTTTATAGACCCATTTGCTGCTGATTGCCTTGGCATGAGGGGGAAGGTCAACTATGGACCAAGTGTGATTGAGAGCAAGTGCATCCAATTCTAATTGCATTGCCTTGACCCAGCAGTCATGTTTGCAAGCTTCAGCATAACTAGTGGGCTCATGCTCAGTGAGGAGAGATAGAGTGTACTTGTGCTGAAGAGGTGAAACATTGGAATGGCTAACAAAGTTAGTAATGGGATAAGGTGTCTTATGAACAATTTTGTCACAGTGATAGTCCATAAGATGGAGGGGTAGTCTTTTTGGTCTAGTGGATTTTCTTAGGGAGGTAGACAAAGTTGGTTCAGTGGTAGTGTTAGTGTTAGGGAGAGGTGAAGATGGAGAATAATGTGGGGTGTTATTTGTGGCCGGTAGGTCAGTAGGAGGTGAGGCTATGGGTGTTGGTGATGGTGGATTGGAATGTGGTGTGAGAGGAAGTGTATGGTACTCCCAGCTAGACTTAGTAGGAGATAAAGATTTGTATGGAAAAACAGTTTCTTCAAATTGAACGTGTCTAGACACAGTGATTGTGAAATTATGTAAGTCTAGGACAACATAGCCCTTCATCCCTTGTCTAAAACCGAGAAAAGCACATTTGTGAGCTCTATGGTCCAATTTGGATTTATGACAATCTTGAGTAGTAGCAAAGCAAAGTGAACCAAACACTTTGAAACTAGACAAATCAGGCAATTCATTGTAAAGAAGTTTATAAGGAATTTCTCCTTGAATAGCATTAGAAGGTACTCTATTCATAATTAAAATAGCATGAGTGAATGCAAATCCCCAAAACTTGGAAGGCAAATATGATTGTAAAAGAAGGGCTCTTGCTATATTCAAAATACATTGATGCTTGCGTTCCACCCGTCCATTTTGTTGTGGTGTCCCTACACAACTGGTTTGATGAATGATACCTTTGCTAGCATAGAAATCAGCAAGAGTGAACTCCGGTCCATTATCACTACGTAAGACCTTGATTTTGGCATTAAATTGTGGCTCAACATAAGCAACAAAATTCTTAACTTGTGTCATTGCCTCATGTTTGCCCTTTAAAAGTACCAACCATGTAAATCTACTAAAATCGTCAACAATGGTGAGAAAGTACTTGTGTCCGTGCACAGTGGCAGTAGAAAACGGACCCCATAAGTCGATGTGCAATAATTCAAAACAACAAGAGGCTCTATGGTTACTAAAATTAAATGGCAACTTCTTTTGTTTAGAAAGATGACAAATATCACAGCTCGCTGCATCTTTATTCAAAACAATATCGGGATACAATTTTGCCATGGCCTCTATCCTACTACATGATGTGTGACCAAAACGGAAGTGCCATAGGGCAGTTTTAGGAATGGTAACTGAGTTACAGTGAGTACCTGCCATATAAACAGGTGAAGGACCCTGAGAAGTAGTGATCTCCAAATAGTAAAGTCCATTGACCATTCTACCCGAACCAATCATCTTCTGCATGGAGGATTGAATCAAACATAAATTATCAGTGAACACAAAACTGCAGTCCAATGCTTTAGCTACTTTTGAAATTGATATCAAATTGTAATTGAATTGAGGCATATAAAGGACCTCAGTGAGAGTGATCAAATCTGTGACATGAATATCACCAATAATATTTGTGTGCACTAAGCTCCCATTTGTCAATCTAATAGGAATATCATGCACCCTTTTATATCGACTAAACATGCTAAGGGAACAACAAACATGATCGGTAGCTCCACTGTCCAATATCCAGGCATCTATGGAACCAGAAATGGAGCAGCATGAGACACAAGTCTTACCTTGTGTCATATCAGAAGCAAGAGAGTGAGGCTTTGGTGCTGATTGTGCAGAAGGTCCAGCATGACGAACAACATTCACCACATGCTCAACATCACCCTTGACCGTGTTCTTGAGAATAGATCTGAGAGCTTGCATCTCCTCAGTGCTAAAGAAAGCTCCAGGGTGAGAGTCATCCATATGAGCAGAGACTGACCTAGTATCTATATCCTTGGTATCTACACAATTAACTGCGGCCATCAGGTGCTTAGCAGGTGTAGAGCCATCGCGAAATCTGAAGCCAGGAGGATAACCATGTTTTCGGTAACATGTATCCACAGTGTGACCAGGGCGATTACAATAAGAACAAGGCTTAGTGCTGGAATTTCCCTTGCCTTTACCATATACAGTGGATTTCTTACCATCAGAGAGGTTAATCATGACTTCTGAGTTCTCAGTAACATCCAAACCATTGAGACTCTCATGTTGAAGAATCATTCAAAAAACAGAATTAAGATTGGGAAATGGTTCCATCAAAAGAATTTGGGAACGAACAATTGCGTAATTATCGTTCAAACCTGTGAGAAAGAGGAGTATCAGATCCTCGTCGCGGAATCGTCGCGAACTGCGCATAGCTTCGCAACTGCATCTAACATTGCAAGTGCAATTAGGAATTGGACGGAAAACCTCCAATTCTTCCTAGTAGCTCTTGAATTCGGTGAAGTATTCGGTGACAGAGAGAGAATTTTGACGAAAACTGTGTAAATCGCGTTGTAAGGTTGAGATGCGAACGCGATCGGCGCGAGAGAAACGTGCCTGCAAATCGTTCCAAGCATCAGCGGCGCTATCAGCGTAGATGAGGCTTTGCACGATTGAAGGAGTGACAAAGTTCATTAACCAAGAATGAACAAGGTTGTTGCAGCGGATCCACGCTTCGAAGGTTGGATCGAAGGAATCTGGCATCGGAGACGAACCATCAATGAATCAGAGCTTATTTTTCATGATAATCGCTTTCTTCATCAATCTAGACCAAGAATGGTAGTTTTTGCCATTAAGCGGCGGAGAAACGAGCGCCGCCGTCGAGCTTTCAGTAGGATGAACATAGAAAGGGTTCTGAGAAGGATCGGTGAGAGCCGGAACGCCGGGAACCTCCCACCACCGGACGATTGCGAACCATCGTGTAACCGCCTCAACAAACTCTCAGGCTCAATGATACCATATGAACAAACTGTGAACTGAACATACAGAGTGATTAAAAGAAAAAGGGGGAAAACTCTTTCTATTCAATTGATTAAGAAATGAGTACAGAAGTGTATTTATATGTGTACAGTTTCAGCAACTCAGCACAACAACCAGCTTAGTTGTGTAACTAGTTAACTAATCCTAATGTAACTAACTACTTATAGTTAATTACAACAAATATTTCTACAGGTAGGTATCTCAGCAAGGAAAAAGATTCCCATTCACAAATCACATAGATTCTCGAGATCTTCAACTACAATAAACAATCTCAATTTTAGCACACATAAACTATATTGGCAGAACCTTTTGATTTAATTCAAGTATTAAACACCATTCAATACTTCCACAAAAATCAGTTTGCGGTTCACCCCAAAGAAAAAAGGTTTAAAAAGAAAAATAGTCTTTTAAATACCACATTATTTATGTCTATGAATAAACTTCTATTGATAATTGAGATTCAAGATGTAGAACAGCACAATACCTACAATTTTTTTTAACTAAATGGATAACAAAACCGTATCACAAGAAATTGAAGAACATCTCAGATTTTGGGATTAATCAAATCAATGAAATAAATCAAAGAAATTGAGAAACTGCATTATACCTATGTGGGTGAATGCGTGGAATAAGATGAGAGATGTGGTTCGATGGGGTTGTGAGAAGTGGAGTTCAATGAGATGGGGGTCTGGGTATGAGAGAGATGGGGCTCTGAGAAGTGGGGTTTGATGGTGGTGGCAGTTATGGCACTCGATGGTAGTGAGATGAGAGAAGAAGGTGAGATGTGTGTTGAAGAGAGAACAAGGTCGTGTGAAAGAGGAGAGGGAATGGAAAATCAATTCAGCGCGAATTGAAAAAAATGGTATCTGTTTTTTTTTTTTTTTTTTAACTTTATCCAAAACCCCTTTATTTGTTAGGATAAGATAGTTTTCAGCAACAAAGTGATAACAATCTGTACACCTATGTTAGCATTAACGTGAAAACCGCTATCATACTCTTTCTTTATTTTTTTTTTTAAATTGCCAATATTAGTGCTTTTGGAGAAAGTGCTATTTTAGATGTACCCTTATAATAGAGCCCGCAACAAAGCGCTATTATACTTATCAAAGTCAGTTTTTTGATAGCACTTTCTTTAAAAGTGCTATTAAATGGGCACTACTAAATGTCAAAATTGGTGTAGTGTAGGAATCATTGAAAACATCGGATGCAGGTGTAAACGAATACATGTTTGTAAGGACCAAAACAGTTTTAGATATTTTGACTTTTGTGTTGATTGTGAAATTCAGTTTGTATTCGTTGCGTGATGGTCTATACGAACCACTGTTGCATGCAACATCAAATGAGGAAATCGTGAACACCATTCCCTCTTGGAGCTGCTCCTTGAACTTGTAGATCAATGTTCTTCGTATAGACGCACAAATTCGTTCACCCTACATAACAAAGATTAAAACATTACACTTTAAACAAAAAAATACAAAAAACTAAAACGATATGAAAGAAAATACCTTTCGATCCATTAGAACCAACTCCATGGAAAATGGTAGTTTTTTTATTATTAGACCATATGTATATATGTCCGCATTCATTGTAATAATTAGCATTGACATTGTCCATGATTAGCATTGATGTTGTCCATAATTAACATTGATATTGTACAGTTATATAATCATCTTCAATGGAATGAAACAGTCAAGGAATTATTCCCCAATATGGTATCAGTCCTATAACGATCCCCCACATTCATCACATACCCTACTTCTTTTCTCTTCTCCACCGAGCCCATTCCTTCCCTTTTCAAATGGCTGGCAGCGACTCCACATCCCAATCTCCTTTCCACCCTGCTTTTTCCGTCTCAAACATTAAAAACCACATTCAAATCACCTTAGAAATGGAGAATGTTCATTACGATTCATGGGCAAAATTGTTCCTCAATGCGGCCAATGCTTTTGATGTCGCCGATCACATTATCCCACCCAAGGATGCGACTGTTAAGAAAGATTCACAATGGTCCCGACTCGACGCAATCGTGAAACAATGGATTTATAGCACGATATCCATTGATCTCCTACATACGATTCTAAAACCCGGTGCCACCGCTCATGAAGCATGGAATCGCTTGAAGGACATTTTTCATGACAACAAAAACTCTAGAGCTGTATACCTAGAACAACAATTCTCCCAAATCCACATGGATAATTATCCAAATACGTCGTCTTATTGCCAAGCATTGAAACTGACAGCCGAACAACTCGGCAATGTTGGGGCTCCGGTCAGCGAGGATCGCCTGGTCCTCCGCCTTGTGACAGGCCTCTCAAGTGGGTACGATAGCCTCGCCACCATCATTCAACAATTAGACCCGCTGCCAACATTCTACAAAGCGCGCTCTATGCTCACACTTGAGGAAACCCGTCGCAATAAAACCACTGGTGCCGAGTCTGCCCTCCTTCACACACAGTCTGCTGTTTCCTCTGCCCCTCCAAATCGGTCTCCTAATGCTGCACCTTCTCGCTACAACAACCGCAACACCGGAGGTCGTGGAAAGCAATATCGTGGCAAGGGCAATAATAATAACAGAGGTAACTCCTTCAAACCTTCCTCTGACAACAACAAAAATAACTCTGGCACATATAACAGACACAACAATCAGCCTGCTTCTTGGACATGGGTTCCTTTTACGCCTCCCTCTTGGCCACAACAGCCATCGTGGAACCCACCGCCATGTCCATACCCTACCACGGGATGGGTTCCTCCTGCTACTGGTCGTGGTGCTGGTGTTTTGAGACCAAGACCACACGCTCTTCTTGCCCAAAATCAGACTCTTGCTGCACCACAAGGGGCACTTGTACCTACTGACATCGCAGCCACTATGCAGAGCATGTCTCTTCAGCAGCCCGACGACAATTGGTATATAGATACAGGGGCATCCTCCCATATGACGTCGAATGTAGGTACCCTCTCTTCTTATTTTAATTTGAGCACCAATAATAAAATTATCGTTGGCAATGGTACTGAAATTCCAATTCTTGGTTGTGGAGTGAAACAACTCCAACCTCCCTTGCCGCCCTTACTGTTAAACAATGTTCTCCATGCCCCACATATTATCAAAAACCTTGTTTCAGTTAGGAAATTCACTTCTGATAATAACGTATCTGTTGAATTTGACCGTTTTGGCTTTACTGTGAAGGATATGCAGACAGGGAAGCCACTTATGAGGCGCAATAGTCTGGGCGAGCTCTATCCTCTCCTACCCACGCACCAAACCAAGAGTTCAGCACCTCAAGCTCTCACGGCCATTTCCGCCTCTACTTGGCACAACCGCTTGGGCCACCCGGGTCCTGCCATTTTTAGCGTTCTTCGTAATAATAACTTTATTTCATGTCGTTCGGTTTCTAAACATTTTTGTCATTCATGTCAGTTGGGTAAACATACAAAACTACCATTTTATTTATCTACTTCTTCCACATGTTATCCTTTTGATATCGTCCACAGTGATTTATGGACCTCACCTGTTGTTAGCGATATGGGTCATCGTTTTTATGTGTTATTTTTTGACGATTTTACTAACTTCCTTTGGACCTTTCCCATCAAACATAAGTCGGAAGTTTTTAATATTTTCACTAAATTTCACACGTTTATTACAACTCAATTTAATTGTTCCATTAAAAATCTCCAATGCGACAACGGTCGTGAGTACGATAATTCACCATTTCATGAATTTTTCAAAAAACACGGCATGACATTTAGATTCTCTTGTCCTCACACCTCCCCACAAAATGGAAAAGCCGAACGTAAAATTCGAACACTCAACAACACGATAAGAACCCTCTTGATTCACGCCAACATCCCCCCTTCAAAATGGCACTACGCCCTCTCTATGGCGACCTATTTACACAATATCCTTCCCAGTAAGTCAAACAAGTTTGTGTCTCCCACTTCTTCCCTCTACCTCTGATACCCGGATTACAATTCACTAAAAACTTTTGGTTGTCTATGCTATCCCCACCTCCCGTCATCGACAACTCATAAACTCGATGCACGTTCCACTCCCTGTGTTTTCCTGGGCTATCCGTCGCATCATCGTGGCTTCCTCTGTCTCGACATATCCTCACATAAGATTATCACGGCCCTTCATGTAACCTTCAATGAATCCGTCTTTCCCTTATCACATAACCCCCCTACACCGGTCGCTTCTTACTCCTTTTTAGACAGCGACCCATCACCGTATATAACACACATTATCAACTCTCCACTTGTATCTAACGACCAAACAATACCACCTCCTACTTCACCTCCTACTTCACCTCCTACATCACCCACTACTTCTCCAATGGCTCAACAGGTAACCACACCCGAACCCACAACTGTGTCCACACCACCTGTCCCCCCTCCCCAATGAGAACACGAGCACAACATGGCATTCACAAACCCAAAGCCATTTTTGACCTCTCCGTCACCACCTCAGTTTCCCCAATTCCCAAAAGCCCAATATCCGCACTCCATGATAAGAATTGGAAACAGGCCATGACCGACGAATTTGATGCTCTTATTAAAAATAAGACTTGGGTCTTGGTTCCCCGTCCTCCTGATGTTAATATTACTCGGTGTATTTGGCTATTTAAACATAAATATAAATCTAACGGTGATTTGGAGCGGTACAAGGCTCGTCTTGTTGTCAATGACAGGTCTCAACAGGTGGGTATCGACTGTGACGAGACTTTCAGTCCAGTGGTGAAACCAGCTACTATTCGTGTGGTACTACGCATTGTCGTGTCAAAGAATTGGACCATTCACCAACTTGATGTAAAGAACGCTTTTCTCCATGGGCACCTTTCTGAAACTGTATACATGCATCAGCCTCCTGGATTTCGTGATCACAATAATCTGGATTATGTCTGTCTTCTGAAGAAATCTCTATATGGCCTTAAACAAGCCCCAAGAGCATGGTACCAACAATTTGCTTCTTTTCTCTCCACCATCGGCTTTGTTCATAGCAAGACCGACCACTCTCTGTTTATCTATACTCGTGGTGACGACACAACATACATTCTTCTCTGGTTGATGATATTATTCTCACTACATCCTCCCACTCTCTTCGTGACACCATTATTGCTGCTCTTCGGTCTGAATTCTCCATGACGGACCTGGGCCCTTTAAATTACTTCATAGGCGTGTCGGCTACACGTCATTCTGGTGGGCTATTCCTGCATCAATCCAAGTATGCCGAAGATATAATCTCCCGTGCTAAAATGGCAAATTGTAAACCGGCCCTCACACCAGTGGACACCAAATCCAAGTTAAGTGCCACTTCTGGAGAAAAATTTGATGATCCAACACTCTACCGTTCACTTGCCGGTGCTCTCCAATATCTTACATTTACAAGGCCGAACATCTCCTACGCAGTTCAACAAATTTGTCTCTATATGCATGACCCACGAACATCACATTTTGCAGCCCTAAAACGCATTATACGATACATTCAAGGGACAAAAGAATTCGGCCTACATCTCTCACCTTCGACTGTCACCAACCTGAGTGCTTATAGTGACGCCGATTGGGGCGGCTGTCCTGATACCCGTCGATCTACTTCGGGCTACTGTGTCTACTTGGGTGACAATCTCATCTCCTGGTCCGCCAAACGACAGGCAACATTATCCCGCTCTAGCACAGAGGCCGAGTATCGCGGTGTTGCCAATGTCGTCGCTGAGTCCTGTTGGATTCGAAACCTGCTACTCGAACTTCACTGCCCCATCTCAAAGGCGACTGTGGTCTATTGTGACAACGTAAGTGGCATATACCTCTCGGGAAACCCCGTGAATCATCAACGTACCAAACATATCGAGATGGATATTCACTTCGTTCGAGAGAAAGTTGCACTCGGCCAAGTTCATGTTATGCACGTGCCTACACGATACCAATATGCAGACATCTTTACTAAAGGCCTTCCAAAACCGTTGTTCGATGATTTTCGTTCCAGCCTCAACATTCGTCCTCCTCCCGCTTCGACTGAGGGGGTGTATTAGACCATATGTATATATGTCCGCATTCATTGTAATAATTAGCATTGACATTGTCCATGATTAGCATTGATGTTGTCCATAATTAGCATTGATATTGTACAGTTATATAATCATCTTCAATGGAATGAAACAGTCAAGGAATTATTCCCCAATATTTATTTTTATAGTCTTGAACAAACCAAGCACGAACAACCCTCACAACCAATGTCCACGATTGTTTTCTTGGTGAAACATTAGAAATGAAGTCATGTTTCAAAGACATTTTTTCTTTGCAATAGAAATTTTTTACAGAAACAACAGGAATATAGATATCAGAGAATCAAAGAACAGATAAAGAAGAACTATATTTTGTAACTGTGGTTTAGTCGTGCCCCAAAACACTACTATTTATATAGAAAAACAGTACCATAACGGTTAATATCTATTAATTATTAATTTAACCTTTTAAAATTAATATTATTAACGTTTTTAATTTTATAAAATATGTATTAAATGATTAGATTATATTTCATGTAACCAATGAAAAATGAACTACATAACATTTGAAACTTAATGGTATCTTACAATTATTAAGTAATATATTTTTGTAACGAATAAAAATTAATTATATAACCTTAAAAACTAATTACTACATTTAAAGTTTTAATTAGTATGTTACTGTAATTATGTAACAGACCAAAATTCAACATATAATTTATTCAAGTATGTATTATAATTTTGTAACCTACCAAATTTTAATGTACCTTCTTAGAGCTGCTCCTTGAACTTGTAGATCAACGTTCTTTGTATAGACGCACCAATTCAATCACCCTACATAACAAAGATTAAAACATTATACTTTAAACAAAAAAATACAAAAAACTAAAACGATATGAAAGAAAATACCTTTCGATCAATTGGAACCAACTCCATGGAAAATGGTAGTTTTTTATTTTTATAGTCTTGAACAAACCAAGCACGAACAACCCTCACAACCAATGTCCACGATTGTTTTCTTGGTGAAACATAAAAAATGAAGTCATGTTTCAAAGACATTTTTTCTTTGCAATAGAAAAAATTACAGAAACAACAGGAATATAGATATCAGAGAATCAAAGAACAGATAAAGAAGAAGTATATTTTGTGACTGTGGTTTAGTCATACCCAAAACGCTACTAGTTATATAGAAAAATAGTACCATAACGGTTAATATCTATTAATTATTAATTTAACCGTTTTAAAATTAATATTATTAACGTCTTTAATTTTATAAAATGTGTATTAAATGATATGATTATATTTCATTTACAAATTATTAAGTAGTATATTTTTGTAACGAATAAAAATTAATTATATAACCTTAAAAACTAATTACTACATTTAAAGTTTTAATTAGTATGTTATTGTAATTGTGTAACGGACCAAAATTCAACATATAATTTATTCAATTTATGTATTATAATTTTGTAACCTACCAAATTTTTAATGTACCGTATAAATCTTAATCGAAACGTCTATTATATTAATAATTATTTGAATGTAACCAACTATGTATTTTATGAAAAAAATTAATTTGAAACTAAAAACGGCTTTTATATAATAATTATTAATAAGCATGAGTTAAAATTTAGGATAATTTTTTGGAACACATGCCAAGTCATCTTATGATGATGTGGACATGCTTAGAAACAAGAATTTTTGAAATAGTGTATTTTTAAAAGGTTTGAAATGTTAGTATAAAGATTCCTTTATAAATGTGATCTTACTCGACTATCTTGTGCTTTTTCCACACCCATAGATTAAATGTATATTTTCGCTTTTAAAAGAGTCAAAGTGATTTTGAACACTTAAAATTGAGTATTTTGGTAATTGATTTTGTCTTTATAGAATTGATTTTAACTTAAAACTACAATTAAATTTTATCGTCAAATGTGATCTTTATTCTCAAATATATCTTTTAAAAAAAAAACTTTTATGTGAATATATTCAAACACAAATCATTTTATCTTAAACCTACTTTTAATTGAATTCAATTTAGTCAAAATCAAATTTTGCCACCATACATACACATATCAGGTTCAGAAGAATGCTAAGCTAAACCATGTGGCCTTTTGGCACGCACATGGCATGAAAAGGCGATTATATTTGCGTTTTTCCTAGCCCTTTTTTTGCAATAGTTGTAAGCTTTCATTGGAATTGTTTTAACCAAATACCAATGGCATGAATCAGAGCCATAATATAAGGTACCAAGTCACAATTATAGAGAAACGTACTGTGATACACATAACCATGAGCCCATGATTCTTGGCTGCACACACATGTGAGTTTCCTTTTAAAAAGACGAATATATAAGCCAAACAACCATCCCCCAAAAAATGATGCCCTCTATTGAATCACAGCTATATGTCTTAGCATAGTTAATTATATATTGGTGAATTATTTTTATATCTTTGTTTTAAATTCGATCCACTTGGCAAATCACCATTTCCATGTGATATATTCTTAGCTTTTCTTGATCCTTATCACCAAACATTAATCATACTTATGTGGCCTGAACCAAACTTAAATTGGTCAAGTTTAGATTACTACCAAGTGTAAAGCATGTTATAAGATGTAAAGTCCTAGCTAGAGAGTGGTAGAAAGTGAAGTGTTGTTGAGGTTTAATATAAAGTCACATTACCTGACCTATGTTATTAGCATGTTATCTTATTTGCATATCACCTGACCTATGTTCAAGAGTAAAATAAAGTCACATTACGTTGATAATGTGATGAGTATTTCCCACTTTGGTCAAGCTCTTTTTTATGGCTTGTTTCCTTTTTCCTGGTGGGCTAATAATACTGCATGTACTCTTTAATGAATAAAAATCTTATGATAGAATCATTGTTATGACAAAAGGGAAGAGATCATTAAGAATGAAAATTGGATTAATTATATAAATAAATTAGCAAAAGATGATGTTGCATGAGGATTAATGCCATTGAAATTAGGCTAAAATGTGGTTTTGGTCCCTGCAAATATGCCCAGTTTTGGTTTTCGTCCCTGATAATTTTTTTTTTTTAAAAAGGTCCTTGCAAAATATTTTGTTTTTTAAAATAGTCACTGGGCCCACCAAAGCGCTGAAGTGGCATGGTTTTGGTCCCTGCAAATATGCCCAGTGTTGGTTTTCGTCCCTGCAAATATGCCCAGTTTTGGTTTTCGTCCCTGCAAATATGCCCAGTTTTGGTCCCTGCAAATATTACCAGGGACGAAAACCAAAACTGGGCATATTTGCAGGGACCAAAACCATGTCACTTCAGCGCTTTGGTTGGCCCAGAGACTATTTTAAAAAAACAAAATATTTTGCAAGGACCTTTTTCAAAATTTGTTTTTACCAGGGACGAAAACCAAAACTGAGCATATTTACAGGGACCAAAACCACATTTTAACCTTAGAAATTAATAGTGACAGCCATGTTTTAAGGGGGAGGAAAATGTCGTTGAATATTACATGCTCACCAACGAGAAAAGTAGCACACTATCAGAAGTATTGAAGAGAATAAAGTAAAAAACAAATCCACTTCTCAATTAAGAAACCGACAAGTCTATATAAAAACTTCATGGAGAAAATAGGAATATAGAGGGATGGAATTGGTGGTAGTGGTGGGAATTGTCTATAAACCAAATTAGGCTTTGCATTTTGCGAGACCTAGCTTATCCAAATCTTTTAAGGCCTAAGTCTGGTTTGTGGTCTGTCATAGTCTTATTTTTTAGGCTTAAGTCTGGTCTGTTGAAAGTCTGATATGACATGCTAGCATGTTTAAAAACCTATATTTTATGTACATCTTTAATTAAATAACTAGACTCTAACCCGTGCGATGCACGAGTTTTGTATAGCTTCATATATAACTATCAAATGACTATATTATTACTTTTATAGTTATATTCAGTATTATGTTATCAAACTATCTCAAAAAGTAACAAAAATAAAAGATGGACTGCAATAAAAATGACAAATCAAAAGAAAAAATATATACAAAAGCTAGCACCAAGAAATTGATCCTAACCGCAAAAATTGTTAATCGAAAGAAAAAAAATAAGGAAAAGGAATTGTTATTTAGTAACCGAAAGAAAAAAAAAATAAAAAGGAACGTTACGTGGTAATTGAAATAAAAAATAATAATAATAAAAAGGAACCGCTAATAATGAAAAGGAACTACTATCAAAAAAGGAATTGCAATGGCGTTAGTGACTTTTAAAAAAATGACATTTTCATGTGTTATCTGATTCAATTCCTTGCATATTTTTTTTTCATAAAAATTAATTAGGTCCGTCAAAAAGGGTGGTGTTATGGTTATTAGGTTCAATTGCAAGATGGTGAGAGAGATGAAAGTGAGTGAGAAATGATTTAGGAATTGTGAGATTGAAAGAAAGAGGACCCGGGATTTGTGTTGAATACACAACATTGAAACAATCACATGTCATAAAAAACATCAGTACCTTGGTGGTAAGAGTTGTGAATTGAAAGCATGTGGTACCTGGTTCGATCCCCATCCGAAGTTTTTTTCATAAATTTTTATAACTAAAAAGTAGGGCTAATCATTAGGGTTAGAGCAACACTACTTAACATTTAGTATGAAAAAAAGAATAATGAAGAAAAAGCTAAAATTCACACAATCACATAACAAAATCAATAATTTTCAAACCCTAATGTCAAGGATTCGAAATTAACAAAATTCAGACAATCAATATCAACATTTGTCATAATTTTTTGTCAATTCGATGAAAGATGGTGTGAATCGGTGAGAGAAAGCGAGTTATCGGCAATGACATTTACGGCAGTCAGTTGTTGGTGAGGTGACAGTTGCGGCGGCGGCGTGATGTGTGTGGATCAGTGAGAGAAAGTGATTTTCCGGCGGTGGCAGTTACGGCGGCATGTGTTGTTGAAGTGGTAGTTGCAACGGTGGCGGGATGTTGTTATTGGGGTCACCGGCGGCGGTGAAAATGAAGTTGAATCGCATGATGTGAGTGAATGACGTTCAATTCGTGTTCAAATGATGTTGAAATTCAGCGTTGTGAGAATGACTTAAAGTGAACTCGCATTTGTGCTAGATAAATAAAATGAAAGCAACTATATGTCACAAAAAACTTTAGTGATCTAGTGGTAATGGTTGTGATCTACCAGAACTTGGTCTGGGGTTCAACTCTCAGTTTAAATAGACTAATGAACTAATAGATCAATGATATTAAACTCCTTCTTGATATTTAACATGAATATTTAGAGAATTTAATTATACATAATATATCATATTTTAAGTTGATCATATATTATAAAATAATAATATTAATAATAAACAATATTAGTCATATTACTTGTAGGTCGGTCTGATAGTCATAAGATGTTTTTTTTATGACTTGTGGTCTGACCTTTTTAGTTAAATAAACTTTTAAAAAAGCTTAAGCCTTCTTTATTTAAAAAAAAAACCTGACCTGACTTGTTGTAGATTAGACCGTAGACTCTTGTAGACCGGCCCGACCTCTTCCCATCCTTGATTGGTAGGTGTTGTTGTTGCAATGGCGTGTCCATTGAGTTGCCAACCCTGCCTAGGATCCTTCTTTTGTGACAAGAGATCAACTAAGTACTATCACTTGGAATTTTTAACCAAATTATTTCCTTAATAAAATATTCTAATTATTTTACAGATTTTTTCATGATAAATTAATCATATTTTACGAAGGATGAACTTTAAAAAATAATATACGTAGTTTTAATGTAGTTTTTATTCCATCCAATTTCACTCTTTAAATGTTCGAGCTCTTTTATTTCTAGTTTTATTCTTCATTTGAACTTTGACTTCACAGATATTCCATTCATTGAAGAAATACCATAGAGCACTAAAGTGAAATATTCAATTGCTTCTCTATCTCGAGATGTCATAAACGATTAATGTTTTTCCCTGAAAAAAAATAAACGATTAATGTTTGTAATCTCATGTTTTTGAAAATCAAAACACAATAAATACTGAACCATACAACCTAAGTATATTCCAAACGGGTGTTTTGCATACTTTTTTTTTACAAAAGTAGGGGGTACATGGGTCAATTTGGGTTGAGTTTGACCAAATCCAAGACCCGAATCATATAAGGTATTCTGGTTTGGGTGAGTTAAAATGACCACCCGTTATATTAATGGGTCGGGTTGGACAAACCCATTAATTTTTAGTTTGGTTTGGGTTGGGTAGTGGGTTACCCAAATTATTTTTTTGTTTTTTTAATTAATATTAAATGACTAAATGATGAGTCCTCATATTTTTTTATAAAAATTACTCAACTTTTTATTTTCCTAAAAAATTGTGTAACATATTTTCACTATATTTTAGTGTCACAGAAAAATAAATCATAATATTAAATAATAACTTTCATCATAAAATACTTGCAACAAACTAAAATTGCATGATGTAAAATTGTTTTAGAATCAAAATAACTAAAAAGTGCAACATACTAATTTGTAACTCTTGTGTGTTTTGATTTTCAAGAGAGGATGCATTGTGTCAATTTTAGAAATTAGATTTGATTTATGACTAAAACCTTTAGTATTTTCCTTCCTCCTTATGAAAAATAAAAAAAATGGACATTATTGGGTAAGTGAGTTTATTGGGTTTGAGTATGATTTTACCCGAAACCCGTTATTTTTTATGAGTTTTTCATTTTTTAAAACCATATTCACCCAATTAACCAACTTAACCAACTTTTTTTGGTTTTTTTGGGTAGGTTTGACCGAGTTTTATGGGTTGACCCAACCTATGTACACTCTAGACAAAATGGTGTTTTTTTTTTGAAAGAGACAAAAGGGTGTTTTGAATACTAGATTTGTGTTCTTCTAGTTACATACTTGAAATATTGAATGTGAAAATTTATCTTTTGAAAAATCTGTTTTTTTTGAATTTTTTTAAATGAATTTGATATTAATTCATTTATATTTTACGTGATATTTTATGTTTTGATCTGAACTGTTGATTTAAAAAAATGGATGTTTTATCTTCTTGAAAAAAAAGGATTTTTTGAAAAACTATCATTTTGCAAACAAATTTTTTATTTTATTTTATCTTAGGAAACAAAATTTAGTTTTTTTTTATAGAAATTGTATGACTCATGTTAAGCATGAGTACCAAGGATATACGAAAAAATAGATATATTTTTAATACATGTTTACAGTTTAATTGAACACAAGTTTTAATTTATTAACTTACGGTCTTTACTTATTATTTTTTTTTAAATATTCATTGTAAATTTACATTTATGATGTGCTTTTTAAAAATATATACCGTATGTGTCCTCGTGAGTTTAACTCAGTTGATAAGGACATTGCTTACATATGTGGGAGTCGAAATTCAAAACCCAGACATCTATTTATTCTGCAAAAAAAAAAAATTATACATACGTATTTAAAATTTGATAAAACTCACTATTAATGATTAGTTAGGGTGTAAAAACTTTTAAAAAAAATCATCGTAAATTGGCATTTATATTATTTTTTTCAAATATTCACCATAGATACAATTATTTAAGTCTTTTTGTCAAATATTCTTTCCCGAAATGTATATTGTATATATGTCTTTACATTAACGAAGGATAGTTTGAAATTTTGTAAAAATGTGGTTCATTTTTTGTTTTTGTGAACAAGCATAAAAATGTGGTAAATCTGTTAGGTGTGAGGGTTTATATAACAAAATAAAATTAAATTTTTGTGGATAATTTCAGGCCCGACCCATTTCAAGATGCTATTGTTTAGCCCGTAATTTTGTATGTATTCACGGGTTCTATTGAGTATTGACAATTGAAAATTGGTTTTTTAACATGTGTTTTTTCCTTAAAAACACATGGAAAATACGTAAATACCTCCAACGGTAGTTACTATCGTTGACACAAACCGACGGTAGTTAACTACCGTTGCAATTAAAATCAACGGTAGTTAACTACCTTTACGATTTTCCCCCTAAACCCAGTACAACCCACACCCCTACCTCCTATTCATCCATCACCTTCCATCACCATACCTCAAAAAAATCCAAAAATATTTTTTTCCCTCAAATCTTGGTTTCAAATCATTGGAGAAGGATAGCTCGAAGGTTTCTACACACATTTGACGGCAAGTAACAGGTAATGCATTTTTTAACCCATTTACATTTGTTCATTTCGCTAGCAATTTTTTGAGTTTTTTGACATGCAGTGCAGCGATAGTTAACTACCGCTGGAATTAGAATTCAGTTGTAGTTAACTACCACGGGAGGAACGGTAGTCAACTATCGTTGTGGCCTTAAAATTTTCAAAATTTGAAAGGCCACTGTGTAAAGCCCCAATCCCCGAGAACATAAATATAAAGATAAATCACGCATTTATCCTACATTGGAACTTTACTAATTCAACATACGTCTCATATCAAATATTTATGATAAAAACTTCATCAATTAAATCACATCACAACATAATAAAACATAATTAACATCAAAGCAATTATCATGTCTCGGTCATAACATATAAATTAATATATCATCTCAACATGGTTTGATCCAAAGATCTCATAATATAACATAAATAAACTTCTAGTCCTAATCAGAGCTTCTAAGCTAGACTCCAAAGCAGATAAACTCGAGTAGGCAAACGCCATCCTCGTCATGTTCACGAAAAGCTATTCCTCAACCTGCAAGTCTACATCCATGAGGGATTCACCCAAGGATGAGGCGACAATAAAGCCACTGGAGGGTAAGATATATGCTAAACATAAGGGAATAATAAACGCATGTATGTCAGGCAAGCCACATCAACAATTATCACATATACATTTAAATAAACAGTCCTGGTTACATAATTCAACATTCATATCACGTTCATATTCAATTATAATCTCAATCACAATTTTCAATCATATATCAAACACTCAAGATTCATCATGTATCATCAATTCATTTACAATTCAATCACAATCACAAGAACTCATCAATTAAGCATTTACCACCTTAATGCACAAATTCACGCCAAAACATTACCAAACACGACTTCTATGAATGTAACGCACCTAACACGACTCTATGTTTTACGGTACCGCAACCGATGAAATCCTCGAGATCTAAAACCCCGCAATGAATTCACCATACAATCACCAATGAAATCCCCGAGATCTAAAACCCCGCAATGAAATCACCGTACACCACACCGAACTGACTTATGAATGCATGGACCCACAAAGAGACTCGACAATGCTCACCAAATACACTCACCATTTGTTATACAATTCACTCCGTCATATAACATATCATCACCAAATCATCACCTAACGCATTATCAAATCACTAAGGCCACACATCAAGTCAAGTAATTAAACATCATCATTATTTACTCAAACATCGTCACTTAACACAACATGTATCATTATCACACATCATTCAATATCATCAATAACATCATCAATATCGTCATAAATATCATCATTAATAGCATCATCAATAGCATCATCAATATCATCATAAATATCATCATCAATAGCATCATAAATAGCATTATCAATATTATGTGTAAACAACAACACATCACAACCATCACAACATCAAGTATTTACAATCTTCAACATCCTCATAATTTAAGCTTCATGATTTAATCACACAACTACACCAAACATCATTAATGATCACAACTTCATAATTACCTACTCATTTATTAACTCTAAGTGATTCCTTAAAATCGTCATTAATTTTAAGGATGTTTCAAGATTCATTGAAAAAGTATGCGGAAATTTCACGAAAAATGTGTCATGACCTATGTGTGGTATTTTGATCATAACTCAAGTTCTAGAAATCTAAATGAAGTCCAACCAACGACATTTGAAAGCTAACATCCATATCTACAACTTTCATGTTTACACCGAAACCTAGTTCAAAATAGAAACTAATTAAAAAATGGATGTAACAGAAAACGTTGTTGCTGTCAGCTGTTTCTACGGCTACGGGAATCACTTAAAACTCACCCAAAAATCCCATATTTGATCCCCATCAACCCAAAATCAATTTACATATATTAACCATGATCAATACACTCAAATTGAACAATGCTTACACAACAAAACATCAATTGATATGAATTTCACAAGATTTTCGGTTAATTTTCAAAGTTCGTCTCAAAAACCCATTTTTTTTTCCAAAACAACTTAAAATCTCAAACAGATTTGTACAACATCAATTCCAACTTTCTAATCACATCAACATGTTCATAAGCACATAATTAACAACATAAATCAACTTAAAATCAATTATGTCAATAATTCATTCAAATTCACCAATTTAAACAATTTTCACATAAACACAACAATCATAATCCCAACTTAACCCAAACAATATAACATCATAATTTCATAACCCAAATACATAATGATACTCATAATCAATTCAATTAATCATAAACAACACCAATTATCATGTTATTCATTAATTTCACCAAATTTCACAAAGTTCATAATTAACAAAATCAAACATGAGTTTTGACGAAGTAAAAACATGAAATCAACAACTTAACACATATTCAATTTAGTCATCAACAAAGAGCATGAAAATCAACACAATTAATCATAATTCATAAAATTAAGCTATAATCTAAAAGCTCCCAACACGCAATTGCTTCTTAAACCCATATGTTAATCATAATCTCCCCTCTTACCTTAGTTTCCTCGATATTCTTGCTATTCTTAGTGCAATCCTCTCCTTCCCCTTTGATTCTCTAGCTTTCCTCTTCTCCAGGCCTCGTCTCTCTATCTCTCTCTCTTGCCTCTCAAAAGTTTTGTGAAAAGAATAACATAATTCACTCACCACTAACTAGTGTATTTATAATAGGTTTCTAGGGTATGTTACAATTTCAAATATATCTTTTAAAACAAAGTTTGTTACCTTCTAAAATAAAATAAGGTTTGTTACGATTAACTCACAATATTTTTCTCTAAACTTTTACTTCACTTAAACCCCCCTATTACTTATACACCATTATTTTCAAATATTCAAATTTTGAACTTCTAACATATTTCAAATATGTCACTAACTCTCAAATTACCAAAATACCCTTCAGCTCCCAAAATTCAATAAATCACCAAAATAAACAATTAAACTCACATAAACAATTAAATAAATAAATCCTAAAAATCGGGCTGTTACAACTCTACCCCCCTAAAAGAATTTCCGTCCTCGGAAATTACCTGAAGGAAACAACTCCGGATACGACTCCTTCATCTTACTCTCCAACTCCCAAGTTATGCTCTCTCCCGTGGACCTCCCCAAATCACTTTTACCAAAACGATCTCTTTTTCACGCAACTGCTTAACCTCTCGTCCCTCGATATTCATCGGCATAGTCTCAAAGTCAAATTCTCTCTTACTTCCATATCATCCATTTTGGATCACATGCGACAGATCATACACATACTTCCGCAACTGAGATACATGAAACACATCATGAAGATTCGACAACGACGGCTGTAACGCAATCCGATACGCTACATCACCAACTCTCTCCATAATATGATAAGGTCAAACAAAACGCGGCGTCAACTTCCTCGACTTCAAAGCTCTCCCACGCTTGTAAATGGATTCACTCTCAAAAACACTTGATCTCCAGCTTGAAATTTAATATCTTTCCTCCTCTTATCATGATAACTCTTTTGCCTACTCTGAGATGCCTTCATCTTCTCCTGGATCATCTTAACCTTCTCCGTAGTCTGCGAAACTACTTCCGATCCAATCAAAGCACCCTCCCCTGACTCAAACCAACACAACGGCGTTCTACATTTCCTACCGTACAATGCTTCAAAAGGTGCCATACCAATACTCGAATGAAAATTGTTATTGTAGGTAAAATCAATCAATGGTAAACATTCACTCCAACTTGCACCTTGCTCCAAAACACAAGCTCTCAACAAATCTTCCAAAGACTGAATAGTCCTCTCCGATTGACCATCAGTTTGAGGATGATAAGTAGAACTCAATCTCAACTTAGTCCCCAAAGCTTCTTGCAAACTCTGCCAAAACTTCGACGTGAACCTTGGATCTCTATCTGACACAATGCTAGACGGAATACCATGCAACTTCACAATCTGCTCAATGTAGATCTCGGCCAACTTCTCCAAAGACATACTAACCTTGATCAGAATAAAATGCGCTGATTTCGTAAACCGATCGACAATCACCCAAATTGAATCACAACCCTTCGCAGTCTTCGGCAAACCACTCACAAAATCCATAGAAATGCTATCCCACTTGTCATACCCCATTTTTTGACTTATATTTTTTGTATGTTTCATTTTTGTGTTTATCTCACCATTTATTTTTACCTTTTATTTTTATTATTGCTATAGTATTTTTATTGGCATTTTATCATTTGCATCATTAAACATTACTATTATCCTCATCATTATCCTTAATATTTTTTCTTTAATAATATCATCATTATTTTACTACTATTAGGGTTTTTTTTTATTTTTATTTTTAATTAATATAGTATTAAGTTATTATCATTTCTATTATTATTATCTTTTATTTTCTTTTTCCTTATTATTGTCATTTACTATTTTATTCATTATCATTGCCATTTGCATTTTTATCATCATTATTATCATTATATATTATTATTATTTTCCCCATTTTTACCTTTTATTTTAAATACAAAAAATTAAAAAAAGTGGAGTTCGCAGTGCGAACTCACCTTCGCACTGCGACCTCTGCGAAAATTTCTGCAGATTTTTATATAGTGGTTTATCTTTTTTGCTTTCAACTACAATTATTATTAGTAGCATTATTACTTGTATTCTTCCTATTTTGTGACTGATTTGGTGCAGCAAGACAAGATTTAATGTGTGACATTAAAGGTAAAGGAAAGAAGAACTTTCTTCCAACCTCTCATGTGATCAAACAAATTGGCTATCCTTGGTCAGTTTTTGTCCCCCAAAATTGACCCCTCACCCAACCTAAACATGCCAGCCAGCTGCTTGATCCATTTCCTTCCCTTTTTCCCTGCCAAAACCAGTCAATCCCAAGTGGATTATGTTGCAAAAAAAGCTGTTTGACATGCCCTGTTTTGACCTGAATTTCTCCTCCCACACATAAGCCCACATGCTGATTTTGATTCCCCCAATCTCCCTGTACATGGCAGTACACGTTTTGATTGTTTGACCTTCCAAGATTGCAAGGATTGATCCCAAGAATCATCCCTTTTGCAGCTGCCCTGTTTTACAGTTTTTACCATCATTACCTTCTAGAATCAATGGCATTTGTGGCTGAGATCAGTCAAGACCTTGCCCCTTGGCACAAGGCAAAGCAAGTTCTATCCATTAGCATTAAATGCAAAGTGATCTAGCCTGAGTTTAGCTCATGATCAGCTAGTGTTTTAGGATTTTATTCATCATTGTTCATCATTACAAAGATTTGCATTTATGCCTATAAAAGGAAGGGCAAGGCACAAGGATCACACACACTGAAACACATTGAAAACCAGTCAAAAACAGACCATTTCAGAGAGCTAACACACACGAAATTCACACCAAAAGTCCCTTGCATTGCAACACAAAATCAGTCCATCACAAACCCTTTGAACCTTGTTCATAACCTCTCACAAAGCAAGCAAGCCACTTCCAGTCTTGTTCAAGCATTGCTAGGAGTTCTGTAAGTCTCCTATAACCTTTCTTTTCTATTGTATATGCTGTTTACATATCTTGCTTTGCCCAATTTTTCTTTGTGAACCAAAACCTCTTTTGAACCTCAAAAAGGACCTCAAAGGGGCCAAGCTTTAAAACTGTGTTTTTTCACCCTTTTTTTCTTCCTTTTTGTCAAGTTTCTTAACCTCCTTTAGGTTCTGAATCTTGCTTAGAAGCAGTTTCTGAACTTCTGTTCAGAAACAGCTTCTGAGTTGAAAATTCGCATACTTCGCAGAGCCAAGCCTTGCTCGCACTGCGAACACACCAGAACCTGACTTCGCAGAGCCAAGTTCTGGTTGCTCTGCGAAGTATGTGAAATTCAGAACATGAATCAGGCATTCAAATGTCAAATTTTTGGGATTCTAGCCCTTGATTCAGAACCTAAAGAGGGTTAAAACCATTTTGGTCCAAACCCAACTCATAATCATGCACAACTTTGAAGATTTCCTAAGTTCGTGCGATAAATTTTGAATAACTTGTGAAACAAGTTATGTTCTTAATATTTTCAAAAACCAAGTTTGAGCAACAAGCTAAGTTCGTCTATTTCAAAACAAACTTGAACAACCATGTTGTTCATGATTTTCAATCCAAACGCGAACTTAAGCCGAGTTCGCTCACTCTTTTTAAAACCAAGCTCGAATTGAGCCGAACTTATGAACTTTCCAATGTTTTGCATGTTTTATGATTGTGTTTGCCATTCAAACTTGAACCAAACTTGTTCTTGAGTTTCAATAACTTAAGCAACAAATAACGTTCATGATTTTTAATAAAGATCGAACAACAAATTTGTTCGTGTTGTTTTTCTTTTCTTTATAACTTACCTTTTAAAAGCTTTGGTTCCCTTTGAGATTCCTTAGAGTGACAAAACCAAATTTGAATGAAACGGGAATGGCTTGACGTATGTCTCCCCAAACCTCGATTGCACGAATGCGTGACGTATGTCTCGTCGCTCGGGCAATCGTCATTCCACCCTTTGACGCGTATAGTACGCTAAACATTCCCTTGGCCCCCTTGTGGCCATTTTTACCCTTTTCTTGGCCCTCGTGGTCAATCCGAACCTTTCGCGCCTTGCGCGTTTTATTTTTAATATTTTACGCCTTGCGCGAATTTTTCGCCTCAGTGCGTTTGTCTTTTATAAAAAAAACATTCACGCCTCGCGCGAGCTTATCGCCTAGCGTCCATCTTTCACTATTCTAAAACTTTGTACGTCTTCGTACGTTTTTAAAAAAACCTTTGCTCACGTCCGAGCGGAAAACTTTTTCCATCAAATCATTTACTTTTATGCATTGTCGTCAGTGGCCAGCTCGGCAACAACCCGAGCAGCTGACTTTTACTTTCTTGTCGTCAATGGCCAGTTCGGCAGCAACCCGAGCAGTTGACATTTATTTTCATTACACTTTTTTTTCTTTTTCTCAAACTTTTTCGCTCGGACGCGAACAAACTTTTTTAACTAAAACGAACCAACATACAAACGTTTTTCTACCAAAGAACTACGTACGCTTTGAATTCTCCGACTACCGGGAGATATGTAGGAGCAAGATCGACATCTTGTCAAGCCCATTAATAAAAAACTTGTTTTTCCCTTTTCGTTTGTTTTTATCTCTTTCTTTATCCCGCATTATGTCTTTTATATATTTCCTTTTATACATATTTAAACACGTAAGTAAAACATCGAACCATTTTAAGCCTAAGCCGACTAAGAGGTTCCCGTTGAGTACAACGGATGTGAGGGGTGCTAATACCTTCCCCTCGCATAATCGACTTTCGAACCTAAAATCTTTTCTCAAGGTAATTTAGAACTTTTTTCCTTTTTCCCCGAAAAATTAAAAGTTCAGTCGTAATTTAGAATTAGTGATTCAAAGCTTCCCCATAGCTTGACATCCGAAATTCGACGCGACAGAAATGGCGACTTCACTGGGGACTTTTGCATTAAACATTTTGTTTGTGCATAAACAAGTCAAGCCTATCTCAGTCGGCTTTTAGGCTAATTTGCTTCATTTTACTTACGTGTTTATATTTTCTTGTCATTTACTTGTTTATTCTTTATGCTCTACATATATATATCATTTTGCTTCATATTCATATATATATCAATTGTGGGGGTTACTTGAGCGATGTTACTCCACATTGTTCGGGTTAATGCCGGACGTGTGAGGCTCTCTACCCGAGCTCGAGAGAAAACTAAGTTAGAAGGAGGTTGTGTGCGGAAGCCCGCGTTGACGTATGTCCGTGAGGTAGGATGCCCAACCCCGCTTAGACGAGATTTTCATATGGAATTAATTGAAGTCATGTCGACGTATGTCCATAGACAACCCTAATTCCATATGAGATTGATGACTCTAGGGACCTCTTCTTAGGAATCTTACCTTTAGAGCCTACACGTGAGGATGGGGGGAAACTTTGATCATACATACCATACCATATGTATACCATACATTTGCATTCATTAAAATGATTTTTTTTGCATATGTATTTTCAAAAAGGAGGGGGCATATTTTGTCATATACATTGCATACATGCATTAACATCATGCATAGCATGCATACATTTGTCTTCAAGTTCAAAACTCGTTCCCCTTCTTATCTCAAGGATTTCTTACAATCCGCATTGAGTCTTCAGTGTTTGCATTTCGTTCGCAACACTACGCGTCAACTTCAAGAAAAGTGGATCGATGTCCCAAAACAAACCACACATATAACACTAGGTCCCCTCGGTTGTACATGGGGCATGCCGTTCGACTTTGATGAGGAATTCATCTATATTCCCACTACTCTTCAAGAGATTCCGGTACCTCAATCCGAGGTTACCTTCCCCCCAGGCTACTGCGGCCTTTAACCCAATTTCAAACAAAAGTCCAATCATCATTGGCACAATCAACAAAAGCCCGACCTTGCTCGGCATCCAATACAGTTCGCATTGACAAACATTAAATACAAAAGTTATATCATACAATTTGCGTTTTTAATGTGTTTATTCTGTGAATCATTTAGAACCAGCCAAAAATGTGAGGAAACCTCAAAGTCATTTTTATATATGCAGGAGACCGGCATTTTTTTGTTTAACTCGATTTTGTTATGTTAAATCTGAACGTTGTTTTAGATTGTATGAAAGCATTGATAGGATCAAGGCATTTTTTTTTTGAATATGAGTGAAAACACTTGACCACAAATAGCCCACCCTGTGAGTAGTGAGTATTTGTTAAACCCCTTTGAGCCTAATGAATCAGAATCATTAACTATGAACTACCAACTTTCATAAGCTCAATTGCTTATTGAAATTGCCGAAGTTTGTAAAAAAAAAATTTTAGTTCATAGTTAAATCATTTTGAATTCTGATATTTTTCTTCCATTTTGAACCCTTAGCCTTCATGATTATTGTCCCTCGCCGAAGGAGGAAGGAACATTCAATTAGGGTATCATCTTGAATTAAGTTAAAAAAGGGAGGTTATGTGTATCAAGCAATTGGTGAATTTCTTATTTGATCTTGACAACGGAAAAAAAAAAGAGAGAAAAAAAAGAAAGAAAAACAAATCAAGAAATCTCAAAAGAGAAAGAAAAAAGAGAAAAAATCAGTAAATCAAAAGGTTGTCAAGATCAAACAAAAGTATTTGCAAATCACCAAAAGTTGTGTGTGAAATAAGGAGGAGGTGTGTAATTAGAAAGAATGTTCCTCTTGCTTGGCCATTTGAATTCAATTTCCCCACCTATGACATTTCTTTTGTACCCAAGCCAAATTACAACCCTCAAAGACCTTGTGATCAATGCTTTTATGCTTTTAAAAACGATGATTAGATGGACACATAACTTGATCGGAATGTTGGCAAACTTGCCGGATGAGTGTTCATTACCCTCACAATTAATATTCAATTTGTTTTTTACTTAAATGTGTGATAGGCATGGTTCATCGATAAACATGTTTTTAACTTAAGCTGTATGATATAAACTTTGTGTTTAGTGCAACCTTGGAACATCAAAATTGCCAACCCAAAACAAAGCCCGACCTCGCTCGGCAACCAATCAAAAAGCCCAATATTCATTGGCAACCAAAAAGCCCAATATTCATTGGCAACCCAAAGCCCAATATTCATTGGCAACCCAAAACCCAATATTCATTGGCGACCCAAAGCCAAATATTCATTGGCAAACCCTAAGCCCAATTTTCATTGGCACCTAACCAAACAAAGCCCAACCATGCTTGGCACCTAATCACAAGCAAAGCCCAATTGTCATTGGCAATCACAACTACAATTTCACATTAAGCCCAATCGTCATTGGCATTCCTCACAATCTCCCACAAAAAGCCCAACCATGCTTGGCACTTCCCCCCACAATTCACAAAGAGCCCAGTCGTCATTGGCATTCCTCACAAATTGTCATTGGCACTCCCAAAAGCAATCCAAAAGCCCAACCATGCTTGGCACCCAATCATAGCAAAAGCCCAATCTTCATTGGCACACACAAATACAACTTCCATCAAAAGCCCAATTTTCATTGGCACATACAAATACCATTTCCAAAGAGCCCAAATTTTCATTGGCCCTTACAAACACAATCACAAAAAAAGCCCAATTTTCATTGGCATTCCCACATCCAACTTACCAAAGCCCGACCTCGCTCGGCACCTTACCAAAGCCCGACCTCGCTCGGCACCTTACCAAAGCCCGACCTCGCTCGGCATCCACATTATCATAAGCCCGACCTCGCTCGGCAACCAATCAAAAAGCCCGACCTCGCTCGGCACCCACATATAAGCCCGACCTCGCTCGGCACCCACATATAAGCCCGACCTCGCTCGGCATCCACATTATCATAAGCCCGACCTCGCTCGGCACCCACATATTAAAGCCCGACCTCGCTCGGCATCCCATCAAAAGCCCGACCTCGCTCGGCATCCCATCAAAAGCCCGACCTCGCTCGGCAACCAACCAAAGCCCGACCTCGCTCGGCAACCAATCAAAAAGTCCGACCTCGCTCGGCATCCTAATCACAATCAAAACCCGACCTTGCTCGGTATCCAATCATTACCCCTAGTGTTAAACATGACATATGTTTATCCCGCATTGGGCTTCTTTCCAGGGATTCCCCGGCAAAATCCTCAGTAAATCAAAAGGGAATATCCCCAGTGAATCGAAAGTCCGAAAGGACGATTCAGGCAAAGACCAGCCGACCAAAGCATAAGCACCCCCGGTGGAATCATTTGTTCTTCTCCCCGGCGGGTTAGCGCAATCCCCCAGTGGATTAACAAACCCCCCATGAGGTATGTGTTCCTCATCAATAGTTGCGGCTTTACCCCGTCAACATTTGGATGTATCCTCAGTGACATCACCCATTTAAGATTACCGAGTGTTTGCAATGCGACGTCGGTCCACTTTTCATTTTACCGGTCTAATCTTGTCTCACCAAGTTTGTCGGTTGTACCCGGGCAAAAAGCCCGAACTACATCGGTTTTGATCCCATTCGGGTATGTAGGCAAAGGACCTTGTCCTTCCAAACCAAACAAAAAAAGAAAACAAACAAAACATCTTCTTTCTTTGAACGACCTTTGTTCATCGGTCAAACAAACTCCCCAGGAAGTCAATCTTTGTCCAAACAATCAAAAGCCCAATTGTCATTGGCACCTACTCAACCAAAGCCCAATTATCATTGGCATCGAAGGCTGGATATCGATCATGCTTCCAAAATGATCTTTATATCCCCAGCGAATTTACAAGCGAAGCCCAATCTTATTGGCATATTCCCCCCAGTGGAGTCTTACATCATCCAAGCCCGACCTTGCTCGGCATTCAAATCATAATCCCCCAGCGTCCCACGTAACGTCTGTCATCCCCCAGGTCAGCATAATTCATGCATCATATCATAATCATTCATTAGCATGCATCTCATATTCATATCACGCATTTCCCACAACAAACAGTCGAGTGTCATCCCCAGTCTATCCGGTCTAGGGATGTCATCCTCATTTTCGCCAAGCGATAGTTCTTTAATGAATAGCTTGTGCAAGTTTTTCATTGTAGCCAGGGGCAATTCCTTAACAAACATGTTGGGTATCCCCAGTACAAGTCCATCCCTCACACGATGTCCTCAGTGACAGTCATGCATTCATGCATTCATACATATGCATACAACATGTCATACATGGTTACTTCTAACCATCATGAGTCTCACCAAACAATCGCGAGCAATTCGTGTATTCTTTTTTCCCAGTGTCATCCCCAGTCCTTCTGGTTCAGAGATGTCATCCTTTTACGCCAAGTGGCAGTTCTTTAATGAACAGCTTGTGCGTACTCCCCAGTGTTGTGCCAAGTGGCAAGTTCTTCAATGAACAGCTTGTGCATTCTTTCTCCCCGATTGAAGGGGCATTTTTTGTAAGGAACGGCTTGTCAGCCGCATCCCCAGTATCGTCAGTGGCAAGTTCGGCAACATCCGAATAGCTGACATCTTTCATTTTATTTTCCTGTCGTCAATGGCAAGTTCGGCAACATCCGAACAGTTGACATTTTATATTCCTGTCGTCAATGGCAAGTTCGGCAACATCCGAACAGTTGACATTTTATTTTCCTGTCGTCAATGGCAAGTTCGGCAACATCCGAACAGTTGACATTTTATTTTCCCGTCGTCAATGGCAAGTTCGGCAACATCCGAACAGTTGACATTCTTTTCATTCTTTTGTCGCCAGTGGCCAGTTCGGCAGCAACCCGAACAGCTGGCATTTACCTTTTCATTCTTTGTTGTCAGTGGCAGTTCGGCGACCGCCCGAACAGCTGACACCTATCCCCAGTGTGGTCTTCCTTTTTATCATCTTTTGCATCCATAGTTACATTACAAGCATTCATAACATTTGCATTGCATGCATTTATAGCATTTATAACTCGGGAAAATATTTAGTCAAAAAATGGCGTACTCTATATTTAAGTCTCTTCGGCCCGTCCATTTCAAATTTCACTTTTCAACCTCCGGGACGAAGAAACTTAAATAGGGGCATCTGTCATACCCCATTTTTTGACTTATATTTTTTGTATGTTTCATTTTTGTGTTTATCTCACCATTTATTTTTACCTTTTATTTTTATTATTGCTATAGTATTTTTATTGGCATTTTATCATTTGCATCATTAAACATTACTATTATCCTCATCATTATCCTTAATATTTTTTCTTTAATAATATCATCATTATTTTACTACTATTAGGGTTTTTTTTATTTTTATTTTTAATTAATATAGTATTAAGTTATTATCATTTCTATTATTATTATCTTTTATTTTCTTTTTCCTTATTATTGTCATTTACTATTTTATTCATTATCATTGCCATTTGCATTTTTATCATCATTATTATCATTATATATTATTATTATTTTCCCCATTTTTACCTTTTATTTTAAATACAAAAAATTAAAAAAAGTGGAGTTCGCAGTGCGAACTCACCTTCGCACTGCGACCTCTGCGAAAATTTCTGCAGATTTTTATATAGTGATTTATCTTTTTTGCTTTCAACTACAATTATTATTAGTAGCATTATTACTTGTATTCTTGCTATTTTGTGACTGATTTGGTGCAGCAAGGCAAGATTTAATGTGTGACATTAAAGGTAAAGGAAAGAAGAACTTTCTTCCAACCTCTCATGTGATCAAACAAATTGGCTATCCTTGGTCAGTTTTTGTCCCCCAAAATTGACCCCTCACCCAACCTAAACATGCCAGCCAGCTGCTTGATCCATTTCCTTCCCTTTTTCCCTGCCAAAACCAGTCAATCCCAAGTGGATTATGTTGCAAAAAAGCTGTTTGACATGCCCTGTTTTGAGCTGAATTTCTTTCCCCACACATAAGCCCACATGCTGATTTTGATTCCCCCAATCTCCCTGTACATGGCAGTACACGTTTTGATTGTTTGACCTTCCAAGATTGCAAGGATTGATCCCAAGAATCATCCCTTTTGCAGCTGCCCTGTTTTACAGTTTTTACCATCATTACCTTCTAGAATCAATGGCATTTGTGGCTGAGATCAGTCAAGACCTTGCCCCTTGGCACAAGGCAAAGCAATTCCTATCCATTAGCATTAAATGCAAAGTGATCTAGCCTGAGTTTAGCTCATGATCAGCTAGTGTTTTAGGATTTTATTCATCATTGTTCATCATTACAAAGATTTGCATTTATGCCTATAAAAGGAAGGGCAAGGCACAAGGATCACACACACTGAAACACATTGAAAACCAGTCAAAAACAGACCATTTCAGAGAGCTAACACACACGAAATTCACACCAAAAATCCCTTGCATTGCAACACAAAATCAGTCCATCACAAACCCTTTGAACCTTGTTCATAACCTCTCACAAAGCAAGCAAGCCACTTCCAGTCTTATTCAAGCATTGCTAGGAGTTCTGTAAGTCTCCTATAACCTTTCTTTTCTATTGTATATGCTATTTACATATCTTGCTTTGACCAATTTTTCTTTGTGAACCAAAACCTCTTTTGAACCTCAAAAAGGACCTCAAAGGGGCCAAGCTTTAAAACTGTGTTTTTTCACCCTTTTTTCTTCCTTTTTGTCAAGTTTCTTAACCTCCTTTAGGTTCTGAATCTTGCTTAGAAGCAGTTTCTGAACTTCTGTTCAGAAACAGCTTCTGAGTTGAAAATTCGCATACTTCGCAGAGCCAAGCCTTGCTCGCACTGCGAACACACCAGAACCTGACTTCGCAGAGCCAAGTTCTGGTTGCTCTGCGAAGTATGTGAAATTCAGAACATGAATCAGGCATTCAAATGTCAAATTTTTGGGATTCTAGCCCTTGATTCAGAACCTAAAGAGGGTTAAAACCATTTTGGTCCAAACCCAACTCATAATCATGCACAACTTTGAAGATTTCATAAGTTCGTGCGACAAGTTTTGAATAACTTGTGAAACAAGTTATGTTCTTAATATTTTCAAAAACCAAGTTTGAGCAACAAGCTAAGTTCGTCTATTTCAAAATAAACTTGGACAACCATGTTGTTCATGATTTTCAATCCAAACGCGAACTTAAGCCGAGTTTGCTCACTCTTTTTAAAACCAAGCTCGAATTGAGCCGAACTTGTGAACTTTCCAATGTTTTGCATGTTTTATGATTGTGTTTGCCATTCAAACTTGAACCAAACTTGTTCTTGAGTTTCAATAACTCAAGCAACAAGTAACGTTCATGATTTTTAATAAAATCGAACGACAAATTTGTTCGTGTTGTTTTTCTTTTCTTTATAACTTACCTTTTAAAAGCTTTGGTTCCCTTTGAGATTCCTTAGAGTGACAAAACCAAATTTGAATGAAACGGGAATGGCTTGACGTATGTCTCCCCAAACCTCGATTGCACGAATGCGTGACGTATGTCTCGTCGCTCGGGCAATCGTCATTCCACCCTTGACGCGTATAGTACGCAAAACATTCCCTTGGCCCCCTTGTGGCCATTTTTACCCTTTTCTTGGCCCTCGTGGTCAATCCGAACCTTTCGCACCTTGCGCGTTTTATTTTTAATATTTTACGCCTTGCGCGAATTTTTCGCCTCAGTGCGTTTGTCTTTTATAAAAAAAACATTCACGCCTCGCGCGAGCTTATCGCCTAGCGTCCATCTTTCACTATTTTAAAACTTTGTACGTCTTCGTACGTTTTTAAAAAACCTTTGCTCACGTCCGAGCGGAAAACTTTTCCATCAAATCATTTACTTTTATGCATTGTCGTCAGTGGCCAGCTCGGCAACAACCCGAGCAGCTGACTTTTACTTTCTTGTCGTCAATGGCCAGTTCGGCAGCAACCCGAGCAGTTGACATTTATTTTCATTACACTTTTTTTCTTTTTCTCAAACTTTTTCGCTCGGACGCGAACAAACTTTTTTAACTAAAACGAACCAACATACAAACGTTTTTCTACCAAAGAACTACGTACGCTTTGAATTCTCCGACTACCGGGAGATATGTAGGAGCAAGATCGACATCTTGTCAAGCCCATTAATAAAAAACTTGTTTTTCCCTTTTCGTTTGTTTTTATCTCTTTCTTTATCCCGCATTATGTCTTTTATATATTTCCTTTTATACATATTTAAACACGTAAGTAAAACATCGAACCATTTTAAGCCTAAGCCGACTAAGAGGTTCCCGTTGAGTACAACGGATGTGAGGGGTGCTAATACCTTCCCCTCGCATAATCGACTTTCGAACCTAAAATCTTTTCTCAAGGTAATTTAGAACTTTTTTCCTTTTTTCCCCGAAAAATTAAAAGTTCAGTCGTAATTTAGAATTAGTGATTCAATGCTTCCCCATAGCTTGACATCCGAAATTCGACGCGACACCACTTCCACTCTAGCACAAACAACCGTTGCATTACTCCAGACGGCTTCTGATGCTCAACCTTAGACTTCTAACAAACCAAACAAGCATAAACAAACTCAGCAATATCTTCTTCATTCTTGGCCACCAAAACAACTTCTTCAGATCTTGATACATCTTCATCTCTCCAGGATGAATAATCAAACTACTCCAATGACCTACTTCTAAAATCTTACGCTTCAGCTCGGGTACATCCGGCACATAAACTCGACCACGAAATCTCAGAACTCCACTCTCATCCAATCCAAAGTCTACCTCTTTGTCTTGGTTAACTAGCACCAAACGATCCACAAGCTGCAAATCCACTTTCTGACCCTCTTTGATCTCTTCAAGAATGGTACTCGTCAGCTTCAACATCCCTAACTTCACACCATTCGGAGTCAGCTCACTCACCAAACTCAGATCTCAGAACTGCTCAATCAACTCCAACTCTTCCACCATAAGCACCGACATGTGCAACGACTTCCTACTCAAAACGTCCACTACTACATTCGCCTTACCGGGGTGATAACTCAACTCAAAATCATAATCCTTCAAGAATTCCATCCAACGCTTCTGCCTCATATTCAACTCCTTCTGGCCAAACAGGTACTTCAAACTCTTATGATCACTGAACACCTCAAACTTCGAACCAAAGAGATAATGCCTCCAAATCTTAAGCACAAACACTACTACCGCTAATTCCAAATCATTGTTGGATAATTCCTCTCATGAACTTTCAACTGCCTCGATGCGTACGCCACTACTTGACCACTTTGCATAAGCACACCACCTAAACCCATCTTCGGTGTGTCACAATACACCACAAAAGAATCCTTTGCATTTGGCAAAATCAAAACAGGCGCAGTCGTCAACCTCTTCTTCAACTCTTGGAAACTCTCTTCACACTTCGAATATACCAAGATATTGTCTATAAACACCACCATAAACTGATCCAAATAAGGATGGAAAATTCTACTCATGTATTCCATAAATACACCGGGTGCATTAGTCACACCAAAGGGCATCACAAAATACTCATAGTGTCCATACCTCGTTCAAAACGCAGTCTTAGGCACATCCTCTGACTTTACTCATATCTAGTGATATCCGGATCTCAAATCAATCTTACTAAACACCTGAGCACCAACCAACTGATCCATCAGATCATCTATCCTTGGAAGAGGATATTTGTCCTTAATGGTCACCTTGTTCAACTGCCGATAATCCACACACAGCCTCATGCTACCATCTTTCTTCTTGACTAACAACACTGGCGCTCCCCATGGCGAAACACTCGGCCTGATGAACTTCTTCTCTAACAACTCCTCCAACTGTTTCTTCAGCTCACCCAACTCAGAAGCAGACATCCGATACAGCGGCGCCGATATAGGACTAGTTCTAGGTATACCATCAATCACAAATTCTACTTCTCTCTCTGGCGATAAGTCAGTAATGTCATCTGGAAAAACATCCGCAAACTCATTCACTACCGACAAATCGTTAACTTGAACTTCACTTCCAACCTTCAACGAAGCAATCATAACAAACACTTGAGCCGTTCCGTCCAACGACGCTCCTACTTGCCTTGCAGACAAAAACTTCCCTACATCACGCTCCTCCGGCTTAGGAAAAGTCACACTCTTGGTTAAACAGTTAATGTTAACACCAAAAGTTAGCAACCAATCCATTCCAAAAATTACATCCATATGCTCCAAAAGTAAACAAACTAAATTCAGCTTAAAATCCACATCACCAAAATTCACAGGACGAAGACCACTCTTAAACTTAACGCACTAGAACCACCTAACTAGAAAGAACAAGTATCGACAGCATTCACATACATGTCGCATACAACAGGATAATCACCAAGTGTTGGTCCGGACTAGACCGACCTGCTCTGATACCAAGTTGTAAAGCCCCAATCCCCGAGAACATAAATATAAAGATAAATCACGCATTTATCCTACATTGGAACTTTACTAATTCAACATACGTCTCATATCAAATATTTATGATAAAAACTTCATCAATTAAATCAAATCGCAGCAGAATAAAACATAATTAACATCAAAGCAATTATCATGTCTCGGTCATAACATATAAATTAATATATCATCTCAACATGGTTTGATCCAAAGATCTCATAATATAACATAAATAAACTTCTAGTTCTAATCAGAGCTTCTAAGCTAGACTCCAAAGCAGATAAACTCGAGTAGGCAAACGCCATCCTCGTCATGTTCACGAAAAGCTATTCCTCAACCTGCAAGTCTACATCCATGAGGGATTCACCCAAGGATGAGGCGACAATAAAGCCACTGGAGGGTAAGATATATGCTAAACATAAGGGAATAATAAACGCATGTATGTCAGGCAAGCCACATCAACAATTATCACATATACATTTAAATAAACAGTCCTGGTTACATAATTCAACATTCATATCACGTTCATATTCAATTATAATCTCAATCACAATTTTCAATCATATATCAAACACTCAAGATTCATCATGTATCATCAATTCATTTACAATTCAATCACAATCACAAGAACTCATCAATTAAGCATTTACCACCTTAATGCACAAATTCACGCCAAAACATTACCAAACACGACTTCTATGAATGTAATGCACCTAACACGACTCTATATGTTTTACGGTACCGCCACCGATGAAATCCTCGAGATCTAAAACCCCGCAATGAATTCACCATACAATCACCAATGAAATCCCCGAGATCTAAAACCCCGCAATGAAATCACCGTACACCACACCGGACTGACTTATGAATGCATGGACCCACAAAGAGACTCGACAATGCTCACCAAATACACTCACCATTTGTTATACAATTCACTCCGTCATATAACATATCATCACCAAATCATCACCTAACGCATTATCAAATCACTAAGGCCACACATCAAGTCAAGTAATTAAACATCATCATCATTTACTCAAACATCGTCACTTAACACAACATGTATCATTATCACACATCATTCAATATCATCAATAACATCATCAATATCGTCATAAATATCATCATTAATAGCATCATCAATAGCATCATCAATATCATCATAAATATCATCATCAATAGCATCATAAATAGCATTATCAATATTATGTGTAAACAACAACACATCACAACCATCACAACATCAAGTATTTACAATCTTCAACATCCTCATAATTTAAGCTTCATGGTTTAATCACACAACTACACCAAACTTCATTAACGATCACAACTTCATAATTACCTACTCATTTATTAACTCTAAGTGATTCCTTAAAATCGTCATTAATTTTAAGGATGTTTCAAGATTCATTGAAAAAGTATGCGGAAATTTCACGAAAAATGTGTCATGACCTATGTGTAGTATTTTGATCATAACTCAAGTTCTAGAAATCTAAATGAAGTCCAACCAACGACATTTGAAAGCTAACATCCATATCTACAACTTTCATCATTACACCGAAACCTAGTTCAAAATAGAAACTAATTAAAAAATGGATGTAACAGAAAACGTTGTTGCTGTCAGCTGTTTCTACGGCTACGGGAATCACTTAAAACTCACCCAAAAATCCCATATTTGATCCCCATCAGCCCAAAATCAATTTACATATATTAACCATGATCAATACACTCAAATTGAACAATGCTTACACAACAAAACATCAATTGATATGAATTTCACAAGATTTTCGGTTAATTTTCAAAGTTCGTCGCAAAAACCCATTTTTTTTCCAAAACAACTTAAAATCTCAAACAGATTTGTACAACATCAATTCCAACTTTCTAATCACATCAACATGTTCATAAGCACATAATTAACAACATAAATCAACTTAAAATCAATTATGTCAATAATTCATTCAAATTCACCAATTTAAGCAATTTTCACATAAACACAACAATCATAATCCCAACTTAACCCAAACAATATAACATCATAATTTCATAACCCAAATACATAATGATACTCATAATCAATTCAATTAATCATAAACAACACCAATTATCATGTTATTCATTAATTTCACCAAATTTCACAAAGTTCATAATTAACAAAATCAAACATGAGTTTTGACGAAGTAAAAACATGAAATCAACAACTTAACACATATTCAATTTAGTCATCAACAAAGAGCATGAAAATCAACACAATTAATCATAATTCATAAAATTAAGCTATAATCTAAAAGCTCCCAACACGCAATTGCTTCTTAAACCCATATGTTAATCATAATCTCCCCTCTTACCTTAGTTTCCTAGCTATTCTTGCTATTCTTAGTGCAATCCTCTCCTTCCCCTTTGATTCTCTAGCTTTCCTCTTCTCCAGGCCTCGTCTCTCTATCTCTCTCTCTTGCCTCTCAAAAGTTTTGTGAAAAGAATAACATAATTCACTCACCACTAACTAGTGTATTTATAATAGGTTTCTAGGGTTTGTTACAATTTCAAATATATCTTTTAAAACAAAGTTTGTTACCTTCTAAAATAAAATAAGGTTTGTTACGATTAACTCACAATATTTTTCTCTACACTTTTACTTCACTTAAACCCCCCTATTACTTATACACCATTATTTTCAAATATTCAAATTTTGAACTTCTAACATATTTCAAATATGTCACTAACTCTCAAATTACCAAAATACCCTTCAGCTCCCAAAATTCAATAAATCACCAAAATAAACAATTAAACTCACATAAACAATTAAATAAATAAATCCTAAAAATCTGGCTGTTACACACTGCCTATATTTTATTTGTTTTGTTTTTTTTATCTTTATATTAGATAAATGTTAATTAAATGTTTTTCAATTCTATGTTGTTTATTTATAATTATGGTTTAGAATGCGAATGATGATCCGGTTGAGACAAAACCAAGTTTTGTTGATTATTTCGTCGATATCAAACCGCCTATGGTTGAAGCTTCTGTGAAAGTTGAGGCTTTACATGTGAATTCCGGTGTCAACGAAGTGGACACGACTCAATTATTTTCAGGCCAAGATACATGGAAAGATAAAGATGAATTGCTCGATTGGGTACGTCGACAATGGATTTACAGTTGTCATAAAAAGATCTTGTGCAATAAGGAATCCAATGTTGGAGTTGGTTTGTGAATGGAGCGGCAAGCACAAAGTACCGAAGAAAAAATTGAAGCATGAAGCAACGGGATCAAGAAAATATGGTTGTTTGTTCAAGGTGCGTGGATATGTTAGTAAGAAATTAAATGCTTGGAAGTTGGCTATTCTTAATGGAATTCACAACCATGAGATGTTGCCTTATTTAGAAGATTAATGGAGGACGACAAGAAGATTGTACGTGACTTGACCAAGAGTTCGGTGCAACCAACAAATATTTTGACAAATTTGAAGGGAAAAAGACAAGAGTGCATGACAAATATAAAGCAAGTATACAATGAACGTCATAAATTCAAAAAGGCAATCAGAGGTGACAAGACAGAGATGCAGTATCTAGTGTCAAAGTTGGAAGAGTCCAAATATGTTTATTTCACAAGAGCAAATTGTGAGAGTGATACTATTCAATACATATTTTGGGCTCATCCCCAATCAGTTAAGTTGTTTAACAATTTCCTGACCGTTTTGATCATGGATCCACGTACAAAACCAACTTGTACATGATGCCATTGTTTGTGATAGTTGGAGTCACCTCCTCAACCGATATGACATATTCGATTGCTTTGGCATTTCTGACGGCTGAGAAGGAGGATAACTTTACTTCGGTTTTACAGATGTTGCTTAAACTTCTTAAGTCAAAGAGTGATATGCCTAAGGTGGTTGTGACTGACAAGGATACGACTATGATGAATGCTGTAGCAATTGTTCTCCCTGAAACTAGTGCAATAATTTGTCATTTTCATGTTGGTAGAAATGTTAGAGCAAAATGCATAATCGACTGCAGAGTGAAACCAAAGGTTGTCAAAGTGGATGAGAAAGAGAAGGTTGTCAATGAGGTGAAGCCAAGTGATATAGTTGATACCATATTTAAAGCATGGGAGAATTTGGTTGAATCTCATACTCAAGAGGCATATGCAAGTGCGTTGATGCAATTCCAAGATGTTTGTAAAAAAATTCCAAAGTTTCTTGACTATGTTTAAAGTACCATTGTGGATACTGTTAAGGAAAAAATAGTGAGGGCATGGGCAGACCGTGTCTTGCATCTTGGATGCAAAACCACCAACAGAGTTGAAGGGACTCATGGTAGAGTGATGAAATATTTGAGCAATAATATGGGTGATTTGGGTACTTGTTGGGAAAAAATACATGAGATGTTGGTAATTTAGTTAACTGAGATACAAACATCATTTTGTAGGAGCTGTACTGTCTTGGAACATAGATACAAAGACATCATTTTATACTCTGGGTTGGGGGGAATGTGTCTAGAGCTGCCCTAAACTATATTTTTGAGGAAGCAATACGTGCCGGAGAAACCTTGTGCGTGGACAAGAAAAATTATGGTTGTGTGATATCAAAATTGTATGGGCTACCTTGTGCATGTATCATTGGTATGAAAATGCGTCACAACAAGCCTATTCGATTGGATGAGATAGACCGTCATTAGCAAAATTTATTTATGGGTGAAGAAAGTAATGAAGAATTTTTTCTGTCACGGAGGAGTGGAGTGGTATTCAGGAACGCCTCAACAAAGTCCCATACCAAATGAAACTACAAATCAAAGAGGTTTTGCGTCAGTTAGCATTTCTTGAAGCCACAATGTTGTCTCCACCTCAAACAAAGGTACCAACCAAATGAGGCACCGACTAGTCGGATCCCATCTTCGTGGGAGCGTGTTGATTCTTAGTTTCTAGATAGTCAATCTTCACCAACAAAGTCTTCATTACCTAAAAGAAAAGGTGCTTGTATTGGCAATTCTTCACGCTCCTCGGTTCCAACACCTACTCGGGTTCCAAAGCCTATCTTGGTTCAAACTCCTTGTGATCCCTCGAGTCCTATTCATTATATGCCAAAATTCATGAGACAATTGTGGATGTTAAAGGCGATGTCAATTATGGGTTTAGAGCTATAAATGAGTCCATGGGTTTGATGGAAGAAAGTCATGTTATGGCGCGTAGAGCACTTATTCGAGAGGTGAAAGATCATAGGAACGACTACATGCAGATATATAGGGGCGAGAAACGTTGTAACTATATCTTGAATGGATTGCATCCTCCCGAAAATGGTAGTGGTATTGCACCTCCAGATAAAGGGTTAACATTGTCGGAATGGGTCACATTGTTGCAACTTATTACAATAGGGTTGTGGTGAAGATAACTAATCTTGAAATTGGAATTTTGGAGACTCTTACCCAATTAGAGGTATGTAACACCCATACTAAATTATCTAGAATATTTAGCATGTGTATTATTCTGATACCGGATACATTAAAATTTTCAATAATAACAATACAATACAACTGAATGAGTACAATTGGCTCGTTTACATAATTATCCAAATATCATAAAATACACTTTTATATACATATATATAATCTGACAACCTCCTGAGCTTGTCCATGACGAGCAACTGCACTCCATCTAGCGTCTTCCTGAAGAATATCTTCATGAACATCCTGCTAACCTGTAAACCTGCACCAGAAGGATTGGGATGAGACATAATGTCTCAGTGAGCTCCAGCCCAACCTACTGTTGGCAACCACGGGGGAAACCTAGGGTCGCCGTGCCTACCCTTAGCGATCTTGGGGATACCTACGATCGCCGTCATTCTCTACATGTTTCGCGATCAAGGGGAAAACCTAGGATCGCTACATGTCTTAATCATATGCTTATCATATTCTAACTTTAATCTTAAACTTATACTTAGTGATCTGGGGACATCCTATGATCACTTTCTTTCTCTGCTGACTATACATCATTCTTAATCATAAAGTTAGTAAGTCAGCGTTGAACAAACAATAATTATCTGAGTTCATTTTACGGAGTGCATCCAGGTGGAGTAACCCCAGAATACATCTCCCTTCTTACCGGTGAAATTCCTATCATATCAGGCTAACACCGGACTCCTCTTTTCTTTTGTGTGGCTGCCCTCGCGAGCGGTAACTTCACCGTTCCAGCTGCCATTTAAGGCGGTAACTTCACCGGAACCCCCTGTATTCTAACTAGCGAGACTACAGGAGACACATTAACTTTCTTGACTTGGATGTGTAGCTGCCCTCACGAGCGGTAACTTCACCGTTCCAGCTATCATTTAAGACGGTAACTTCACTGGAACCCCCTGTATACTAACTAACGAGCCTACAGGAGACACATCTAGTCATTTAATTACTTGTTCTTATTCTTCATAGATATATATACATATAACTTATAACTTATGCATATCTGATGCATTCTTTAAATAATCATTCTTAAATGCTTAACCTATGAAAAGGTTCTTAACTTTGAATATTAAATCTTTCCTTGTGCATACGCACACTTAATTGAGTGCATCTTAAACATGCTATCTTAGGTGCATTCTCATTCTCATAAATTCTTATCTTAAGTACTTGTAAGTACGTCTAATACTTTTCTATAAGCTTTTGCATATTAATGCATTCCTTAAGGGGATCAATCTCCCAATACTTAACATATGAGTATAGGGTCATAGGCCATTTCTCGGTTGTTGGAAACATTCCCATACCCGTCTAGGCTTTGCCCTCACAATTATAAACAATTCTAAGTTATTGCACAAATCCTCGTTCATCTATTCATTATGTGTTATATGCCCCTCGGATATGTCCACAATGGTGTTTTCCTCAGAGAATAAGGTTTTCCTTGAAAATGGTTACCAAATGCCTCGCCTGACGCGTATACAGCTCACTGAACGAAGCAGAACAGCCCTGGAAGGTCTGTCTGAACTCATTGGGCGAGCTCCATCTCGCCATGGAGAGTTGAGGCAGGGAAAAATGTTGAAAAGTCGCTGCAAGCTCGCCCCGAGCTCGCCGGGCGAGTTTGACAGCCCAGAAATAGGTTCAAAATGTGAGTTTCCACCATTTTTGACTTATCTAAGCATACCCAGGCATCATAACAGTATAAGGAATTATTTACAACTATAAATTGATTGATATAAGCATGATTGAACAAGGAATTGGCAAGCATAAGGGATTAGGGCACTAATTTATAACTTTGCTCAATACACAAAAATACTCATCAAAAACTCTCAAAGTGGGTTCTAAAACCCCTAGGGAGCTCACCTTAAGCCTTGATTGGTGCTATGCCAAGCTTACTTGCCAATTTTCCCACAAAACCCTAGCTTGGCCCTTCCTCCTTCTTGATTCTTCCTTAACTTCTTTTCTTACTCTAAATCTCCCCATGCTAGCTTGTTTGCTTGTGTTCCAAGAGTTGTGGAAGAAAAAAGATGGATGATGGCAAGGAAGGATGAGGCGTGTGCCTAGAGAGAGAGGGAGAGGAGTTTATGAACTTTAGAGAGAGAAATGGAATGGAAAATGAAGAGAATTTGGGTTTTACCCTTTTTATAATTCCTTGGGCAGCAATTTACCAAATTGCCTCTTTTTTTAAAACATCTTTGATACATTGTCTCGACACTGATAAATATTCAAGTATTAAGCGGGATGTTACAAGGTAAGCCTCCGATTAACCCAAAAAGCCACATCATGTGCCTTAGGTTAATCCCAAATCATTTTGGTTCTTCTTTATTTGAAAGATGATTGCCCACTACCTCCATCATCTACGGAGTGGAAGCTACACAAGAGTGAAGATGCATCGTCATGAGAATTTGATTTTTTGGATCAACAAGATTGGTTCCGAAAACTCATGAAAATTGAAAGAGGAGACAAACCGTCATCACCCAAAAAAGAATCAAACCGAGCCAATCCAATTTTGTGTGACACTCTTAAAAAAGCAAATGAAGAATTTGAAGTTATTGCGGAAGATGAAGATGATTCAATTTCATTAGATGAAATATGACACTTTTTTGTCGGTGTTCATCCTTTTATTGGTCGATATTACACCGATGTATTTTTTGTGATATATAATGTAACGCCATTTTTTGTGGCCAATATGTAACTAACCTTTTATAAATTATATATATATATATATATATATATATATATATATATATATATATATATATATATATATATATATATATTTGACTTTTATATGGTGTACAAGGCACCGACATTTTACTTGGTTATTAATGTTCCTCATTTAATGTAAATATATGTTTATGTTTTGGCAATAATGTATTTTATCTTTCATTTTGTTTTATCTGATATTTGGAATTTTTTAACTTCTTGTGAAGTTCAACATGTCTCAAAATGCACAAATTGAAGTTCATGTCCGATATTTAGCTTTCAAGAAGACAATTAAAGTTTTCTTAACTCCGATCGACATTATGGATGACTTCAAGATACAACTTAACAAATACTTTGTGTATCATGGTGAAAATCATACTACATCTCATGTATTTGTATAGGTACCGTGTGTAGATCTTGGGATGGACAAAGACGAAGACATGTGGAAAACGGTTTATTATCCTCGGGTTATTCGTGACGATAGCAACGTAGGATTTATGATTAGGAAGATGGTTGAAAATAATGTGTTACATTTCTGTGTTCGTCCAACTGCAGGTGCCTAGAATGATTTGATGATTTGATGTCAGCGTAGGATTTATGATTTGATGTCAATTAGTGTAATGTGTTGCATAATGCTTCATTTTTGTGAAATTTCAAACATTCGTGTAACGTTATCGTATTGTCGTATTCGTGTAATGTTGATGAATCATTGATAAATTATGTAATGTTGTTTATGACTTGGATTAGCAATGTAGACTGCATTGTCTGCATTTACTGATAACAATGTTAGTTAACTACCGCTGGGCCAACAGTAGTTAACTACTGCCGGTTTTGTTCAACGGTAGTTAACTACCGTTTGGGGTAAATGCGTCATTTTATTGTGTGTTTAAGAACATCTCAATGTGAGAAAATCAATTTTCTTGACAATTGGTGCATTTTATGTTCTTTGCAAAACAAATGAGGATATCTCTATCCACACCTCCACATCGTTGTTTTCTTCAAAATATTCATCCTCAAAATCTTAAGAGTCCTCTCTCCTTTCCCATCACTTAGGCCCGTGTTTAATTTTAAGACCCCTGTAAGATTTTAAGTGCTTTAAATATTATCTCTCCTCCCCTAAACATATGTATATGTGCATGAGTGAGTGACACTTACCACTTGGTTTAAACATATTTAATGTTTTTTTCCTGCTTTATTAACCACAAAAATGTATGCTATCAAAATATTTTTTTAGCATATACTAGTATATCATTAACTACTTTAAGTATTTCATTAACCACGACAACGCAAGCCATTAACCATTTGTTTTTCTTAACATATATGAAATATTTTGGCCGCTCGGACTTTCAGAGTGCCTTCACCCTTTGGCCTTTGACTCGCTTGGTCGTTTAGAGCGCCTTCATCCTTTAGGCTCGATAGTCAAAGATTATGTTTAATATAAAGAGTTTTAATTCATTAGACTGAGCTCATACAAACTTGAAAATTTGCTGGGAAATGATTTCTTCTGATAATGATTGGGCTAGCTTGATTAGATCCAAGGTGCTTAGAAATGAAAAATGCATATATTATCATATATTTTCTTCCTTATGGAGCAGCATGAAAAATGAATTTCTTAATGTTAAAGATAACTCTTTATGGAGCATCAGAGATGGAACTAGATTCAGCTTTTGGAATGATCTTTGGTGTGGGATGCCTATTATGCACTTCTTGAATCTCAATCAAAATTGGATCAGATGTTTAAGTGCCAAAGTTTCCGATTTCATAGTTGAAGGCCAATGGGTAATCCCCTTATCCTTGCAGCTTCTTTTCCCGAATCTGGCTAATCTTGTAATGCAAGTAATCTTGTCTCTTCAACAAACTGCTGACAGGATGATATGGAAGCATTCAAACAATGGAATCATGACCCTAAAAGATGCTTATATCTTTAAAATTCCCCGAAATCAATAGGTGAAATGGGCCAAAGAAATCTGGTCCCCCGACATCCCCCCTCTAAATCTTTATTTGCATGGAGGCTAATGAATAGAAAGATCCCTACTGATGATCAACTCATTTCGAGAGGATTCTCATTAGTCTCAATGTGCAGTTGCTGTAAAGAAAATCAAGAGTCTTTCTTTCATTTGTTCTTTCAATGTAAGTATGCCATGAACTTATGGAGATGGTTAGCTTCTGTATTAAACAAAAATATTCACTTTACTTCTTTAGATGGTGTTTGGTTGCTTGCTGATAGAGGTTGGTCACCTCATTGCAAAACAATAATTTTGTCTCCTCTTGTTAACATAATAAATGTCATTTGGTTTGTGAGAAATCAGCTGAGGTACTTTGATAGAATGATTCCCTGGCAGTCAACAGTGAATTTGGTCATAGCTAATGTCTCTCTTTCAGGAAACAAAACAAAGAAGTATGGTAGTAACTTAATCTTAGAATTCAGCATCCTTGCGATATTTAATATCACAATTCACCCTCCAAAAGCTCCAGAGACCAGAGAAGTTATTTGGTAGCCTCCTCCTATGAATTGGATAAAAGGAAATACGGATGATGCAGCTGTGGGGTACACCATCAAAGGAAACTTGTGGTGGTCCATTCAGAAATCCTAATGTGGAATGCATAGGTTGTTTTTCTCAGAACTTAGGTATCAGTTCATATCTATTTGTTGAATACTCAGGTGCTATGTTTGCAATTTAAATAGCACATAACAGAGGCTAGTCTAATTTTTGGCTTGAGACAAATTCCATTCTTGTTCTTCAAGTGTTTAAGTCAGTTTCTATGGTCCCTTGGAAATTAAGAAACATATGGGATAATTGTGTGTCTATCACTAGGAATATGAATTTCATTGTTACACACACTTACAGAGAAGGAAATTGTTGCGCTGATAAACTAGCAAATATTGGTCTAAGCATTAACACCTTGGTCTGAAGAAATTATCTACCTAGTCAACTTAGAGCTGATTACACTAGAAATAGGCTAGGTTTACCCAGTTTCAGATTTGTAAATTTTTGAACAGTTTTGGCTTTAGTCCCCCTTTCCTTTAGTTTTGCTCTCTTTTGTTAATAATATATAGTTGATGCTTCCAGCATCAGCAACTTTATATATATATATATATAAAAAAAAAATTAGACTAAGCTCATAACACGAAAGGTAGCCAAATGAGTAAGACAGAAGAAACTAATGATATTGTGACAATTGAATTGCCACATGACCCTAAAACATAAAAGTCCATGAAGGCCTCCCTCACTTCCTACCTATAGAACATGTCTAACGTCCCTTAATTAAGGTATCTCGCATCTTCCTACACTTTTATTCTCTTACTATATTATGCCTATATTGACAACGCTATCAGAGTGCCTTTATAGATACCTTCCTTCTGTTTCAATACCACTCCCTTCATCGGAGCACCGCCATCTTCAGCGTACCCAAATTGATATGTATTTGAGACAAACACATACCGAACTACAAGCCCATTTGTTGCAATTTTTTCGTAAAACAAAATCATCTTTTTAAACAAGATAATTATTTTTAGAAATTTTCGTCCATTTATTACATATTTTTTAAAAAAGAGAATCTATAGAAAAAATAATCTAAAAACTAGTTGAAATGAGAATTTGTTTTGAGTAGTTTATCTAGAAAATCATTTTTTTATAACTGTTTTTGTTTACAAAGTAATTTTCATTATGTTAACTAAACACAAAACAACTTTTGCTTTTTTAAAAAATATCTAAAAATTAATCTATAAATTATAAGGGAAATGTTAACGAGTGCCCCCGGGGCATTTTTTAAGCACCAAAAGTGGTAAGTTTTTATGAAAGTCTGTGCATTTATTGCATTGGAAATTGAAGTCTTTAATTTTTTTAAAGAATAATTTCTTTATTAAGGATGCTTAAAGAGTGCCCCGGGGCATTCGTTAACAAGACCCAATTATAAAATATCACAATCACGTTTTGATGATATGTAACAAACAAACCTTAAAATCATCTTATTTTCTATTCTTTTCACTTTATTTTCGTTCTTTTATTTCTTTTCTTCATCAGTTAAACATTTTCGTTCTTTTATCTCTTTTCTTCATCAGTTAAACAAAGTGTAAAGAAAGTAAAGACTATAAATTTTTTTTTTTCTTTTGAGAGAAGGCAAATACTATAAGCTGTTCTGGTTTGTTTTTGTCATGGATCAAAAATTGTTTTAATTTTGCTAAAAGTTTAGGTCTCGTGCAATTGATTCTCATGCCTTTTTTTTATGAACTAAAATGAGCTTCCGCTTAAATATTAAATTATGAACTAAAATGAGCTTTCGCTTAAATATTAAAAGAATGTTTTTATGAACTAAAATGAGCTTTCGCTTAAATATTAAAAGAATGTTCAAGATTTTTCTTAAGTTACTACTACTCAATTTACAGACACTTCAATAATTTCAGAATTAATTAAGAAAAACTTATTGTATTTTTAAATGCAATTGCATATATACTCAATTGTAGTTAAAAAGTTGAATAAAACATATATTTCTCTATTAAGTTACTTAATTAACATGTGTCTTTAAAATATTTGCTCTTTTTTTTAAAATGCAAGTTTTTTTTGTTTTTTTACGTTTCCTTTTTATTTTGTTGTTTGTAAAATAGAGAGAGAAATTTATGTCATTATTAAATTCAGCAAAATTAAATATCTCTTCGAGTTCATTGGCTAGTGTAAGTTTGGAATGCATATGAGATATGTGACAACGAGAGTTCCTTGTCTTCGAGGTAGTGTTCCAAGGGAAGTATGTCTCATGGAAGTATCTATGCAGTCTCAAGATATTTTTTGTAATTCATCAATTTTAGTTTATATTTTTTATTCAAATTTCTATTTAGATTATAAATTTTCACTCTCATGATTTTTCTTTCTTTCTATTTTCTCAAAATATTTTGTCTGATTAATATCTGATTCCTAAATTCTCGAAATCCAAATATATTTGTCGACTGATATACTATAATCTTTGAAATTACCCCTGTCCACGTTTCACTTTTTGGCTCAATTCATATATTAAAGAATTCATCATCTGCATCCCCAATGAAATACCAACCTTTAATTATTTTTACTAATAATTGAAATCATTTACTTTCCTCTCTAGTTATTTTAGAGAAATCAAATTGTAAAATAAGTATATAGAGTTTATACATTTTATATAAATATTATATGCTATTCATATATCATCACTCTTTATTTCTATTAACTACTAGTAAATTTCTTGCATGCCTTGAGTTAATGATAGCCATGTTGCAATACACCTCTATTGGTTGCAGCAAATGTCGACCAGATATATTATTATTGATTAACAAATGAGTGAAATGCATGGTGATGTAGTAAAAGACGCGTGAAGGGAAGCAAACAAGGTTTTGAAGTTGGCGTACGTGGATACTTAACTATAAGGAGAACCACAAGCTAAGAAGAAATTTTACATTTTGCAAAATTATTAATGGACTTGTGGTTAAGAAGCTACTACTACTATACGAGTGTGGAATTAAGCAATGTGAAAGTATGATATTTGCTCCTCTCTGTTTGCCCTCATCGTGACAATGAAGTTAGATTCTCATTAGAAAGAAAGAGAATGCTAGAAAGAGACTACCATTGGACAGAAGAATTAGATCACATATATAACCACTTAAATTTAAATTTAAATTTGAATAGGTTACGGTGATTTTGTGTGTAAATAAAGTCAATTAAATCCGACTAAGCACAAATAAATTTTTAATGAGTACGCCTCCGGAAGTCTGAACAAGTTAATAGGTAATCTCACATCACATGTGTTAGATAGTTTTGAAAATATATGTGTTTGGATTTTGAAGGGAAAGTTGGTTGAAAAAGTGGATGATCAATGTTGACTCCTAAAAAAATTATTTGAATATTAAATACAATCGATTTTTTAAAAAAAGGTTTTAAGGTAAAGTTGCGGGAATAGAAGTATTTGAGTTTAAATGTCTTTGAATAAAATGCAAAAAGTGAAAAGACTTGGAAGTAAAATTGTGAGTAAAAGCTCCTTAAAAGTTTTGTACTAACAAAATTCGTCAAACATAACATTTACCTCTACCTTTAGAACATCCCAATATAAGTCTTGAAAGTTTTTTTTTCTTTTTAATAAATTACTTTTAATTTAATCTCTCGAATACACACAATGTCAAGATGTTTTATCTTCAATCAAAGATGCCATGATTTTCTTCTTTTTTGCAAGACCCCAAGCCTTTGATATTATTATAGCTCAAAATTTTCATCAAGACAAGTGTACACTTACAAAACAAAAACCTCCCCGACATCCTACCGAATGCCCCGACATTCCCTTCTCAATGTTTTCTCTATCTGTTTTCTACCATATAAATTATTTCATTAATAACTTCATCCTTTTTCCCTTTAAAATTTACACCAATTTCCAAATTTGCATGTGAGATTTACACCCTTCACAGTCAAATACTATTAAAATTGTTACATGAATATAAATGATGGATGAACCTGATCGATAAACTTTAATACATTTAAATTTTATTAGGGCTGGCTCATTCTTAAAATTTCAATTATTGATTTATTTTCAAATAATAGATCAACCGTGGGGAAAAATTTAATTGGACACACACCATCAAAGAAAAGTCATTTTCTTTAAGCTTAGCCACAAAATGCTCTGAGAGGAAATTAACTTACAGTACAAGACAACATTTAAAACCTGAAGTCATATATAGCCGACGTGTTTATTCTTTTCTATTTATTTTTTTTTGTGGTAAAAGGCCGACATGTTTATTCACTCATATACTTATTTTTGAAGTTAGATCATTTTAATTCAAAAAGAAAAAAGAAAAAAAAAAGTGCATCATAATGGAGGAGGTGGATCCTTATAATGGAAGAAGTGGTAACACGTAAGCATGGACCTACCAAGGTTGTCAACTTCAATTTTCGGAAAAAAATTTAGTTGTTATTTTGATAAATAAAATACATAATTAAGAAAAATAAACAAACATTCTTGGTCTATATATATTCTCACCCTCCAATCTTTAATTGCAATCACTCAAGTAGAGCAAACACTAAAAATGGCTCTAACACTTCGTTCTTCAATTTCCTTCAGTTCACAAAAAAGAAAAAAGAGTCTTCAAATCTCTTGATGATTTTTTTTCCAACAAAGTTTCCTGTCCAAAATTTAAACCATCTTTTGGTCACAAACTCAAAGCAAAGAGTTCAATGCAAGAAACACATTTCACAACAGACAACAACAACTCTGCTGTAAAGAAAGACAAGAAATGGGAGAAGATTCACACGCCATCGATCACTCATAACCACGACGCTGATTCGAATAGAGTACCGGTGTTTGTGATGTTGCCATTAGACACGGTAACAATGGGAGGAAAATTGAATAAAGCAAGAGCAATGAATGCTAGTTTGATGGCTTTGAAGAGTGCTGGAGTTGAAGGAGTAATGGTTGATGCTTGGTGGGGTTTGGTTGAAAAAGATGGTCCTATGAAGTATAATTGGGAAGCTTATGCTGAGCTTGTTCAGATGGTACAAAAGCATGGTTTGAAGCTTCAAATTGTTATGTCTTTTCATCAATGTGGTGGAAATGTTGGTGACTCCTGCAGGTATGTAAATATCACTCTTATTAAACATACTAATATTCAATCACCAATTTAGGTTCTATTTGCCAAGTTTATAGTACATAATTTATAGCATATAAATTTGAATGAAAACTCGAAGGTTAAGACAAAAAAAATTAGTGGTTAGCTCTATTAAACTACTCCAAGTCTTGTAAGTTTCTTAATTTTGTGATTTTTGATCTCTTATTTAACTCTTTTTTTTTAATTCATCGTAATTAGGATCTTCGACCTCCCAGTAGGTGCCCCAAAGTATCCTAGGGCTTAGGTCTTTTGGGTTTGCTATGAGAATAATCCTTGATCCCTTATTTAACTTTAGTTTTGAAAAAAGAAATCATAATAGTTGTTACATTCTTAAATATCATGATACAATTAATTGCTTGTTTTAGACTCATATTCTTGCAAGACCAAAAATAAAAAATCTGAGACGAGTTTTGTTTGTGTTACATTTTATAGCATTCCTTTACCCCCATGGGTGCTAGAAGAAATAACGAAGAACCCTGAGCTGGTTTACACAGACAAATTAGGGAGAAGGAATCCTGAATACATCTCTTTGGGATGTGATTCAGTGCCTGTTCTAGCAGGAAGAACTCCACTTCAAGTCTATTCCGATTACATGAGAAGCTTCCGTGATAGATTCACAGATTATTTGGGCAATGTTATCATAGTAAGTTTCACCAATTTGGTCTTCAATTTTGGGGTTACTTGGTAATTAAGAATTTAATATACTTGGCTAAGATTTTTAGATAGCAGTCAGTGTAATCTTATCTTATAAAGTACATTTTCTACCACACATTAATTTTGTTGAAAATTTTATTGCATACTATTGTCAGTCTAAAGATATTAATTTGATCAATGTTAGTTTGACAAAATTAAGAAAAAAAATACATTCAAATTGTCATATTAAGGATAGTTGTAAGAGGAATACTTTTTGGGGATACTTGTGATTGATGATAGACTAAGACTTGATGCATATTTGGTCATGTACAAAGATTTAATTAAAACCAAATTCATTTGCAGGAAATTCAAGTGGGACTAGGTCCTTGTGGGGAGCTGAGATATCCATCTTACCCTGAAACTGATGGAACTTGGAAGTTTCCAGGCATTGGAGAATTCCAATGCTATGACAAGGTACAAAATAATATTAATTTTGAACAATTTTTTTCAAAATAAACCAAAATCATATTAATGTTAGACATGTTACATACAAAATATCTCTTACAAAATATCTAGCTACTAACCAAAATGACTCATTTTCAAACAGTATATGAAATCTTCTTTGGAAGCATCAGCTGCGGCAATTGGGAAGAAAGAGTGGGGAACAAGTGGACCCCATGACTCAGGTCAATACAATCAATTTCCTGAGGATACTGGATTTTTCAAAAGGGAAGGAACATGGAACACAGAATATGGAGATTTCTTCCTTGATTGGTATTCAAGCAAACTTGTTGAACATGGTGAGAAAATCCTTGTATCAGCCAAAAGCATATTCCAAACAAGTGGAGTGAAACTATCTGCCAAAATAGCTGGAATTCATTGGCATTACAATGCAAGATCACATGCAACTGAATTAACTGCAGGTTACTATAACACAAGGTTTCATGATGGTTATATCCCAATAGCACAAATGCTAGCAAAACATGGAGTTATACTAAATTTCACATGCATGGAAATGAAGGATAATGAACAACCTTGTCATGCTAATTGTTCACCAGAAGGATTGGTTAATCAAGTGAAAATGGCAACAAAGATTGCAGGTGGTGAACTTGCAGGTGAGAATGCATTGGAGAGATATGATTCAAGTGCTTATGGTCAAGTTTTGTCAACAAGTGGATTAAGTGCTTTCACTTATTTAAGAATAAATAAGAGGTTGCTTGAGGGTGAAAATTGGAGGCAATTTGTGGACTTTGTTGTGAGTATGTCTGATGGTGGTAAACCAAGGCTTTCAAAATCTGATTCTTATGGGACTGATCTTTATGTTGGGCACATTAAAGGAATTAAGGAGAGTGAAGTTATAATAGAGATTGCTCTTGTGTGAACATTGAAAACATATTTCATCATGTTTTTTTTAAAAGATATTTCATCATGTTGATGGGTCATGTGTATAGTTAAAAAGTATATTGATTTATTAGGTTTTCTATATTTGTGGGGGGTTTTTTAGTACACTCCTTCACGACCAACATTATTGAGCTTGGTGTGCGTAAATAATTTGGTGGGTGTCTAAAATAGATAGATTTAATATTATATTTAAGTGAAAGATGCGACTATTTATAAACTTTTTTAGATATTATCTGTTTTCCATGTTGAATTTGTGTTTCTTCTAAAATAATTAAAGTGAGACGAATAGAATTATGATCAGTATATATGAAATATAAATGGCATATATCTTTTGACGGTTAAAAGTTCAATAAGTACTGCTTATTTAATTGCAGAAATCGGTGTTTTCAACTTAAACTCTATTAACGTATGCATATTTTATTTCTTTGCCTAAGAGCCTTAATAAAAATAAAAAGTTATTTCTTCAAAAAAAAAAAAAGTCTTGAGGGCGGTTTGTCTCTCATCCTTTCTCTCTCACTATACTGCTACTCTCATACTCTTTCCGTCAATCCAATTTTGATCTTGTGCACATTTCTATGATGTATGCTTTGTTATGTAATGTATTTAGTATTTACGATTATCATGTTAAAATCTTTCAATTGGTATTATAGCATTGAGAAAAACTGCGACCGAAAATGGCTTTGCTTGCCTGCAATAGATGGTCATGTTTTATGTCCCCTGGTTTTTATGTATTTTTTCCTTTTTTAATAATATATATGAGCGTTTGACAAATGTAAGTTTAGAGTGGAGTGTCAACTTCTTTGGGACATCCTCTATTCCTTACATGCCATTTTACTCTTAATTGAAAGAAAAAAATAGAAAGAACGTTGTGATTGAAGGATCGATCATACACAACGAAATCATATAAATTCTAAGGCATATTGATCGAGCTTAGATGATGTTGTTGAACTTGAAAGTTAGTCAAGGATTAGGATAATAACTATCAATTGTGATTCCTTGTTTGGTTCAAGTGATTACGCTAAGAAAAAAAACGTGTCCCTCAGTTTTAATACATATATTGAATGAGAATTGAGTTTTAAGAGAAAATTCAGACACAAAACAAAAATTGATAATTACCTGTTGAGTTTCATTTACATTATGATATTAATAATATTTTAGCTTAATTGCAGTTTTGGTATCCATGTTTTCATCTAGTTATGAAATTGATTCTCTTATTTTAAAATCTCTTAACTTTGGTCCCTTCTGATGAAACTTGTGGCCATGAGGTTGATGAGAGTGGGGGAATGATCACCGATGAACGTAAAACGTACAGTTCCTCACAAACTTTTAGGAAAGGGGTACATGAATGAACAAAATCACATCAGTATGAGAGGGATCCTGAAACCGTATAGGTATGAGAGTATTCGGTTGAAGGAGTGTTATAAGAAGGCTTAAATATGTAAATCGTCCCTGTAATTTGGCGTGTTTTTTGTTTTCGTCCCTGTATCTTTTTTTTTTCTTTCTAAAATACTTTTCGTCCCTCCTGTCCTACTCTATTACACAAACGCCTTGCTGGCTAACAGCGTGTGACGTGGCGGGTGCTGACTTGGCTAAACACGCTTATGCGGACTGACAGATGATCCATGACTATATTACAGGGACTAAAACCAAAAACAAAAAGGTACAGAGGGACAAAATTAAAAAAACCTAAATAACAAAATTTGAAATTTAGGTGGCCTTTCAGATGATCCCTGACTATATTACAAGGACCAAAACCAAAAACGAAAAGTTACAGAGGGACGAAATTAAAAATCACGAAGTTACAAAATTTGAAATAAAAAACCCTTGTGGTTTCCATCTTCTTCCTCTCTCTCTCTGCCATATTATTCTTCTTCTTTTGTGCCCCTGAAATCACATGTCCTACTAACAATGTCTTCATCATCCATTAAGTCTTTTTCTCCAATTGAATTCCACAGCTTCTACATCATCATACAAAACCGAGAACAAGCTTCCTTTCTCCATGTATTGATAGATCAAAAACATGATTCTTTTGTGCAAGCAGAATCCATAAAGCTTAACAATATTTTATGTGCTTTATTTTTTATAATATTCTCACTTCATTTATGAAACTCACATCAAAAAATGGCACATCTGCTTCATAGCTGTGAAGTTTCTTTAAGGCGGCAACTTTGCCACATGGTAATTGAGTCTTGAGTCTTGTATACACTTCCATATGCTTCTGTCCTGATGCAATATCTAATGTCAAAGTGTTGTGTTGCTTTAATAATGTCAACATATGCTATTTTTCCATCATAATTCCATATGCAAAACAAATTCTCATTCTTTGTTGTTGTTGTGTGTGCTTGCTTGTTAATGGAATTATGACAAAGTTTGAAGCACATGAGATGTGAGAAGGCTGAGATTAGAATTGTAAGGATAAGAAGAACAATGAAAACATCCTTATTGTGCTTTATGTTATTATTATTACTTTTCTTGTGAGGTGACCAAGGAAGGAATTGGGTATAAGACTTGGTACATCCATCCTTGTTCCATATTATCGTAACAAAATCAATACAAGTTGGAATGAGACTCATACAACAGAGAGAAGATGAAGAAGATGGCAGGGATTTTTAACTTCGTGATCTTTAATTTCGTTCCATATGATGAAGAAGATGTGGAATTCAATTGGAGAAAAAGACTTAATGGATGGTGAAGACATTGTTAGCAGGACATGTGATTTCAATAGCGCAGAAGAAGAAGAATATGGCAGAGAGAGAGAAGATGGAAACAACAAGGGTTTTTAATTTCAAATTTTGTAACTTTGCGATTTTTACGTCCCTTTGTAATTTTTCGTTTTTGGTTTTGGTCCCTGTAATATAGTCAGAGATCATCTGGAAGGCTACCTAAATGTCAAATTTTGTTATTTAGTTGTTTTTAATTTCGTCCCTCTGTACCTTTTTGTTTTTGGTTTTGGTCCCTGTAATATAATCAGGGATCATCTATCAGTCCACATAAGCGTATTTAGCCAAGTCAGCACCCGTCCCGTCACACGCCGTTAGCCAGTAAGGCGTTTTTGTAACAGAGTTTGACGGGAGAGCCGAAAAGCAAAAAGTTATTAACTTACAAGGGTTGTTTTAGAAAGAAAAAAAAAAATACAGGAACGAAAACCAAAAACACGCCAAATTACAGGGACGATTTACATATTTAAGCGTTATAAGAATTAATTGCTACTACCTGTACTAACAAGATGCATCTTCTTTTCGACAACCCAGAAGATAAGAACTTCACTGTCAAGTGTTCTTGACTCTGAGAAATTATTGGATGAGTTACGTTCTAGGAAGTTTTCATGTGTGCGAGTGGGGGCATAACACGCTGAAAAGAGTCGTGTCGGTTTACAAGTTCAATCGGTATAACTGAAAGCAGACTAAGGCGTTACAAAATAGAACTGAATAAATGAATCATAGATGCAAAATTATAACGTCTATTTTTTTTATATGTGATTGATCAAAGACAACATACCTTTAGGATTAAGGAGATAAGCGGTGATAGAGAGCAAGTATAAGATGATGACTATCCTCATTGTTGTCTAGAATTTTTTCCATATCGTTAACCATTTAGTGCGGCAGTGATCAAATTGCCACTGCAACATTTAGGGGTGGACATCGGGCGGATTCGGGCAAGTTCGAGCCCGAACCAAGACCCATCCCAAACCGCGATTTGTGTATAGAGACCTATTTCTGCCCATTTTTCTTCTTCGGTATGTGCGGGTTCGGGTTTTTCGGGTCACGGGTTCATCGGGTGGGTATGTGTGATGTTGAAGATTCAGAATAAAAAAAATGAAAAAACAATATCAGTATCCTCAGCCTCAGATCTGTATCATTCATCAATACATCTACCAACAAAAAGACGAAGAAGAAAAAGAAAACTGAGATTTGAGAAGAATAAGAAGAAGCTAAAGAAGAGCAAAGAAGAGGAAGATAGTCTAGAGAAAAACAAGATAGTGATATAGCATGTTGTTAGGCATCTAGAGAAGCAATGAGATTGATGAAGCATGTCTGCGTTTGAAAAAGCAGTGAGAGAGATTCAGGTTTGCTGTTAGCTTTCAAAGGAAAATTAAAGGAAAATAAATACTAGTAAATATTGGTGGTAAATATAAATAAATATGATATAAAGTAGTAGGTTAGGCAACAAAGGTTATTATTATAATGCTAAACTGTTTCAAAACAATTAAGTGTAAATAATAAAAATAAATATAGTACAACTGTTTAGTAATACTATTTCACTTGTTATTTAATTTATTAATAAATAAAAAGTTGTATAATTGAGAGAGAGAGAGAGAGCAAACAGTTTTCAAGAGAGACTAGTGGTTTTGCAAGTTGTATGTCTCAAGAGAGGAAATATTACACTCTGTGTGTAGGGATGGGAATAGGCTAGGCCGGCCTACAGGGGCCTACGACAGGCCAGACCAGGCCAAACTTTTTTCTTAAATAGAGAAGGTCTAGGCTTTTTTAGAAGCCTATTTAGCTTAAAAGGCCAGGCCACAGGCCATTCAAAAAGTCTCTTAAGCCTACTAGGCCGGCCTATTTAAGTAAATATGATTAATATTATTTATTATTATAATATATTTTGTACTTTGAATTAAAATATAAATTCGTTAGTAATTTAATTTTATTAGTGTTGAGGCAAAAATCCCTAATTAATTTTAAAGATAACAAACCCTAAATGATTAAAGGATTAATGGACTTTGATTAGTTTCTTGGTATTTAACTTGTGCTCTTGAGTGATTAATTAAGACAGGAACAAATACCAAGATACAAGGAATCAAAGAAAGAACTTTGTCATAGTTCAGAATGTTGGACTCAGTTCAGAAGCTGAACACAGTTCAGAATGTTGGACTCAGTTCAGAAGCTGAACACAGTTCAGAATGTTGGACTCAGTTCAGAAGGGAAAATGAAGTCCAGAAGCTGAACATAGTTCAGAAGCCAAAATGAAGATCAGAAGCTGCAACACAGTTCAGAAGGTGAAATCCTGTTCAGTAGCAGCAATGTTGATCAGAAGCTGAACATAGTTCAGAAGCTGATATGCAGTTCAGAAGGTTGTTCACAGGTTCTGAAACCTTGTCATAAAGGTGCTCATACACCAACCCAGAAATTCAAGAACATGCATGCCACACGTGACATAAATAAATGTCCAAGAAAAACATACTTGCATGGATCAATCAAGAAATAAAGGCATCTACAATTTGAATGTCAAAAAGGATATTCAATGTTCATTTAAGACTATGAACATTGAATTAACAAGAATATTCCAAAAGGGAATATCACTACCTCACTTCATTTATGTTTCACTATTAGGATTTGATTACATCAAATGGTAGTCTTACAAGTCATCCTAAGTGAAACAAAAAGGATATTCTGAAGTTCAGAATGTTCAATACAGCACATGCTTCAATTCTGACACGCTACAGTAAAGCAGTTGGAAAGTTAAGCAAAAAGCCAAATCACAATCTCAAAGTCAGAATCCATGAGATCTTGACACCTAAGGGGTTGGTACTGTTACAGATCAGCAAAATCCCCTAAAGCATGGGCATGAAGTGATGGTTCCACTTTCCTCTCTCCTGCACACAATCCAAGACTGATTTGCAAAGCTCTTGGCACAGCAACATTCTGATGCACTGCACGCATAAAACAAGAGTTCATCAGCAAATCCAGAAATTCATATGTTCATTCATACATGATGAACCCAGATGAAGATCATCAAGAATGCAACAACGTTCTGAAGTACTCTCAAGAACACAACAACATTCTGAAGTTCAGAATGTTCACCCAGATTTTCAAGTAAAAGTCAGTGGGGCCCAGGACACATGGCACAAGACCATTGGTCACCCTCCAACGGTTACAAAAGGCCAAGAACTCTATAAATAGAAGTGGAAGGCTCAGCATTATACACACAATTGCAAAGCATACAAGAAAACATTAACAAAGTGTTTGAAGCTTTAGCATCTCAAATTGATCATCACTATAAGTGTAAATCAATTCTCTCTCCCCCTCCTCTTCTGAAAGTTCTCTTCTTAACCACACTTCTTAAATTCTCCAATCAATTGTAAAGAGCAAGTCTCATCTAGTTTTAAGGGTATTAAAGTCTAGGTTGAGCAATTTAGTACAAAGTCTGGTGTGACTTAGTACAGAAGGTTGAGAGCCTGCTGAGGCTTAGAGAATACAGGTTGTAACCGTTCCAAGTGGACAAGATTGTAAGGTGCAGGATTTGAGAGGGTATCTCAAGCATCATAGTGGAAAACTCTCACAAGATTGTGAGGAGTGGACTAACCCACATTGGGTGAACCACTATAAAATTCTGTGTGTCTTTCTTCTCTCCCTATACTCTTTATATTACTGCATACACATCACACACACAACACTGAATTTAAATATCTTATTCTGCAACTGACACTTCAGAACGTTCTGAAGTCTGTTTAACCTTGTTCTTCCAAGAAACAACTTGAGAAGTAATTTTTTAAGTACAGGATTAGATTTTAAAAAGGGTCACAATTCAAACCCCCCCTTTCTTGTGACTATATTATCTACTTCAATTGGCATCAGAGCGTTGGCTCTAAGGGTTTGAACACTTACACAAGTGTTAGAGAAAAGATCCAGGAAGAAGTATGTCAAAAGCTAAGTATATTACAGAAGGAGGATCAGCAAACAGACCTCCATTGTTTGATGGCACAAACTACTACTTCTGGAAAGGCAAGATGGAACTTTTCCTCAGATCTCAAGATACGGACATGTGGGCTGTAATCTCTGAAGGAGATCATGTTCCAATGAACAGAGATGGAGGTATAAAAGAAAAAAGTGCATGGACACCAGAGGATAAAGCTAAGGTATTACTAAACTCTAAAGCTAGATTATTTTTATCATGCGCACTAACCATGGAAGAAAGTGAAAGAGTTGATGAATGCCAAAATGCTAAAGAAGTATGGGACACTTTAAAAATACACCATGAAGGAACATCTCATGTCAAAGAAACTAGAATTGACATTGGAGTCAGAAAGTTCGAAATCTTTGAAATGAGTGAAAATGAAACTATTGATGAAATGTATGCTAGATTTACAACAATAGTAAATGAAATGAGATCTCTTGGAAAGATATATTCCACTCATGATAGAATCAGGAAAATATTAAGATCTCTTCCAAGCACATGGAGACCCATGGTCACAGCTATTACCCAGGCCAAAGATCTAAACTCTCTAACCTTGGAGGAACTTATTGGTTCACTGAGAGCTCATGAAGTCATACTTCAAGAAGACAAACCAGTAAAAAAGGTAAAAACTCTTGCCTTGAAGGCCTCCCAAGAAACATCATCAGCAACTCAAGATGATGTGGAAGAACTGGATGAAATAGAAGAAGTCCAGGAAGAAGAAGCTGAAGATGAACTTGCACTCATCTCCAAGAAAATTCAGAGAATGATGATGAGAAGAAATCAGCTCAGAAAGAAGTTTCCCAACACTAACACTAACAAAACTGAGACTGACAAAAGTCAAGTCACCTGTTTTGGATGCAACAAGCTTGGACACTACAAGAATGAATGTCCTGATCTCAAGAAACAGCAAAGGAGACCTCCCTTCAAAAAGAAAGCCATGATCACCTGGGATGATCTAGAAGAGGCAGAACCTGAAGATGAGGAAGCCAACCTGAGTTTGATGGCTAAATCAGAAGATGAGGAAGAGGTAATTATCTATGAACCTAACTCTGTGCAAAAAGAACTTGAAAGAAAAATTGACAGTCTTATATATGATTCAAATTTTCTATCTAACAAATGTCAATCATTGATAAAAGAACTTTCTGAACTAAAAGCTGATAAAGATAAACTTCAAATTAAATATGATGAATCTAGAAAAACCATACAAACTTTGCAAGACTCTCATTTTAAAATGTCTGAACAACAAAGAGAGCTAAATAAAAAGCAAAAAGGAATTTTGTCTAAACCTTCTGAAGTTCAAAAAGAAAACATTCTTTTGAAAACAGAAGTTGAAGGACTAAAAAATGATCTCTCACGTTTTATAAAATCCACAGAAACCTTTCAAAACATTCTGGGATCACAAGCTGGAACAAATGAAAAATCTGGATTAGGATTCAAAGATCCAAACAAAAATCTTCTTAAAACTGTTCTTTTGCCAAAAGAAACTGAAATAAAAATGAAGATAAAATGCTCATACTGTAACAAGCTAGGGCATCTTGACTCAGCATGTTTTCATAAAAAACATTTTGAAAAAAATAGATTAAATAATCTTAGCTCAGAACGTTCTCATCTCAATAGATCAGAAAGTTCACAAAAGGCTGAAAAGGCTAAGAAGATATGCTCTTACTGTAACAAATCTGGTCATACAATAACAGAATGTTACAATAAGAAAAGATCTCTTAGAAAGACTAACCCTCAAGGACCCAACATTACATGGGTACCTAAGATTTTGTTCATGTCAAGTGTAGGTCTCCTCTCAAAATGCAAAAACAAAGCCATGGTACTTGGACAGTGGCTGTTCAAGGCACATGACAGGAGATAGGAACTGCTTTCTAACCTTTGAAAGTAGAGATGGAGGACTAGTCACATTTGGAAACAATGACAAAGGCAAAATCAGAGGTAAAGGAACAATAGGTAAAACTAACTCTGCCAAGATAGAAAATGTTCAGTTTGTAGAAGGGTTGAAACACAATCTACTTAGCATAAGTCAATTATGTGATAGTGGTTTTGAAGTTATTTTTAAACCCAACATATGTGAAATAAGACAAGCCTCCTCTAAGAAATTAATTTTCTCTGGATCAAGGAAAAAGAACTTATATGTTTTGGACTTAAATGAAATTCCAGCTGAATCATGTTTTATGTCTCTTGAAAAAGATAAGTGGATTTGGCACAAAAGAGCTGGTCACATTAGCATGAAAACCATTGCTAAACTTTCTCAACTTGATCTAGTTAGAGGATTGCCAAAGATTAACTTTGAAAAGGACAAGATCTGTGAAGCTTGTATTAAAGGAAAACAAGTTAAAAGCAGTTTTAAAACAATTGAATATATTTCAACTAAAAAACCTTTAGAGCTTCTTCACATTGATCTTTTTGGTCCTGTTCAAACTGCAAGTCTTAGTGGCAAAAGATATGGATTTGTTATTGTTGATGATTTCTCAAGATTTACATGGGTGTTATTTTTAAAACATAAAGATGAATCATTTGAAGCTTTTCAAAACTTTTGCAAAAAGATTCAAAATGAAAAAGGTTCAAATATCATATCTGTGAGGAGTGATCATGGAGGAGAATTTGAAAATGCTTCCTTCAAGACATTCTTTGATGAATGTGGTATTACACATAATTTTTCTTGTGCAAGAACTCCACAGCAAAATGGAGTTGTTGAGAGGAAAAATAGAACCTTGCAAGAAATGGCTAGGACTATGTTAAATGAATCAAATGTTGAAGATTACTTTTGGGCAGAAGCCATCAATACATCTTGCTACATTTTGAATAGAGTTTCAATAAGAAACATTCTAAATAAAACCCCATATGAATTATGGAAAAACATCAAACCTAGCATATCTTATTTTCACATATTTGGTTGCTACTGTTACATTCTGAACACAAAAGAAAAATTGGGTAAGTTTGATCCTAAATCAGATAAAGCTATCTTTTTGGGATACTCTACAACATCCAAAGGTTATAGAGTGTACAACTTAAAAACCCAAACAGTTGAAGTCAGTATGCATGTCATATTTGATGAATATGATGAACCTTCTCAACTCCAAGAAAAGGAAGATACTGAAGATCAGACACTTCAGAATGTTAACAATCAGAACAATGTAAGTTCTGTAGAAAAAGAAGATGATCAGAATGTTCAGGACTCATCTCTACAAAGCCCTCCTAGAAGTTGGAGAATGATAGGAGATCATCCTGTAGATCAAATCATTGGAAACACAACTGATGGTGTAAGAACCAGAATGTCCTTTCAAGGGAACAATATGGCTATGATCTCTCAAATGGAACCCAAGTCAATAAATGAAGCCATAATAGATGATTCATGGATTGAGGCCATGAAAGATGAACTGTCTCAGTTTGAAAGGAACAAAGTGTGGAACTTGGTTCCAGATGATCAAGGAAAGACAATCATTGGAACAAGATGGGTGTTTAGAAATAAACTTGATGAAGATGGCAAAGTTGTCAGAAATAAAGCAAGGTTGGTTGCTCAAGGATACAACCAACAAGAAGGTATTGACTATGATGAGACTTTTGCACCAGTGGCAAGGTTAGAAGCTATTAGAATCCTTCTTGCATATGCTGCACATAAAAGCATCAAACTTTTTCAAATGGATGTTAAAAGTGCCTTTTTAAATGGATTTTTAAATGAAGAGGTTTATGTAAGTCAACCTCCTGGCTTCATAAATAAAGAAAAACCTAATCATGTTTTCAAACTCACTAAAGCACTTTATGGTCTTAAGCAAGCTCCTAGAGCTTGGTATGAAAGACTTAGCACATTTCTCATTAACAATGGATTTTCTAGAGGAAAAATTGATACCACACTTTTTAGAAAAACTCAGAACACAGATTTGCTAATAGTTCAAGTCTATGTAGATGATATTATTTTTGGTTCAACCAAAGAGAAAATGTGTGAAGACTTTTCAAACTCATGCAAAGTGAATTTGAAATGAGCATGATGGGTGAACTTGGTTTCTTTCTTGGTTTGCAAATCAAACAATTTCCAAATGGCATTTTCATAAATCAAGAAAAATATGTCAAAGATATTCTTAAAAAATATAAAATGAATGAAGCAAAGATAATGGCCACTCCCATGCATCCATCATCCAGCTTGGATAAAGATGAAAATGGAAAATCAGTCTCTGAAAAAGAATATAGAGGCATGATAGGATCATTGCTTTATTTAACTGCTAGCAGACCTGACATAATGTATGCAGTAGGCTTATGTGCTAGATTTCAAACATGTGCAAAAGAATCTCATCTAACTGCTGTAAAAAGGATCTTAAGATACCTAGTGGGTACTACTGATCTTGGTCTTTGGTATAGAAAAGGCTGTAGTTTTGATCTTGTAGCTTATTGTGATGCTGATTATGCTGGAGACAAAGTTGAGAGAAAGAGTACAAGTGGATCTTGTCAATTCCTAGGACAAGCCCTGATTGGATGGTCCTGTAGAAAACAAAATACCATTGCACTCTCTACAACAGAAGCTGAGTATGTATCTGCAGCTAGTTGTTGCTCTCAAGTTTTGTGGATCAGAAATCAGATGGAAGATTACTCACTAAGGTACTTAAATGTTCCAATTTTCTGTGACAACACAAGTGCTATTAATTTATCAAAAAATCCTATTCAACATTCTAGGTCTAAGCATATTGAAATTAAGCATCATTTCATACGTGATCATGTTCAGAAAAAGGACATTGAATTGAAATTCATTGATACAGAAAATCAATTAGCTGATATTTTCACAAAACCATTAGTTGAGGATAGATTCAATTTTATCAAAGAAAAATTGCTAATTATGAAAAATCCCAATAAAGATTGATTAACTGAATTACTAAGGGCCTAGGACAAACCCCCTTGAGTCATTCTGAATCACTTCAGAATGTTCAACAAAGCTCAGAATGTTCAAACAGAGTTCAGAATGTTCTTCAGGCTCTGAACGTTCACTCTGTTCAGCACAGTTTTCTGAACTCAGAATGTTCAGTAAAATTTTTCTGAAGTTAGTGAGTCACTCTCATAAAGTGATCTTTCTTCAAAAATCCCTCCATATCTCAGCATTAAATGCTTGTGTTAGAGTTAATGTGTTAAAACCATTAACCTCCATACAAAAGGGAACTATCAAATCAGCCACTCCCCTTTCTCCTCTTAAAACGGCTACTTTCTCTTTCCTATACAACCACTTTTCAGTTTCATCTTTTCCCATAAAACCACCATCATCAGTTTCTCTCTCTCTCTTCTCCCACACGTTTGTCTTTATAAACAAACCACATCTCCACTCAAACATATTCATCAGACCAACACTATCCAAACCACAAAATCTCATCTGTTTCTTCGCAAAAAACACTGCCATGGCCAGAACAAAAAATACCTCTCGCATCAATGAACAAGAACAAACCCCTGTTCCTCGTTCTGCTCCACCACAATTCCCAGAAGAACCTCAACCTCTGCGCACCATTCTCCCTGATATCATCATCTCCACCACTGAACCTTCTAAACCCAGAAAGCCTGTAACTAAACCTAAGAAATCTGCTTCAACTTCTCAACATCCCAGAAGGTCTCAGAGAATCATCTCTGGAACTGGAAAAGCCAAGAAATTTTCTGCCTCCACGATCCTTCTCTCAGACTCAGAGGAAGATTCTGATCCAACCATCTCTCAATACATGAGGAAGGTCAAGACTTCACCCAAACAAACCTCTGAACCAGAAAAAGAGATTTCTGTCTCTGAAGAAGAATCAAAATCTCAATCTGAAGAAGAAGAACCTTCTGATGAGCAGGAAGAAGCATCTCCTCCCAAAAAGCATGGAAAAGGAAAAGACATTGGGAAGATAACCTCCATTCTGAAGGGCAAAAAGGAAAAAGCACCTAGACCCATAAGCAGGGCTAAGTACTTTGATTTTGCTGACCTAAAGAAGAAGGGATGGAACCTGTGTGAATACACTGATGCACAAGGATGGACAAGCTTTGTGTCACTTCAGGAACTCACCTACCCAGATTTGGTAAGGGAATTCTACAGCTCAATGGAAATCAAAACCAAAGACAGAAAGAAGACCCTCATTACAACTGTCAAAGGAGTTAAGATTAAACTCACTCAAGCTTCCCTCTCAAAAGCTCTAAGAATCCCAAATGAAGGTAATGAACTCTTCTTTCCTTCCTGGTTTTCTGAAGCTAGAACAAACCGTGCCAAACTCATACTTGAATACACCAAACCAAACCTTCCTTTTAACTCCACAAACCTTGCTGACCTACCCAAAATCTTTCACAATATGGTACGCCATACCCTGCTTCCTAGGTCAGGAACCTATGAAGCTGTGAGTGATACTGATCTCTGCATCATGTTTCATCTCATTAACAAGAAAAAGCTGAACCTGTGCTTCATTATCCTTCAACACATGATTGATGCATGTATGAATCCCAAACAAACCAGTGCCCTTGTCTATGGAATGCCAATCACCCTTATCCTTAAGGACAACAAAGTACCTCTTGAAAATGAACAATGTGATTACACATTTATGAGGTTCACTGCAAAAAACCATGGCCCAGCTGCACATCACTTCATCTAACCTTCCCACACCTCCAGCATCTGAAACATCTGGTTCTGTTAAGAGACATCAAGACCAGAAAGTCAGAAAAACGAAGAAGAAAAGGAAGATTGAGAATGTCCAAAACCCTCCTCTAGAGGAAGAGAAAGAAGATGTTAACAATGTGGTTCAAGAGGAGCCAATGGATGAAAATCCCACAGAACATCAAAAGGAAGATGAATCTTCTGAAGAAACATTCCAAGAGAGTGATGATCCTGCCAAAGAAGCAACTCAGGAAGTTGCAGAAGATCAGAATGTTACAGAAGATCAGAATGTTGCTGAAGATCAGCATATTGAAGAATCTCAAGAAATGGCTGAGGAGGAAAGTCAGCAGGATAATGAATCACTTCTCAAAAGGAATGCTGAGCCAGCCAAAGTTGCTGAAGAACAATTTCAGCAAGACATTGAAGAAAATGCTGAAGAAGGAGCTCAGCTGGAAGAAGGAGCACAAAAGACTGCTGAGGATCAGGACCTGAATGATGTAGCTGAAATCCTAGTCACCCACATGTTTAGTGACAATGCTGACCAGCTAGAAACTGGTATTGAACAATCAGATGGAAATCAAGCTGGATTTGATCTCAACATGGAAGGGATCAATTCAGAAGATGGTGTTTTTGAGGACTCTCAGAAAGAAAATCCTGAAACAATGCCTGAAACTGAAGTACAGAATGTTGAAGGAAACATTCTCCCTGATCATACCACTCCCTCCATCTGCGAAGTCTCTGCAGATCCTGCTCCTATAGCTTCAGGATCTCTGCCTATTGAACAAATCCAACCTCTGGCTAACCAACCACCACCACCACTCCTAAATCAGTCTACTTCCACCATGGAGTCAGAAGCCATTTGTAGCAAGTTTCTGATATCCCCTCTTCACACTTCGCAAAATATCTCTCCTGCTCCAGCCACACTCAAAACAACCACTCAACTACCTGATATTCCTACACTGTTTGCTTCCCTTGAAACCTTTGTCTCAAAAGAAGGTCACTCAAAAACAAACATGGATGCCCCCACTTCTGCTCCCACACCACAAATATCCAAAGCTGAAAAAATTGCTAGACGTTCTCTTAGGGTTGCAACTAAAACCCATAAGATTGCATGTGTCCTAGCAAAATGGACCTCTGAAGTTGCTGCTCCTGGATTGGCTATGAATCCTCCTGTGTTTGAAGACCCATCTGTCTTTGATTCTGAGCCTTCCTCAGATTCTGGAGACTCAACTCCCTGAGTGTCCTCCTCTTATCCCTCCCTACCTTTCTTGCTGTTGACAAAAGGGGGAGAAGCTTTAGGATTTAAATCTTTAAGTTTTTATGTTTTAGGCCCAAGTAGGTCAGTGATCAATAGTTATTGGAGTTCTTAAAACTTCAACTTTTGCTTGATCACCTTTGTTTGCTAAGTTTTTGCTTTTGAACCATATATGATGTAATGAGCATGATTATTTAATGAAAAAATGCATTTGGTTCAAAAATCTGCATCTCTTAATAATGCCATGAATTATAAAAATAAGGGGGAGCTTTTAAAAATTATTAAAAACTCAATGTCATGAATTATAAAAATGAGGGGGAGCATAAAAATAATTTTCAGCTCTTAAACCTCTCATATTTTTTAATCAAAATCCATAATCCTAAATCATAGGTTTGTCATCATCAAAAAGGGGGAGATTATTGAGGCAAAAATCCCTAATTAATTTTAAAGATAACAAACCCTAAATGATTAAAGGATTAATGGACTTTGATTAGTTTCTTGGTATTTAACTTGTGCTCTTGAGTGATTAATTAAGACAGGAACAAATACCAAGATACAAGGAATCAAAGAAAGAACTTTGTCATAGTTCAGAATGTTGGACTCAGTTCAGAAGCTGAACACAGTTCAGAATGTTGGACTCAGTTCAGAAGGGAAAATGAAGTCCAGAAGCTGAACATAGTTCAGAAGCCAAAATGAAGATCAGAAGCTGCAACACAGTTCAGAAGGTGAAATCCTGTTCAGTAGCAGCAATGTTGATCAGAAGCTGAACATAGTTCAGAAGCTGATATGCAGTTCAGAAGGTTGTTCACAGGTTCTGAAACCTTGTCATAAAGGTGCTCATACACCAACCCAGAAATTCAAGAACATGCATGCCACACGTGACATAAATAAATGTCCAAGAAAAACATACTTGCATGGATCAATCAAGAAATAAAGGCATCTACAATTTGAATGTCAAAAAGGACATTCAATGTTCATTTAAGACTATGAACATTGAATTAACAAGAATATTCCAAAAGGGAATATCACTACCTCACTTCATTTATGTTTCACTATTAGGATTTGATTACATCAAATGGTAGTCTTACAAGTCATCCTAAGTGAAACAAAAAGGATATTCTGAAGTTCAGAATGTTCAATACAGCACATGCTTCAATTCTGACACGCTACAGTAAAGCAGTTGGAAAGTTAAGCAAAAAGCCAAATCACAATCTCAAAGTCAGAATCCATGAGATCTTGACACCTAAGGGGTTGGTACTGTTACAGATCAGCAAAATCCCCTAAAGCATGGGCATGAAGTGATGGTTCCACTTTCCTCTCTCCTGCACACAATCCAAGACTGATTTGCAAAGCTCTTGGCACAGCAACATTCTGATGCACTGCACGCATAAAACAAGAGTTCATCAGCAAATCCAGAAATTCATATGTTCATTCATACATGATGAACCCAGATGAAGATCATCAAGAATGCAACAACGTTCTGAAGTACTCTCAAGAACACAACAACATTCTGAAGTTCAGAATGTTCACCCAGATTTTCAAGTAAAAGTCAGTGGGGCCCAGGACACATGGCACAAGACCATTGGTCACCCTCCAACGGTTACAAAAGGCCAAGAACTCTATAAATAGAAGTGGAAGGCTCAGCATTATACACACAATTGCAAAGCATACAAGAAAACATTAACAAAGTGTTTGAAGCTTTAGCATCTCAAATTGATCATCACTATAAGTGTAAATCAATTCTCTCTCCCCCTCCTCTTCTGAAAGTTCTCTTCTTAACCACACTTCTTAAATTCTCCAATCAATTGTAAAGAGCAAGTCTCATCTAGTTTTAAGGGTATTAAAGTCTAGGTTGAGCAATTTAGTACAAAGTCTGGTGTGACTTAGTACAGAAGGTTGAGAGCCTGCTGAGGCTTAGAGAATACAGGTTGTAACCGTTCCAAGTGGACAAGATTGTAAGGTGCAGGATTTGAGAGGGTATCTCAAGCATCATAGTGGAAAACTCTCACAAGATTGTGAGGAGTGGACTAACCCACATTGGGTGAACCACTATAAAATTCTGTGTGTCTTTCTTCTCTCCCTATACTCTTTATATTACTGCATACACATCACACACACAACACTGAATTTAAATATCTTATTCTGCAACTGACACTTCAGAACGTTCTGAAGTCTGTTTAACCTTGTTCTTCCAAGAAACAACTTGAGAAGTAATTTTTTAAGTACAGGATTAGATTTTAAAAAGGGTCACAATTCAAACCCCCCCTTTCTTGTGACTATATTATCTACTTCAATTAGTATACATTAATTTTTCGCATATCCAAATGTATTATTATAAATTAGAATTGAAATATGATGCATATATAGTTAAATTCTCTAAAAACTCATGTTGATTACTAAAAGAGAGTTTAATCTAATTGATCTATTAGTTCGCTAGTCTTTTTAAACTTAGATCACATTGCTTACTTAGAGATGTTCATATGATATAGGCTTTTAAACAGGCTAGCAGACCTTATCAGGCTTTCACAAGGCCAGGCTCAGGCCTCAAAAGTAAGCCTATGACAGGTCGCAGGCCAGGCTTAGGCCTTAAAAAATTTGGCAGGTCAGGCTTAGGCCTTGCAAAGCCTAGCTCGGCCTAGCATATTCCCACCCCTATATGTGTGTGGTTTTCAAATGTCAATAAAACAAAAATATTACAGTGTAACTCGGGCGGGTTCGGTCACCGTTGGGTTGGCTTTAGAAAACCGAACCCGCCCTCTCCAATCCGTTTTAAACCGAAAATTAATGAGTAGCAACCCGACAACCAGCAACCACCCGCATGTTTGGCAATTTTCCGGTTCGGTTTTTCGGGTTGGTTCGGTTCGCGGGTTTTTGTCCACCCCTAGCAACATTTATGGCCTTAGGAAATCGTTCCTGAAAGACAGAAAATTGTTGCTAGAATGATAGGCAATGATTAGGCAACAGTTCTTTCCCACCATGGGAAAGGCTTTTCTAACCCTTAGATTGTTGAGGAACACGATTTTTATCGTGGACTGTCTACACCAAATTTTTTTCTTTTCTCTTTTACACTCTTATATTTTTGTTTAGATCTGGAATACACGATTACCAAATTTTTTTCCTTTTTCTTTTACACTCTTATATTTTTGTTTAGATCTGGAATTTTTTTCTTTTCTAGGTCTGGAAACAATTGGTCGGATTTTCTCGCTCGCGCGCATCCGCCTGCGCGCGCGCCCGTATTATAAGAGTGACTTAGAAGTTGAATTTTTTCACGATTTTTTGCAGGCATGTTTAGGACATAAAAACAACATCGCCCACAAAAAACGAGAATTTTCCGACAAGGGACGGATTAAATATGAATTTTTTACGCGCCAAAAACTCAAGAACGCGAAACAACAAAACATGCACCTAGAAAACGAATTTTAAGCTGGTTTTTTGCAGACACCTCTATAAAAATACATATAGAGGATCTGCAAAAAACCAGCTCAAAATTCGTTTTCTAGGTGCATGTTTTGTTGTTTCGCGTTCTTGAATTTTTGGCGCGCCCGTATTATATGAGTGACTTAGAAGTTGAATTTTTTCACGATTTGTTGCAGGCATGTTTAGGACATAAAAACGACATCGCCCACAAAAAACGAGAATTTTCCGACAAGGGACGGATTAAATATGAATTTTTTACGCGCCAAAAACTCAAGAACGCGAAACAACAAAACATGCACCTAGAAAACGAATTTTAAGCTGGTTTTTTGCAGACACCTCTATAAAAATACATATAGAGGATCTGCAAAAAACCAGCTCAAAATTCATTTTCTAGGTGCATGTTTTGTTGTTTCGCGTTCTTGAATTTTTGGCGCGCCCGTATTATATGAGTGACTTAGAAGTTGAATTTTTTCACGATTTTTTGCAGGCATGTTTAGGACATAAAAACAACATCGCCCACAAAAAACGAGAATTTTCCGACAAGGGACGGATTAAATATGAATTTTTTACGCGCCAAAAACTCAAGAACGCGAAACAACAAAACATGCACCTAGAAAACGAATTTTAAGCTGGTTTTTTGCAGACACCTCTATAAAAATACATATAGAGGATCTGCAAAAAACCAGCTCAAAATTCGTTTTCTAGGTGCATGTTTTGTTGTTTCGCGTTCTTGAGTTTTTGGCGCGTAAAAATTCATATTTAATCCGTCCCTTGTCGGAAAATTCTCGTTTTTTGTGGGCGATGTTGTTTTTATGTCCTAAACATGCCTGCAAAAAATCGTAAAAAAATTCAACTTCTAAGTCACTCTTAAAAATACGGGCGCGCGCGCGCGAGCGAGTAAATCCGACCAATTGTTTCCAGATCAAGAAAATAAAAAAATTCCAGATCTAAACAAAAATATAAGAGTGTAAAAGAGAAAAGAAAAAAATATGGTGTAGGTAGTCTATGATAAAAATCGTGTATTCCAGATCTAAACAAAAATATAAGAGTGTAAAAGAGAAAAGAAAAAAATTTGGTGTAGACAATCCACGATAAAAATCGTGTTCCTCAACAATCTAAGGGATAGAAAAGCCTTTCCCATGGTGGGAAATAACTTCACTTTCCCAGGTTAAATGCAGCCATGTGGCCTTTTCTAAGGCTGAGTTTAACCTGGGAAACCAGGATTGCTTCCCAACATGGGAAAGTTCAAACAGCACCCTAGATATAATAATTGTATATTCAGACGGTGTAGATTCATCACCTGCTACTTGCTTTAACTTTTTTTCCGGTTGTGACGGGTTGGCCAGATTTATTTGGTGACGACCGTCAACAAAGAAAACGCACGGTCGTGTATTACAAAGCACGGACCGTGCGTTAATTTTTATTCTAGATTTTAATTGAAAAAACCGTGCGCATTAAAAAAACGGACCGTGCAAAAAAAGCACGGACCGTGCTTTATTGTAGTTTTGTAAACGCACGGACCGTGCTCTTCAAATTTTAACAAAGTTTGGACCGTGCTCTTCAAATTGAAAACTAAAGTTTGTGTTTTAACTTTTTTTCCGGTTGTGACGGGTTGGCCAGATTTATTTGGTGACGACCGTCACCAAAAAAAAATAAACCGATACTAAAAAAATTGATAGAAAAAAACGCACGATTTGAAGAACTGAACGTGCACTTTTCAGTTTAAAACCAGGAACATTAAAACGCACGGTCGTGTATTACAAAGCACGGACCGTGCGTTAATTTTTATTCTAGATTTTAATTGAAAAAACCGTGCATTAAAAGCACGGACCTTGCAATAAAAAAACGGACCGTGCAAAAAAAGCACGGACCGTGCTTTATTGTAGTTTTGTAAACGCACGGATGGTTCAACAGATAAAGCTCTTGGCAGTTCGCTTTTAAATGGCCCAGCTCCACTTTTTATCATGGCTGCGAACATCTTTGCTCGTTTCAATCTCTCTGCTTTAAGCTTTTGCTATTTAGTCATATGTGCTTCAGAGGAGTCTGCCTCACCTGCAGCTGCAATAGCCACTTTTTCTGCAATAGCCTTGGCAACTGGAACAGAAGCACCAGCCTCTGCATTCAGATTGCGATGTGGAACAAGACCCTGCAGTTGCGATGACGGCAAACTCCGAGAGCTGGACAAATTCCCATCATCACTTCCAAGGCCTTGACCATTACCACTTGACGCCTTACTTAAAATTTCTAAATTGGGCCTTTTAATACCCCTAGTAGCTGCATGAAGAATAGCCGCAGCTGCACGGACCGTGCGTTTACAAAACAAAACAAAAAGCACGGTCCGTGCTTTTTTGCACAGTCCGTGCTATTAATGCACGGTTTTTTATTAAAATCTAGAAAGAAAAAAAAAAAGCACGGTCCGTGCTTTTTTTGCACGGTCCGTGCTTTTCTTTTACACTCTTATCCACTTTCAGCCTAAAGCCTTTTTTTTATAAATAAAAATAATCGAAGCAATTTTTTTGTTATTTTTTATAATTTCTTGACGGTCGTCACCAACACTGACGGTCTGCTTGTCCGTCTATTTTTAATTGGTGACGGGCGTCACACCTGGTGACGGCTAGACCGTCAGTAATTTTTTATCAACATTTTTGTTTAGATCTGGAATACACGATTTTTATCATAGACTGTCTACACCATATTTTTTTCATTTCTCTTTTACACTCTTATATTTATCTGAAATTTTTTTCTTTTCTTGATCCGGAAACAATTGGTCGGATTTCCTCGCTCGCGCGTGCCCGCGAGCGCGCGCGCGCCCGTATTATAAGAGTGACTTAGAGGTTGAATTTTTTCACGATTTTTTGCAGGCATGTTTAGGACATAAAAACAACATCGCCCACAAAAAACGAGAATTTTCCGACAAGAGATGGATTAAATATGAATTTTTTACGCGCCAAAAACTCAAGAACGCGAAACAACAAAACATGCACCTAGAAAACGAATTTTGAGCTGGTTTTTTGCAGACACCTCTATAAAAATACATATAGAGGATCTGCAAAAAACCAGCTCAAAATTCGTTTTCTAGGTGCATGTTTTGTTGTTTCGCGTTCTTGAGTTTTTGGCGCGTAAAAAATTCATATTTCGTATTATAAGAGTGACTTAGAAGTTGAATTTTTTCACGATTTTTTGCAGGCATGTTTAGGACATAAAAACAACATCGCCCACAAAAAACGAGAATTTTCCGACAAGAGACGGATTAAATATGAATTTTTTATGCGCCAAAAACTCAAGAACGCGAAACAACAAAACATGCACCTAGAAAACGAATTTTGAGCTGGTTTTTTGCAGATCCTCTATATGTATTTTTATAGAGGTGTCTGCAAAAAACCAGCTCAAAATTCGTTTTCTAGGTGCATGTTTTGTTGTTTCGCGTTCTTGAGTTTTTGGCGCGTAAAAAATTCATATTTAATCCGTCTCTTGTCGGAAAATTCTCGTTTTTTGTGGGCGATGTTGTTTTTATGTCCTAAACATGCCTGCAAAAAATCGTGAAAAAATTCAACCTCTAAGTCACTCTTATAATACGGTCCGTGCTTTTTTTGCACGGTCCGTGCTTTTTTTGCACGGGCCGTGCTTTTTTTTACACGGGCCGTGCTTTTTTTGCACGGTCCGTGCTTTTTTTTGGATTTACAGGTTTGGACTGCCACCTGTGGGTGCTGGTTGAACTTTCCCATGCTGGGAAGCAAACCTGGTTTCCCAGGTTAAACTCAGCCCTTTTCTAAAACCAACAATATTTTGGGTAGATATACGCGTGTGACCTTTTTGGTATATGTAAAAAAAAAACTAAAAATTACTAAGTTAATTACTTTTTGATGGAGCGGGAGAACTTCCTAGGAATTATCAATATTTTTTAAGTGTGACAGCAGATAAACCATCTTTACCGGGAGAGTCTCAAACTTTTTAAACCATAGTGTCTATTAGGTACTCCATTGGGAAGAAAACTTGTTGGGGCCCTTATAAAATCTAATGTCTTACTTAAGACCCATAATCTTAAGACTATCTTCAACGGGATAGTCTTAAACATTTAAGACCTGGTACCTATTAGGTACCCCCATTGAAGATAAACTTTTTGAGGGTCTTATAAGACCCAGGGTCTCACTTAAGACCCTCAATCTTAAGCGGGACCCACATTCTTTTAATATTAAAAAATTAAAATGTAATGATATAAAGTTATTGATAGTTGATTAATGAGTCCCATTTAAAAATTTTGTGAGATGCTGGGTTGGAGAGATTGAGTGATTATTATGTACTACTATTAAAGTTATAAATGAATGATGTGTACACGTGAGACTCATTTAAGTACCCAAATGGGTGTCTCCATTGTGGATGCTCTAAGTGGTACCCACACTTTTTTAACATCAAAAAATTAAATGTAAATATGTAAAGTTAATGATAGTTGATTAGTGGATCTCATTTAAAAAATTGTGTGAGATACTGGGTTGGAGATATTGAGTGATTATTAGGTACTACTATTAAAAAATTATAAATGAATGATATGTACACGTAGATCCATTTAAATATTCAAAAATAGATGTCTCTATTATAGATGTTCTTAAGCTTGTTACTTATACCATATTTTAGGGACTACTATTTAACCGTTGCTAACAAAAAATATGTCATGGACGACTTCTTGCTTGTTGGTATGAGAAATACGCACGGTGCAAAAACCGTGGCTTATCCCACATTCTAGTAACGATCTTTCAGTTGTTGCTAGCTACACTGCAACATATTGAAAATCGTTGCCTGATCGAGGTTATAGGTACTGTTATTAACATTGTTAAATATTAGATCAAGAATTTGGATGACTCTTTTTTTTTTTTTTAAAGTTGATTTGAACTAATTAAATATGGTTTAGTTTAGATTGATTTTTTAGTTGATTCAAATATAATTTTTAAAAAAATCTATTAATATTTAATACACTTGTAAATAAGTTTGATGTTAAAAATACCATAAAAATAGTAAAAATATAGATTAAATTAATTTATTGCTATCACGACTTATAAATTCATTAAGATCTTATGATTACTATATGTGAGACTTATGCTCCGTTTGAATATTCTAAAATGAACAAAGAAAATATAACATAATAGAATGGAGTTGAATTGAACAAAATATATTAAAGATTTCATTCTGTTGTTTGTGTATTTTATGAAGTGACAGAACAAAATCCTCACTCCATTATTTATAAGGTGAATGGAATGTATTATTCCATTTTCATCCTTATTTAGAAATATTATATTATGTAAAATTAAACATACTATTATTTACTAAAATCATATAGCTTATATAAACTCTATTCTCCTTCCATGATAATAAGGGCTTTTATTTGTTGCTTAATTTTTTTTAACAGGAGGTTGGATACAACGACTTGTACCAAACCTGGATGAAAATAGATTGGTAAAAAAGTCCTCATTAATAATATGTTTGCCTTAAAAGAAGGAGAAACAAGCGCGGGCGCCCCCCCGCGCGCGCGCACACACACACATATATATTGTCAGGTGATGTTTATGGTGGGAGAATCTCTTAATTTTCTCACCATGGGAAATGTCCACCTCTTTCCATTGATATACTAGTTTAGTATTGGATAGGGATGGGCAAAGTTTGGTTCAGACCCAAAACTATGTCCGAACCAAACCGAACTGTTTTTTAATTTGTTTGAACCAAACCAAGCTATAATAGATCAATTCGAACCAAACTGAACTAGTTCTTTAAAATGATGAACTGTTAGTTAAAAAAACGAACTGAATCAACAATTAACAGTATAACTCAATTTCATGAAAAATGCAACAAAGCAAACAAACTCGGTGAAAAAACACAACCCAGAATGAAAGAACTAAAACATTGAGCAAAACTCGATGAAACCCATATGTAATTATCAGAATGGAAAAACCAAAACATTGAGCACAACCCAGATGAAATTTTGACGAATATGAAAGAAATGGGTACCTTCTGGTTCATGATGGATTACAACCGGAGCAAGGTAGCTTCCTTTGAAATGGGCAGGTGTTTGAATATGAATGAAATTTGGATGGAGATGATTGTGGAGATGGATCACGATGGAGGGATCACGACGAATGAGTCACGATGGAGGGATCACGACAGAGGATTCAATAGCTGATTTCATATGGTTCGATCGCGACGAAGGGTTTTATTTTGCAGTTCTAGGTTTTGGTTCGGTTTGGGTTCATTCAAAAGCCTTAAATAATGGTTCGTAATGGTTCAAGTTCAGTTCTGGATTTTTTTTCCAAAACAGTTTGGTTAGTAACTGATACTGAAATATGGTTCGGTTCTGAACTTTTACACACCAGTTCGGTTCAATATCAATTCGGTTCGGTTTGGTTCAGCAGTTCGGTTCAATATTTTGCTTTTTTTGCCCATCCCTAGTATTGGATGACTTGGATTTCATGAATGTATCTTTGTTCCAATTAAAGAACCGTACCTTTTGTACCAACTTTCATGTTCTATTTGCACTTATTTATGAATATGGCTCAATTTTATTGTAGAATTTGTTAGCACCGAATATTTTTAGTCTTTGTAAAGCTGTTTTTTTTACAAAAGTTATAATAAAGCTTAGTTTCTATAAAATAATTTTTATTTCATTTTTATAAAAAAAATAGATATATTAAATCTCTACTATTAAAATATCGAAAAAATAGAAATGATAAAAAAATCTATAAGGATTAAAATCAAAATATTTATATTTTATTGAGGCTAATGAGAGAAGATAAGATTTTTTTATCACTTCGTATGATAATTTTAATTACCGATAGAGCAAATTAAACTATATTAATATTTTAAAAATTAAAATTTGGTATTATTTTTGTGTTTTTCAGCAACATTAGTCTAAGACCTAAGTCGTAGGAATACATTGAAGCGTCTACTGATCAAATTTTTTAATTACAATGCATTTTTTTTTAGGGATACAATGCATTGACAACAACAAAAATTTACCAGATAAATAAAATACAAATAATGACAAAAGCTGATATGTAGTTTTACGGATTTTAGTGGCTGAACAACATTTATAGGTAGATATAAATTAATTCAATTTAATTGAGTTTTGTGTAAAAAAATAAATTAATCCAATTCAATAAATAAATAGTAGTCGGTATAAATGTAAGAAAATAATAGATGTCAAATTTATGGTAGATTCTTTTTTATATTTTTTTTTGACGAATTTTTTTTATAGATGAAAATTCTATAATAGAGTTCGATCATAACTCATAATCATAATGTATAAAATATTTTATGGAAGAAAAAACATAGTCATATAACATAAAATATAAATGAATCTTGAAGTTGGTACTGTTTCAGTCATAAAAAAAGTAACCCTTTCAATCTAAGCCATCTAATATGTAACATCCCACTTAAACGTAACTTTTATCAGTATCAGAGAAATTATGAGTGAGTAGGGACAAAATGGTAATAGCGAGAAGAAGGGGTATAAATAGGGAGAAGATTTATATTTCTTCATTTATCCTTATTACCTTCTCTCACTAGAAGTTCAAATTTCTCTCCCTCTCTCTCTCAAGAATTCGGTCCTCACCATCCCATGCTTCTAATTCATCAGATTTCTTCCTCAACTCTTGGAAAACAAGTAAGCAAGCTTTTGGGGAAGATTGAAGCAAGAGGAACTAAGGAAAACCAAGTCAAAGGAAGAATTCCACAGCTAGGGTTTTGGAGAAGAATCAAGTTAGGATTTGGGAAAGCTTGGCAAGACCAGCAAGAATTCAGGTGGGTTCCTTAGAGTAGCAATCTACCCTTTTGGGTCAGTATTATGTGAGATCACAACTTAATTGCTAAGGTTTAGAGAAAAGGATAGTTTTCCCCTTTTTGATACATATGTTTGATTCCGGTTAATCCTTAGATACAGTATGTTTTTATAGTTTAAAATGAGTCCCTGACATGTTTCAAAGATCACTGGGCAGTTGGGTACCAAAGGTTTTTGACGATTGAAACACGTTTTTCAGAAAAACCTAAGTTCTGCTACAGTCACAGAGTGACCAGGAGTTTGCTCTACGAAGTAGCAGAGTTTTGCTACTGCCTATCTTCGCCTAGCCATCGCCTAGACCTCGCTCTGCAAAGTAATCAGAAGCTGAGTTCGCAGAGCAAAGTTTTCAGACGCTCTGCGAAGCTTCAGACTCAGGTATATCAGGTTCTGAAGGTTCAGACTCTGAATGTTCAGAGTCTGAAGGATCAGACGCAGGGTTGCAGAGCGAAGTTAAGGTTCGCAAAGCGAAGTGGCTCAGAACTTCATTTTATTAACAAACAACTATACCATGCCAATGATCTTTGATATGCTTTGGGGTGAAGATACTCATAGACTTTCCAGGATTAATCTAGGATAAAGATATGTGTCATTCAGAGTGATGGGTAGTTTACCCACATGATTTCATGAATTATTATAGATGGGATAGTAAGCCCATAGGTATGACATATGATAACGATATGTCTAGAACCTTTAATAGGTTAACAGGAACTGAGAGGTATTCAGTTGGAAGTACATGAGTACTAGGAATGTTTCTTAACATTCAAGGATTCTTATGAGAATAGTATCAGGTATGTTAAGGGTTAGTTTTTCAGGATACCCTTAATCAGGCAGGTAGATTTATATGTACATCAGGACGTGCCTCAGTTGTTCACGTCAGAGTGACACTGAGGGTACACGTATCAGTTCAGGATAGGATGTACCCTAGTTAGTGGTACAAGGATATTTATCAGGATTTATACAGATTATGTATAAACATGTATATATATGTTGACAAGTCGTGGCACAGGTACGCTTCAGATTTATTCTGGATAGGCCAGCCCGTTAGGGAGCCTACACGACGACTCTTATATATATAGATGTTCAGGAAATTATCAGGGATATATATATATTAAAGGAATAATTAATTATCAGGATAAACTTTGTGTCTTCTGTGTTCTCGCTAGTTAGAGCACAGGGGGTTCCAGTCATTGCTGGAACGGGCAGGAACTTTCCGCGAGGATAACCACACATAGTTTATAGTGTGTCTTCTGTGTTCTCGCTAGTTAGAGCACAGGGGGTTCCATATACAGCTGAAACGGGCAGGAACTTTCCGTGATGATAACCACACACACATGCAAGAGGATTCCGGTGTTAGCCTCAGATAGGAATTTTGACCGCTTATCAGGGGAATGTGCTCCGGGGTTACTCCACTCGGGGGCATTCCGTAAAATGAACTCAAATAATTATTGTTTGTTCAACGCTAACATCTAACATAATAATATCAGAGTATACTTTATTATGTTATCAGGCATAATTACCTATCAGGCAGGTATTAGGTGGTGATCTTAGGAGTCCCCTCGATCACCAAGTTATCAGGTTATAGTCTAGATTTCATGACTATTCAGTTATCAGGCTCAGGCAGTGATCCTAGGTTTCCCCTTGATCACTAGTTTAGCAGGATGTAGTTTAGTTATTATGACTACACAAGGATAGCAGGGTCAGACAGGTATACCCTATATGGGAAAGGTTAAAGCTTGGCGATCATAGGAATCCCCGAGATTGCCAAAAGTAGGCATGACGACCCTAGGTTCCCCGAGGTTGCCAACAGTAGGTTGGGTGGAGCTCACTGAGACATTATGTCTCATCCCAATCCTTCTGGTGTAGGTTTACAGGTTAGCACGAGGATCGTGTTGAGGATCATCAGGGAGATGCTGGATGGAGTGCAGTTGCTCGTCATGTACCAGCTCAGGAGCTTATCGGACTTTTGTATAAGTATTTATTATGGTACTAGATTGGTTGTATAAACGAGCAAATTTGTATTCATTCAGTTGTGTTGTATTATTATTATTGAAAACCTTGATGTATCCAGTATCAGTTTAATGCACATGCTAATATTCTAGATAAAATTAGTATGGGTGTTACATAATATATAAGTGTTATAGCAATGGTGGGATTAGGCATTTCCTATCATGGGAAAATTAAGTGACATTCTCATGGTATGGTAAATGTCACCTTATTGAAATGCAAGACATTTCTTCACGGTTGGTCCTAAGACTTGTCGTGCTCTGAACTGAATTAATAAAATGGTACCTTGTAAATATTCAAATATCATTTTTTTTCAATCAAGATTCTTTAGGACATAATATTTTTAATCTATTTTATGACATAGTAGATTATAGACAAATTTTAAACAATTTGAGTTTAGACAATCTTCTTTCAGCATATGCAACATAATAATTAAGCTTAAATATGTAAATCGTCCCTGTAAGTTTGCGTGTTTTTGGTTTTCATCCTTGTATCTTTTTTTGTTGCGAAACAATCCCTGTAAGTTATAAACGTTTTGGTTTTGGTCCCTGCCGTCATCATCTATTACAATAACTTCTATGTGGCAAACGGAGGATGACGTGGCAACAGGTGACGTGGCAGACGATGTTGATGTGTCGTTCCATATGCTGAGTCACAAAGTTAAAGGGACCAAAATCAAAAAACAAAATTCGCAGAGGGACCAAACCCAAAAATTAATAGAAAACTTCATTTGCTTCCTTCTTTTACTCTTCTTCATCATCTTCAACACATCTTCTTCAAACTTCATAGAAAACAAAAAAAAACCCAAAAATTCATCAACAAGCATTAACAACAACAAATTCTTAAGTCTTGATGCCTTTCTCCAAAACCAATTCCAGAAGAAAAAAAACATCAAAATTTTAAGTCTTGATGCCTTTCTCCAAAACCATGAACAACAACAAAAATGGAAGCTTCATATTCCCACACTCAAAAAAATTCCCAAACACAAATTTTTTCCAAACTTCATCTTTTCCAAAATAAATTCATTCTTTTCAGATTAACTTTTTCCTAATTTTTTCTAAATGTTTCTTGTCTCACTTTTCTGTCAAATTCAATAAAACCTACAAAAAAAATTGTCATCTTTTTCAATTGCATCTTGATGAGAAACCCTAAACACTTTGTGTTTCCAATTTCTTCACAATGTTCTGATTCACCCTCACTTTTCAATGTTTTTCATCGTTTCAATCTATAACCCAGTGTTCCTTTTTCTTCTCACATGGTTTCAATTTCTTCATTAATTCATCAATAACACAAGATAAACCACATTCAATTTCAGAAACCCAATTAAAAAAATTATGGTTTATAATCAAAAGTTTTGGGCTTTTGATTGAAAGCTTAAATTGTCAAAAATTGAAGAAGAATCGTGATGGTGGGAACAGAGAGAGAAGGGGCTGAAACTGGTTGTCTCTGTTTTTATTGTGAAACTTTTTTTTGTTTTTAGTTTGATGGTCAAATATGAGTTTGTATGATTTTATTGATTTTTGTGCATGAAATTTTGGATTTGAAGGTTATGAGAGATTTGTAGAGAGAACAAAGAGAAGGGAGAATAGAAGAGAAGGAGGAAGAGAAAAGATTAAAATAATTAATGTTTTAAATTATTTTAATTAAGTTTTAATGAAAGAATTTTAAATTGAATAAAAAAATTTGGAAAAGATTAAAAATGGGTTTTTCATAGAATTTTTGATGAATTTCTAGTGTAGTGATGTTGATGATGATGTTAATGTTTCTTAATGAATTTTTGGGTTTTTTTTTTGTTTTCTATGGAGTTTGATGAAGATGTGTTGAAGATGATGAAGAAGAGGAAAGGAAGGAAGAAGATGAAGTTTTATATGAATTTTTGGGTATGGTTCCTCTGCGAATTTTGTTTTTTGATTTTGGTCCCTCTAACTTTGTGACTCAGCATATGGAACGACACATCAGCATCGTCTGCCACGTCGCCACGTCATTCTCTGTTTGCCACATAGACGTTTTTGTAACAGATGATGACGGCAGGGACCAAAACCAAAACGTTTATAACTTACAGGGGTAGTTTCGTAACAAAAAAAGATACAGGGACAAAAACCAAAAACACGCGAACTTACAGGGACGATTTACATATTTAAGCCTAATAATTATTATTCTATATGTCATGCATGCATTCGAAAAACAATTAAATGACATTAATATCGTATACTCACTCCGTCTCAAAATAGCTAACATATTTGTAAAAAAATGAATGATTTAAATGTTAAAATTCTGCTAATGCCTTTCAATTCTTCAAATAAAACTTCACCATCAAGATGATAAGAATCTAATGTTTTAGATAAGTTTCAAGTAATTTGCGACATGATTTCAAATCATTATCGTGGATTAATGGTCTAAGTTTTTAAAAGAACCAAGTGTTTGATCTACAATATACAAAATAACTTATTCTAAAAGACTCCTAGTTAGATTCATGAATTGTTTGTGTACATTTAGAGAAACTTTCACGATATTGTTTTTTATACGAACTTGACGTTTTTGAACTAACATTCGTTCAATCTTTATTTCATCCACAATTTTTTAGGACTAACAGTTTTGATGCCCATAAAAGAATGGGTCCCTAGGAAGTCGGTCACCCCTACATTCCTTCAGGCCCATCATCAATGTGAACACAGATTAGAAAATGATTAGAATATTGTTTTTCCCACATTAAAGAAAGCTAAAACACACCAGTAAATGACGATTTTACCCCGGCGGCAGTTAATTGCCGCTGAGATGGTGCATCGGCAGTTAACTGCCGCCGGACCCATCAGCAGTTAGTTGCCGCCATCCACATCGGCAGCTAACTGCCGCTGCGATCTGTACTTAAACAGAATCAGAACAGAACCTGTGTTTACAGGTTTTACAATTCTCAATTACTCTCCAATCCTCTCCGATTCCATTCCACTAAATTCAAGCAATTTCATACCCATTAGCAACAAGTAAGTAGTATTAATCATTTTTAATGTTAATGTTAGTTTAGATAGGTTTATTTTTGTTAATTTTGGTAGATTTCATATGGTTAGGGTTTATGATTAAATTGAAATTTTGGTAGATTGAATGTGTAGTTAATGATGTTATAGATGAAGGTACTTGTTGTGAATTTTGTTTAGATTATGTTTAAGTATAATGTGGTTGTGAATGTTGTCCAATTAACACAATTAACACAATGTGAATGTTGCACTCAAAGTGTTTGTTAAAATGTCTAAATGAGTATGTTGATGAATGTTGTTTAGATTGTGATAGAATTGTGAGAATGTTGGAATTGTGAAAGAATGATATTTTTATTATGCCAAATTTTTTTTAGTTTTGTTTTTGTGTAGATATGTCTGATCAGAACCAAGATAGGACGACTAGAGCTGGTAAGCAGCCCATGACTAGCAGCTACCGACGGGAGAGACAGACTGCAAACCCTCATGTGCCTAAGAGATGAAGAGGCTGGAGGCCTGTTGTGGGCGAGGGTAGTTCTCAGCCGACACAGCAGGTGTCACAGGTGGAGGACCCCACCCAGTACCTGCATTATCAAGAGCAGTTACATGATGCCACAGATGGTGGCTATGACGTCCAAGCATGTTGCTAATGAGGGTGGGGACGACGATGCGGCTGCATTAGATGAGGATGAGATTGCGGCTGCGACAACCCCCGAGGAGTTACCTGATGTGACTCCATTTCCTGGAGGGCCTTATGATGACTCATTGTTATCATCATACGCTTCACATGTTGCATTACCGTTGTGGTATAATGCAAATAATGTAAGTTTTCTTTTTTCTTTTTTAACTTTTATATATGAAGTCGATATATATTTTTTTTGTATGATAACGTTTAAAAAAAATGACATGAACACATGTCGTTGTCTGATTATTTTTTTGTCTTCGATTATTGTTCGCGCGTAATTTTTTATATATGAAGTATATGCTTTTTTTGTATGTTTTTGATTTATGTGGTGTTTTTTTATTATTTTAGATTCGTAACACCCGTAGGATGAGATGCATAAATCACGGGGCGAAGGTGGCAGATCTCCAGCGTCCACATAGGAATCAAATATGGTTTTGGGATCCTATAAGGGTGAGTGAGTTGCATGATTTACTGTACACATGGTATTCTACTGTTAATCATGCTATGCTCCAGGCGCTAAGCGAGAGGTGGCATTTCGAGACCAGTATCTTTCACATGCCTACTGGGGAAATGACCATCACTTTAGATGATGTGGCGTGTCTGCTGCATGTTCCTGTTGAAGGACGGATGCTGAGCCATAGGAAGAAAGTGTCTCAGGTTGATGGGGTGGAATTGATGGTGAGGAACTTAGGTGTCACCCAGGAGTATGCAGTGAAAAACTGCAAGACTGAGTATGATGGCTACATTAGCTATAATGCGCTGAAGGAGCTTTATGAGGATCACCTGAGTGTGGCCACCAGATTAGCGCTTGCTGAGACACAGGAGCTAGCCAGGCGTAGGGATGCCTGTGTGAGGTGTTTCCTCCTATACCTGCTTGGATGTACGTTGTTCAGTGACTTGAGCAACAAACACATCGACCTAATATACCTGCAGACGATGGAGACCTTTGCTGGGATGAGGGACTACTCGTGGGGAGGAATGACATTGGCATACCTTTACCACACTCTATCTGAGGCCTCTTCGCTTGCAGGAAAGAGGATCGGGGGAAGCACGACACTTTTGATGGTAATAATTTTAATTTACTATGCCTTTTAATTTACTATGTTTGCTAATAACTTATAAATGTGTTTGGTTTGTGCAGGGATGGTTCTTGGCACATTTTCCAGAAGTCTACCCACATGATCATAATGATAAATACCGGCAAAACTATCCTTGCGCTGCCAGATGGATCGTTTGGAGATGGATGATGTTACCTGGATGCCATACGAGGATCATAGGGAGATCCATGAGTTTGTGGAGATATGTTGGTATTCAGGCTGGATGATGTGTGGTTGTGACATCATCTACCGTCACTTGCCTGAGCAGGTTAAAAGGCAATACGGGTACGTGCAGGACATCCCCCGAGCTCTGACGTCTGTGCTTCCTCTCCCTTTTCAGGCCGTTGCACAGGCTTTCCTAGACTTCTGTGTGCACATCATTCCTCAGGCTGCGTGGGGTAGGGAGGTTGATCAGCCATGGCAGTACGAGGAGGGATACATGAGGTGGTACGAACATGTGTCTCACCCAAAGATTCTGCCACCTATTGATGGATCTCCTCCGAGGCCAGCAAATGAGGAGCAGATCATTGCACACCATCAGCAGCGGCACTAGGAGAGAGGCTCGCCTGATACCATTGACATGGTTGGTGGACTTGCTAGCCAGGCTGATGACTACTTGGGTCAGGAGGCGATGAGCAGTGAGTAGCTATATCAGGCGATGCGTCATATCAGGGACATGATGACACCGATACTGTCCAGGAGGTCGAGGAGGTCGAGGAGGCGGCAGCAGCTGTAACATCTGGCTGGCTCCCTTACGGGCTGGCCTCCCTATCTTTCAAGGACCGAGATGTACTCACGATCTTCTCCACCCCCCATGTGGAGTTTTTGCCATCCGTGGGAATCGAACTCCGTACCTGGGGCTTAAGTACAAGTTCAATGCATTCCCACTACCAATTGAGCTAGTAGCTCAATTGGTAGTGGGAATGCATTGAACTTGTACTTAAGCCCCAGGTACGGAGTTCGATTCCCACGGAAGGCAAAAACTCCACATGGGGGTGGAGAAGATCGTGAGTACATCTCGGTCCTTGAAAGATAGGAAGGCCAGCCCGTAAGGGAGCCAACCGGATGTTACAAAAAAGGCGCCTTTTTTGTAACATACGGGATTTGCCTTTCAACTGGCTTGCCCAGGTTTGCCCCGCAATGTTACTCATGGACTTCTCCCCGCCCCCAGGTGGCGTTTCTGCCTTCAATGCATTCCCACTACCAATTGAGCTACTAACTCAATTGGTAGTGAGAATGCATTGAACTTGTACTTAAGCCCCAAGTACAGGGTTCGATTCCCACGGAAGGCAAAAACTCCACATGGGGGGTGGAGAAGGTCGTGAGTACATCTCGGTCCTTGAAAGATAGGGAGACCAGCCCGTAAGGGAGCCAACCGGATGTTACATTAGCAGCATGATGACCAAGATCAGGATTAGGACATTTTTTTAGGACTTTTGTTAGTTTTTTTTGTTGACATTTGTTAGATTTTTTTTTGTAAATTTATGGCACATTCACATTATCGTAGTTTTTTCGGGTTTATTTTGCTTTATTTGGATTATTTTGATTACTTCGAAACAACAATAACAATTCCTTCATGATCCGAACTAAAAATTCACAAAATAAGCGTTACATTACATTACATTATCCCTAAATATGTTGTATCATCATGAATGATGTTGGATTTTAATTTAATTCTTGAAAGTTTGCGGAAAACATATATATGATCTCGTGTCTTATACTTAGTGTTGGACTCAAAAGAATGAAGAGAACACAACACATGTATTCTAAGAAATCAGCTATATATGTTTTCACATCGAATTCCCTCATATAAGATGAGTCATGACAAAAATGAATGCAATTCCAATATATTCTTTTGAACTTAATCCCACTGCCCTGCCAACTGACAAAGTTTCAATTGACAGAGGAGCATGATCAAGTACAAAACAACATCTTAGAACTGCATTCCCTTTTGTCACACTCATCCTATACGAAGGAATTCGATGTGAGAACCTATATAGCTGATTCCGCATAATACATGCTGTGTTCTCTTCATTCTTTTGAGTTTCCAAAAAGACTAAACATTTACACTAAGTATAAGACACTTCAATGCCAACATCTTCAGCAAATTAACAAGAATTAAACTAAAATCCAACAAAAAATAATGACACAACATAATAATACTACCTAAACATCTTCATCTAGCCGAATCAAACTCTTGAGAATATCTTCAGGCGACCTCAGCAACGTAACATCCATCTCGAGGGGGATCATGTTCGGCTCAGCAAATATCGAGAACATGCTCCTCACGTTGTCGTCGCTCGTTAACTCCGACCGAGTGAACGACAAATTCCCGTCTGAGTCGAACGATGGACGGTGATACCAAACGTATTCCACCCTCCTCGTGTCTTCGTGGTTGATTCGTTGGTTGATTTCATGAAGTAGATCCTTCAATTCTTTTAACGTCACATCGTCGCGAACCTTGAAAATATGTTGGTTACCACCGTTGAAGGATACATGCAAGTATACTTGAGCCATTTTTTCAGATCTACACCATAAGAAATTAAAAACAATCCAATTAAAAACTCATTCAAACATTTCATCAAACACTTGTAGTGCAAATTATACATAAACCCTAAAGCTAAAAATTACAACATAAACATGCAAAGATCTAAACATTTAAGCAACATAAGTCATTTCCATGCAAACTATCTATCATTTCTTGCCAAAAAAATAAAAAATTAAACAAAGTCTAAAACTAAAAACAAATTAAATTAAGATAATAAATGTAACATATAAGCATAAAATGACAATGAAATTGATTATGGAAACTTACTTGTTATTGGAGTGTTGGTTGATTTGAGGTTGAAAATTTTGAGATTTTTGGAAGATTTGAGAGAGTTTTTAGAGTTTGAAGAGATGAAGTTGGAGGTTCTGGGTGCTGAGCTTCATAAGTTATGATCGCAGCGACATTTAGCTGCCGATGGGGACGGCGACAACTAACTACCGCCGGATCCTTCCCATCGGCAACAAACTGCCGCCGGATCCTTCCCATCGACAACAAACTGCCGCCGGGGTATAAACGTAAATTACTTATGTGTTTTAACTTTCTTTGAAGTGGGAAAAACAATTTTCAAATGATTATACACCGTAGAAGCGGAAAAAGTTGCATAGATGAGAATTAGAAAAAGTAGGAACAGTCCCCGTGAGCTTAGCTCAGTTGGTGGACAATGCATAATATATGCAGGGGCGGGGTTCGAACCTCGGACACCCCACTTCTCCACATTTAAAATGTGTGAGCTCCAACCACTAGATTAAATGACAAAAAAAAAGTAAATAAATGAATTACTAATAACATGTGTTTTTCTCATTCCTCCCAAATTGGAGGGGAATGAAATTGAAGGTAAGTGCCAAGTGGTGGGACGCCATGGAATATATATCATTCTATTCTATTTCGGTTTACTCAAATTTTAAATATTCAATGAAATGTAGATCTATTTGAACATATTCATTTCATTCAATCACATACCATTAATTCAAACATAGTTTTCCGAATTTTTATGAACACATGTCTTCGAGTTCGGATTCCGTCGTTTAGGGTCTTTTTCATTTTTTTAATTTAGAGAGATAAATACACAAATAAGTTTGGAAAAAATAAAATAATTAATGGTGGTAGAGCAAACTTAATCGTATGACCCACTATCTATTTTTTGTGTTTATCTTTTTCGAAAGACATTCTCTTTTTATACTAAGAAATAGTTTATATTGAAAAATAGAGAAGATCTTTACTCCATGCTCTTATGCCCCACCCTTTATAAATGGTGGATGACCCAAATAAATAGACTTTGATACATATTATTTTTTCTTTTGAGGGAATACATATTAAATTTTATTAGATCGATCCAGCTCATCCTTAAAATCTCAATTATTTATTTATTTTCAAATAATAAACCAACCGTGAGGAAAAAGGGAGCACTGGTGTGATTCCTTTTCAATTGGGCACCCCATCAAAGAAAAGTCATTTTCTTTAAGCTTAGCCTCATAATAATATGCTTCTTACTTTTTTTTTGAAAAGGACATAGTAACGTTATTGATTTCCTGTCCTTGTAAAAAAATAAAAATATCAAGACAGTTAAGTAGTAACTGAAGCCATAGTCGACATGTTTATTTGAATGGAAGAAGTGGTAACACGTAAGCATGGCCGACGAGATTTTTTCACTTTTCAACTTGGACCCACCAAGGTTGTCAATTTCAACTCTCCCAAAAATATATACTACTATTTTTTTATAAATAAATAAAATACTTAATACAAAAATTAAACAAACTTTTTTGTTCTATATATATTCTCTCCATAGTCCCTCCAATCTTCAATTGCAAACAGAAAGAACACACTAGTAAAAAAACAGAGATAAATGGCTCAAGCACTTTGTTTTTCAATTTCCTTGATTAATCAGAAAGAAACAAGAGTCTTAAAATCTCTTGATGATTTTTTTTCCAACAAAGTTTCCTGTCCAAAATTTAAACCATCTTTTGGTCACAAACTCAAAGCAAAGAGTTCAATGCAAGAAACACATTTCACAACAGACAACAACAACTCTGCTGTAAAGAAAGACAAGAAATGGGAGAAGATTCACACGCCATCGATCACTCATAACCACGACGCTGATTCGAATAGAGTACCGGTGTTTGTGATGTTGCCATTAGACACGGTAACAATGGGAGGAAAATTGAATAAAGCAAGAGCAATGAATGCTAGTTTGATGGCTTTGAAGAGTGCTGGAGTTGAAGGAGTAATGGTTGATGCTTGGTGGGGTTTGGTTGAAAATGATGGTCCTATGAAGTATAATTGGGAAGCTTATGCTGAGCTTGTTCAGATGGTACAAAAGCATGGTTTGAAGCTTCAAATTGTTATGTCTTTTCATCAATGTGGTGGAAATGTTGGTGACTCCTGCAGGTATGGAAATATCACTCTTATTAAACATACTAATATTCAATCACCAATTTAGGCTCTATTTGCCAAGTTTATAGTAGATAATTTATAGCATGTAAATTTGGATGAAAACTCGAAGGTTAAGACAAAAAAAATTAGTGGTCAGCTCTATTAAACTACTCCAAGTCTTGTAAGTTGCTTAATTTTGTGATTTTTTATCACCTATTTAACTTTTTTTTTAATTCATCGTAGTTAGGATCTTCTACCTCCCAATAGGTGCCCCAAAGTATCCTAGGGCTTAGGTCTTTTGGGTTTGCTATGAGAATAATCCTTGATCCCTTATTTAACTTTAGTTTTGAAAAAAGAAATCATAATAGTTGTTACATTCTTAAATATGATGATACAATTAATTGCTTATTTTAGACTCATATTCTTGCAAGACCAAAAATAAAAAATCTAAGACGAGTTTTGTTTGTGTTACATTTTATAGCATTCCTCTACCCCCATGGGTGCTAGAAGAAATCAGTAAGAACCCTGAGCTGGTTTACACAGACAAATTAGGGAGAAGGAATCCTGAATACATCTCATTGGGATGTGATTCAGTGCCTGTTCTAGCAGGAAGAACTCCACTTCAGGTCTACTCCGATTACATGAGAAGCTTCCGTGATAGATTCACAGATTATTTGGGCAATGTTATCATAGTAAGTTTCACCAATTTGGTCTTCAATTTTGGGGTTACTTGGTAATTAAGAATTTAATATACTTGACCAAGATTTTTAGATAGCAGTTAGTGTAATCTTATCTTATAAAGTACATTTTCTGCCACACATTAATTCGTTCAAAATTTTATTGAAGACTATCGTCATTCTCAAAGATATTCATTTGATCGATGTTAGTTTGACAAAATTAAGAAAAAAATACATTCAACTTGTCATATTAAGGATAGTCGTAAGAGGAACACTTTTTGGGGACACTTTTTGGTCATGTATAAAGATCTAATTAAAACCAAATTCATTTGCAGGAAATTCAAGTGGGGCTAGGTCCTTGTGGGGAGTTGAGATATCCATCTTACCCTGAAACTGATGGAACCTGGAAGTTTCCAGGAATTGGAGAATTCCAATGCTATGACAAGGTAACAAATAATATTAATTTTGAACAATTTTTTCAAAATAGTCCAAAATCATATTAATGTTAGACATGTTACATACAAAATATCTAGCTACTAACCAAAATGACTCATTTTCAAACAGTATATGAAATCTTCTTTGGAAGCATCAGCTGCGGCAATTGGGAAGAAAGAGTGGGGAACAAGTGGACCCCATGACTCAGGTCAATACAATCAATTTCCTGAGGATACTGGATTTTTCAAAAGGGAAGGAACATGGAACACAGAATATGGAGATTTCTTCCTTGATTGGTATTCAAGCAAACTTGTTGAACATGGTGAGAAAATCCTTGTATCAGCCAAAAGCATATTCCAAACAAGTGGAGTGAAACTATCTGCCAAAATAGCTGGAATTCATTGGCATTACAATGCAAGATCACATGCAACTGAATTAACTGCAGGTTACTATAACACAAGGTTTCATGATGGTTATATCCCAATAGCACAAATGCTAGCAAAACACGGAGTTATACTAAATTTCACATGCATGGAAATGAAGGATAATGAACAACCTTGTGATGCTAATTGTTCACCAGAAGGATTGGTTAATCAAGTGAAGATGGCAACAAAGATTGCAGGTGGTGAACTTGCTGGTGAAAATGCATTGGAGAGATATGATTCAAGTGCTTATGGTCAAGTTTTGTCAACAAGTGGATTAAGTGCTTTTACTTATTTAAGAATAAATAAGAGGTTGCTTGAGGGTGATAATTGGAGGAAATTTGTGGATTTTGTTGTGAGTATGTCTGATGATGGTAAACTAAGGCTTGCTGAAGCTGATTCATATGGGACTGATCTTTATGTTGGACACATAATTAAGGAGAATGATGTTATAATAGAGGTTGCTCTTGTGTGAACATTGAACACATATATCATGTTGATGGGTCATGCATATAGTTATTAAAAGCATGTTGAATTATTAGGTTTTATTTTTATATTTGTTTGGTTATTCAATGCACCCCCTCACGGCCAACACTGAAGGATTCAATACGTATATAATTTGGTGGTGTCCTGAATGTATTGACGTGAATGATGACATTTTATATAAACTTTTCTGAGATATTATTCTTTTGATGTGGGATTTGAGTTTTTTTTCCCAACATGAATTTTAGTGAGAGAGAAAAAAAGAGGAAAATGAAAATAGAAAATAGAATTATGATTGATATTTCAATAAGGTGTCGAGTTTATATGAAGACTTCTCAATATGATGGTTCATAGTTTAGTTAGTGTTCACATTTATATTCATACGTCATATTGTATTAACCACATTATTGTTAATGAAATGAGATAAGTTTTACTTTGTAAAAAATTGTTAGGTTTAATTGCATTTTTGGTCTCTTATGTTTATTTTAGGTTTCAAGTTGGTTCATTTTGTTTTAAACGTTTCAAGTTGGTCCAAGCAGTGTGTGTCTAGGAGGTATTCTCGTCGTTTTCCATGCAATTCCAATTTGAATCCGAATGTGAACATAATTGGAGCTCAAATTTTAGTAGAAACTCCTACTTTCAGGTGTAAAAAGTCAACTTGAAAGGGACCAACTTATGCTAACGTTGCAAACAAAAGGGACCAACTTGAAAACATTTAAAACAAAAGGGACCAACATGAAACCTAAAATAAACGTTTTGGACCAACTTGAAACGTTTAGAACATAAGAGACCAACTTGAAACCAAAAATAAACGTAAGAGACTAAACATGCAATTAAGCCAAATTGTTATGATTGGAAAGCTTGATCATCAATTACTTTATTTAATGTTAAATAAAATTTTAATATGTACTGCTCGTTTAACTTCCAGAAAGTAATTTTCTCCATAAATCATTTGTTTCAATCACTAACGTTACGTATGCAATAAACCAGAGCATTTCAAACTTTTTTATTGCGAAAATGAAAATTCCCTCCAATAATTTCATTATTTATGTACTTGTAGTATTTAGCTCTAGCAAACATTCTTCGAGAAACAACAAAGAAAATTTATAATATAAGAAAAAGGTTGCCAACGGATGTTCTAGGAGTACTTGTCAATGTGATAAATACTTTATAATTTACTTTCCTATACAAACTTACTTCTTTACATTGTTCTTAGTCTCAAGTAACAATTAAGGAGAAACATTTTCCGCTCAAAATCATTTCAAATGTACACATAAAAAAACACATTTGTGTCGTCTTAGAGTATTTTTTTTCATAAGTATTATTACAGTTAATTTAGTCCTTAAACTATCACTTTCTTGTTAATTTGGTTTTTAAATTATCAAAATCAAATAAAAGGTCCTTAAATTATACTTTCGTCCATCAATTTGGTCCTTATGGGTTAAATTGATGGAGAAAGTATAGTTTAAAAATGTTTTAATTGATTTTAATAGTTCAATGACTAAATTGATGAGAGTGTGATAGTTTAGGGATTAAATTGCTCGTTTATTCTAATATTTAAGTACATCTTTAAGCGCTCTTTGAGCTTTGAGACTTGTCATAACTCTACTGAGCCCTCAGAGTCTAACTCACTTAAACTTTTTATGTATAAAAAAAAAAAGTATTTTTCCATTGTAACTTATTTCTGATCGACATGAGACTAATTATTCACACTTGAACTCCAAGAGTAATTAATTACCATAAACCTCATGGCTAAGCTTTTTGTTATTGCTCATAACATTTAAGGATGTTATTTGTGAATCGAATACTCAAACAGATATGTACATGGTTGGGCATGTGGATGTTATCTTTGAACCAACCAATGATAGATTAATCCAACATTCTTAACCATCTTAAGTCGAGGTAATTGAGAATTCAAAGAAGTGTTTAAGTTTATGAACATTGCAAAGCTTGTTTCAAACTTTCCACAATCTGAGTCATTGATGGCCTATCTTCAGCATTCTTCTTCAAGCAACTATCTGCCAACTTAGCAATTTTCCTAGCTGCATCAAGAGAATATTGCTTCGTGAGTCGAGGATCAATTATCAAGCTGAATCTGCTACTGTCAGCAGGGTAGTTTTTAACCCATTCTATAAGCTTTTGTTCCACTTTTGGAAGGGTTCTTTCAATTGTTCTTCTTCCTGTGAGAATCTCATATAGTACCACACCAAAACTCCAAATATCACTCTTTGATTTTAAATGACCTGTTTCAATATACTCTGGTGCTGCATAACCCCTTGTCCCAACTACCTGAAAACAAAAAAAAAAATGAATTTTGGTGTACATTGTAGAATGTTTATTATATTTTTCAAGAATATATAACGGTTGATTGATATTGGAGATGATCATAGATAGTCAAAGCAATTCTACTTAAATTATAATATTTGTATAATAATTGTGTATTTGGAACGTGGTATATAATTAAATTTAGTGGTGATTATTTTACAAGTTTAGTAATCAATTTAGCATCTAGACTTGAAGAGATAGTCCACCATGAAGTCAACTTACCGCAGTAGAGACATGAGTTTGGTCCCCTGTTGGGCCCTCCCTAGCAAGACCAAAATCTGAGAGTTTGGGATGGAATTTCTTGTCCAACAGCACATTTGAAGATTTGAAATCTCTGTAGATCACCTTCCCAAAAATATAAAATAAAATGGAACAATTAGAAGCCAAAATAGATATAATAAAGTATCTAATGTGCTGGATGAGTTTGTTTGAATTGATTTATTTAAACTTATTGATTAACGTAAACTCTTTAAAATAGATTGTGAAAATTATTTATAGGGAAATTCTTGTTTACCCATCAATAAAAGGTGGGTATTACTACCCATGTTGAGTTGGTCCAATCAAAACAATGTATTTATATAACATTAAAAATAATAGAAAACAAACAAATAACTTTGATCGGTAGCATGAGTTGTGTTACCCACTTTTTATTGATTGGTACCCAAGTTGTCACCTTATTTATATATTCAAACCCTCTTCTTTGTTTAATTTCTTGAAGCCGAATTGTGGATTAAGTACTATTTGTATTTATATCGTTTTCTAATAAAGAACTGTGGATTAAGTACTATTTATACTTTTATCATTTTCTAATAAATTTTGATGTTAAAAAAAAACAATTAGACATTATTTTATTTTATAAATAATTTATACACAACACTAATATGATAAGTGTTTGTGTTATAAACACTTAATTTAGTTGTTTATAGACACTAAATATTCAACATTGGCCGATACATTGTTAATTTTTTATATGTCCTTGTATCCATTTTATTCAACACAATGCCTGGCATGTATGTTTCTTTAGTTCTATTCTATTATGACAGAAGCAAAATGGTTTATAAACATCTAGTTGAAAGTGATCCAAAAAATAATTATGAAGTGGAATCATAGTCAACCTTTTAGTTTTAAGCACTATCGGTAAGAATGGTCCTAGTCAAAGAACAACACTAACAATGTTGTTTATTTATTAGTCTACAACAAAAACAGAGAAAAAAATGAAGTGCACATAAGCTAACAGATATGGTCAACAAATGTCAAACATTTTGTTTTCATTTGAGAGAATTTAAATTGTATGGTTAGAATCAATTTGCATCACCAAGGAGGTACCTGAATCTCCAACCCCTCATGTAGATATTGTAATCCTTGAGCAGCACCAAGCATGATTTGCAATCTTATTTTCCAAGGCAAATTAGGTAAAGAACGATTGAAAAGATGATATTCTAAACTCCTATTAGGCATGAACTCATACACTAACAACCGTTGGATACTTTCACCATCTACACAACAATATCCCAAAAGCTTAACCAAATTCGGGTGATTCACAATTCCTAGAAATTGAACTTCTGCAAGCCATTCTTTATGCCCCTTTTACAACAAGAAAGAAAACAAAAACATGAGAAAATTGTATGATACAATTAACATCACATTATAAATATTGCTACGATTCACATACGAGTTAAGAAGCATTTGATAGAGTCCAACAAAAAAAATTGAGAGAAATATTGATTTTAAAATTGATAATATGCAGAAGACCGTTATGTGAATGTATATGATGACTATATGTATCGTCGGTAAGGTAACAAATATAACCAACTAGTAACTAATTACGACTAATTTGTAAGGAATCAAAACTAACATGTAACTACCTTAAACAACAACTAACTTGCAACTACCTTAAATAACATCAAACATTCTAACAAATCTCGGACAAACAAGCATGTTTATATATGTATACCTGAAATCCACGAGTGTTGAGCTTTTTTATTGCAACCACAATTGGGTTACCTATTCCATTTTCTGGAGTAATTGTTCCTCTGTATACTTTCCCAAAACCTCCTTCTCCAATCTTCAACACCTTATTAAAACCATTTGTTGCATCTACTAGGTCTTGAAGAGTAAAAACTCTGAAATTGTGTTCTTTCTCTTTGTACAATTCTTTTCTGCTCCTTGGTGATGAATGCACATTGGTGGATTTTTTTGCATGGGTTTTCTTCGTTTTACGGTTTAAATCTGGGTCTGATTTGGAATTTTGTTTGAAGAAGAAACACTTCATATTCAAATCACTAAGGAGAATATGTAACAAGTAATTGAAATTTGAAGCTTAGAAAATGAATAAATGAAAGATGGAAATTTAAAGAGGAAGTGTTACGTGAAGTCAAAGAAATATGTGTGGAAACCCGCGTGAAAGTACAGAGAAAGAGTGTATAAAAAAAAAATTGAAATTGGAATATGATAGAAACAGAAAGTGAAAAAAGTGAGAACTTAGATAAAGTGAGTTGAATTACCTGTTTTAAGAATTATTAGTTGCGTCCACACCACATGAGCTGTTGCATGGGTCCCACATTTACCCTTCAAGACATGACATTGACTCCGTAGAAAATTTCAAAGTTTTTTATTGTTCGAGTTATGATACTAGCATAAAATTGATAGGGAATTCAAGTGAAAATAGGTGAAGAACCAAGTTTGAATACAAGAAAAATCAAACAAATTCAATGAATGGTACCTAATTAAGTATACACTGTACAATTAAGATCCTTCATATTTGTTTGACCGTTAGAGTTTCTTTTTTTCTTTTTAGGAATGCTAGAGTTGTAAATTTTGGCCCACTCAATAAGCTAATATTTGAGAATTTCTCATTCCACCCCTTCATACTTAAAACCCTCTGGAATTTATTGACCCTTGGATTTGTTTGAATTGACATATAAGATAGATATCTATTTTATAACAATATATAAAAAAAATTAAGAGATTTTGGGTTGAATTTTCGTTATTTCAATTATATTCTTAAACAAAACTTTATATAATAATGTCATATTGTTGTTGGTGTCATTGAAAATGATTAGAGATTATATTATATTTCTTATATTATTGGTGTAATTGAAAAAGATAAGCATATTTTGTTAAAAGTTGATGTCACATACATGTGTTCATATAATTTTAATCAAAATCTAAATAACTTTAATCAAACTCAAAATCACATAAAAGATATTGTTCATAATTTACAAATTTACACACTTTAGCGTAATAAAAAAATGCACAGACGATCACCCTACACATTAGCGCAATATGATCTTTTGTCAAATATAATAATTATTAAAAAATTTCTACCTTACGCTAAAAACCTTTCTTCATTCTCATTTATGTTTTTTTCCTAAAATTCTAAAAAACTCAAAAGCCCCATGCTTCAAAATTTTACTAAGATCTCCGATTTCCTATCAAAACCACCTCCAAAGCATCACATTTCGCTCATTTATTATTGTTATCTACTAACAATATATAAAAATAGAAGTACAACAAAATTTCATAATTATTCTTATTAAAACTCATGATCTCCTTAATTTTATGTGTATAATGGTCATTGTGCAAAATTTAATTTATTTGTTTTTTTAAAAATTAATTACAGATAATGCTTATCATAGGTGTAACCAATTTCCACGGATAACTATGAAACTAATTTATTTGTTTTTTTTTAAATTAATTACGGATAATGATCATATCTACTAACATCTACTAACAATATATAAAAATTGAAGTACAACAAAATTTTATAATCGTCCTTATTAAAACTCGTGATCTCCTTAATTTTATGTGCATAATGATCATTTTGCAAAATTTAATTTATTTGTTTTTTTAAAAATTAATTACGGATGATGTTCATTTCTACTAACATCTACCAACAATATATAAAAATCAAAGTGCAACAAAATTTCATAATCGTCCATATTAAAACTCATGATCTCTTTAATGTCGATATTTTGAAAATAGTCACGAGTTTTCAAAATTTTATCATATCAACTATCACATATCGGTACAATTTTTTTTTTCCTTCTGCATATATAAGCATATAAAATCTTGAACGAGTGTTGTTTAAATATTTAACGGTGTTTTAAATATAACATAAAAATATATTTAATAAACACACTACATTAATATTGATTTTTTTTAAAATAGTCATGAGTTTTCAAAATTTTATGTGATACCCTCAATTTTTATTTTATTTTTTTGAAATATTAAATGGATTTAATATATATAGTGGTAGTGATTTATATATTATCATAAGATTTGTATATATTTAAAAAGATCATTTAAGTTTTAGAATAGTTACTATAATTAATTATAACACAAAATAAAATACTAAAACTCAAAATGATAACATTTAGAAAATATTTTTGATTTGAAAAATAAAAATAAATAATTGAGGGCCTAGAAAGTTTGTTGGGCAATAGAATAAGAAAAAGAACAAACTCACATGACATACTTCACCACATACTTCATGTTCTGTTTTTTTTCTCTTTCTCTCAATTTGGAATTTCCATGTTTCTATCTCCTTCGACCGTTCTCTCTTCCAAATAAAATTTTCTTCTTATTTTCTACCTCAAATCTCTTTCATGGAAGAGTTGTAAAGCCAATTGCTGGTGCTTTGAATTGAAAGGGTTAATACACATTCATTGGAATCTTTAGTTTGGAATTTTTGAGGTAAAATTTATAATTTATGAAATTTCAGAATGATTTGAGCTAGGAAGAAGAAGTTGGTGTTAGAATAAAGTAGTAGAAACCATGATTTCAATTTTGGGGGTTTCTTTAGAAAAGAAAAGAATACTGTAAATTGAGAATTTTAGCAAACATGTATTATCCATTATTTTGCTTGGTTATTAATATATCTATAAAGGGTTGAAATTTATTTGATTATACCCAAATTCACGGAAATTATCTATGAGGTCTGCGAGTGGCTAATTTATTTAGTGGCTATTTTTTTTTTTTAAAAAAAATTATGTTTGTTATGGGAGAAGTACGCTGATTTTCAAATTGATTATATTCCTCAACACTTATTTTGTTAATTTTCTGCGAGCATATATTATTTTTGTGAACTAGTACCGATTTGAAATATTGAAAAATTTGGGGTGAAATATAGTTATTGTAAGAATTAGAATTTATGTTGATGTGATATACTTTTATTAAAAAAATGATTCAATTGATATTGTTCGTGCTATGATGGAAAGTTGTTCGCTGCAACGAAGAGATAATGCAGCCTATGAGTAATGTGCTCATAGTAATTTTAGATAATTTTCGTTCACTGCAACGAAGAGATAATGCAGTCTATGAGTAACGTGCTCATAGTAATCTTAGATAATCTCTGTTTGCTGCAACGAAGAGAGAATGCAGCTTATGAATAAAATTGTTCATAGTATTTTATTGTGAATACCGTTCGCTGAAACGAAGAGATAATGCAGCCTATGAGTTATGTATTCATAGTAAAAGTATAGATAATTACCGTTCACTGCAACGAAGAGAGAATGCAGCCTATGAGTTATGCGCTCATAGTAAAAAATGAGATAATTATCGTTTGCTGCAACGAAGAGATAATGCAGCCTAAGTGAGACCGTTTGCCGTAACGAAGAGATAATACGGCCTATGTGGATTCCGTTCGCCACAACGAAGAGATAATGTGACATATGTGTACAAATTGGAAAGAAATAGAAATGTTAAACATGATCAAGTAGATCAATTTAAGAGTAATTTTTTTAGAAATTCTATCGCATTGGTATGATGTTATGTTGAATGTTACTTTTATACTCTTGTGTGATTTCAACATGATTCAACCATATAATAATAGAAGTTAGTTTTGGATTATATATGTTAATAAATTGGTAGTAAAATTAATTGAGTAGTGATTACTGTGCATTTGAAATGGCAAATTTTATTATATGAGCGGTGAAAATTAGATAAGACAAAATAAAAAATTCAGGTTGTAACTAGTTTTGTTAATTGTATTTGACATTTGAGATGTAAGATAAACAAAGGAAAAACTTTTAAATTTTGGGTAGTTTATTGATATGGTATTGTGTACGAGTTACTTTAAGTTAGGCTTGCCAGGCTAATTTGTGACGAGTTGGCGTTAGCATGTGCGCCGGTCATGACCTGAAATTGGGTCGTTACATTTTATCACATTGATTTTCTCATATATCTATAAAAAAAAATTGTTTCTGCAGATATAAACATTTAAAATCTGCAACGGGAGCGGTGCAAACGTTTAATAATGTTTTGCATATAAAATAAAATTTATCTAATAGACACACTACATTAATGTTGATATTTTGAAAAAGTCATGAGTTTTTCAAAATTTTATCATATCGACTTTCTCATATATGTATATAAAAATTTGTTTTTTCAGATATAAACATTTAAAATCTGCAACGGGAGCGGATGCAAACATTTAACTGTGTTTTGCATATAAAATAAAATTTAATCAATATAAACACTGCGTTAATGTTGATATTTTGAAAATAGTCACGAGTTTTCAAAATTTTATCATATCGACTATCACATATCGATACACACAAATTTTCTTATGCATATATAAGCATATAAATTCCTCAACGAGTGCGATTTAAATATTTAATGGTGTTTTAAATATAAAATAAAAATTTATTTAATAGACACACTACATTAATGTTGATATTTTGAAAATAGTCATGTGTTTCCAAAATTTTATCATATCAACTTTCTCATACATGTATATAAAAATTTGTTTATTTAAATATAAGTACATTCAATCTGCAACGGGTGCGGTGCAAACATTGAACAGTGTTTGCATATAAAATAAAAAGTTATTTAATAGAAACACTACATTAATTTTGATTTTGAAAATAGTCATGAGTTTTTAAAATTTTATCATATCGACTTTCTCATATATGTATATAAAAATTTGTTTATGCAGATATAAGTACATAAAATCTGCAACGGGTGCGGTGCAAACATTGAATAGTCTTTTGCATATAAAATAAAAAGTTATTTAAGAGAAACACTACATTAATTTTGATTTTGAAAATAGTCACGAGTTTTCAAATTTTTATGTGCATAAAAATTTGTTTTCGCATATATAAGCAAATAAAATTCATAACTGGTGTGACTTAACTATTTAACAAATTTTTGTTTATATAAGAGAAAAAATTTAATAGAAACATTACATTATTACTCATAATTTTTATTTAATATCTATAAACATTCAACAATATTAACAATATAATTATTTTTTATATAATTATCGCAATGTTACGTGACCCGTGCGAAAGCACGAGTCTTTTACTAGTTATTATAAAAATAACAAACTTTAATTCATGGTTAGTTTTTTTTTCATTACCAACAAGAACCCTACTCATGGGTCTTATTCTTCAACTAAAATTAGCGAGTAATATGTAAAAAAAAAAAATATCAAAATCAGGGATATATAACAAAAAAGAATTTTCTTTAAAAAAAACAAAAATGAATTTGTGTTTGTCCCCTTCTATATGTGATCAATCTGCCACCTGATGCATCGTTGGTATTGATTTTTCAATCTCCCGTCTTTTTTTCTCGCTGCAATTTTACAGCAAGACATTATATTTTTACAACCATCTTATAACAATTTTTTGACAACTCTTTCATATTTATATTATGTTCTTATTTTCTTTATTTTTTTCTCTATTGTTTTTTCCATTAAAAAGATTGAGAAAGAAGGTTGTCACAAAAGTTGTCGTAAAAATTATCACAAATGGTTGTAACTACTCTTGTAAAGAGTAATAATATTGCTTTTTATTAGAAGTAATGATATTTTTGTTCCTTGTTATTGTGCAAGATTATTTTGCTTTTTCCTTCTACACCTTGATGGACACCACCTTTTTGAATTAATTATTAGAAGATTGCTCTTTAAACACTGCTTACAAGCACCTAAAAGACCCAGTGATATCAATTACCGCTTGGGTTTTTTTAAATCAGTCAATTTAAAAATAATTTAACTGATTTAAAAATGTCGAATGACAATTAACTTTCGTTTAGGAGTGAAAAATAGTTATGGCAAAATGCATCCAGAGGTCCTTTAAGTTTTGTGTTTGTACCGGATTAGTCCTTTAAGTTTTTGAAGTTTCAAATAAGTCCTTTTAGTTTTTGAATGTTTGCAACCTTGCCCTTATAGTTGGTGTCCGTTAATATAACGATGATGTGGCCGTTAACTTGGTGACTGGGCACGAAACACAGCTTTTGGGCTTGGCGACGTGTATATCACTCTGTTGTTCATCTTCTTCAATTAGAAACTAGGGTTTTGGGAAGAAATTGGGGGAAAACGAAAAAAACAAAATATATTGGAAGGCCATTGTTGTTCTACTCGTTTGTATGTGAAGGGGAAAAGAGTTTTCGCTAATAGAACAAGGTTTGTTACTCTCTTTTTTACCCAGATTTCATTTTATGTATAACAATTAATTAGTAACCAACAATTTATCATTCACAACATCAAAGTGTAACCACTTACCACCCAGTCTCGTCATCCCCAAAAAATTTGTCCTCTATTTGGACCCATTTTTTTAACTGTGCGAAGAACAACATGTTCTTTACACCAACATTCTGGGATAGCTTCCCCCTCATGCCTACAACTGGAAGAATTGGATCAGAATGAAGCCATGGTTAGCTGCAATTGAAGTTTTGAGATTTAAATTTGGAGTTTAGGGTTTTGAAATTAGGGGAAAATGAGTGATATAAGGAGAGGGACGAAGTCAGTACACGTTGCCAAGCCCAAAACACTGTGGTTCGTGCCCAATCACCAAGTTAACGGCCACATCATTGTTATGTTAACGGACACTGACGGTAAGGGCAATGTTGCAAACATTCAGAAACTAAAAGGACCTATTTGAAACTTCAAAAACTTAAAGGACTAATCTGGTAAGAACACAAAACTTAAAGGACCTCTGGATGCATTTTGCCAATAGTTATTTACCGTTTGAGGTGTTTTTTTAGAGTGTGTTTGGATGAGAGAATGTTTTGAGGTAATGTAATGTTTTGAGGAAATTCAAATACTTTTTAGGTGAATTTCTTTGTTTGGATGATAATTTGGAGAATTTTCAAAATGATGAAAATTTATGAAGTATTTTGTTCTACTTAAATTTAGAGAATTTCAAATGACATCTAAAAGCTAAGAATTTCAAAATTCTCCATTCTTATGATTTTTCAAATTTTGCATTTTGGTCCTTACTTTTTACAAAATTTTCAAATTGACCCATAAATTTCCAAAAATTACAAATTGACCCATGTTTTTTTTTAAAAATTGCAAATATACCCCTATAATTTTCAAAAAAAAAATATAAATTGACCCCTAAAAAATTTTACAATTTGCAAATTGACCCCTAATTTCAATTTTCAAATTTGGTCCAAAAAATTTAAAATTTATAAAAGTTGTCAAAAAATGATAACAATGAATTTTTTTATTACTTCATCCAAACAAGAATATTTCAAAATGAAGACAATTTAATTGAATCATTTGAATTGTCTAGAATTCTAAATTCTTTAAAATTTCTCAATTATTTCATCCAAACATACTCTTAAGGTATTTGTAAGCAATTGTTAGATGTCTAAAGAACAATCTCCTAATTAATATTATGGATTCTGTAATTAAAATGCTCCTCGTTGCCTTTGTTTATAAGTGTCGCGGTGATTTTCGGAGATCAAGCTATTGATTAGCGTTGACTCACTAATTTTATTTCATGACTGAACTTTTAATTTTTCAAAAGAAAAGGGGAAAAAGTTCTAAATTACCAAATTTTAAAAGATTTAGGGTTCGGGGGTTAGTTACATTTAGGGAAGGTGTTAGCACCTTAAACGTTCGTAGTACTCTACGAGAACCTCTTGATTTTATTTATTTATTTTGGCTATAACTTGCTTATTTTTTAAAAGAAAATAATGAATTAGAGTAGTGAGGAAAAATTGTTTTTTTGTTTTTTATGATTTGGAAGGACAAAGTCATTTGCCTACGTACCCGTGAGAGATCAAAACCTCGTAGTTCGGGGTAAAAATGACTGTTGAGTTGTTTTGTATTTTTTTATTGGTTTTTTAAAAAAAGTTTTAAAGATAAAATAAAGGCCAAGTGGCAAAATGAGATTGGTTTGTGTTTTTTATTTTGAAAATGATTCAAGTGTTATTAAAGTAGATTAATGGTTATTTAAAGAAAATAAAAGAGAAAAAAGGACACTTGATTGAAAATCAAGGTTTGTTTAAGAAAAGATTTTTTTGAATTTTTGATTATTTGCATGTTTTTGTTTTTTTTAATAATAATGAACTAAGACTAAAGAAACATAACTAAAAGCTAAACGTGAGGAATTTCCGTGGTGACGTTGGATCACCACGAAATCCTTTGGAAATAAACTAACCTAATATTTTTGTATTTTTTTTGTAAAGCGAAATAAAATAAAATAAAAGACATAAAACAGAATAAATAAAGTGTGGGTGTCAGTGCATATTTTCATTTATGATTTACATTGTTCCTAAGTACATTCTAATAAAATTGACAAAATAAATAATAAAAGTAAAACTGCAAATATAATAAAATAAATATGCTGAAATAAGGGAATAAAAGGCAAGAGATGCAAAAACAAAGAAATAAACATGTCACATAAAAGTAAAAGAATGCATGAGATGCTGAATTATAAAGCAATAAAATGAATAAAGTGAAAAAATGCATGATAATTAACCTAAAGAAAACTACAAAATTGAGAAAATAAAATAAAGTAAAAAAAATGATGAGAATGCAAAAGAACAATAAGATGAAATGCATGAGGAATAAATGAAGGATGAGAAATGCAATAAATAAAAAGAAAATGCAAGAAAAAGAAATAAAACAAATAAATAAAAATAAAGGAAAAGAGGGGTGCAGTGTTTGTGTTATGGGTGGAGGTGGTTCGGATTGAGTGAGGTTTATTTGTAGGAATGCGGTTTTGGGTGTTTGATGGTGGTTCGGCCGTGTGTTTTGGGTGGTTGAGAGGGTGAGTGGATTGTTGGGAGTGGATGGTGGCCGCGTGAGTGGATTGTTGGCTGAGTGGATTGTTTGGTGGCTGAGTGGATTGTTTGTGTGATTGGGTTGGCCGCGGTGGTTGTGTGGTGGGTGAGTGTGGCCGTGGCTTACGTGTGGTGGGTGAGTGTGGTGGCCGTGAGTGACTTTTGGGTTATGTGGAGGGTGATGTGTGGGTTGATGATGGGGTTTGGCCGTGTGAGTGGATTTGCGGTTCTGTGTGAATAGTGGTTCTGATGAGTTTTTGGATTTTTTGGTTTCTGACTGTGTTTTTGGCTCTGGTTACTGATTGTTTTTTTCAATGTGTTTGGCTAATGCTTCCTTTTATTATACACTGCCAATTAAATGACCATGAAAGCCATTGATGGGCAATCAACAAAATTAGTCAGACAAAAACAAAAAAGGCAACCATTAAAATTGTGATTAAAAATCATCAAAACATCAGTCAACCCCCCTTTAAAAAATAAAATTAAAATTAAATCAAAAAATAAAATGTACAAAAAGGAAAAATAAATAAAAGAATAATGAGAACAAATAATATTGATAATAATAATAAAAAAAGAAATAATAATAAAAAATTGTCGCCTTCGGAACCAAAAATGAGGTATTTTAAAATACCTCTCTGCCGAAATTTCGTCTGAAACGACGAAAAAATTTCGAACCAAAAGACGAGTAAAAAAAGAAATTTTAGGTCAAAAATTGGGGTATGACAGATGCCCCTATTTAAGTCTCTTCGTCCGGAGATTTGAAGAGAAAATCTTGGATTCGACGGGTCGAAGGGACTTAAATACAGAGTACGCCAATTTTTGACCTAAAAAAACGTGAAATGCTCGTTATGCAAATGTGAATGCATGACGGTGAGGATGACCTGACAGGGGATAAAACAAAACAAAAGGATACCCGAGTTCGTTAAAGAAAGGGATCCGACTCCACTGGGGAATAACACAGTTTCACTGGGGAATGGATCAACTATTGTGATGACAGCTGAGAAAGGAAATATGATATGAGAAAAGACACCGACCACAAGCTGCCCGTTTGTTAGAGCTTGCCACTTGAGGTAAAGACGGAAATAAAAGTAACCTGCCAGCTGTTCGGGATGTAACCGAACTAGCCACTGACAACAAAGTGACGGTAAACAGGTAAATGTCAGCTGTTCGGGATGTTGCCGAACTGCCACTGACGACAAGAAATAAAGGTAAATGTCAATTGTCCGGGTTGTTGCCGAACTGCCATTGACGACAAGAAATAAAGGTAAATGTCAACTGTCCGGGTTGTTGCCGAACTGCCATTGACGACAAGAAATAAAGGTAAATGCCAACTGTCTGGGTTGTTGCCGAACTGCCATTGACGTCAAGAAATAAAGGTAGATGTCCAACTGTCCGGGTTGTTGCTGAACTGCCATTGACGACAAGAAATAAAGGTAAATGTCAACTGTCCGGGTTGTTGCCTGAACTGCCATTGACGACAAGAAATAAAGGTAAATGCCAACTGTCCCCGGATTGTTGCCGAACTGCCATTGACGTCAAGAAATAAAGGTAGATGTCAACTGTTTGGGTTGTTGCCGAACTGCCATGGACGACAAGAAATAAAGGTAAATGTCAACTGTCCGGGTTGTTGCCGAACTGCATTGACGACAAGAAATAAAGGTAAATGTCAAATGTCCGGGTTGTTGCCGAACTGCCATTGACGACAAGAAATAAAGGTAAATGTCAACTGTCCGGGTTGTTGCCGAACTGCCATTGACGACAAGAAATAAAGGTAGATGTCAACTGTCCGGGTTGTTGCCGAACTGCCATTGACGACAAGAAATAAAGGTAAATGTCAACTGCCCGGGTTGTTGCCGAACTGCCATTGAGGACAAGAAATAAAGGTAAATGTCAACTGTCCGGGTTGTTGTCGAACTGCCATTGACGACAAGAAATAAAGGTAAATGTCAATTGTCTGGGTTGTTGCCGAACTGCCATTGACGACAAGAAATAAAGGTAAATGCCAACTGTCCGGGGTTGTTGCCGAACTGCCATTGACGACAAAACGAAAGCAAAAAGGTATGCACAAGCTGTTCGTTAAAGAACTGCCACTCGGCATAAAGATGCACAAGCTGTTCGTTAAAGAATTGCCACTTGGCGAAAAGGCAAGATAAAAGATGCACAAGTTGTTCATTAAAGAACTGCCACTTGGCATAAAGAGGGTGACATCTCTGGACCAGACACACTGGGGACGACACTTGGGGAAAAGAGTCACAAATTGTTCATGATTGATTGGCATGAAAAGCAAGACTCAGGGTGGTTAATGCAACCATGTATTGAATGATGTTATATGCATGTTGTGTATGCATGAATGTGTATATGCATGTAAGCCAATACGACTTGTATGACTGTATGGAGGATTGACTTGTGGGATAGTATAACTGATGGACTTGATGAGACAAGACTGGACAGGTAAGATGGAAAGTGGACCGACGACGCAGTACAAACACTCAGCAATCTTCATTGGGGATGATGCCATCGGGGACATATCCAAAACATTGATGGGGAGTAAACACTTCCTAGGGGGGAACGTGCTAATCCAAACACCTGGCAGAAGGACCTGGTGCTTCTGTGGTCATGCTTATCTTTTGTTTTTTCTTTCTGAATCCCTAATTTTTGCCTGGACCGCCTTTTCGGGTTTTCAGTCCACCGGGAGTATGTTCTTTTGTATGCCCCTGATTTTTGCGTGGACCGCCCTTTTGGGTTTTCGGTCCACCGGGACGCTCATTTTTGCTTAAGCCGCCTTTTCAGGTTTTCGACTTACCGAACTTTTTCTTTTCTCTTTTTCTTTTCCTTTTTTTCAAGCAATTGACCATGTTTAACCTGCAGAGTCTACCCGTTCTTGGGACGGATGTTGACGCACACTCCACTTATTCATGAGTTCCGAGAGAATGTGTTTGTTGTTTATGCTTTCCAAAAATATAAAAAAAATTATGATTTTTGAAAAAAGTTTTGCTTCAGGTACTACCATCAAAAATAGAAGAAATTTTATAAACAGAATAAATGGAAATTCCAAATAAAAGGCACAGGCTCAAATTTATTTAATAGGGTGGTGGCCCGCCAATGGCGTGGCTCCACAGATCTCACAAAGTTTGAAAAATGGTAAATATAAGGGGAAAGTACATTGAACACAATGACCACTATTCTCCCTAACAACTTTGAATTCCACTGTTTGGATGCTTCAGATTCAGAGTCTCTTTGACGGCTAATGTGCCCCAAGTGAGTCATGGCCAACCTGATGCAGTTACTTTGTCTTTTGATCCTTAATTTTCGCACAGATCACCCTTTCGGGTTTTCGACCTATCAGGATGATTATTTTTCTGTTTTATGTCTCTAATTTTTGCTTGGACCGCCCTTTCGGGTTTTCAGTCCACCGAGACGCTCATTTTTGCCTAAGCCGCCCTTTCGGGTTTTCGACTTACCAAGCTGTTCTTTTGTTTTTAGACAAAGTATTTCTTGACTGCATCGGCGATCACAGGACGGGGAAGCTCATCACCATCCATAGCCGCAAGAGTCATTGCACCACCAGAAAAAGCTCTCTTGACGACATATGAGCCTTCATAATTAGGCATCCATTTACCCCTGGTAGTCCGATTGAAAGGATAAAATCTTTTTGAGCACAATGTCTCCTTCTCGAAATTCACGGGGACGAACTTCCTCGTCAACAGATTGTTTCATCCTTTTTTGGTATAACTGTAAGAGAAGGGGGTTGCCCCTGCTGATGTTCGCACCGAAGTACGATACTCATGCAAAACGAAAGGGAGCATCTCATGCCAATCCTTGTAGGTGACCACCATTTTCTGCACTATCTTCTTGATGTATTTTTCTCTTTTTTTGTTTTGTTTTTTTGTTTTGTTTTTCTTTTGCTGTTGTTTTTTCCTTTTTTTTTTGCAGCTTCAATGGCACCATTCTTCTGGGATTCGACCAGGAATATTGTAATGGCAGTTCTTCGGAACCCAAGTTAATCCTTTCATATGCTAATAACCGTAGAGATCTTTTCTGGAATCCCTCCATCTTCCTCCTCTTCAGCTTCGTAAACAGGGAACTCAAAGTCGGGAGAGAGCATATGGTTACAATGTTCAACGGGTTTATTGATGTTCAGTCTACATATGATTGATGATTGACTGAAAAATGCAGACCTTTTGAAATTGATAAAATAAAATATTTTTTTGGGTTTTTTGTGTTACCATTTTCCAGAAAAAGCAAAGAATAAAAAGACATAGTCGGGGACAAAACGACTTTTTTATTTGATGATGGAAATGCATGAAGCAAAAAGCCCTAAATAAGTTCACTTTCGTCTCGGGCGGAACAAAAGGATTTTTTTTGAAAAGACAAGACAACAAAAACACATTACTTGGGCCCATGAGTAACTGAGGGAATGTCAACAGCGACCCAATTACGGAAAACCCCTCCTCGTGTTTGCACGACCACATCCATTTTCTCTTTTTTATTTGCACGAGTGTTGTAGGTGCGAGTCGGTTTGTAATGAATGCGCCGGGCCACTTTCTTTGACTAGGCAGATGGACCTTTGGAAAGACAAAATGTGAGACTCGATTCGGAAACTTATGAATGCAGTATGATGCATGATTTGTGTATGCAAAAACAATTTTTTATTTTATCGAAGGATTTATCGAAGTGATTGCAGTCATCATAGTTGAACATTCTTTTGAGCATTAAAACATTACAAAACAGTTCCTTTTTTAGAAACCAAGCCAAGGGACCAATTCAAAAGTCCTTTAGTGGAAGCTAGATTTTAACAGAATAAATCTAAAGACTCCTAGCTTCCTTAAATTCAACACATCAGGGCTCTTGAAGGTGTACTTCCTAGTGCTCCTCTATGATGTTAAAAAAAACTTGTTTAAGTCCTTCGATAATTGGATGAAAAAAAATGTTTATGAAATGAATGCATGCATGCATGGTTATACTAAAGAATGGAGAAAACATGGTGATGTTAGGTCCAAAATGTTGGAGTCAAGGGTAAACACGCCATTTGGTAAGGACTATGGTTTCACATGTACCTGTATCACGGGTTCTACCAAGTTCCCAAAGTCATTGACCACTTCCGAATATTGTCGGATTACAGGACTACTCCCGGTCCAACGACGTTCGTAGGAAAGTCTCGTTTGAGTGTAGTATCGCGTATCAACCAATTCAAGACTACTCTTGATTAGCCACCGCACTACGTCCTAAAAGGCCAAGATGGGTTAAAGGTAACTCTAAAGGTCCTCAACTTCATAGGTCGCTTAAAAATAACAATGTCAAACACGACTACTCATGTCGACATGGTATTACCTTTAAGAGACCTCCATTGAGTGGGGCTATATCACATGTACCAAAACCCAAGACTACTCCTGGTATGGACACTTTGATTATACCACCATCCTATCTTATGATTTCCCTCAAGTCCGGGTGTGGGACTTATCTCACCACTCACGCAAAAGGAAAAAAAAAACATATGCACATATTTACACTCTTATTTTTATTTTAAGCAAGTTATATCACAAAATAATTAAATAAATTCAAGTTAGGCTCAACCCTCTTAGGGAATCCCCAGTGAAGTCGCCATTTCTGTCGCGGTGATTTTCGGAGATCAAGCTATTGATTAGCATTGACTCACTAATTTTATTTCACAGCTGAACTTTTAATTTTTCAAAAGAAAAGGGGAAAAAGTTCTAAATTACCAAATTTTAAAAGATTTAGGGTTCGGGGGTTAGTTACATTTAGGGAAGGTGTTAGCACCCTAAACGTTCGTAGTACTCTACGAGAACCTCTTGATTTTATTTATTTATTTTGGCTATAACTTGCTTATTTTTTAAAAGAAAAGAATGAATTAGAGTAGTGAGGAAAAATTGTTTTTTTGTTTTTTATGATTTGGAAGGACAAAGTCTTTTGCCTACGTACCCATGAGGGCTCAAAACCTCGTAGTTCGGGGTAAAAATGACGGTTGATTTGTTTTGTATTTTTTTATTGGTTTTTTAAAAAAAGTTTTAAAAATAAAATAAAGGCCAAGTGGCAAAATGAGATTGGTTTATGTTTTTTATTTTGAAAATGATTCAAGTGTTATTAAAGTAGATTAATTGTTATTTAAAGAAAATAAATAGAAAAAAAAAGACACTTGATTGAAAATCAAGGTTTGTTTAAGAAAAGATTTTTTTGAATTTTTGATTATTTGCATGTTTTTGTTTTTTTTTTAATAATAATGAACTAAGACTAAAGAAACATAACTAAAAGCTAAACATGAGGAATTTCCGTGGTGAAGTTGGATCACCACGAAATCCTTTGGAAATAAACTAACCTAATATTTTTGTATTTTTTTTGTAAAGCGAAATAAAATAAAATTAAAGACATAAAGCAGAATAAATAAAGTGTGGGTGTCAGTGCATATTCTCATTTATGATTTACATTGTTCCTAAGTACATTCTAATAAAATTGACAAAATAAATAATAAAAGTAAAATTGCAAATATAATAAAATAAATATGCTGAAATAAGGGAATAAAAGGCAAGAGATGCAAAAACAAAGAAATAAACATGTCACATAAAGTAAAAGAATGCATGAGATGCTGAATTATAAAGCAATAAAATGAATAAAGTGAAAAAATGCATGATAATTAACCTAAAGAAAACTACAAAATTGAGAAAATAAAATAAAGTAAAAAAAAAATGAGGAGAATGCAAAAGAACAATAAGATGAAATGCATGAGGAATAAATGAAGGATGAGAAATGCAATAAATAAAAAGAAAATGCAAGAAAAAGAAATAAAACAAATAAATAAAAATAAAGGAAAAGAGGGGTGCAATGTTTGTGTTATGGGTGGAGGTGGTTCGGATTGAGTGAGGTTTATTTGTAGGGATGCGGTTTTGGGTGTTTGATGGTGGTTCGGCCGTGTGTTTTGGGTGGTTGAGAAGGTGAGTGGATTGTTGGGAGTGGATGGTGGCCGCGTGAGTGGATTGTTGGCTGAGTGGATTGTTTGTGTGATTGGGTTGGCCGCGGTGGTTGTGTGGTGGGTGAGTGTGGCCGTGGCTTACGTGTGGTGGGTGAGTGTGGTGGCCATGAGTGACTTTTGGGTTATGTGGAGGGTGATGTGTGGGTTGTTGATGGGGTTTGGCCGTGTGAGTGGATTTGCGGTTCTGTGTGAATAATGGTTCTGATGAGTTTTTGGATTTTTTGGTTTCTGACTGTGTTTTTGGCTCTGGTTACTGATTTTTTTTTCAATGTGTTTGGCTAATGCTTCCTTTTATTATACAGTGCCAATTAAATGACCATGAAAGCCATTGATGGGCAATCAACAAAATTAGTCAGACAAAAACAAAAAAGGCAACCATTAAAATTGTGATTAAAAATCATCAAAACATCAGTCAACCCCCCTTTAAAAAATAAAATTAGAATTAAATCCGAAAATAAAATGTACAAAAAGGAAAAATAAATAAAAGAATAATGAGAACAAATAATATTGATAATAATAATAAAAAAAGAAATAATAATAAAAAGTTGTCGTCTTCGGAACCAAAAATGAGGTATTTTAAAATACCTCTCTGCCGAAATTTCGTCTGAAACGACGAAAAAATTTCGAACCAAAAGACGAGTAAAAAAAGAAATTTTAGGTCAAAAATTGAGGTATGATAATAAGCAAAATTGAGGTATGATAATAAGCAACGACTTTATCAAAAAAAAATGATGTCAAACAACATGTGCTTAGGCGATTCATGTGGCGATTTTAGTGCGTTTTTACACTGTTCATAGATTACCTTCCCACTAAGTTTTCTACTAGCTAACCATGTCAAACACTACCAACCACCAACAAGCCGCCATTGAAACCACCACAAAACCAATCATCATCCCATGGCCTTGCCTTCAACCTAAGCAATCTCAGCCAATTTCAGCACCAAAACCACCGACCCCAAAAATCTCACCATCAGTTACACAACAAAGGACTTTTGCCCAAGCTCTAAGCAACGTTTGCGACATTCCGTTGAGCCAACTACCAAAACCTTGTGTCAAGGGCGATAATGTAGCTATTACCATTCCTGAAGATGAATATGAGGATGGAATTGAGTCATGCAAGCATAATTTGCAAGGAAGGATAATATGGCCAAAGGGTTCCTCACCATTGACGGTTGAAAACTTGAGATCCAAGCTAGCAACGCTGTGGAAAGCTATTGGAAGATGGGGAGTAACTTCCATAGGTAAGGGATTCTATGAATTTTCCTTTACATCTGTTGAAGATATGAGAAGAGTTAGATCCATAGGGTCTTGGAGTTTGAATCCTGGTATTTTGAAATTGTTTGCTTGGACTAAGGATTTTAACCCTAGTATGCAACAACAATCATCCTGTCAAGTATGGCTGAGAATATTTGGGCTATCCCAAGAGTATTGGCGCCCTAAGATTCTTTTCGCAATAGCTAGTGGTGTAGGGACTCCCATTTGCACCGATAACATCACAAACAAATCTATGCTGGACCGTTCATTTGGTCATTATGCTAGGGTTTTGATTGATTTGAATTTGAATGAGAAGCTAAGAAACAGAATCCTTGTGGAAAGGAAAGGATATGCATTTTTCGTAGACGTGGAATACGAAAATTTACCGGACTACTGCACATTCTGCAGGTGCACAGGTCACTACTATGAAATTTGCAAGAGAAAGCCTCTAAAAGCCACTGATGATCAAGTTAAAGAGCAAAGGAATAGAGGTGGCCCACCCCCTACTCAACATTATGTTCAAGTAAAGTCTAAAGGGAAGGAGCCAGAGGTGGTGGTTTTGGATAATTCTAACATTCAACAGAATGAAATTCCGAGGAATAATGATGATGCTCAGCTTGAAAAAGAAGTAAATGATGAGTTGGAAATCATTGCACATTCTAACTCAAAAAGCAATAACAGGGCACAGCGCTCACTTAGGAACTCTGATGCGGCTTCAGCAACAAATGAGGAGGTTGAAAGCTCTAATTGCTCAGAATTTGTGGGTGCCACTCCATCTCAAAGGGAGGATACTAGTGATGCAGGGAATGAAACAAATGACGGTCATTCAAATGACAGCCGTGTTGATGAGGTTAATAAAGTAGTGCAGCAAGACGTTGATTTTTTGAAGAAATCCTGGGCTAATCTTGCTGAGATGGAAGAGAATGATGGTGATTTTGCTAATCAGGTGACTGCGCAAGGGGATATTTGCAAAGCTCAACTTGAATGTGATAGAATTGATGGCCCTAACACTGCTCAAGTCACCTCTGTGACAGCTGCAATTTTATCAAAAAAAGCAGATGGTGAAGTCTCTTACATTGATGATCAAGGTTTCCAAAAGGTAACAACTAAGGCTGCTAAGAAAGCTGAAAAATCGAAGGCTCAAAAGCAAGGAACTTATTCTACCAGGTCTAAGGCTGGCCCCTCTAAGCCTTTCAGATGAAGTGCCTCTATTGGAACTTAAGGGGGCTGGCCAATTCCCCAACAAAATTGGCCCTAAAAAAGTTACTAGTAAATCATAAGCCTGATTTCTGTTTTATCTCAGAACCTTGGATGGCAGTCTCCAAGCTATCTGTTAGATGGTTACATAATTTAGGCCTTAAGGTGTTTTCCGTAAACCAAAGAAATAACTTGCTTCCTAACTTGTGGTGTCTATGTGCATCTAATCTTTCACCTGTTCTTATATCCGTGGATGATCAACAAATTTCCATTAAAGTGGAGATGGGGGGAGTTTATTTTGGGATTTCTGCAGTGTACGCTTCAACCTGTTACATAAGTAGAAGAAATCTCTGGACAACATTGTCAAGCATTCAATCTCAAAACAACTTACCATGGTGCTGCATAGGTGATTATAACACAGTCCTTGGTTCTCATGAGCAAAGAAGTAATTTTTTCCCGGCTAGATTGCCTATGGAGGAGTTTCAACAGTGGAGTGACTCTAACAACTTGGTTCACTTGCATACAAGAGGTGCTGCTTACACTTGGACAAATGGAAGGAAAGGCAGGAACAACATTCAAAAAAGGCTTGACAGAGCTATTGTTAATCATCATTGGATTAATGCTTGCAGTACGGTAAATGTTACTACACTCACAAAGCTAAGGTCTGACCACTTTCCTATTTTGCTGGAATTTAAAAACCAGGATATTCATTTTTCATCCTCTTTTAAATTTATGAAAATATGGATATCACATCCTGACTGCATCAACATCATAAGGCAAGCTTGGAACACTGAAGTTGTTGGATGCCCAATGTATATATTATCTCAAAAGCTTAAAATGTTGAAGAATAGACTTAAGGACTGGAACAAGAATACTTTTGGTGATGTTCATGCACAAGTGAAAGATGCAAACAAGAAGCTGGATGAAATTCAAGAGAAAATAGATAGTCTTGGTCATTCTGACTCTTTAATGGAACAGGAAAAAGCTGCGCAGCTAAATTTAGAGAATGCCCTGAACATAGAAGAAATATTTTGGAAAGAAAAATCAAAAGTTAGATGGCACTGTGAGGGAGATAGGAATACTGCTTACTTCCATAGAATAGCCAAAATAAAAAATGCCTCAAGCCTAATCACAACTATGAAACATGGTGATATCACACTGGATGATCCAAATGAAGTCTCAGCTCATGTTGTAAATCATTTCACAAACCTGTTCAGCTCAAATTCAAACATTACTCAAAACAGTTTAATTGAAGATACAATTCCTAATCTTGTGACAGATAGAGTCAACAATATGTTGACATTGCTTCCTTCTCATGAGGAAATTTATAATGCAGTTTTTTCTTTAAACAAAGACAGTGCCCCTGGTCCTGATGGTTTTGGAGCTCTTTTTTTTCAAACTTACTGGGCAATTATCAAACATGATGTGTTTAGAGCTGTTCTACAGTTTTTTTCATCTGGTTGGTTATTGCCGAATTTTAACGCTAATTTACTTGTGCTTATTCCTAAAACTAACCATGCAGATTCAGTCGACCAATACAGGCCTATTGCGATTGCTAATTTCAAATTCAAGATCATATCTAAAATTCTAGCAGACAGATTAGCATCAATAATGCCTGCAATTACCTCAGTTCAACAAAGAGGTTTTATTAAAGGGAGAAGTATCAAGGACTGCATTTGTCTCACATCTGAAGTGGTCAATGTTCTTCACAAGAAAACATTTGGGGGGAATTTAGCGTTAAAAGTGGATATAGCCAAAGCTTTTGATACCTTAGATTGGAATTTTTTGCTAAGGGTACTTAAATCATTTGGTTTCAATGAGGTTTTTTGCAAATGGGTTCATTCAATTTTGGCTTCTGCAAAAATCTCAATAGCTATCAATGGGAAGCAGCATGGTTACTTTTCTTGTTCTAGAGGAGTAAGACAGGGGGACCCCCTTTCTCCTCTCCTCTTTTGCCTTGCAGAAGAAGTTATAAGTAGAAGCATCACCAACATGGTCAGAGAAGGCAAGCTTAGTCTTATTCATGGTTCCAGAAGTAATCCAGCTCCATCCCACATTTTATATGCAGACGACATCATGATATTTTGCAAGGGCTCATCTGCAAACATTCAGGCTCTCTCAAACCTATTCAGTGCCTACTCTCAAGTATCTGGTCAGTTTATCAATCCTCAAAAATCTTTCATATATGCTGGCTCCATTTCCAGTCACAGGCTGATTCAAATTTCAAATCTAATTGGCTTTAATATTGGCACCCTCCCATTCAATTACTTAGGGGTGCCAATTTTTAAAGGCAAACCAAAAACTGCTTATTTTCAACCAATTGCTGACAAAATCAAACTCAAGCTATCTGCTTGGAAGGCTTCTCTCCTCTCCATTACTGGAAGAGTGCAATTAATCAAGAGTGTAATCCAAAGTATGCTTCTTCATTGTATTTCAATTTACTCCTGGCCAGTTAGCTTAATTAAGGATTTGGAAAGGTGGATGAGGAATTTCATCTGGAGTGGTGATGTAAACAAGAGAAAACTCGTCACAGTTGCTTGGCATAAGGCTTGTTCTCCCACAAAAGAAGGTGGTCTTGGAATTAGGTCTCTATCCAGGATCAATGAAGCTGCTAATTTAAAACTATGCTGGGAACTCTCTCAATCAACTTTCCAATGGGCTCATTTTTTGAGAAGCAGAGTTATGAAGAATCAATCTCCCATTTCTTATCATATTTCTTCATCTATCTGGAGTAGTATAAAACACAAATTTACGGATGTTATCAGTAATTCTTCTTGGTTGCTTGGTAATGGAAAGGATATCAACTTTTGGTCAGACCCTTGGTGTGGGGAACCTCTGGTTTCGGCCCTTCACATTCACCCAAACCTTCATCTTAGGCTTCAATCTTCAGTAAGTATGTTCATATACAATTCAAAATGGTCTATTCCTCAATGCATTCTACAATTTTACCCCACTTTACTGAATATTGTTGAAAAGATTACCATCCCTATATTAGAAAAAGATGACAAACTCATTTGGAACAAAACCCATGATGGCTCTTTATCCTTTAAGGAAGCATACCTCTTTCATTGTCCCATTGGTCAGGATGTTCCATGGGCTAAGACAATTTGGCATGCAGATATCCCACCTTCAAAAACTTTTTTGTTATGGAGATGCTTACATAACAAGTTACCCACAGATGAAAATCTCTCCTCCAGAGGTTGTCAACTTCCCTCTATGTGCAGCCTTTGTAATTCCCATGAAGAGTCTACCCTCCACTTATTCCTGCAATGCAGCTTTGCTCAATCCATTTGGCAGTGGCTATGCTCTTCCATTAATATTCAATGCAATCTGAACAACATTCTTGATGCAGTGAACGTTTCTAATAGGAACTGGTCCCCACTTTGCAAGCTTGTGATATTGGCTGCAGTAACTCAAACATTTAACACTATATGGCACTGCAGGAATCAAAGAAGATTTGAAGATAGAAGTATACCTCTTAGATCTGCAATCAACCTCATTATTTCTGGCACGGCTATGTCTGGTAACAACTCAAAACTTCATGCTAGATCTTCCATCTCAGATTTTGTCATTCTTAAGGCGTTCTCAGTCAAGATTAATCCTGGAAATGCACCTAGAATTAAAGAAATCATTTGGCAACCTCCTATTCTTAATTGGATTAAATGCAATATTGATGGCTCCTCAAATGGTAATCCTGGTCCTTCATCTTGTGGAGGCATATTTAGAAATTCCAATGGTGATTTCCTTGGCGCCTTTGCTCAAAATTTGAATATCTCTAATTCCCTCAATGCTGAACTTAATGGAGCTATGCTAGCCATTGAAATTGCATTTCAAAAAGGATGGAATCAGCTGTGGTTAGAAACTGATTCCTTGCTTGTTACTCTAGCTTTTAAATCCAAACATATAGTTCCTTGGCAGTTAAGGAACAGGTGGGATAACTGCTTGTTCATTTCCTCTTCTATGTCATTCATTGTCACTCATATTTATAGGGAAGGAAATCATTGTGCGGACAAATTGGCGGCAATTGGTTTATCTATTCCCTCTTTTGTCTGGTGGAATCAATTGCCCTCCCAAATTGGGGTAGATTTCTCTAGAAATAGATTGGGTTTGCCTTACTACAGATTCTGCTAATTTACCTGAGGGTTTTGGTTTTTTGTCCCCCCTCTTTTTTCTGTATTTTTCCTTTTAATATATATATGTGGGGCTTGCTTCCTTGGCAAGCTTTTGCTTAAAAAAAAAAAAAAAAAAAAAAAAAAAACGACTTTATCAAACAAGAGTAAACTAGCACAAGATGCGCAAAGCTACTCCACAAAAATTACACAGACACCGCCATTCAACCACTCTTGAGATTCACTAGATGAGCAGACCAATAAACACAAAGTACGACTCCTACACACAAAAAACTCTCAAGGAGAACAAACAGAACACAATTAAGTCCCCTCCTGCCCACAAACTTTTTAAATAAGTAGAATGAAGCCTTTATTGCCCACTGGTGTGTGTTTTTAGGCTATGTTTGGTAAAGCCAATAAGCTAGCTTATAGCTTCCTAGACTAGCTTATAAGCTTGTTTGAAAAAAATGAAATGTGTTTGGTAACAAACTTCTCTCACTAGCTTATAGCTTTTTTTGAGATGTTATTTTAACTAGCTTTTGAGCTTATAGCTTATAGCTTTTAATATTTTCTTCCACTTTTAACCTTATTAATTTATTTATATTGTTTTTTTTTTGTTTTATTGAAATCAATCAACCACCCACGTTTAAATATATAACTTCCCACGTCTTCACTTTTAAGTTTTTGCATATTGCTTGTTTTTGCATTTTATTGTTTGTTTTTGAGACCATTCTCTTAAAAAAATATACAATAATAAAATTAAGCAAGTTTAGTTAATTAAAAAAACTTAGAATTCTTAAAAAAAACTTAAAATTATAACATGTTTATGAATCTGAAATTAATATTTAATCTATGATTGAATTTAAACAGGTTTTGTTAAATAAATGTTTATAAACATAAATTATAAAAAAAAATATAAAAAACATGTTCTTTTATGCCATTTTATATTTATCAGCCAATTCAACAGCTAATTTTAGGCTGTATATAATTCACAAAAAATATATTAAACAAACATGTCTTTTTATGTCATTTTATATTTATCAGTCACTTCAATAGCTAATTTTACCAAACACATTATTTTTAATAAGCGAGTTTTTCAGCTATAAGCTATCTGCTATCAGTCATCAGCTATCAGCTAGCTTTTCAGCCATCAGCTAGCTTATAACTTATTTTTACCAAACAGAGCCTTAGTAGCAGCTAAAATCAACTAGTCGTTGTCTTTTTAATTTGTTGATTTCATTTGCCAATGAATGTTGGTACATTCCGTAAAAGTTATTTTCATTTGCCAGTATCTCGGAGAATGGTTAAGGAATCTATAAATAAAAATTTTGTCTTGTAAATATAAGTTGTTATTTTTTATATGTAATAATTACATTGTTTTTGTATAAAAACTTACTTATTTTGGTTGTTTAACCAATGCTCCTGAAACACTCTTTAACATTTTCCTAAGTTTCATTCATATTCTACTGCATGTGACTTCAAATTATGTTGTTGATATAAAAATTTCGTTAGCAAATAATATATAAGTACACAAGTGCTACTCTAGGAAGGGAGAGAGAGGGAGGGATGGAGAGGGAGGGAGGGAGATTTTGTCAATGTTTTTATCAGAGGAATGCTAAGGACGGTTGTTCACACACAATCTTGGACACTCTCTCAATATATGTTGTCACTTGGGCTTTGTTTTCTTTAGTCAAATAGTCTAATGGTTAGAAATTCATCTTTTTAAGGTAAATAAGTGGGGTGTCTGGGGTTCAAACTCTGGCCTCTGCATATGATATGTAATGTTTTTACCAACTGAACTAAGCTCACAGGTACCGAATGAACAGGTTAAGAGACTTCCAACGCTTTCCTTTATTCTTGACTTTTTTAAAAAAAAACAAAAAATCATTATTATATCTAGAGTAAATTACACTCTCATTCCTTGAAAGATGCTTATATTACACTTTTTTTCCCTCTTATGTTAAAATTAACACTTCCCTCCTTTCTTATTCAAAACATATTAGAAAATATTTCACTCCTCTCCCTTAAGAGAAGCTTGAATTACATTCTCCTCCCCTTTTATGTTAAAATCTACACTTTACTCTCTTAATAATTTTTTTATTTCTAATAATCTAGCAAAAAAATAGTCTTTATTTTTATTATAATTAGTATATAACATAAATAAATTAATCTTTTTTTCAGTAAAGTTCGAATGCATATTTTTTTCTATTTTTTAATTCGCAAACATATAATTTTAAACCCTATTATAAAATATGAAACAACATAAAATAAAATTAAAATACGTGAAAAATTACCAAAGTCAATAAAGTATGATTATTTAAAAGTGGATTTTATATCCAAAATAATAAAATTAATAACAAAATTTAAATTTAATTATCATTGTCATTTAAATCATAAAGAAACGGAATTTATTTTTCTTAAATAGTGGTTCAAAATTAGTATATATCATAAAAATATTTATTTATGTTAAAAGAGATTAAAGTGTAATGCATATTTAATTATTAAGAGAGGAGGTTGTAAATCAAACATCTCATAGGGGAAATGAGTATAAATTTTATTTTTCAAGGAAGGGAAATGTATATTTTAACATAAGAGGGGATGAGAGTGTAATTCAAGCTTCTCATAAGGGAGAAGAGTGTAATTTACTCTTATTTCTATCATCATTATGATGAAAACAAACACAAACAATCCAGTCAACTCATACATTTTGAATTTATAGTTTTCCTTGCTATCTTCCATCCACCTCAACAATGGAAGCCAGAAAATTAGAACCGATGCAAAGTTTGAGTGTTAGCTGGTATTTTAAAAAGCAAATTAATGAAAACCAGCGTGATTAATGTTTGTGGTAGTCTTTTTTGTTTACAAATAATCGAAGATGCAAGTCCAGTTTCTCGTAAATGTCTCCTATGGTGTGAGAACAATGGAAGGGAAAAGATGGTGCAAACTTTTCTTTAGTGGCAAAATAAAATCTGAGAGAAAAAAAAAACAGTTGCGGTTATAAAATCGGCGAGTAAAAAATAATTGTGGTTATAAAATCTGGGAAAAGATAGTCTAAGATTGTAACTATAGTCGTGATTGTGTAGTATTTTTTTTCCATTGACAAAAAAAAACTGAGAGAACTTGCAAAGCTATGGTGTGGAAAGATGCGGACACATGCTCCATACATTAGGAGACTGTTTGTTGGAGTGTTGAACTGAATGACCATAGCATTGCTCTTTTTATCATGTTATATAATATTTTCATTTTATAAGTTTTTAGCCCCTTTTTATTGGATATCTGGATTCGTCCGTGTAAAACAAAGATTATGTGTTTGACTTATAGCAACTAAAACATTATTGAAGAAAAGAAAAATCACAGCAACTAAAACAAAGATTGTTTGATTTATAGATCGTGTGCGACATGAGAACCGTGATACGGTTAAATGAATAAATAGGAACCCCGAAATAGAGGAGATACGGTAAAATTATGCAGAAAAGAAAAATGTTGGATACCACCAAGAACACATGTACTCTCTCCTCTAGTCACTATTATAAACAAAAATCAACATTTTATGTTAACTCAATAAATGATGTATTTAGTATATATTATTGACCAAATACATCATTTATTGAATGAACATAAAAAGTTGATTTTTGCTTATAATAGTGACCAGAGGAAGCATAAGATATAAGAAAATGTCTGGATTACTTAGATCGAATAAAAGACCATGTATATGTTGCTTAGATTGGATGAATGTTGAACACCATATACGTGGTCCATAAAGATCATAGTTCAGAGATGGTACCATGTACTGCGAAAATGTATGATCATATCTTCTCATCTCTCTTCACTTTCGAACCGTCTCTACCCCCACACACACACTCCACAATCTCTCACCCCAGGTCCCGCATGGTCAATTGGATTGAAGCTCATTGGATCTTTTCCCCATTCAAAGATGTCATTATCGAGAATCAACACCTCAGTCAAGATCTTGAAGCTCTGGTGCCTCACTGCCTCCACCCCAGTGTCGTTAAACGTGAGGATGAGTATGAGAGCGAAGAATGATGGGTGTATTGTTATGGAGCGGAACTCAACCATGTGCGCTAACTTAGACAACGGGATAGGGAGACTTTAGTGATCCTGCCGGCAACATCGGTGCTAAAGAGATGGAGGAGAGTGATTAAGTGAGAAGTTCATATGAGGATGTGTGAGGTGAAGAGGGAGACAGAGACGGTCACTCGGTCAGGGTTGGGGATAGTAAGACCAAAGGTAGAAGACGAAAAATAATAAACGTGGTGGTGGTTACATATAATGTCTTTGTTTTCTGATTTGGAAGCTCAGTGGCAAGCAGCATAGAGTGGATGGTGGCAGCGAACGTGGTTGGGGAAGAGGGTGGGCGACAGAGTGACCAACACAAAGGGTGGCTGTGGGGAATGGTGGGTGAGTAAGAATTAGGCATGGCAATGGAGCGGGGTGGGGACGGGTTTTACCTTCCCCGTCCCCATACCCTACTCCCATATACTTACCCGTTACCCTACCCATACCCAGCGGGGATGAAAAATCGAATCTCATCCCCGTCCCCGACGGGTTCGGGTATCCCCGCCCCATCCCTATATCCCTGCAGCGGATAATTTTTTTTAATAAAAATAAAAGTATTTTTCAGCCCCAAACGCAATGTTGTAATGTTTTATCCAACAAAGATGATGATGATCAATGACTATATTGAAGGAGAAGAGAGGCCGAGAGTGTGAGATATGGAAGGAGAAAAGAGAGAACTATGATAAGTGAGTATCGTCTGAAAGACTGAGACTTTGAATGTGTGAGTGAAATGATTTAGGGTTTGAGTTTCTATTTATATAAAATGGTTAATAAATTGATTTTCTACATTCGGGACGGGTTTGGGTATGGGTTCGGGGTGGGTACCTATATCCCCGTTACCCGTCCTATACCCGTGTTTTAAAATCGGGGAAAACCCAAACCCATACCCAAACCCAGTCAAAGCGAGAAAAACCCGTCAAATTAGGTTTGGTTCGGGCAGGGTACCCGCGGGTATGGGTTTTATTGCCATGCCTAGTAAGAATTCTATGAAAAATGAGGAGGTCAATGTAAAAACCTGGTGTAGAGGGTATACTCCATAACACTGTAAGATAGTGGGTCCATTTATAAACCCTCCATTCCAAAACATTACTGTTGTTTACGGAAAATGTACGCGGATTATGAAAACATTTATTTTATTTTTTTGAAAGAATGAAAACATTTTTATTTTTTTGAAAACATTTAATTGATGTGTATAAGCATCAAAGTACCCTTAATACTACGTGTTAGTTTTCAATGCAATATCAATAAATGCCCCATTATAAATGCTCTGATGAAATACTTACTCCAAATGGAGTATTTGTGTATTTGAAAGAAAAGTACCAAATGTTTCTTGGGTATCCAAAACACCCAAAGTTTTGAAACAAATTTAAAATGCTAAAAAAACTGATATTTTGGAATGGAGGGAGTGCTAATGAAGCATACAAGCAAACACATAGTGAGAGGATTCACATATCATAAGGCATACTGTATTCATATTCTATATCATTATCAAGGTTTGGATGGACGATGTCCAATCCAGAAATTCAAATTTAAACGCTACGGTTAATGTGGGAGGGGAGGAAATGGAATAAAACAATATAATATAGCAGGGTATCTGTTATCTGAGATAATCATAAACAACATTAAGTGCAACTAGCAAGAATACAATTTGCTATAACCAATTAAGAGTGCACTGAAGTACCTAAGCACTTGCTCTTTGAACTTGAAGCTTGGTGAAGTTTGAAGCCAAAATTGAAACATAGAATTTGCATCACACACGTCTTCAATGTTTCTTTACAACAACACATTCCTAAAACATAATACAGAGGTTGTAGATTGTACTGATTTGGAAAGCTTATGATGTAGCAAACAGTATTGAGAAAAAGTTAATGAGATGTGGGCAAACTCTTACTTTCAACTTCAGCTTTATGGCTTATGAAGTTTGAATCCAAAAACTCTCGGAACATAGTTCTGTGATGGTTTCTGTGGCTTCAGTTGTCCATAAGTCATCAGGAACAGGTGAGGAAATGTAGTACCAAAATAAGCTCCATCGATGTCTAGAACAGACTTAAGGAATTTCAGAAGTACAGGATATGAAGTGCTATCATAAATTTAAGCCACAAATATATATTGCAAAATAACAGATACATGCAATCAATTATCCCATATTTCATTTGCAAATCAGAATTCAATAATAAGAAAGTGATATATAATTGAAACAAAATTAAAAAATGAACACTAACGTTTTACTGTTGGAAGTTTTTCTTAATTTTGTTTCAAGTAGGTTTTAGGATTTCAATGATTTTGATAATCAAATATATGTTCCTAAAATTGAACAGGCCCAAAGGTCCCTACAACGTTCTTAAGCTAGAGTTGAGATATACAACCAGCAAACAGCTGGAAGTTATATGGCAGAATATAGTTTTTCACAAACAAGAAAATGTGGTGGTGATTTCAAACAGTCGTAAAACACATTTCAGCACTAACGATAGGAGTTCCCAGCTTTGCTCTTATAGACATTTATTAATGTTTACAGAGCAGTTATGATCCACACAACATTATTTTGTCAATGTTGGAAATAAGAAACAAGATTATTACACGTATGGTAAGGTGTCTACGAATTTTGGGACTCTCAACAATATGGATGGTTTAAACACCAAAATTGTAAAAGTAATACACCTACAAAGTGGCGGAGCTTAAATGAGTTCTTTGAGGGGACTAAATTGTTAGGGTTTATGTTTATATATGTAAACATTTCACCACTATTTTATTAGTCATAATCAGGATTAGTTCAAATAATTTTGCCCTGTTGTACAGGGTTCGACTCTTGACCAAGAGCATTTTCCCCACAAAATATACACAACGAAATGAAAAAAAAAAAAAAAAACTAATGCAGGAATCGATCTGGCGTCCTTCTACTTGCAAAAGCGAGCTTTGCTACTGGATCGTTCCAACCATTAAGATTTTTAGTAGAAAATTTAATACATGTTAATGTATATACTATAACAGTGATAATACCAAATGTGTATAAACCTATAAAAATTAAGAAAATGGGGGAGCCATGGTGTCCCTTGTTGCTTAAAAGATCCACCACTCCACCTACAAACTATTTAATTGACCGTTCACAGCTGGGAGATAAAAAATGAGTATAAAAATTGACAAAGGAAGAGGTTTGCGCACAAAGGAACCAAAGTAAATTTGAGACATGTCCATGTAAAATCAACCTAAACATAGACATCATTAAATAATATTGAAAAAGGATACTGCCTTGATACTTGGACCGAGGATAGTAAATGTCTTCACACCTCGGGCAATATATCTTCACAGTGCTAGACCTAGGAATGTCGGACTGGCCAACTGGAAGGCAAGGTTGTCCGCTGCAGTAAACTCTTGGGCATCTACCGAAGTCGTAGTTCTTGTACTTGTCCAGCTACAAAATTTGCAATATCATTAACAGGACCAGCCTTGTTGACAGTGAAGCAATAAGACGGAAGTAATTAGTGACAGAAAATTCCTACCATGGCAGCCATTCCTTTGCTGGTCAATATATAACGGGCATGAATCATACCATAAAGCATCTCCGCTGCTGATTCGATTAACTCATTCTGTTCCTCGGTAAACATGTCACCTACATATTCCAATCAATCCAATTTACACAAAACGAGATACAGAATGATCACTAAACAGGTAATCGGCAGAGTACAATTAGAACCACACAAGAAATCCTATCAACATTATTATTTAGGAATTCAAAAAATTAGCAAAAGCTTACCATGTGAGGACTCAACATCCAAAATTAAATCAAGAGCATAATCATAATAAGGCACTTGACTGCTCAGACCACACAGATTGAAGTCATCTTGGATGTAATCATCGTCAACCTCACAAAAGAATTCATTTCCTCTCAAATTGCAAAACCACGAGATCCAAGATGTATCATCACCGTCGGAACCACTAACATCAGACTCTTCACTGTCGGTTTCAGATTCCTCTGCAGCCAATGCATCTAATAAGTGATTAGCTCATTAAAGCAATTAAAACAAAATATATTATACCTCAAAATTGTCAATCGCAAAAATAACAGTTTGTTCAAATTCCGCTTCGCAACAATGATATATCACCACTAGAGCCTCTATTTGACAAAATTTTGTACTAAATATCGTAACACAGAACAATAACAATTTGTTCGAATTCCACTACAATATAGCACTATAGTGCCACTATAACGTATAACCACTATTTAACAACACCGCTTCACCTCTCTAAACATTTTATCCAAATCAATTAGTTAAAAACTTTAATTTTACCATTATTAAAAAAAATGAATACGAATCCCTAAGCTAGTCTTTGAATACTATTGTAAAAGCTGGAGCTACTAGTAGTTTTTTTTTCCCCGTCTGTAGACGAAGTGGCAAACACCACCTGAAACTCACACACATAACTGTGAGGTCCCGGGTTCAAACCTGAATGAAGGTGTCCAACATTGTAGCACTAACACTTACCGAAGGCATTACATTGTACGATGTCCCGCATGTGTCAGTGTCCCAATGTCAGACACGCGTCGGTATCCGACACCAACACATATGATTACACTGGATTATGTCATTTTCTCAAATTATTATCAGTGTCGGTGTGTCGGTCTCCATGCTTCATATGTTGACATGTCAGTGTCAGTGTATGTAATTCATTGGTATACAGTCTAACAATATCGGCATTATGCGTTGAGCTAAGCTTACAGCTACCTACTAGTAGTTATTAGCATGAACAAATAATAATCACATTAAGCAAAATAAGACAATTATTATTCAAGTATATAATTTAAAAAAATAAAAAAAAGATAAATAAAAATAAAAAACATAAGCATAGTAATTGAATGAAAATGAATGGATTAATAACATTGAAATGAGATCAGATCGAAAACTCACCATCGGAAGCATTTTTGGAGATAGTGTTGGAGCGAGGGTCCCTATGATCTTTAACGGTTAAAAGAGAGGAAGAAGAGGACCTATCTTTACCACCGTTGATTGTCCTGGAAGTGGACGGTGAGGATCGTTCGAGTTGCTTGTCAAGAACGTCGTTGATTCGTTTCCGATCAACGGATGCAACCTCCGCTTTGGATCCAACGCCTCCTCTTTCTCTGTACATAATCACAACAACAACACCTTATTCTTGTCTTCTTCTTTGATTCTTTGATTCTTATTCAATCATAATAACGATGATGATGATTTTGGTTGAAGAAGTTAGGGTTTTGAGTTTTTTTATTTTTGATGGAAATTACAATTTCGATTTACATAGAAAGAAGACACAAACACAATGATTCCACCTCTATTCTATTCCTGACAAAAATAAAATATTATTTTATTATTATTTTTCTACATTTAGTGCTTTTGTTTCGGGTAAGATATTTTTATTTTAAGAAATTTCGGTTTTATCGCTTCGTTTTTCATTTTTCTTATGCGAAGGTTTGGTTCATTCTAAATCATAATACCAAAATGGATTATGATGTGATGATAGAGGATTTCAAGCTTTGTTTAGAAAGTGTAATAAAAATATTTAATTGAGATATTTAATTACAAAATCTTAGTAAATTTTGTGATTTGCGTTTTCAAAGTTAAGTCACATTTATTTTAAAATATCTTTAAAACTAGGATCAAAAGTTGTGAGAGAAAGTCTTTTAAAGTCGTGTTCAACATTAACTAATGTATGTTTTGTCGAGTATATAAATTTAGTAAGTTTTTAATATTCAAGAGTAGATCTGGAGATTGTCGGTTGAAAGAGAAATTGATTAATTATCTTGTTAATTTAACTCAAAATCGATGTGTGATTTCAAACTTATTTGAGTTTAGACTTATTTTTTAAGATGAGAAAAACACAAGAAGGGGGCTGAATCATAGTTGTTAATGCAGAATCGCGGCGCGGCCAACCCAAAAGTTGGAGCGAAGCGGACGCTATTACAGTGACGCGGTCACTGGTATTATAAAATATATTATTAACTAAGGACTAAGAAAGTATAAAATAACATATTTTAATATTACTATAAATGAAAAAGATTTTTTTAAGATAAATGAAAAGTTAAAATACTTAATTGGTTTTTAGTATTAATATAAATGAAGTAATGAACAATATATTAAGTAGTATTTCTCTTTAAAAATATTGTATTATTTCGTATTAATACCACCATTATTTACTTACTTAAATTAACCTTAAAAAAAAGAGACGTAGCTCCCCTAAAAAAAGACTTATTTAAATTATTTGATTATAGTATATGATAGTAGGCCCAATCTGCTAGGTGATGCCATTGGGCTAGCCCAACCCATTTGTTTGCTCCATGTTTTACCATAGTTTTCTTTCCATCCTCAACTACCCTCCAATCAGCCGCCGCAGTCTCCATCCTTCTTCTTTCATTTCGTCCTTCACAGTTTATATCTGATCTTTCTCGTTCTTCCTCACAGATCATTATTTCTTTCATTTCTTCTCCTTCATCTTCTCTTTGACCATGAAAAATGATGTCGCAGCTGCTTTTGCCCGAGTTTGCACCGCACCGCATTGTTAAATAGCGGCTGGTGCGACCGCTTTTCACTTTCGCTCCGCACCGGAGCGGCCTGGTGCGGTAGTTCCATTTTTTCCGCTCCGCACCGCTAAAGCGGCTGGCACAGCCGCTTTTGACAATAGAGGGTTGAATTGTGTTGGCTTTTTCCTTGTTTCTTTTTCTTAGTGTTTAAAAGTTGTTCAGAATCTGTTGTATGCAGATTCTGACACAGAGTCTCATTGCAGCGGATATAGTACAGAACACAAAGATAAAGAGATGACAGAGAGAGAAAGAGAAAGCAGACACAAGTCAATTTTATACCGGTTCCTCCTACAACCCATGAGTAGTCCAGTCCCCTTGCACTTCCAAGAGATTTCACTATAATCACTTTAGATTACAAATTGCTCAATAACAACTCCAAGAGATTTTCCTATGCTCAAGCACACAACTCAAGACTTCCTGCTCTAGGACTCTTCTTAAAGATTTCCTTGCTTAAGGACACAGCTTAAGACTTCCTACTCTAGGACACTCCTAAAGACTTCCTGCTCAAGGACAACTCCAAGAGACTTACAAGTACTCAAGCACGCAGGCAAGAGACTTCCAATGCTCTAAGGACACACTTAAGAGACTTCTATTTGCTCAAGGTTTCACCAAGAGACTTATACGTTTTAGCTTCACAAGCTAAAGACTTCTAATTTGCTCAACACCTGATTTAACAATGTTTGGTGTATATGAACAAATGAACAGACTCTCTACAACTCTAGGATTTCTAAGATACAAAGTTTGGTAAGAAATATCCTAAATGTTTTGCGATATTTGATTTGGCAGAGTAATGGCACAGTTTAATAACAGAGTCTTGTTAATCTTCTTCATGGTCTTCAGCTCCTTTTATAGGCAGGGATTTGAGAGACGTTGGAGACGAGTGTCAGCGCAAATAGAGTCGTTGAGAACCTTTGATCAAGAATGCTGGTCTTTTGCCTGATATGGATAATTTCGTTGGATGGTCTTTGAATTTTCCTTTGCTAAAAGAAGAATTATCCTATTGCATTGCTTTGTTCTTGATGTCCTTTGTTTGATTGTCCACGTAGACAGGAGAAGACAAAAGAACTGCACATATCAGAACCTTGATAGTGACAATTCACAGAATAGGATAAAACCTACGTGGATTATGGGTCCCTCAGAAATTACTCAAGTCTGAGGGTGATCCAAGTCTGTAGTGTCTGCTTCTGAGTCTGGTGACCATCACAGAGTCTGTTGAGTTACCTCTTCAGAATTTGTGTGGTACCCGTCTTCTTAGGACGTTGACTTCTGGTTGACCTTCCTTTGGTTTTCTACCATAGTCTTCTTAGCTTATCTTGTTCCTTCTGATGCTTTTCATATGTTCATCCTTGATGATAGATCTTTCTTTGATTCTGCGCACTTAAACATATGTTAGTATTCCAATTGTTGTTCAATACTTTGTTATCATCAAAACCTTAGAGGAATTGTCCAAGACACTTATTGTTCCAACAATCTCCCCATTTTTTATGATGACAAACACAAGTATTTTTGAACAATTGTTGTTAATCTAATTAATAGTTAGACTTTAGGGTATGAGGTTTGCAAGCTCCCCCTAAGTCTGTGATAGGACAATTTTTGCAAACTCCCCCTAAGTCCTATTCCCATTTAATTAAATTCATTCTTAGTCACTCTTAAGCGCATCAGAACAAATAATCAATAAAGCATATCAGAACATTAACAAGATATCATATTGATCACACAAAGGATTGTAAGCTCTGATTAAGTCCAATCCGATATTCATCAAGACATCAGACTTTGATCACACAGAGGTTTGCAAGCTCCGATTAAGACCAGTCTGATATCACATCAGTTCTGATAAGATTAACATTTAAGCTCAATATTTTATCATTTTCAAATTTTATAAAAAAAAAAACAAAACACAAAATTTTTTACATAAAATTAAAAGGTTTCCTTATTTTCTGTTTTGGCTCAGTGTTCAAATACTTTCTTCTACTCCCCCTTTTGTCATCAACAAAAAGATATGCAAGTTTAAACTATGAATGCAAAAGAGAAAGAAAACAAAAAAATGAACAAGGATCATCTGAAATATATTATAAGAATAGATTGAAACTATTCAGGTCAGCTTACAGTATATTTTAGACAAAACATTTACTAAAACAAGCTAAGACTCATAAAAAAACTAAATCCTAGGTTCTGAACTCAGCATCTGATCTAACATTATATCCTAGGCTATGTTATCAAGTCTTATTGTTGTAAGGTCTTCTGCATCTTCAGATTCTTCAGATACACCCAGAAGCCTTCACATCCTTGAGTCTGAAGATGTCACTAAACAGGACCTTTTCGTCCAAATCCAGTGATCAAGACTTCATCTCTATCTTCGATGTGGTTTAAGCAACCATCATGCAGTGCTGAGTTGAACTCTAGCACATTTGTGAATGGAAGAGTTGTGCTGCTTAAACTGATCCCCACGTCAGATACTTACTCAGAGAAGAGATTCGTAGGTGGACAGGTGCATGAAAAGACAAATGAGACTTTTCCACTTACGTGTATTATCAGAGTCTAGATTATCCAACTTTTGTGTCACTCCAGAATTTGCTGAGTATTCAGATCCAGCTACCTGTCATAAATGTTCATCGAGATTTTGACTGAGGTAGCTTCTGAACTCTTTTTCAGATTATGTGTTGTCACTCAAGAACAAGTGTTATTCTGAGATAAAATGCATGTTCAGATTCTTCTTAATAAACTCAAATCTTTCAACAGTTAATGGCTTTGTAAAAATATTAGCCCATTGATGATTTGTATCAATGAATTGAAAGTCTATAATACCTTTCTGAACATAATCACTTATAAAGTGATGTTTTATCCCAATATGCTTTGCTCTATAGTGAAGAATTAGGTTCTTAGACGGACAAATAGCAGCAGTATTATCACAGTAAACTGAGATATTACTCTCACTGATTTGATAGTCTTCTAACTGATGTTTTATCCAAAGCAATTGTGTGCAGCAACTTGCAGCTGATATGTATTTTGCTTCTGATGTGGACAATGCAACAGTGCTTTGTCTCTTACTAGCCCAGGAGATTAAGTTTTCACCAATGAATTGGCAATTTCCAATGGTGGATTTTCTTTAAATTCTATCCTCAACATAGTTAGTGTTGGATATTTGGTTGTTGGCTACATGTTTTGCTAAAATCAAATGTACAAGCAATTCGTCTTCAGAAGCTGATATCTCAATTGTATGTCTTCAAAAGCTGGGTCAGAAGCTGGAACAGTACTTCAGACGCAATGTTCAGAAGCTGACCTTCAGACGCACTGTTCAGACGCTGACTTTCGTTGACCTTCAGATGCACTGTTCAGACGCTGACTTTCGTTGACCTTCAGACGCACTGTTCAGACGCTGACTTTCGTTGACCTTCAGAAGTTGCATTTCAGAAGCACGTTTTTCTGCGTTCATTCTTGTGCCTTGGTTCTGTTAATTCTCTCACAGTATCTTTCGAAGATTTGATTGAAGATTTATCCAAGCTGATGTTTCTAGAAGGCAGATTAATTTGCGTGAAGATATTGGTTGAAGATTTGTTTCTTTTATTTAAGAAAATATTTTCAAAGCAATCTTTGGAAAATATATTTTTAAAATATATTTGCTTCTATGAGCTTCTAAAGAATTTTAGAACAATATCTGTTGAAGATTATTTTGTTCAGAATTATGTGCTGCTGAAGACTATATAAGGAGGACGCTGCTATTGAAGAAGATGATCAAAAAAACAGAAGTCATTATAGAGAGAGTCTTAGTTTTTGACTCTGTAAGCTTTATGCTTTATTTCTGTGCACCACTCAAGTGTTAGAGTTGGTTGTTTTGTTATGAGTTGTATTCACTTAAAGCTTTTTGTTGGGTTTTTGTAGATTGGCTACATTTTGCAAAAACATCTACTAGCCAGATGCTGGGACAGATGCGGTAGCATATGGAACAGCATTATGTAACTTGTGCTTTTCGCGCCAGCTAGCGCTTTATATTTGTGTACGTAATCTTCCAAAGATTTGCCTGAAGATTTATTTTCCTCTAGCTTGCTGATCAAGGCGCGTGTATCTGATTGAAGATCTGCTTGAAGTTTTATTTGCCTTGCTATTTGTTCCACAAGATATTGTTCTATATTTGGAAGCTTTTTATTATTTCTAGAAGATTGTTTCAGCTGGACCGGTCAATGTCCATGCTCTTTTTCGAAGCCCAGACCCGTGGTATCTCAGTGCTATATATTTGTGAAGACAAACCCTAGTTGGGTAACTAAAAACCGTGTGTGTTAGTAAAGCGTGTGTTTTAAGGTTTTTAGGGTTTTGTTTGTTAATTGTGAGCCTTGCTTGTATCTCCCTGATTCAAGCTAAGGACTGAGTTTGTTTGAGTTGTAATTTGTAAGCTGCTCCTAAGCTTTTAAGTACGGAGTAAGTATGTGTTATTAGCGTGTGTTTCTCTTGGTTGTGTTTTATGTTTTGTGTGTTTGATAACAATACTGAGTGTGTTGTTCGTAGGAATTGAGACGGGGTCTCATATCTAGGAGTTCCTAGATAGAGTTACCACTGGTAGGGTCTAGGTGCAAAGTCAAGTAGTGTGTCTGCGTTGGTCTTTTCACTAGAACTATAATAGTGGAATCATTCCTGGATTGGTATCCCCCAGAGTAGGAGAGTTGCTCCGAACTGGGTTAACAAACTCACTGTGTACTTTATATTTCCGCTGTGTTCCTTTTAATTTGTGCTTTGTTACTTTGCGCTATTTTAATTATTGTTCTGAGTAGACACGCGCTCGGACAGTTGTGCTATCATTGTGCACAGCATATTTCAGTCAGGTTGCCAGGAATTTCAATTGGCATCAGAGCAGGCACCCTGTTCTGTGTGGGTGAGCTCCAGGGAAAGAAGTTTCTGGCTCAATGGATAAAGAAGGAGGACTGGTGAACAGACCACCCTTGTTGGATGGGTCGAACTATGACATTTGGAAATCACGCATGACAGCATTCTTGAAATCTCTAGACAGCAGAGCTTGGAAGGCTGTGATCAAGGCATGGGTCCCTCCTAAAATAAAAGATGCGAATAATGTTGATACTGATGAGTTGAAACCAGAAGAGGAGTGGTCTACAGCAGAAGACACTGCAGCTATTGGAAACTCTAAAGCCTTGAATGCCTTGTTTAATGGTGTAGACAAGAACATGTTCAGGTTGATTAAACAATGTACTATTGCTAAGGAAGCTTGGGATATCCTAAGAACAGCTCATGAAGGTACTCAAAAGGTCAAGAAGTCAAGGCTACAACTGCTAACAACACAGTTTGAGAATTTGAGAATGAAGGAAGGAGAGAGTGTTCATGACTTTCACATGAATGTGCTAGAATATGCTAATACATTTGAATCCTTGGGGGAAAAGATATCCGATGAAAAACTGGTAAGCAAAATTCTCAGGTCCCTACCTAAGAAATTTGATATGAAAGTATGTGCTATTGAGGAGGCCCAAGATATTGGAAATATGAAAGTTGATGAGTTGATTGGATCTCTTCAAACTTTTGAATTAAAGGTTAATGAAAGATCTGAAAAGAAAGACAAGAACATTGCTTTCATCTCCAACACTGATGAAGATGATGTGGAGAGTAATTTAGATACTGATGAGAGCATTTCTGAAGATATTGTGTTGTTGGGCAAACAATTTAATAAAGTTGTGAAGAGGATGGACAGACGCCCTAGGACAAATGCTCCGGACAACAGTCGCAGCATCTTTAAAAATGTCAACAATCAGAGGAAACCTAGAACTGATGACAAAATCAATCAAAGCAAAGGGGTGCAATGCCATGAATGCGAAGGTTTTGGTCACATCAGAACTGAGTGTGCAACGTATCTGAAGAAACAAAAGAAGGTGATGACTGTGTCTTGGACGGATGAGGATGAATCAGAAGAAGAATCTGAAACTGCAAAACATGTGAATGCCTTGACTGGAGTGTGCACATCTGACAATGATTCTAGCGATGAAGAGGTAACATATGATGAATTAGCTGATTCCTACAAGAAGCTATATCTCAAAAGTGAGGAAGTTTGTAGAACTGTAGAAAAACAAAAGAGGACCATTGTTCTCTTGCAAGCTGAGAAAGACAAACTTCTGAAAATAAACTCAGATCTCAATGATGAGGTTATCTTACTTTCTTCCAAGATTGACAATATGAACAAGCAACTGCGGATGATGAACAAAGGTACTGATGCTTTAGACGAAATTCTGGAAATAGGACAGAAACCTGGAGATTCTAAAGGTATTGGGTTTGACTACAGTTCCATGCCTCAGCAGAAACAATTACCAGTGAGACAGTTTGTGCCACCTGTTAATACTCATGATCATACTATGTCAAGACAGATGCCCCAGCATCAGGTGAGACAACAGGCATCAGGATATAGGCCCAGATCAAAAGGAAGGAATTATGCTTGGGTATGTCACTACTGTGGAAGAAAAGGACATATCAGACCTTTCTGTTTCAAATTATATGGTTACCCAGACAGGACCTATTCACCAAGACATGATCCCACAGTAAAGATCACCAAGAAGCAGTGGAAGCAGAAAAATGATAATTTCACAAGCAACACTATGGATCTTAGAAAAATAGAACCAGAAGCTGATGAGATTGCTCAAATTGCTCATACATCTCTGAGAGTGTCATCCAGAAATGATTGGTACTTTGACAGTGGATGTTCCAGACATATGACTGGTGATAAAGATTACTTGACTGATGTTAAGCCTTATGCTACAAGTTTTGTGACTTTTGGGGATGGAGCCAAAGGAGAAATAAAGGGTGTAGGAAATCTTGTGGAAGAAGGTCTACCCAAACTTGATAAGGTGCTTCTTGTGAAAGGATTAACTGCCAGCTTAATTAGTATTAGTCAACTGTGCGATCAAGGAATGAAGGTCAACTTTACTAAGAGTGAATGCTTAGTTGCTAACAGTGAAGGGGACATCCTGATGAAAGGTGTTAGATCAAAGGACAATTGCTACTTGTGGGTCTCTCAAGATAAAGCAAAGTTATCTACTTGTCTAATAACCAAAGAAGATGAAGTTAAGCTATGGCACCAAAAGCTTGGACATCTGAATCTCAGAAGCATGAAGAAAGCTATTGCTGAAGGAGTCATCAGAGGTTTACCAAAACTCCAAATTCAGGAAGGAAGCATATGTGGAGAATGCCAGATAGGAAAACAAACCAAGATGTCTCACCAGAAGCTGCAACATCTGTCCACATCCAGAGTTCTTGAGCTATTGCACATGGACTTAATGAGACCTATGCAAGTCGAAAGCTTAGGTGGTAAGAAGTATGCTTTTGTTGTTGTTGATGATTTTTCTAGATATACTTGGATAAATTTCATTAAGGAGAAATCAGACACTTTTGAAAAATTCAAGGATCTTTGCTTACAACTTCAGAGAGAAAAGGATTGTGGAATTGTTAGAATCAGAAGTGACCATGGGAAGGAGTTTGAGAATGGTAAGTTCTCTGATTTCTGTATTTCTGAAGGAATATTTCATGAGTTCTCTGCACCCATTACTCCTCAACAAAATGGGATAGTTGAGAGAAAGAACAGGACTTTGCAAGAATCTGCTAGGGTTATGCTACATGCAAAGAAGCTGCCATTTTTCTTTTGGGCTGAAGCCATGAACACAGCCTGCTATATTCATAATAGAGTAACTTTGAGAAAAGGTACATCTACAACCTTGTACGAGCTATGGAAGGACAGGAAGCCAACAGTGAAGCATTTTCATGTGTTTGGTAGTAAGTGTTATATTCTAGCTGACAGGGAACCAAGAAGAAAGATGGATACTAAAAGTGAAGAGGGAATCTTTCTAGGCTATTCTACGAACAGCAGAGCCTATAGAGTATACAACTCCAGAACCAAGACAGTGATGGAATCCATAAATGTTGTTGTAGATGATGAAGGAAATAATGCGATGCCAGATGATGCTACATTTGACGCAGCATCTGACCTACAGGAAGCGAAGAAAGTAGATGAAGCAAGTGATAAGCAAGATTCTGAAATAACTGGCCCAGAGAAGACTGCTCCCAACAAAGGACCATCTATCAGAGTTCAGAAAAATCATCCCATAGATCAAGTCATTGGCGATCCTAACCAAGGGATCACAACTAGAAGGAACCATGATGAGGTATCAAATTCTTGCTTTATATCTAAACTTGAACCAAAGAATGTTAAGGAAGCTCTAACTGATGAGTTCTGGATAAATGCTATGCAAGAAGAATTAACTCAGTTCAAGAGAAGTAATGTGTGGGACCTAGTTCCTAGACCAGATAATGTGAATGTCATAGGTACCAAGTGGGTTTATAAAAACAAGTCTGATGAAAATGGTACTATCACTAGAAACAAAGCTAGACTGGTTGCACAAGGATATTCTCAAATTGAAGGTGTAGACTTTGATGAGACTTTTGCTCCTGTAGCTAGGTTGGAATCTATTAGATTGTTACTTGGGATTGCATGCATACTAAAATTCAAGTTGTATCAGATGGATGTCAAGAGTGCCTTTCTCAATGGGTACTTAAATGAAGAGGTTTATGTGGAACAGCCTAAAGGCTTCATTGATCCTAGTTTTCCAAACCATGTGTACAAATTGAAGAAAGCTCTATATGGCCTGAAGCAAGCTCCTAGAGCTTGGTATGAGAGACTTGCTGAGTTTCTAATCAACCATGGCCATAGGAAGGGAGGAAATGACAAGACCCTGTTTGTGAAAGATGAAAATGGACAGCTGATGATTGCTCAAATATATGTAGATGACATAGTCTTTGGAGGAATGTCTGACCAGATGATAGAGCATTTTGTTCAGCAAATGCAATCTGAATTTGAGATGAGTCTTGTAGGTGAGTTAAAGTTCTTTCTTGGTCTTCAAGTGAAACAAATGGAAGATACTATATTTATCTCTCAAAGTAAGTATGCTAAAAATATAGTCAAGAAATTTGGGATGGAAAATGCTGCTCATAAAAGAACTCCTGCTCCCACACATGTAAAATTATCAAAGGATGAGAAAGGTGTGGATGTTGACCAAAGCATGTATAGGAGTATGATAGGAAGTCTTCTATATCTTACAGCAAGTAGGCCAGATATCACATTTGCAGTTGGAGTGTGTGCCAGGTACCAAGCTGAACCAAAAATAAGTCATCTGACTCAGGTAAAGAGAATTCTGAAGTATGTGAATGGTACTAGTGACTATGGTATGTTGTATTCTCATGGGGAAAGCACTGTGTTGTTTGGATATTGTGATGCTGACTGGGCTGGAAGTGCAGATGATAGAAAGAGTACCTCTGGTGGATGTTTCTTTCTAGGCAACAACCTTATATCCTGGTTCAGTAAGAAGCAAAATTGCATTTCTTTGTCTACAGTTGAAGCTGAGTACATAGCAGCTGGTAGTAGTTGTTCTCAATTGTTGTGGATGAGACAGATGCTGAGTGAATACAATGTCAAGACAGATGCTATGACATTATATTGTGACAATCTAAGTGCAATTAATATCTCCAAAAATCCTATTCAACATAGCAGGACCAAACACATTGACATTAGACATCATTTTATAAGGGATCTTGTTGAAGACAAAATTGTTACTCTTGAACATGTTCCAACTGAAGAGCAATTAGCAGATATTTTTACCAAAGCCCTTGATGCTAATCAATTTGAAAAATTAAGACGGAAGTTAGGGATATGCTTAGTTGAAGAATTGTAGCAATTAATGTGCAAGGGGCGTGCAGCTATTATTTTTTCCCTCCTCAACCGCTTATTGCACGTCACTCAAGGAGGTTATTGCAAACTTGCCTTTTTCAAAACTCTTGCACGCTGTCATCATTATCTTTGTCTTAACTTCTCTCAATCACTCATCTCCTCTCTTACCGCGCACATCATCATTCAAAAATCGTCCACTTCTCATACCTTCACATTCGAAATCATCGCCATGGCTGATTCTACTTCTCACCAAACTACACAAGATCAAGCTGCTGATGCCGTCATCACTGATGCGCAACCCCTCACCACTATCCTCAACGCTCCTACAAAGAAGCGTCGAACCAGGGCATCTGCATCACGAAGGAAGACACCTGCCAAATCTAGCAAAGCTACCTCCTCCACCGCTGTGAACACGAGGTCAAAATCAAAAGGTAACACTTCTACAACTCCCGCTGTCCAACGAGTAGGCCTTAGCATGGATGATCTGTATCTTAAGGACAATCCGTTTATATCTACTGTTGTTGAACCACATGCTGAACCTTCTGTCACTGAATCTGAGAATGTTGCTGTCGAGAGTACTGTAGCCATGCCCGAAACCCTAGGTTCTGATAATCCTAAGGTAGATGAAAAATTAGTTGGTGACTCTTCGAATTCTCCTATCGAGAAAGATGTTACTACTGGTTCTGGTGAAAAGAATGATGTTGATACGGGCGTTTCTGAGACACCTGCTGATTCCCCGGCCACAACAAAGGATGCTGTGACAGATGCTCAAGCATCTTTGTCACAAGCTCATGAGGAGCCTGATGTGGTGATTCCTAATATCTCTGGTTCTGTGAGTGTCCCTGAGAGTGAGTCCTCAGAGTCTGAAGATGAAGGGACTGAGACTCAGGATGTTGTAGATAATACTGAGACTGCTATTTTAGACCGTGCTGACACTATTGCTGTTGAGGAAGCTGTGCCTGAAGAAAGACCTCAGGAAGAGACTGGTGCTATTAGTGTTGCTCGCAGGACTAGGAGCAAATCTGACAAAACTGCTACTATTGTTAGTGAAGGACAAAAGGATAAGAAGAAGAAAGCTGTTACTGCTGGGAAAAGGCCTGTGTATGGTCCCCCCAAGGCTGGGAGCAAGAAGGTGGCTCAAAGTGGTCACAAGAAGAAAAGCCTCAAAAGAAAAAACCCTCCCTCTAGTGACTCTGAGTTTGAGGTTGCTGAGCTTGAAGCTGCCACATCTGGTGGGGCTTCCAGAAAAACAATGAAGGGCATGAAGATACCTCTGACTATCCCTCCAGCCCCTCTTGATAATGTTTCTTTTCACTTGGAGAATGGTTCTTCTAGGTGGAAGTTTATATACCACAGAAGACTGGGTCTTGAAAGAAATCTTAAGGAAGATGTTTTCAAGTGTAAAAAGCTGGTTGATGTGTTGGAATTTGCTGGACTGATGAAGACTGTGAGAAATCTGGGTCCATGTTATGATAAGCTGGTCAGGGAGTTTTTGGTGAATGTTTCTGATGAGTGTGATGACACAAGAAACCCTGAGTATAGGAAGGTTTTTGTTCGTGGTAAGTGTGTCAACTTTTCTCCTATGGTGGTCAACGCATACCTTGAGAGATCTGCTGAGGAGACCCCTGAGCTTGAGGTCACTGAGGACACCATCTGCAAGGCAATCACTGATAACAAGATTAGGCATTGGCCAAAGCATTTGTCTTCTGCTCAACTGTCTCCTATGTATGCTGCTTTGAATAGGATCTGTGCTCAAAATTGGACTCCAACCACTCACTCAAATTTTGTTGCTTCTGGGTTGGCTAAGTTCATTTATGCTGTGGGAACCAAGTCTCCCTTTGATTATGGAGCCTACATCTAATATCAAGTTTTGGAGCATGCTAAATCTTTTGCTATTAAGTTTCCAATTGCTTTTCCTACCCTCCTGTGTGGAATTATTCTTCAGCAACACCCTGATATTTTGATCAGTAGTGATGAGCCCTGCAAGAGGCCTAGCCCTATGGCTTTGGATTGCAGTCTGCTGTCTGAGACACATGATGCTGATGTAGCTGGTACTTCTGTCCGGACATCTGGTGTGCTCTCCAGAAAGCAAATGATTGCTGATCTTACTGAAACTAGTGTGGCTCTTGGAGCTAGGAAGGTGAAGATTGACAAGATTATTGCAGCTTTGAAGGCTGAAGCTGATGCTGAGGGTGAGCAGGATGAGGAAGAAGGAGGAGATAAGGCTGTTGCTTCTGCTGGTGACTCTGAAGATTCCTCTGCTGATTCTGAGGATTTTTGATTTTCTTGTTTTGTTCTGAATCCTTTTGATGTACTCTTTTTCCTTTTGTTGGTGACTGGGCTATGCCCTGAATTTTTCTGGTCTGTAATATGCACTCTATGTGGTTTCTCTGCACACTTTATGGCTCTATGCACTTTCTATGAGTTTGCCCTATCTGTTGGTTGTCAGAATTTTTGGCTATAAAGGGGGAGTAGAATATTTATGTCGTGTGCATGATTTGAAGCCTATATTATGTATGGTTACATGTGTTGAGGGGGAGTGTAGTATATGTTGAGGGGGAGCACTGGTACATGCATGTTTTGAGGGGGAGCTCTCTTAAGTTTTTCTTGGTGTGTGGAAATTTATTTTTTCCCTTATCTATGTGATTCCACTATTTGAGAGTTTATTTCTCTCTAGTTGTTCCTATGAGGCTAGATGTTTGTGTTATCTGGTGCATGCCTCTGATTCTACTTGCAAGCTATCTTTGCCTATATTTTGCCTTGGAAGTAATCTCATTTTATGCTACGATATTTTTCTTTCCTTGTTGTGTGCCTATGTTGACGTGAAGGAAACTTATCTGTGTATCTCTCAAAGAACTGGCTCTAGAGTGTTTTAGCCAAAATTTTGCCAAAGGGGGAGATTGTTGGGTTTTTGTAGATTGGCTACATTTTGCAAAAACATCTACTAGCCAGATGCTGGGACAGATGCGGTAGCATATGGAACAGCATTATGTAACTTGTGCTTTTCGCGCCAGCTAGCGCTTTATATTTGTGTACGTAATCTTCCAAAGATTTGCCTGAAGATTTATTTTCCTCTAGCTTGCTGATCAAGGCGCGTGTATCTGATTGAAGATCTGCTTGAAGTTTTATTTGCCTTGCTATTTGTTCCACAAGATATTGTTCTATATTTGGAAGCTTTTTATTATTTCTAGAAGATTGTTTCAGCTGGACCGGTCAATGTCCATGCTCTTTTTCGAAGCCCAGACCCGTGGTATCTCAGTGCTATATATTTGTGAAGACAAACCCTAGTTGGGTAACTAAAAACCGTGTGTGTTAGTAAAGCGTGTGTTTTAAGGTTTTTAGGGTTTTGTTTGTTAATTGTGAGCCTTGCTTGTATCTCCCTGATTCAAGCTAAGGACTGAGTTTGTTTGAGTTGTAATTTGTAAGCTGCTCCTAAGCTTTTAAGTACGGAGTAAGTATGTGTTATTAGCGTGTGTTTCTCTTGGTTGTGTTTTATGTTTTGTGTGTTTGATAACAATACTGAGTGTGTTGTTCGTAGGAATTGAGACGGGGTCTCATATCTAGGAGTTCCTAGATAGAGTTACCACTGGTAGGGTCTAGGTGCAAAGTCAAGTAGTGTGTCTGCGTTGGTCTTTTCACTAGAACTATAATAGTGGAATCATTCCTGGATTGGTATCCCCCAGAGTAGGAGAGTTGCTCCGAACTGGGTTAACAAACTCACTGTGTACTTTATATTTCCGCTGTGTTCCTTTTAATTTGTGCTTTGTTACTTTGCGCTATTTTAATTATTGTTCTGAGTAGACACGCGCTCGGACAGTTGTGCTATCATTGTGCACAGCATATTTCAGTCAGGTTGCCAGGAATTTCACTTTTAAGCAAAAGTGATGTTTTTGTGTTTTTGAAGAGTGTCTTCATACTTGATGTCTTAGAGTTTTTAAGATCACTGGGGGTAGTGATTACTTGAGTAGGAAGTAAGTGGGATCTTATATCTAGGAGTTCCTAGGTAGAAATCTATACGGGTAGTGATTAAGTGATAAGGCTGTGAAACAGGGGCTGTTGTCATGAGTCTTTGAATTGATACTATTTAGTGGATTTCCTTCCTGGCTTGGTAGCCTCCAGACGTAGGTGTGTTTGTCACCGAACTAGGTTAACAAATCAACTGTGTTCGTTTATTTTCTGTCTTTTATATTTCTGCTTCTGAACTGCTGTTTACATACTCTGTTTTACGATTCAGAACCAGGTCCTGCCAGGAATTTCAATTGGCATCAGAGCAGGCACCCTGCCTGTTTTAGGGTGAGCTCCAGGGAAGATATTTTCTGGCTTAATGGAGAAAGAAGGAGGATTTGTGAACAGACCACCTCTGTTGGATGGCTCCAACTATGATTATTGGAAATCACGCATGAGTGCTTTCCTTAAATCTATAGACAACAAAACCTGGAAAGCAGTTCTGAAGGGTTGGGAACATCCTGTTGTGCTTGACAAAGAGGGTAAGAAGACAGCTGAATTAAAACCAGAGGAAGATTGGTCCAAGGATGAAGATGAATTGGCTCTTGGAAACTCCAAAGCTTTGAATGCTCTATTCAATGGAGTGGACAAGAACATGTTCAGACTGATCAAGCAGTGCACTATAGCCAAGGATGCCTGGGAGATTCTCAAGACTACTCATGAAGGCACTTCAAAGGTAAAGTTGTCCAGACTTCAACTTCTCACCACCAAGTTTGAGAATCTCAGAATATTGGAGGATGAGAGCATACAAGATTTTTACATAAATGTTAAGTATATGGCTAACTCATTTGATTCTCTTGGAGAGAAAATGTCTGATGAGAAAATTGTAAGAAAAATACTCAGATCCTTACCCAAGAGATTTGACATGAAAGTGACTGCCATTGAGGAAGCACATGCATCTCCAGTATGAAGGTTGAGGAATTGATAGGATCTCTTCAGAATTTTGAAATAGCCAGAACTGATAAGAAAGGTAAAGGTGTTGCTTTTGTAGTAAATAATGAAAGCTTATCAGAGGATCTTGTGATGCTGAGTAAACAATTTAAGAAGATTCTGAAGCAGAAGACAAGAACTGATCAATCCAAAGGTGTTCAGTGTCATGAGTGTGAAGGATATGGTCACATTAGGGCAGAATGTGCAACATACCTCAAGAACCAGAAGAGGAGTTTGGCAGCTACTTAGTCTGATGATGACTCAGAAGGAGAAGTGGGGAATGAATCAGTCAAGCATGATCTTGCTTTAATTGGTAAATGCATGTCTGATAATGGAGTCAAGGTTTCAGAAGAACCATCAGGTTCTGAAACATCATCTGATACTGAGTCAAGTGATGGAGAACTATCTTGTGAAGAACTGGCTACCTATTACAAAGAACCTGCTGAGTTTTGCAAGAAGTTGCATGTTAAATTTGAAGAAGTGTGCAAGCTGCTGGAAGAACAGAAGAGAACTATCAGTCAACTTCAGTCTGAAAGAAGTGAACACTTAGAGAAAATCTCTGATCTCAAAGATGAGGTAACCCAACTGAACTCTCAACTTGAAAATATGAAGAAACAAGTCAGAATGTTAAACACTGGTACTGATGTGTTAGAAGAGATTTTGGAGAGTCAGAACCAAGGGAAACCAAATGGAATTGGGTATGATGATAGGACTCTGAACAACAAACAGCAACATCCAGCTAAAAGGTTCACTGCAGCTGTTAAAACATGTGATCCAATGATGAATAAACCTAAGTTGGAACACCAGAACCAACCTCAGGGATCTAAAAGCAGGAGGGTTTCTCATCCTTGGGTATGTCATCACTGTGGTAAAAAGGGGCACATAAAGCCATTCTGTTACAAGCTGCATCGATACCACAAGCACTTTCAACAAAGAAAACCTCATGTTCAATCAAAGGTCAGCCATACTTTTGTTCAACAAAGAAAAGTGGAACCAGTTGTAAACAAAATCAAGGTCAAGAAGGAATGGAGACCAAAATGTGCAAGTGTTGCCCAGAGGCTAAAAAATAGGAAAGGAAAGGATGTTGTTGCCGACTGCAGGCCTACTCCTGTTGTTATGTTGTTGTTGGACCATCTAAAGTCTGGAGCAAGGTAGTGGTCCCTGTCCCAAACAAGAAGGCACTAAAAGGAAAGGAAGTGGATCCTAGAGAGTCTAAGGATGATGTCGAGCAAGACATCATGCCTTGTGTTCAGAAGAGGATTGCTGAACTTGAGAAGCAGATTGCTGGGAAGAAGATTCCTTTGAATGTGCTTGAAGCACACATTGACTAAGCAGCATCTGATGTTGTGTCTGATGATGAAACAACATTTGTTGCTGAGTCTGAAGACTGTCAATTTTTTTACTGATGTCCTGGATTTCATTGTGTGTGTTTCTGATCCTGATAATGTTCCTTGATGATGGTGTTGTGATGGGTTTTGTTGTGTGATTCTGCTGGTCTGAGAAGTGTCAATGATGTTACTTCTGTGTGTGGTTCTGTGGTATGCTAGTCTGTGTTGGATGTTTATACCCTTTGTTTTTACTCTGTTTGAGTGCATCTGGTCTGTATCTGCTGTTTCTTATTTTTTCTACTCCTGGTGATTCCTGGTTGTTTTGTCAAAATTGTTTGGCTAAAAAGGGGGAGAAAAGTATAGTTGTTTCAGAAGCAGTTCAGTTGTTCAGGGGGAGTTCCTGTGTATCTGTTTCAGAGTGTTGTTCCTGTTTCAGAGTTTCAGAGTGTTGTTCCTGTGTGTCTGTTTTAGAAAAAGTGCAACAGTTCAGGGGGAGTTTCTGTTTGGTTCTGAATGATCTGTTTCAGGGGGAGAATATGTGGTTCCTGATCTGGAAGTGTTTTCTGATTAAGTTCAGAATTGGAAGATGATCTGTTTCAGTAGCTGTGTGTTTCAGGGGGAGTGTGTGTCCTCAGAAGCTGCTGTTGTATGTGTGAAACGTAGTGTTTTATCCGTTGCTGCTCTGTTGCTACGTTTATGTGTTTTTCTTCATGGTTGCGTGCTTTGTTGAGTGAAGAACTTATTTTTGTGAAGAAATTGATTTTAGCCAAAAATTTGCCAAAGGGGGAGATTGTTGGATATTTGGTTGTTGGCTACATGTTTTGCTAAAATCAAATGTACAAGCAGTTCGTCTTCAGAAGCTGATATCTCAATTGTATGTCTTCAGAAGCTGGGTCAGAAGCTGGGTCTTCAGAAGCTGGAACAGTACTTCAGACGCACTGTTCAGAAGCTGACCTTCAGACGCACTGTTCAGACGCTGACTTTCGTTGACCTTCAGAAGCTGCATTTCAGAAGCACGTTTTTCTGCGTTTATTCTTGTGCCTTGGTTCTGTTAATTCTCTCACAGTATCTTTCGAAGATTTGATTGAAGATTTATCCAAGCTGATGTTTCTAGAAGGCAGATTAATTCGTGTGAAGATATTGGTTGAAGATTTGTTTCTTTTATTTAAGAAAATATTTTCAAAGCAATCTTTGGAAAATATATTTCTAAAATATATTTGCTTCTATGAGCTTCTAAAGAATTTTAGAACAATATCTGTTGAAGATTATTTTGTTCAGAATTATGTGCTGCTGAAGACTATATAAGGAGGACGCTGCTATTGAAGAAGATGATAAAAAAAAACAGAAGTCATTATAGAGAGAGTCTTAGTTTTTGAGTCTGTAAGCTTTATGCTTTATTTTTGTGCACCACTCAAGTGTTAGAGTTGGTTGTTTTGTTATTGAGTTGTATTCACTTAAAGCTTTTAAGCAAAAGTGATGTTTTTGTGTTTTTGAAGAGTGTCTTCATACTTGAATTGTCTTAGAGTTTTTAAGATCACTGGGGCAGTGATCACTTGAGTAGGAAGTAAGTGGGATCTTATATCTAGGAGTTCCTAGGTAGATATCTATACGGGTAGTGATTAAGTGATAAGGCTGTGAAACAGGGGCTGTTGTCATGAGTCTTTGAATTGATACTATTTAGTGGATTTCCTTCCTGGCTTAGTAGCCTCCAGACGTAGGTGTGTTTGTCACCGAACTGGGTTAACAAATCAACTGTGTTCGTTTATTTTCTGTCTTTTATATTTCTGCTACTGAACTGCTGTTTACATACTCTGTTTTACGGTTCAGAACCAGGTCCTGCCTGGAATTTCAGTTAGCATCACATAATCCAACTAGCTTATAATCTTGAGATTTCTTATACAGAATTCCAAGATTAGTTGTTCCTTTCAGATACCTGAAGATTCTCTTAACAGATGTTAAATGAGATTCTCTAGGATCTGATTGAAATTTTGCACACAGACAGACACTGAATAAAATATCTGGCCTAGATGTTATTAGATAAAGTAAGGAACCTATCATACCTCTATACAACTTTTGATCCACCTTGTTGCTTGATTCTTCTTTGCTCATGTTGCAGTTTGTATGCATTGGAGTAGCCATTAGTTTACAATGCTCAAGACTGAACTTCTTCAGAAGTTCTTTTGCATATTTAGATTGATGAACATATACTCCATCCTTGCACTTGTGCATTTGAATACAAGAAAGAACTTTAATTCTCTCATCATACTTATTTCAAACTCAGCTTGCATGATATTAGAAAATTCTTTACATAGAGCAGCATTAGTGGAGCCAAAATGATATCATCAACATATATCTGAACAATTAAGATGTTTTTCTTTAATGTCTTTCTGAAGAGAGTGGTATCAACCTGTCCTCTTTGAAAACCTTTTTCAAGCAAGAAATTACTTAGTCTATCATACCATGCTCTGGGAGCTTGTTTCAGACCATATAGTGATTTCTTAAGTTTAAAAACATGATCTGGATGTTTTACATCCTCAAATCTAGGAGGTTGTTTAATCTAGACGTCTTTAGAAATGACACCATTAAGAAAGGCAATCCTTACATCCATCTGATATAAGATGATACCATGATTGACAACATAAGACATAAGTAATCTTATTGCTTCCAGTCTAGCAACAAGTGCAAATGTTTCTGTGTAATCAATTCCTTCTTGCTAATTGTAGCCTTGTGCTACCAATCTAGCTTTGTTTCTGATTACTTCTCCTTGAGTTTTTTTCCTGAAGACCCACTTTGTTCCAATGATGTTCTTCTGGGAAGGTTTGACAACTAGATCCCAAACATCATTTCTTTGGAATTGATTCAGTTCTTCTTGCATGGCCACAATCCACCCAATATGGATTCATTCCTGAATGCTGATCTTGTTCTTAGAGGACTGTATTTGCTTCCAACTATGAGCTCCTCTAGATGAGCTGACTTGTCTTTGAAGGTTCTTCTGGATTGAAGTGCTTCTTCTGAATCATCATGGGCCTCTTCTTCAGACTCATCACCTTCTGGATTTGCTTCAGGTATTGCATCTGTCTCTGGTACTTTAGATGTATTGAAAGAATATGGGACATCAGTGGCAGGTTCAGATACTTGGATAGATTCTGATAAGTCTTCTGAAACCTGTATTTATGCAAAACTTTCAACCATCTCTGACATTTTGTTATCAGGCTCTATGTCGTCAAATCTGATGTGTATTGATTCCTCAATCACATTAGTTTCAGAGTTGTACACTCTGTATGCTTTTGACCTTTCAGAGTATCCCAAAAAGATACACTTTTGAGCCTTGGCATCAAACTTAGTCAGATAGACTTTGTTATTTAGAATGTAACATTTACATCCAAATTGGTGAAAGTAAGCAATACTTGGTTTTCTTCCCTTGAATAGCTCATATGTTGCTTTGTTCATAATAGGTCTCATGTAGATTTTGTTCTGTACATAACATGATGTGTTTACAGCTTCTGCCCATAAGTACTTAGTCATGTCAGTTTCATGGAGCATTGTTCTAGCCATTTCTTGTAAGGATCTGTTCTTTTTTTCTACAAACCACATTTTGTTGTGGAGTCCTAGGAGAAGAGAACTCATGGAGAATTCAATGTTTTTTACAAAATTTTTCAAATGGCTCATTCTCAAACTCTCCTCCATGATCACTTCTGACTTTAAGAATTTTCAGTTCTTTCTCAGCTTGTACTTGAGTGCAGAAGGTGCTAAACACATCATATGCTACATTCTTGGTTCTAAGAAAATTTACTCAAGTCCACCTGCTATAGTCATCAACTATGACTAATCCATATTTCTTCCCACTGATTGATGTTGTCTCAACTGGTCCAAACAAATCAATGTGAAGTAGTTCCAAAGGTCTGGAAGTAGAGACAGTATTTTTAGGATTAAAAACTGTTTTGACAGTCTTTCCTTTTTGGCGTGCTCCACAGAGTGCAATAATGGATTTCAGGCATTTTTAGAGAGTGTAATAAAATCTTTAGTTGAGATAATTATTTCCAAAATCTTACAAATATCGTAATTTGTGATTTAGGTTTTCAATTTTTTGGGTGGTTTGTATCTCGTGTTCTTGGAGTTTTGTCTGTAGTGGTGATGTTTATGGTGTTTTGTTTGGGTGATTTGTATAACACCTTGAACCCCGAGACTATTATTTAAATAATAAATCATGCAATTATCATACATCAAGGTGTTACTATTCGCCAAACATCTCATACTAATTCCTCAATATAAAAATTTCATCAATATATAACAGATCACAACGGAAATAAAATCTAACTCAACATATCTCAATGTTATGTCTCGGATCATAACATAAAATCTCAAATATAACACCATCTCAACAGTTTGATCATATAGATCCAACAACATCAAATCAAAAGGAAAATAAGACAATCCGAAAAATCCTAGATCAGAGCATCTAATCTAGACTCCTCAAAGCAGTAAAAAGAGTAGGCATCACGACATCCTCAGCATACTCACAAGCACAGCTAGTCCTTAACCTGCACGTCTACACCACGAGGATGCAGGCGACCAAAAAGCCACTGGAGGCTAAGATATACGTTCAACATAAAGGAATTATAAACACATGTAAGTTCATGCAAACAACAACATCATCATCATATAATCATACTAAGCATGGTTATATTTATCAAACATGCATAACATCATTACCAACCGATTAAAAGCATGGTTATCACGATACTTAGAAACAAAATCCATAAAGTATACATAACATATTCTCATCAACAGTTGATCACTAAATCAAATACATACTAATCGCATCACATCAATGAATAAGGCACCAAGTCAATATGTATATCAATCTCATCTCATCACAATCATCACTTACACAAGTACCAAATAGATGCACAAGTTCACTCCAAAACATTGCCACATATGACTCATCATGTTCGTGCAATGCGCCTAAAACGACTCTACATGCACGTGGTACAATCCCTCGTCTTTACATAATTGGATAATCAGAGTTATATTACCGATTATCCCCCATCTTTACATACTCGTCTTTGCATAGGACTGACTTATGAATGCATGGACCCACATATAAACTCGACAATGCACACCAAACATACTCCTCATCGTTATATAATTCACTCATCATATAACATATCATCACCAAATCAACACCAATTTCACTTTCAAATCAAATAAGGCCATGCATCAACAAGTCAAACATTCAAGGTATCATTTCATCACAATCATCCATTCATCATCATCCATTTATCATTTACCAACATATCATAGTCATCATAGTAAAACATCCCCATTTAATTCATAATCCACACTTAATAAAACAAGTTTCCATTCACCTATCATCAACTAACTCATCATTATCTTATCACATTACTATCATACTATGACATTATTCATACCTCATTAGCCAATTAACAAGTTTACACTCAACTCATGGTCCAATTAAAGACGATTCACAAGTCCATTTATAACTATTTCCATTCCTACGTTATCTTTAAGCATATACCATGTTAATTCATCTCATACATCTTAATTACACTCCTAATGATCAAGTTCAGGGGTTTGGGACCTAAACACATGCCTTAGTAACCTTAAGAAAGCAAAAAAAAATGAAGTTCCAAGCTTCAGCGAAAAATGCACGGTCGTGCTCACAGGACGCACAGTCGTGCGCCATTTAAATTGGCAATGTCGTAACTAACGCACGGTCCATGTGTTTGGGACTGATGTAGTTATCAAAAGTAAGTATGTTTTTATATCGTCTCCTCAGGGGCTAGTGCGATACCATAAACCGTTCAACACTGGTTATCATTTTAAGTTAGAGTTTGATTGATTGATTGCTATAAAACTATTCGAACTATAAAGCGGTAGTAAAAACGAAGAGTAGTAAGGCGTAAAAACGTTGGGATTAGAGTTCGTCAATCAAGCATCGAATATATTCTAATGATCATATATATGGATTCTAGCTTTTTAGCGATATTATCACGCATCACCTAACAACATCATTCATGTCTAAATGACGTTGTGAGATCAATCATATCGTTTAATCGACGATTTCTCAATCTATTAAACGATCTGATAGCATTAAGTTCCGATACTTTGGGTGATTATCAAAACACAATCCTATGTCTAGAAATCTTATTTTGATAGAAGATTATTCTAAACCTAGATTCAAAAGTATTTTTCAATCACATTTAAATCAAACATAAAAATAAATAGCAAAAATAAACTCCATTTCACATAAAATGCTAGAATCATATATTTCAAAGATCATAAGATTACATCTAAGCTTGATTAAGTACCTCTAATCCCAACAAAGGAGATTTAATTGATCATTGTCATGATAACATTACAAAAGTGGAAAGAAAGATGAAGATTCATTGCTAAGTCTTGATTTCTCAAAGATTCTTAGTGAATCCACACTCAATCACTCTTGCTCTATGAAGAACAAATATTTTCGACCTATTCTATCTCTATATTATAACCTAATATCTTTTTTTCAGCTTCTGAACCTATTTATAGGTATACTGATATTTTAGACTTCGCTCAGCGAAGTGGCCTTTCTTTACCATTGGGTTTCTGCCACCTCAGCATTTGACCAGTCCAAACCGCCCTTGCTCGCTTAGCGAGAAACTACTACGCTCAGCGAAGTGTTCGCTCAGACTTCACTGAGCGAGGTCCTGAAGTTCTTGGATTTGGAACTCTCTGCCTACCTCGCTTGGACTTCGCTCAGCCATGCCCCTATTTGCCTGATTTTCATGACTTTCTGCTAGACTTCGCCTGGATCTCGCCTGGACTTCGCTGAGCGACCCTTTGATCATTTTCTTTCATTTTTGATCTTTAAGTCCAAAGCAATTGCATTTACCTACAAAAATGGTTGGGATCAGGTCTAACAAGCATAAAATGATATTTATCCATTCTTTCTGAGCTTTTACCTAAATAACTTGCAAAACAAGTAACCAAAGTGCCTAAATTATATGTGCATTTTAACTAATTTCTGGCACTTATCAGGGACGCACGGCCGTGCGTTATGCACAGACAGTAAAAAGCTGATTTTTCTTCGTTTCGGCTCGGAAAATCTCATTTCAACGACATCCTTCGGTCCCAAGCACACCAAATTCGATCCAAATTATTAACCTATCATTATCTAATCAACTATTCTTCAATCTTCACATTAAACAACTTAATCATGCTCATTTCTAACATTAATCAACTTAATTCAACTTAACTCAATTATCGTCTCAAAAATCCATTTTAACACATTAACACAACACCCAAACAAGGCATCAACACAACAACAACCATTCCTTCATTTTCAACAACATCACACTAGCTCATTTCAATTAACACAATGCCAACTTAATCAATTCACAACAACTTAACCAATTTCATCATTTTGCTCATGCTTGACAAAACACAACAACAACAACTTAAATCATGACATAAATCACATAATCACATGAATTCAACATTTAACATGTGCTCATAATTAAAACCAACTTATCAATCTATAATCTTCATCAATTATCATGTTCTTCATCAATTTCATCAAAATTCACAAAGTTACCAAATTACCATAACCAAACATGAACTTTGACATAACAACAACATGATTTCATAAATTTTCACATACCTAAAACACCATCAATTCATAAAATTAAGCATAATTCAAAACACCCAAAACTACCAGGTTGCTTATAAAACCCAAATGGTGAAAATAATCGCCCCCCTTACCTCAATTATTTATTATTATCGAGATGTTACAGTTTGGAGTGTTTAGCCTACATATGACATTATTGTATCTTTCTTTACATCTCTATACATCTCGCACGAGTTTGATATCAATAAATTTTGCTTATTCAAAAAATAAAAAGTTAAGTCGCATTTATTTTAGAATCTCATTTAAATCGAAATCAAAAGACGTTGGAGAAAGTCTTTAAAAGTCATGTTCAACGTTAACCAATCCATATTTTGTCGAGTATGCCAACTTGGTAAGTTATTAATATTGAAGAGTAGATTGGTAGGTTCAATCGGTTGAAATAAGAAATTGATTAATTATCTTGTTGATTTAACTCAAAATATCAGATTATCTCAGCGGTAAATCAAAAGATATCGGAGAAAGTCTTTTGAAGTTGTGTTAAATATCAACTAATCTATGTTTTGTAAACTTAGTAATTATTTAATATTGGTAGATTCAGCTGGTTGAATCTTGTAATTTAATTCAAAATATCATATTATCTCAAAATCGGTGATACCTTGCATTTAGTTATTTTTCTTACAAGTCACAAAATTTAAAACATTCATAAAAACAAAAGGAATGAAAAAGTTCTAAAAAAAAATTGAATTAGAAAACAAAAAATAAGATCATGAAATTATTTTCTATTTGATGAATTTTATTCCTTTTAGCAGAAAAGTTAACTTGTGAATTGGTTCATATGATAAAGTACTTGAATCTTTTAAATGTCTCTGACTCTTGCATGTGGAGATTCCACTTTATATGTCTCTTAAGTTCCATGACAAAGATTAATCACTACTAAATTGTTGTGAAAACTTTGTAAAAATAAAATGATAATCTAAATATGAAAGAGTTTATTTGAATTTATCATATCGATCATATTGTATAAACAATTGTTTGAGATTCAAAATTATAAATTAACTTTTAATTTGCTTATTTTTAACTTGCTTTATAAATTCTCCAAAATTGTTTATGATGATTTTTTTTCTCTTAAGTTCTAATAAACAACTTATCCATAAAATTTTATATTATATTTATGATACGTAATTATTAAATAAATAGTTAATTACAAACAAATGATTGGTAAAAGCATTAGGGAACTTGAATCCCTTAAAGTAAACGGTCATATAGAGAAAATCACTTTTCATAATCCGTTTGTTTTAGATTTTTTTAGGAAAAAAAATCTATTTTTTTAGTTAAAAAAATCACTTTTGTCATTTTTAAGTGTTTGTTTAAGATTTTTAGAAAAATCATTTTATAAAAAAAATATATTTTGACTCTAAAATGAAAAGCTATTAGGATTAGCTTTTCTCAAAATCTATTTTTTTCAAAAACTGGAAGGTAAGACATGAACTAGTTAAATTTTTTTTTTATTTTAAAAAAAAACGATTTTTTTTTGGATAGTAAACAAACACAAATAACTTCAGATTTTTTTTTTTTTAAATCTCAAGAAATGAATCTCTAGATTTTTCTAACACAAAATCTATTGTTTTTTTAAAGTTAAGACAAATGCAACCTTATGCTTACGGAGAAAATCACTTTTCACAGTGGTGTTGTATTTGTACTATGAAATAGGAGATTTATTGAACTCAAACTACTTTATAAACGGATCATGAACAAACTTGAGTTCTAGAGGTTAAAAAAAAGTGTTCCGACCATAATTTAAAATAAAATAAAAAAACTGAAATTTCCTATAGACCGTGCATGGATTCGTTCATATGCTATTTAAAATAAGAGAAATGATATTTGAACAACCATTTTATGACAAGTTTCTCTCTCATACTTACATTGTGTTTTTACTTTCTCTCTCAATTGTTTTGATTTTTGTGTCAATACTAATATTTCTTTGTATATTTAGGTTGTCCCACAAGTTGTCAACAAAAGTGGTTGTTCAAATAACACTCCTCTTAAGATAATATGGGTTGATCACCTATGCTAAAACAAACATGGACCCGGATACCCTGCTGTAAAACAAATATGTAGTTTCGCATTGTGGTCAATCTCAACCATTGATTTGAGATCAGACGATTTAGATTTTAAAGTCAATTTTACACTGTAAAATGATCTCAATCATCAATTGGAGATCGAACTGCCAAGATCTGTTGCAACATCTTGTACCAGCACGTAATCTTAATCTGTCAAATCAAGTGATATAAAATGACAAACAAATTTTATTCTAAATGCGTGCTCTATAAAGTGTTGTCCAATATCTACTTCATGAATGAGAGCTTGAAGAGAAGGAGAGGGCTTTGCAAGCTGAGAGATATAGAAGAAATTTAAGAAATCTTTCACAATTTTTTGAAAAAGTGTGTTTTTAGAGAATTATGATAAATAACATTTAAGATTAATATATTTTTAATGTTAAAAATATTACAACATGGATTAAATTTGAGGAATTCATATAATCCCTTCAAAATCCTCATCCAATAAAATTTTGGAGTTCCCACAAATTAAAGGAGGTTTGTATTACGAAGAAAAACAAACTATCCAATGCCCTCCCCTATCAAAACTCCTCTATTTCTTTCAATTGTCCATTATTTTTTTCCGAAGTCCTCTCCTTCCTTACCTCCAAACTCGCAAACAAAGTCTTAGTGAACACGTTTATGCGGTTTAGTAAAGAAAAAAAGGTTTAGAAAATGGAAACAAAAAATGAAAAACTATATTAGAATTAAAACAATGACATATAATCAGTGCATATTTCTAATAACACGTGGATACAATTCTCAGCACTCACAGAGTACACTTATCCCAAAAGTTCATGATCTGATCGAAGGTGCTGGGAAAAATTACGAGTTGATCCCTTGCTTCCTATATTGAATTGTTTAAAAATTAAGAGCAACTGTTAAGGTTCACAATTTTTCACAACAGCTCCAGGTGACTTGTTATTACATCTGGACAAGAGTGAGCTTGCAGAAGTTCCAAACGGTTGAAAGGTGGCGCGAACTGCAATATGTAATCTTCATCTGAAACCAAGAAAAAAACATATTAACAGAGGCAAAAGTGAAATTGGTTAGTCTCAGATAACAAACTATACTTTGATTAGAAAGCAAAAAAAAAAACAGATGGTGCCTAGTAATACTCACTTTCTTTGACTGTTCCATAAAGCCAGCATAATACCTCGTCCGCAAACGCCAGGCAGACTCCACCCTGCCAACAAATTATGTTGATAATGAGAGAAGAAAGTCATTTCAGATTATATAGTTTTCAGATATTCTGTCCTCTAAAGATGATATTCAATTATCCTTAATTAGCTATATGATGATTAATTGCATGCATAAGCACGTGTTAATGCAGATCCGCTGGGTGATTACTGTAATTTCAAATTAACAGTGGAAATAGGCAACTAACACAGGTTTGCCACCATACACTTCACAGAAGTTAAAATGTACCTGCCAGTAGCCCTTCATTTTTATTCTCTGTGTAATATCTTTTGTTCTAAGCATTTCTGTCCGAACAAGACGGCCTGCATCATCCCTGTATAACAGCCAAAGTTAAAGCATATTATTTATCAGCACAAAATCACAGATTGTGGAATGATGTAAAACATTACCTAAATCCTATACAAATATATGGAACGCCTGCCAGGAATGACTGAATCTGCAAGTCAAGAATAGAGGCCTTGTTGAAATCAAGACATGCAAGTGAAAAGGGAGCTTATGGTAATGAAAAGGATAAAAATTGATAAATAAAAGATAGGAGATGTACCCAAAACTTAAGCAGTTTCTCTCTCTCAAATTTTTCCTCGTTATGATAATTCAACTGCATCATAAGAAATGGTAAACGTGTATCATTAAGCCAACATAAAACTATTCAAAAAGAAAAACTAAATCTGGAACTAAAAAAGCATAACAGAAGACAGCGGTGACTATGCCAACCTCATAACTTGTCTTTAACTCCACATAAAATCTCTTTCCATCAGTAGTCGTATCACAGCAATCCATCTCAGCACCCATCAAGATACGGTGAGCCCCCAATTTTGTCTTAATCACAGAACAAAATTCAACATTGGCATCAACATCATGTATCGGCTCTCCATCTGCTCTTCTAGGATCTTCAGTGGCAAGGCTCTCAAAAGAGTAACCCAGATAACATCTAATTGCCAAAGACAAATATTTTAAGACTTATCCAATCATAAAAAGTGAAACCATAAAGTGGGAAAAATTCTATTAATTTGTCCAACAGTTAAGTGGAAGAAGTAAAACATGATATTTTTTACAAATTAAATGTTGTCTCTGACTCTTTTTACTCCTCCATTTACAAAATCACACATCCTTTTTATTGCATTAGTATCCTATACTGTCAATATCTTCTCCAACCAATTAACTTGAAAAAAAAATTATGGCTCGGTTTAAATACAAGACACTATCCAACCATGACCAGGTAAAGAGATTTTGAACAACAGATGCATGACACTTCAATCAGCTTGATACCAAATACCTTCTTTGAGCAAGAGGCTTTTTCCCTAACAGCTACTGTTGTTGTATTGGTTACATTCTCTCTCACATACATACACAAACATACCCATATTGTGTCCTGATTGCTGATCCATTGCCATTTACATGATTTACATGGCTAAGTCTAATAAAATAGAAAAACGTGCAAACAGTGTACCTCCTGCGATCTAAATCACTCTGTGGTCTTTCTGGTAACTTGTGCACATCGAGATAGACAACACCATTCCTTTTGTGCACTCCCATTTCCCAAGGCTCGTGGCGAATATAAGCCGTAGCAAGTATCTGCGTAAAAGAAATTTTAGCACATGGGTGTGAGTTACTTACAGCTGAATTGAACTGAAAAGGCCATCACTACACTGCTAAACTCAGAAACTTCTGAAAAACAGTAATATGATAAGACTCAACCTAAGAGCAAACACATTTCAAAATGATTAATATTACCTTGTTCAGATTGTTGCGGTACGTCTGCGAATGATAAAGAAGAATATTAATGTATGACCATCATAAATTAAATTACCAATGGCTTATAATATTAAGAAAAAAAAAATGAATGCTTTTATATTGTTGATTACCTACCACAAAATGGATGTTTTGAAGATGGATTTTTTTATCTCTTATGCAAGCAAGAAGATCACCATAACCTTCTGAGCCTAAGTCTGTTTTAGGTATTAGCAGCAAAAGGAAAAGGATTACTAACATAATTAGCAGCATATGTCACTTCTCATAAACTATTTAACATGGCATTTTGAAAAAATTTAAATCATTACCCAGCAGTTTATTTATAGATAAATAACATACCTTTTTTGGGAATGTATGTATCATAACCTTCGTTCAAATCAGCTCCAATATCTTCCGTGATATGGCGTTTAAAAAGTCTCTAAATAAACAGGAAAGAGAAAGAACTTAATAAATGAACATAATTTCTCACAATCTATTGCAAACAGACCCAAATTTGAAGAATAAAAAAACACAAGAGCCCAACTAGCGCTTACCAAGCTACGATCATCAAAATACACTTCCCCGCCTTCTACACGACTATAGCAGGCAAGTTCACAAGGCTATCAGAATGATCAAGAAAACATAATCAGAACATATACATCTAGAAGGGAAATTTAATAATATGGAATGTCTTAAAATAATCATGACGGATGAAAAAGGACCGTAATAACAATGAATGTCATTAAATAGTCATGACAGATGAAAAAAGACCGTCATCCTATGCAGTCAATGGTGGATAGAAGAGCAAAATGGCAGACCCCTAAAACACTAAAGCAGTATAGCGAATAGTCGTAGGGCCACTTCATCGAAGTATGGGGAAGGCCAAAACCACAAATATTAAAACTATAGTACCATACACATATAATAAAAGCTCAGAAATAGAAGAATACACGACTAAAGACATATTTATAACTAATAATTGCCAACAGTCCTTCAAAAAAAAAAAAACTAATAATTGCCAACATTCAAACTCAATATGAAGAAAATAAGTTTTAGTGTGAAATGTCAAAAAGTTAAAACAACAGATGGAAAGGCTAAAATATCAGGGCACGATCAAGATTTTAGGATGGCTTCATTGTTGCGGCTAGCAGACGCTATTTGTCTGCTGGTTGGCTGCAACAGCAGCTACTCAAACACGCAAAGAAGCGGAGTTTCATGTAGCGCCTGTGCAAAGCCACTATATCAACGCCTATGGCTGCTATTGACTACAAAACCCTAATTAATATTCGGGTCAAACAGAATCATATGATTTCTTATAATACAATTGAGTTTTAGTGTGAAATGTCAAAAGGTCCTAACAACAGAGGGGAAGACTAAAATTATTAGGGCCTATTCGAGATTTTACAAGTGCTTCATTGTAGCGGCTGTAGCAGCCACTATTGTATACTGTTTGGCTGCAGCAGCAGCTTCTTAAAAACGCAAAGAAGCGGAGTTTCGTGTAGCGCCTAGAGGCCACAGCGCAAAGCCGCTATAGCAATGCCTATGGCTGCTATTGACTACGAAGCCCTAATTAATATTCAAGTCAAACATAATCATATGATTTTTTACAATACAAAACTCGTTATTCTATTGATTTCCTCGCCAGTTTCAACATAATGAAGAAAGCTAAAAATCGAAATATAAAACTCTTATCTCCATAACAATTTGTCAAATTCTTCAAGCAAATTGGCCATTAAATTGCACGACGCAACAGCAATAAAATATACAAAAAATTGCATTCCCCTACTTAAATTGCACGACGCAGCAGCAACAAAATATACAAAAAAATTGCATTCCCCTACCTCTTGAAAAGCAATAACCTTTCTTGACAGAGTTTCTTCACTTTTCGAGAGCTTCATTTCAGAGACAAAACGTTCATCGCGGTGACCATTCTGAAACCTATTACCATACCCAAAATTCTGCCTCTGAGGATAAGGTCCAGGACGTGGAAGAATGCCAGCTCCTCTATCATTATGCTGCCCTTGTTGCCAACGACCACGTCCAACACCCCCTCTTCCCGGGTTGTTCGTATTGTTGCGGATGGGAGGCAATACTGCCAGAGAAAATCACATCTTGCCATAAAAAACGAATCAAGAAAACAAAATCAATAATAAAATTTTCTTTAACTAATTAAAATTCTCAACTGCTTTACTAATCGACAAACACCAAGGCAGGACACAAGCGCCTGTTCCAAAGTTGTAATAACTGATCAAAAAGAGCACCCTAGGCATCTCTCGACCGTTGATTTATCATTTAAAAAATTAATGGTAGAGATTAACTATTTAACCATGCTAAGTTTTTTATTTTATCCACCCTCCCGCAATTTTTTGTTTTGTAATCCCATGGTCAACTGATTAACCGTAAAGGAAACACTAGTAATCGTTTCCTATAAGGTCCTAAATTGCCTTGTAAATAAAATGAAGTACCATTATGGCACAAGATATTCAACCACTATAATACATTTTGTTTGGTTGTTACCAGACATAGTCTTTCATCTTCCTATACTCAAAGCTTATAACCTAACAAGCTTATAAGTTGTTCGATACTGCTACAACAATAGAAAAACACCAAAGCACGAGCCTAGGACCCGGTCGAAAGTGTAACCCGATTAAAAAGAGCACACTTGTCATCCTTCAGCCGTTAGTTTATCATTTAAAAATTAACAATAAATAATATTAACCACGCTAATTTTTTATTACAACCACCTGCGCAATTTTTTTATTATAACCCATCAATGAAGCACGAACACTCCTTGGATTATGGGTGTCCCGGTGTCGGACACGCGTCGGTGTCCGACACCGACACAACACCTATGATTACACTAAATTATGTTATTTTCTCAAATTATTATCCGCAACAGTGTGTCGGGTTCGGTTGTCAGTGTCCGTGTTTGTGCTTCATAGTAACCCATCCAACAGCTAACCCGTTAACCGTAAAGGAAACAATAGTAATCCTTTTCTATTAGGTCTTAAATTTCCTCGTCTCCAAAATACAATGTGTTTGATTATAAGCTCATAAGCTCATAGGTTATTTCATACTTTCATATTCAATCAACATTCATCAACCCTAACACAACCTATTTATTTACTAATACTACAAAACCTTTTTAATATACAAAAGTAACTTGATAATAACATTATATCAATGGTTTGGTTAGCAGTAAACAATAATGAACAAAAATTAGGAGAATAATTACCAGGAATAGGGTAAGGACTTTTAGCAAGGGTTTTACAATAATCTTCATTATCATCACCAAACAGATCTCTATCATCATGATCATGATGAGAATCAACCCTATTACTACTATCAACAACATCACCGTTTTCTTCATCGTCACCGCCACCGCCACCGCCGCTACTAGCTCCGCTTCCGGTATCGGAAGCGGAATCTGCGGAACCTTTGGAGGAAGAAGCTGCGGAAGATGAAGAAGAAGAGGAAGATGAAGCGGCGGAGGAAGAAGAAGACGAAGAAGAAGAGTGGGTCCCATCTTTATCGTTGTCGGAATCTTCGCCGAAAAGGTCCTTCCCTGTGAAATCCATTTTTTTACGGTCTCTTATGTTGTTAGGGATGTTATGTGATGTCAGTGTTGTTTCGTTTGTTTTTTTCTTTCTTTTACTGTTCCACTGTTGTGTTCGTGTACCTTAAAGTTCTCTATTTATATCTCTTCCTTTTTCTTTCTCTCTCCTTTGTTGGGCTTTGTTTTAAGCCACTTTTACTAATACACCCCTCGTCTCCTTACAACTTAAAGAGAACTCAAGAGGCTCAGTCTTAAAGAGAAAGTTAAGATGATTAATTTGAATCGTGAGAATGCTTCGAGATTAGTTAATCAAAGTTACAAGAAGCATTTTTTGGGTTGCACATAACCAAAGAAGATTCATTAACTTATTGCTGATTGATTTTTATTTCCCAAAAAAAGGAGGAGGGGGGACGAACAGGTTTGGTTGCTGCAAGCAAATGAAAGAAAGAAAAGAGGGCCCGGTTCTCTATTTCATACACCACACTCACAAATCAGCCACTAGGATCTTTCCCATTTCCTAAAATTTTGTTTGGATTGATGAAACATAATTGAATGGAGTCGAATAGAAAATAATAGTAGAACGGAGTAGGAATAGATTGAAATGGAACATAAATCTCATTTTATTGTTTGGATATTTTCTATTAGAGTGGAACAGATTTCCCATTTTTTTTTGTTTGGTTAGTGAACGAGATGAAATGAATTATAACTTATTTAGTTCCATCTTTACCCTTATTTAAAATCCATTATTATAAAAATTGTTTTCTTTTGAACAAAAAAATTGTTTTTTATTAAAATGATCAAAATTTTGTATCTTGCATAGGACGTGTTTGTTTTAGATTTAAAAAATAGATTTTGTGTTAAAAAAAATATGAAGTTATTTATGTTTGTTTACTACTTAAATGATGCAGGAGAAAAAGAAATCAAAGATGTGCTCCGACGACTAGCACATTATATACCACCATCTTCGATGAGCTGAAACACCCATCACCACGCTTTTAACCTTTACAGGTCACCAATGCATACCTTAACCAAACCATAACTGAACCATCCTTCCAAACCATCACGACCCAACCACCCCTCGAACCCTTACAAACCACCAACCCAAACCATCATCAATCAACAATCGACTCACTCGCATCATCGATTCAGACCTTCAACTCAAATCAGCACTGGCCTCCAACTCAAACCAGCATTGATCCACACCCGACCCTCCAACTAAAACGACACAAAACCATCACCGGCCCAACACACTTAGTTTTCTCCCAAACCTTATTCGACCCATTAATCCTTTCAAATATGACCAACAAACCCTTATTTATCCCTTAGAAGTTTTTGGAGAACTCAAATCCATAAACAACCGCGCCAAAAAGCAAACCAAAACCCATACTCAAAGCCCATAAATTATTCGTTGATGCCTTAATCAATGTATGTGATATACCATCCAATCAGTTACCTTAACCCATAGTGAAGGGTGATAGAATATCTATCACAGCTCCAGAGGAAGAATATCTGTTAGGGTTGGAAGCTTGTAAGAATAATTTGCACGCTCCAATAGTTTGGCCAAAGGGTGTCAATCCCTTAATTGTGGTTGGATTGAAAGAAAAGCTTAGGCCTATATGAAAAAAATTGGTCTATGGGGCGTTACATCGGTGGGTTCCTAGACTCTTAAAACCGACTTATTAAAGCTCTTTGCACAAGAAGAATACATCAGCACAAGTTTGGGTACGTATTTATGGTTAGCACAAGAATATTGGCGTAAAAAAAATTATTTACTATTGTGAGTAGTGTCGGAAGTCCTATCTATGTTGATGATGTTACCAGTAAGCCTATTCATGAACGTAATTTTGGTCATTTTCTTAGGGTACTAGTTGACATTGACCTCACGAATGATCTTAAGAATAAAATCATTGTAGAGAGGAAATGTTTTGCCTTTTGTGTGGATTTAGAATATGAAGCTACTGCCTGATTTTTGCTCTTTCTGCAAGAACATTGGTCATAATGTTGAGAAATGTAGAAATGTGAAACCTGATGAAGGTGTGAAATCTGATCGTAATGGAAATACTGGAAGGAAAGAAGGCAAAAAGCCTTTGAAAGAATTTGTTCAAACAAAAGGCAGTAGATGAAATCGTCTATGGAGTTTGTCATTGTTTATTTAGATGCTTGTACATCAAAGGAACCTATTCAAATTGACGTCATTGTGAATAATGGGAGAAGATTATGCTTCTAGAAAATCGGTTTAAGAAGGATGCAGAACAAAACAAGATCATTCATGTTGTAACCAGGTCTCCAACTCATAACAGAGCACATATGAATACAGACAATGTTGAGAACTCACTTCAAAATGTTGATGAGGACATCGACATTAGTTCACATGCTATTGAATATGTTGAGGCAACCCAATTTAACACAGAAGTGGAAGGACAAGACTCAAACAAAAAACAGATTACATCACAGTGAATTCATAATGACATGCATTTTATTAAAGAATCAGGGGCTAATCTTGTAGAAACTGATAAAGAATTAATTGAACAACAAGAAGTTAAACTAGTTAGAAGAATGGCCAATGAAGAACAAATTGATTCTCAGCTTGCTATAAAGGATCATAACAACATTGAAGCTTCAGGGTTCCAACTTGTAACTCACAAATCAACACAGAAGAAGATTCAGAAAGCCAAAAATCAGCAGGAATATGCAGTTACACTACCAGATCAAAGACAGTCTCGTCCAAGCCTTTTAAACTTGTTCAAGTGTTACCTCCTTGTTTTTTGAAAAAGAAAAAAATTGGAAAAGCTAATCTTAATAGCTTTTTATTTTAAAGTCAAAAATGATTTTTTTTTTAAAATCCTAAACAAACACTTAAGAACGACAAAAGTGGTTTTTGTATAAAAAAATATATATATTTTCTGAAGATAAAAAATCTAAAACAAACGCCTCCTGTCGCGTCGAATTTCGGAGATCAAGCTATTGATTAGCGTTGACTCACTAATTTTATTTCACGACTGAACTTTTAATTTTTCAAAAGCAAAGTGGAAAAAAGTTCTAAATTACCACATTTTTTAAAGATTTTGGGTTCGAGAATCGATTATGCGAGGGGAAGGTATTAGCACCCCCCACATTCGTTGTACTCAACGGGAACCGTTAGTTGGTTTAGCGTTTAATTGTGTTAGTTTATGCCAAATGTTTGTAAAAGAAATAAATAAAAGAAACAAAAGAGAAGAGATTAAAAGATAAAAAAAATGAGCTTAAATAAAAGGAACAAGAGGAGAAAAGATTAAAAGACTAAACTTGAGTTTTTATTAATGTGCTTGACACGAATTTGATCCTGCTCCTACGTATCTCCCGGTGCGATGGAGAATTCAAAGCTACGTAGTTCTTTGTAGCAAATGTTTGTGTGTTGATTGATTTTACTTATGAAAAATGATTTGATCGCGCTTGGGCGAAAAAGTTTGCTTTTTAAATGTAGAAAAACATGGTCTACTATCGTTGTGATGATAGCTTAATGAAGACCGACAAATTATTTTACCTACTACCGTTGTGATGGTAGCTTAAAGAAGGTAAAAAGGACGGACTCGCACTCGGGCGATGGTATCCGTTTGAAAACGCGCATGGGCGTGAAAAGGTTTAATTTGGTGAGTTGGGATTGATTTTAAACGGAGGACGAATAAACAAAAGCGAAGTGTTTACCTCGTTTCCGAATATTCGGGGAAGCGTCGGGTGTCTACCCAAGTTTTCCTTTTTCACTCACAAAAAGAAAATTGTTTTTTATGTTTTGGTATATTGAAACTAGAATGATAATTTTAATAAAAAAGATATAAAACCAAAATTGAAAGTAATAAAATTTGTTGAAACTTAAGAACAAGTTTGTTGCTCAAATTTGCTATTGAAACTCAATGAAAAAAGTTTGTTGTTCAAGTTTGTTTTTGAAACTTAATGAACAAAGTTTGTTGTTCAAGTTTGTTTTTGAAACTTAATGAACAAAGTTTGTTGTTCAAGTTTATTTTTGAAACTTAATGAACAAAGTTTGTTGTTCAAGTTTGTTTTTGAAACTTAATGAACAAAGTTTGTTGTTCAAGTTTGTTTTTGAAACTCAATGAAATCCAAAATAAGAGCAAAAACACTTGTTATAATTTAAAAAAAATTAGTTTTAAACCTTTTCAAAAAGAGTTCAAAAGAAAAGACAAGTTCTGAACCTTAAAAATGCCCAGAAAACTGCTTCTGAACCTTAAAAAATTGCCCAGAAAAATGCTTCAGAAGCACTGTTCAGACGTTGACTTTTTGTTGACCTTCAGAAGCATTGTTCATGGGTTGACTTTTGTTGACCCTCAGAAGCACTGTTCATAGGTTGACTTTTGTTGACCTTCAGACTCTGAACTTCAGAGTCTGAAGCACTGTTCAGACTCTGACTTCAGAACCTCAAAGGGGTGAAAAAACTTTCGAATTTAGTTAGAAAAAGAAGTATCCCACTTCTGTTTTGATGTTTCTCAAACTTTGAGATTTCTTTGAGGTTTTAAAAGATGTTTTTCAGTTCAAAATGAGTTAAAAACACTAAGAATGCAGAAAACTGATGTTGAATCAAACAGGAATCAAAACAAATGCAAACAGTATGCAAATGAAAGATAAAAAGTTTAAAATGACTTACAAATTTCTAGCAAAGGCTTGGGATGCAAGAAATAGGAAAGGACTTTGAATGATTATGATTCCTTGAAATTGGAAATGATGAGGAATAAGAACAACAACTGATGTTTTGTTGTTATTCTTCCTTCTGGGTATGATATTTATGGAGGCTCAAATGCTATTTGGATTGTTTGGTTGGTTTATGATGATTTGCAAAGTAAGAAAACAGAAAAACAGAGCTTCTGGTTTGCACAGCTTGTTATGTATTTTGGCTATTCTTTCTGGTTCTGAGTTGCTCTAGATTTCCCTAAAACAAACTGCTGAAAGATTAGATTGAATTGTGTTACACAAACTGTGTGAAAACTGTGTATGTAAACTGAGTTGTGTTTAAACAAACTGTGTGAAAATTCTGAATTGATTCTTGAGATTGTGTGAAAAACTGACTGTTCTATATGAGAATTCCTGTCAAAAGAACTGTCTATTTTTTAGCAAAGAAAACTGTGTTCAATCCTTCTGCATTGCATTGCTTATATAGGCAAATTGAGATCAAATGTAATCATGGCAAATCCCCTAAAACAAGGCTGTTTTGTGGGCTATGACCAGGACATTTGGCTAGCATTTAATGCAAAAGGAAGGAAGTGACCTTGTCTTGTGATCATGGTGAAGACTTTGGGTTAATTCAGAACAATTGGGGGCTGAGTTTGACAGGATTTTGCTGGAAACATGGGAAAACAGGGTGCTGCTCGTGCAGAGCTTGGGAAAAACAATGGAAAGGCAGCTGCACTGTGCAGAGGTTGGGAGAAACAATGGGGAAAGGTGCTGCACTCAGGAGAAAGAAGAAATGCTGGAACAGGTCAGCTGTTTCAGAAACAGGGCAAGTGGTTTCAGAACCGGGGCAAGTGGTTTTGCAGCTATCCTTGACTGGTTTTGGGTAAAGGAGAAGAGGGGAAAATGGAAATGGCTTGCTAGAAAGCCTGGGTCAGAATGCAGAGGAAATTTGGGGAAGAAGAAGTGCTGCCCAGGGGCAGCCACTTGCTTCTGAAAGCACCTGCCTGGCACGTGCTCCTGGCTTGGCTTCTTTTCTTTCTTTCCTGAGTCTGAACACATGTGCCCAGCACGTGTCCTTTCTTTCTTTTCTTTTTGTTCTACTTTTCTTTGAAATAAACAATAAAACAAATAATAAAAGATAATAATAATAATAAAAGTAATAATGAAAATAATAATAATAATAATGATAATAATAATAAAGATGATAATAATAATAATAATGAAAAAGATAATAATAGTAATAATATTAATGATAATAATGATGGTAATAATAATAATGATAATAATTAGTAATGATAATAATAATAATAATAATGATGATAATGATAATAATAATAATAATAATAATAATATAATAGTAATGATAATATATAATAGTAATAGTAATGATAATAATAATAATAGTAATAGTAAGGATAATAATAATATAATAATAATAATAATAATAATGATAATAATAATAGTAATGACAATAATAATGGGAATAATAGTAATGATAATAATAATAATAATGATAATAATAATAATAATAATAATAATGATAATAATAATAATGAAAAAAGATAACAATAGTAATAATAATAGAAATAAAAGTAAAAATAAAAGTAAAGAATAAAAAAAAAAAAAAAGAGTAATACTATTAAAAAAGAAAATAAAGATAATAATAATGATAAGGGCAGAAGAAAACAACAAATAAAATAAAAAAAATAAAAATGAGAAAAACAAAAGAAAAAATGAGTCAAAAAATGGGGTATGACACCTCCATAAACTCTTTTCGTTCCTCTCATTGTTTGTTCGTTATGGCTTTTGCAGTGGTTGCTCTATTGTAATTATTTCGTTTTGTGGCTTTTTATACTGAGTGAGACAATGTACTTCTTGGTTTGGTTGTTAGTACATCTTGTGCTTCACCTTATGGAATAAATTCAATTTGGTGGTTAAAAAAAATTAAGATTGCAAATATAATTCATAAACAAAACATACAAGACAATAACCCAGAGAATACTACGGACCCTAGAGCAACAAAATAGAAACACGTAGAAGAAAAGTGTATTTGAAAAGAGAAAGAGGAAAAATTAGTATACATGATAAAATAGAATAAATGATAAAAGGGTAACTTTTTATTTTAAAGGTCGAGTCAATTGCATACCCTTGAAATCAGGAGAAATGAAAGTTTGAAGAAAAGAAAGAATGGTATGGGATGGAATACATGCCTTTGAACTCCATTTCATTTCATCCTTTTAATGAGTATCCAAATAATGGAACTCAAGCTTATTTCATTCCACTACATATCTTTTCATCAATTCAAATATAACCTAAAGGAAATAGAAGTTTTCAATACTATTGTAACAACCCAATTTTTAGTATTAGAATTGTTTGTTAATGTTTATTATTAATTGTTTGATTATTATATCTGTTAATTGTTTATTTTGAAGGATAAGTGAATTTTGAATGATTAAGGGTATTTTGGTCATTTGAGGGTTAGTAGAATTTTTGTAATATGTTAGAAGTTTGAAATTTGAATTTTAGAGAGATGTGGTAAAATAGAAAAAAGGGAGGTTTAAGTATAGTAAAAGAGTAGTGTTTTATTTATGAGAGTTTGATATAACTAAGTACACTGGTGTAAGTGACCCATACCCATTATATTTAAAGAGAAGTGTTAGTGTTAGTGAACTAGGTCAAATCATTTCTGAAAATTTTGAGAAGAGGCTAAGGAGAGAGAAGAGAGAAAGAAGAGGCTAGAAGAGGGGGAAACACTGAGAAGTGAAGAATTGAAGCTAGGAAGCCATTTTTGAAGAGTTCTGAGGTAAGGGGAAAAATTATTTTCATCATATGGGTTTTAAGAAACAAATGAGTTGTTTGGGTGTTTTAGCTTATGTTTAATTTCATAATTGTTGTTGTTGATTATGTGCAATTCGTGCTCTATTTTTCATGATTAATTTGAGTATGCTAAAGTTGGTGAATTCATGTTTTATTCATGTCAAAATTCATGGTTTGTTATATTAAATTGATAAGTTGTCAATTTTTGATGATTTTGATGGATAACATGATAATTGAATGGAAATGATTAAGTTTGTTGTTGTTTATTAAGTTGTTATCATGACTTGTTGAATTAATGAAAAGATTAAGCTGAATATGTGATTTGTTGTGAATTAAGTTGTTGTTGTGGTGTTTTGGCAAAATAGCTTAATTTGGTGAAAATGAATAAGTTGATGTTGAAATGAATAAGTTGCTGCTATAACTATTAGAATAAGTGATTATGATGATGTTGGACATGAATGAAGTGTTGTTGTTGTTATACCATGTTTGGTTGATAAGTTGTTGGTAAAAGTGAGTTTTTAATTAATTAAGTGAAAAAACATGAGAATCCATGTTGAATTGATGTGTTGTTGTGTTTTAATTGTTCCTTTTAAGTGTAATAACTAAGGGTACTGTTTATACAACGATTTTGGGATGATTGAGATCGAAAATGAGATTTTTGGGAGATTTGTGAGGTCTTCCCGTAAGGGAAAACCTGTTTTCTGGTTGGCCAGAAAACAGGGGCTCGCTAAGCGACCATATGGCTCGTTGAGCGCCATAGCAGGAACAACACGTGTTGTTCTGTGCATTTTGGTCTTTTGAGGATGTTTTCGGACACCCCTGAATGTTCCTTTTGTGCTGTTTTGATGTTGTTTTAATCAATTAATGGTGTAAAATGATTGCTTGCATTAAAATGTTTATAACTGGTTGTTTTGAGATGAAATTGATGAATTATGAAATAAACTTGGAGATTTATTTTGAGCCGTGAAATATACGTAAGTGTGTTAAATGTTTATGATGATGTGAATGGTGTTGTAGCATGATTTATAGAGTGGATTAATGATGGAATAATGAAACCTTGTTGATTAAAATGTGTATTGTGGACTTTGCTAATGAAGTAAAACGGAGATGTCTTGTATGATGCTTATGATATATTGATGAATGAATGAATACGGTGATGCAATGTTTGATTACTTTACTTGTTGATGTGTGGCCTTATTGATTTGAAAATGCGATTGGTGTTGAATTGGTGATGATATGTTATATGATGGTGTAAATTGTATAACGAATGATGAGTATGTTTGGTGTGCATTGTTGAGTCTCTATGTGGGTCCATGCATTCATAAGTCAGACCTATGCAAAGACGAGTGGATTGTTCGGTAACACAGTTATGACTTTCCAATTATGTAAAAACGAGTATGTATAGACGAGGGATCAATCCGTAAAATAACTCCGACATCCAACCCGGTACCACATGCATTTAGAGTCCTTAGGTGCATTGCATACACATGAAGCGTCATATGTGGCAATATTTTGGCGTGAACTTGTGCATCTAATTGGTAATTGGATACTTGGTGATTGTGATGAGATTGAATCAATTTAACTTAAGTTGATGATTATATACGGACATGATTTGGTATGAGTTCTTGATATGTATATAACTGTGGGGTAACCCGGATGATGATTGTATGCGAATATGTTATGAGAATATATGTATGATGAAACTAGGCTTTGTAATGTATATGGATAAATTGATATTGATGTTATTGTTGCCTGAACTTACATGCATTTATTAATCTCTTATGTTGAACGTATATCTTACCCCCTAGTGACCTTTGTCGCCTCACCCTTGTGGTGTAGACGTCGTGTAAGTTGAGGAGTAGCATCTTGCTTGTGAGTTGATGTTGGTAGCAACAAAAGTAAGTATTTTTTTATATCGTCTCCACAGGGACTAGTGCGATGTCTCAAGCCGTTCAACAATCCTTATCATTTGGAGTAAGGGTTTTGTAAGTTTGTTTGCATAAAAACTATTGGAAGGTAAAAGCGGAAATAAAGACGACAAATAATAGGGAATAAAAGCATTGGGATCGGAGTTCGTCAATCAACCCTCGAAAATATTCTAATGATCAAGCATATGAATTCTAGCTTTTTAGCGAAATTATCACGTATCACTCGACAACATCATTCGTGTCCAAATGACATCGTGAGATCGATCGTATCGTTTAATCGACAATTTCCCAATCTATTAAACGATCCGAAAGCATTACGTTCCGACACTTTATGCGATTATCAAAACCCAATTCCATGTCTAGAATTTCTTATTTTGATAGAAGATTATTCTAAACCTAGATTCAAAAGTATTTGTCAATAACAATTAAATCAAGCATGAGAATGAAAAGCAAGAATAACTTCAATTATCACATAAATGACTAGAATCATATATTTGCAAAATCAAAGATTACATCTAAGCTATATTGAGTACCTCCAATCCCAACAAGGGAAGGTTTAGTTGTTCATTGTCATGACAACTATACAAAAGTGGAAGGAAGATGAAGATCCAATGCTAACTTCTTGATTTCCCAAAGAGTCTTAGTTGATTCCACACTTCAATCACTCTTGCTCCATGAAGATCACCTCCTTTAGCCCTATTTTATGTCTAAAACTATATCCTAAAACTATTACAACAATAATCCAATAATCTTCTATCCTGAAAATGAGCTGAAAGGCTATAAATAGAATCTGGATTTTTCAAGGCTCGCTAAAGCGATGAGCTGGTCGCTGTAGCGATGGAAGGTTTCTTGGCCATTGGGTTTGCTCCACGTCAGCAAAACGGGGTTCAAACCGCCTTTGGTCGCTATAGCGACCATATCCATCGCTGCAGCGATGGAAACTTAATTCCTCCCTGCCTAGGTGCGCTATAGCGACCAGCTCCTCCGCTGTAGCGATGACACCTTGACAATTCTTCATGTTTCTTTGCTCAAATCATGTTCTGGCTTGCATTTTCCTGCACAAATGGATGGGGAAAGAAGTAAAAGCATAATTTGGCATTTGATAAGTGATTCTGAGCTTTTCCTATAATAACTTGCAAAACAAGCTACTTAAAGTGCTTAAATTAAATATGCATTTTAACTAATTTCTGGCACTTATCACTCTTCCCAACTTAAATCTTTGTTTGTCCTCAAACAAAGGACTCAAAAAAGGAAATGTTTACAAACCTAGGACTTAAGTACAATACAAGCACATAAATGAAAAGTTTTCAGATCGCATAATTCAAAAGTGGATTACGCGGGCAAGTATGAAGTTTCTCATTAATCCAGATATATACTATGAATGCGACATAAGTCCTAAACACATTATTCACATCACACAATTCAAGTCAATAACATAATTAACAATGAACCACACCTAACACACTTCTTTGAAAGTAAATGAAACAAATTGAAATCATGAAGTGAGGGTTTTGAACACACATCCGGCAATTCTGCTAACATCTTGATTAAGTTATGTGTCCATCCAAATATCATCTCAAAAAGCACAAAAGCATAGATCAAAAGGTCTTTGAGGGTTGTAACTTGGCTTGGTTTCCAAAAGAAATGTCATATGTGGGAAAAATTGAATTCAAATGGCCAAGCATAGAGGAACATTCTTTCTATTTACACAACTTCCTCCAAAATCTCATTATCAACCCTTGGTGATATACAAATAGTACTTTAATCTTGACAACTTTTTTGATTTATTGAATTTTTCTCTTTTTTCTTTTCTTTTTCTTGGTTCCTTTTCTTTCTTTTTTCTTTTCTTTTTCTTTTTCTTTTCATTCTCTTTTTCTTGTTGTCAAGATCAATTTTCAAAGCTCACCAATACTTGACATACAAAACCTCCCTTTTCTCCCCAACTTATTCAAAATAAAACCCTAATTGAATGTTCCCTTATCATTAGGCAAGGGACAAATAAACATGATGATTTAGGGTTCAAAATGAAGGTAAGAATATCAGGATCCAATAGTGATTTAACTATGAACTGGATTTTGAAAAACTTGGGCAAATTCATTAAGCATTGTGCTTATGAATATTGACAGTTCAAAGTTAAGGATTCTGATTCATTAGGCTCAAATGGGGTTATCAAATACTCACTCTCTCACTGGGTAGACTTTCTGTGGTCAAGTGTTTCTTCTCAATTTCAAAAGAATGCCTTGATCATTTCTGTGCTTTCATACAATTAAAACAATTATCAGATTTAACATAAAACAATCGAGTGAAACAATGAATGCCGGTCTCCTGCATATATGTACAACACTTGAGGATTCCTCACATTTAGGCTAGTTCAAAGTGGTTCACATAATAAGCATGTTATCGCGGAGAACCGAATGAGATAAATTTTGTGCAAAGTACTCATTTTAAATTCAAGTACACACCTAGAAAAGCAAGAAACAAGTACCTTAGCTTTGCGCAATCAAACAATTTCTATCATTATCATGCATCTGTTGATGATTCATAAATCTATAGCTCATTCAACATTATTGAACATAAAATATAGTGCATAATTAAACATAAGTTCATCACAAAAAGTTACTGGGAGTTAGTGGCATTGAAAATCTGTATTGACAGGTTTTTCTGTCATCGCTACAGCGAACCACCCATCGCTATAGCGAGCTCAGAGTCTGAAGGATCTTCAGACTCTGAATCAGAGTCTGAAGATTAGAAGCTGAATTTTGAACTCGTCGCTACAGCGACGAAAGTGATCGCTATAGCGACCATAACAGAATACATAATTTTTTGAAAATTGAAATTTACCACATTCCCTTCATGTGAAAACTTTTATGAGGATTAATAATAAAGCATAAATACTTACAAAATTGGGTTGCCTCCCAACAAGCGCTTGTTTTACGTCGTTAGCTCGACGCCTGTTTCGTTAGGGTGGCCAAAATGAGACGGAACGCACATCAGCCTTTGTATTCCTTTTCTTTGGGAGGAATTCCATGAACTTGAAGTAGAGTTGATGTGGAGTCCATATCCTCCCTAACTATTGTTTGATGAACAAGGAACAAATGCTATCTTTTACAAACTCAATTTCTGCCTTGCTCACTTTCATCCCCTTCTTTTCATAAGTTTCTTCCTTGTTAAGAAACTGTTCCTTTTTCTCTAAATCCATCACTTCTTCACTATCAACAATTTTGGCTTCTTCAGAATCTGACAACTCTTGAGGAAATTCTACTTTGTGTGGTATCTCTATTTCTTCTACTATTTTCCTTATACCACATTCTTCAAACATTATCTCTTCCTCACTTTCATAAACATCGTCTTCAACAATCTCTCCGAATTCAAAAGTGGATTGATTGTTGGTCTGAACATCCATGATTCTTGGTGAAAAATTTAATTGAACTTGCAAAATCTCCAATTGACTTGATAAAGCTCTCAATCTTTGGTTGGTATTTTGCATGTTGATCATGGATTGTTGCATGAACATATTCAAAATATTTTCCATTGTTGACATTTGTTCATCTTCAGAAGGATATTGTTGATACTGTTGATAGGATTCATACTCAAATGGAGTATAGAAGTTGAAATAATCATGCTCAGCCATGATTTCCTTTATGTTGAGAATCTGAAACGAGTGTAACTAACAAGAATATTTTCTTTGTATAACAAAGAATGTTAATGCAACAAAATTTAACAATGTACAAAAAGAAACGAAAAATATTAACAAGATATATATACAGATGCTCAAAACAATACAAATTGTTGCGATGCTCAAAATATCTAAACACCAGCCTCGGCAACGGCGCCATTTTGTTGGTAGCAACAAAAGTAAGTATTTTTTTATATCGTCTCCACAGGGACTAGTGCGATGTCTCAAGCCGTTCAACAATCCTTATCATTTTGAGGAAGGGTTTTGTAAGTTTGTTTGCATAAAAACTATTGGAATGTAAAAGCGGAAATAAAGACGACAAATAATAAGGAATAAAAGCGTTGGGATCGAAGTTCGTCAATCAACCCTCGAAAATATTCTAATGATCAAGCATATGAATTCTAGCTTTTTAGCGAAATTATCACGTATCACTCGACAACATCATTCGTGTCCAAATGACGTCGTGAGATCGATCGTATCGTTTAATCGACGATTTCCTAATCTATTAAACGATCCGAAAGCATTACGTTCCGACACTTTATGCGATTATCAAAACCCAATTCCATGTCTAGAATTTCTTATTTTGATAGAAGATTATTCTAAACCTAGATTCAAAAGTATTTGTCAATAACAATTAAATCAAGCATGAGAATGAAAAGCAAGAATAACTTCAATTATCACATAAATGACTAGAATCATATATTTGCAAAATCAAAGATTACATCTAAGCTATATTGAGTACCTCCAATCCCAACAAGGGAAGGTTAGTTGTTCATTGTCATGACAACTATACAAAAGTGGAAGGAAGATGAAGATCCAATGCTAAGTTCTTGATTTCCCAAAGAGTCTTAGTTGATTCCACACTTCAATCACTCTTGCTCCATGAAGATCACCTCCTTTAGCCCTATTTTATGTCTAAAACTATATCCTAAAACTATTACAACAATAATCCAATAATCTTCTATCCTGAAAATGAGCTGAAATGCTATAAATAGAATCTGGATTTTTCAAGGCTCGCTACAGCGATGAGCTGGTCGCTGTAGCGATGGAAGGTTTCTTGGCCATTGGGTTTGCTCCACGTCAGCAAAACGGGGTTCAAACCGCCTTTGGTCGCTATAGCGACCATATCCATCGCTGCAGCGATGGAAACTTAATTCCTCCCTGCCTAGGCGCGCTATAGCGACCAGCTCCTCCGCTGTAGCGATGACACCTTGACAATTCTTCATGTTTCTTTGCTCAAATCATGTCCTGGCTTGCATTTTCCTGCACAAATGGATGGGGAAAGAAGTAAAAGCATAATTTGGCATTTGATAAGTGATTTTGAGCTTTTCCTATAATAACTTGCAAAACAAGCTACTTCAAGTGCTTAAATTAAATATGCATTTTAACTAATTTTTGGCACTTATCAGTTGATGAAGTCGACTTGAGGCCTACTCATATTTATCTTCTTTTCTCGAGGAGTCTAGATTTAGGAGCTTTGATTTAGGATGTCAGGATTTTCTTTTGTTGGATTTTATGCTATGAGATCTTATGATCAAACTGTTGTTGATATATTCTGCGTAGTTGTATGTTATGAACCGAGACATGACATTTATATGATGTTGATTGTGATTTTATTCCGCTGTGATCTGAATATGTTGATGAAATTTTTATATTGAATAATTGATATGAGATGTATGTTGAAGTAGTAGCACCTTGATGTGTGATAAATATGTGATTTATCTTTTATATGTTCTCGGGGATTGGGGTGTTTCAATTTGGTATCAGAGCAGGTTGGTCTAGTCCGGGCCAAAACTTGGTGATTATCCTGTTGTGTGCGACATGTATGTGTATATATTGTCGATACTTTTCTTGTCTAACTAGGTGGTGCTTGTTGTTGTGTAGCGAGAAATGGTTGGTAGAAACGATGCTGCGATTGCCGAGGTGATGACCGCGATGGCACATGCACTAGCCCAAGCTAATGTTGCTGCGTTTAGACCATTTATTAAGGAACCAGCCGTCAAAGTTCAAGGGAAGGCACGACCCTGAGGGAGCTCAGTCTTGGATGATGGAGATTGAGAAGATTTTAGAGCGATGATCATAGATGATGCTCAGAAGGTGCGGTTGGCTACGCACATGCTTGCGGATGAAGCTGAGTTATGGTGGTTGAATACTCAGCAGAGGATGGAGGCCAGTGGAGTCGAGATTTCATGGGGAATCTTCAAGGAAGCGTTTCTTGGGAAGTATTTTCCGGAAGATGTTCGAAGCAAGAAGGAAATTGAATTTCTGGAGCTTAAGCAAGGGAATATGTTGGTAGCAGATTATGCGACGAAATTTGAGAGCCTTTCTCGTTTTTGCCCGCATTATAATGCTTTTTGAGCGGAGGCATCGAAGTGCATTAAGTTCGAGAGTGGTCTTCGTTCGGAGATTAAGATGCTTATTGGTTATCAGGAGATTAGAGTGTTTTCTATTTTGGTGAACAAGTGTCGTATTCTTGATGAAGATAGTAGGGCTAAGTCCAGTTACTACAAGAGTTTGAATGAGAAGAAAGGAAAGGGAAATGATCATGGAAAGCCTTATGGTGGAGACAAGGGGAAGAAGAGTGCTAGTGGTGGAGCTACTCAGAGTGTAGGTGACTCAAGGTGTTACAAGTGTGGAGCTATAGAGCATCGTGCTGCGGAGGGCACTAATGCTTCGGTAACTTGCTACAGTGTGGGAAGGTGGGACATAGAGTTTTCGAGTGCAAGAGCAAAGAGGTAGTATGCTACAACTGCAGTGAAGCGGGTCACATTAGTACCAAGTGTACGAAACCGAAGAAGGAGAAAGCTAGTGGTAAGGTTTTTGCCTTGAGTGTTAAAGAAGGAGCGGAGCCAGACAACTTGATCAGAGGTATATGTTTTATTAACAACACTCATTTGCTTGCTATTATTGATACTAGTGTGACGCATTCGTTTATTTCTCTTGATTATGCTAAGAGGTTGAATTTAGTTTTGTCTCCTATGTTGAAAGGGATGGTCATTGATACTCCAGCTAATGGCTCGGTGACCACTTCCTTGGTTTGTGTTAGTTGTCCTGTGAATTTTGGTGATGTGGATTTTAAGCTGAGTTTGGTTTGTTTGCCTTTGGAGCATATGGATGTGATTTTTGGAATAGACTGGTTGTTAACTTTTGGTGTTAACATTAATTGTTTAACCAAGAGTGTGACTTTTCCTAAGCCGGGGGAGCGTGATGTAGGGAAGTTTTTGTCTACAAGACAAGTAAGAACGTCATTGGGTAAAGCGTCACAAGTGTTTGTTATGTTTGCTTCGTTGAAGGTTGGAAGTGAGGTTCAAGTTGGTGATTTGCCGGTAGTGAATGAGTTTGGAGATGTTTTTCCAAATGACATTACCGATTTACCGTCGGAGAGAGAAGTAGAGTTTGTGATTGATGTTGTACCTGTAAGTAGTCCTATATCGGCGTCGCCGTATCAGATGTCTGCTTCTGAGTTGGGTGAGCTGAAGAAACAGTTGGAAGAGTTGTTAGAGAAGAAGTTCATCGGGCCGAGTGTTTCACCGTGGGGAGCGCCAGTGTTGTTGGTCAAGAAGAAAGATGGTAGCGTGAGGATGTGTGTGGATTATCGGCAGTTGAACAATGTGACCATTAAGAACAAATATCCTCTTCCAATGATAGATGATCTGATGGATTAGTTGGTTGGTGCTCAGTTGTTTAGTAAGATTGATTTGAGATCCGGATATCACTAGATACGAGTGAAGTTGGAGGATGTGCCTAAGACTGCATTTTGAACGAGGTATGGTCACTATGAGTATTCTGTGATGCTCTTTGGTGTGACTAATGCACCTGGTGTATTTATGGAATACATGAATAGAATTTTCCATCCTTATTTGGATCAGTTTGTGGTGGTGTTTATAGACGATATTTTGGTGTATTAGAAGTCTGAAGAGGAGCATGCAGAGCATTTGAGGATTGTGTTGCATACTTTGAGAGATAAGAAGTTGTGTGCCAAGTTGTCGAAGTGTGAGTTTTGGCTGCGAGAAGTGACTTTTCTTGGACATGTTATTTCTAGAGGTGGAATAATAGTTGATCCGTCAAAGGTTGATGCGGTGTTTCAGTGGGAGACTCCAAATTTAGTTTTTGAGATTAGAAGCTTTTTGGGTTTGGCTGGTTATTATCGGAGGTTTATTGAAGGTTTCTATAAGTTGGCTTTGCCGTTGACGTAGTTGACTCGTAAGGGACAAGCTTTTGTGTGGGATTTTAAGTGTGAAGAGATTTTCCAAGAGTTGAAGAAGAGGTTGACGACTGCGTCTGTTTTGATTTTGCTGAATGCGAAGGATTCTTTTGTGGTGTGTTGTGACGCATTGAAGATGGGTTTAGGCGGTGTGCTTTTGCAAAGTGGTCAAGTGGTGACGTATGCATCGAGACAATTGAAAGTTTACGAGAGGAATTATCTGACCCATGATTTGGAATTGGCAACAGTGGTGTTTGCGCTTAAGATTTGGAGGCATTTTCTGTTTGGTTCGAAGTTTGAGGTGTTTAGTGATCACAAGAGTTTGAAGTACCTGTTTGACCAGAAGGAGTTGAATATGAGGCAGAGGAGTTGGATGGAATTCTTGAAGGATTATGATTTTGATTTGTGTTATCATCCCGGTAAGGCGAATGTGGTAGCTGATGCTTTGAGTAAGAAGTCGTTGTACATGTCGGCGCTTATGGTGAAAGAGTTATAGTTGATTGAGCAGTTCTGAGATCTGAGTTTGGTGAGTGAGCTGACTCTGAATGGTGTGAAGTTATGAATGTTGAAGCTGACAAGTAACATTCTTAAAGAGATCAAAGAGGGTCAAAAAGTGGATTTGCAGCTTGTGGATCGTTTGGTGTTAGTTAACCAAGGCAAAGAGGTAGACTTTGGATTGGATGAGAGTGGAGTTCTGATATTTCGTGGTCGAGTTTATGTGCCGGATGTACTCGAGCTGAAGAGCAAGATTTTGGAAGAAGGTAATCGAAGTAGTTTGAGTATTCATCCTGGAGCGACAAAGATGTATCAAGATCTGAAGAAGTTGTTTTGGTGGCCAGGAATGAAGAAGGATATCGCTGAGTTTGTTTATGCTTGTTTGGTTTGTTAGAAGTCCAAGGTTGAACATCAGAAGTCGTCTGGAGTGATGCAACCGTTGTTTGTGCCGGAGTGGAAGTAGGATAACATTTCTATGGATTTTGTGAGTGGTTTGTCGAAGACTACGAAGGGTAGCTGATTCGATTTGGGTGATTGTTGATCGTTTGACGAAATCAGCTTATTTTATTCCTATCAAGATTAGTATGTCTTTGGAGAAGTTGGCCGAGATCTACATTGAGCAGATTGTGAAGTTGCATGGTATTTCGTCTAGCATTGTGTCAGATAGAGATCCAAGGTTCACATCGAATTTTTGGGGGAGTTTGCAAGAAGCTTTGGGGACTAAGTTGAGGTTGAGTTCTGCTTATCATCTCAAACTAATGGTCAGTCGGAGAGGACTATTCAGTCTTTGGAAGATTTGTTGAGAGCTTGTGTTTTGGAGCAAGGTGTAAGTTAGAGTGAATGTTTACCGTTGATTGAGTTTACCTACAACAACAATTTTCATTCGAGTATTGGTATGTCACCTTCTGAAGCGTTGTACGGTAGGAGATGTAGAACACCGTTGTGTTGGTTTGAGTCAGGTGATAGTGTTTTGATTAGACCGAAGGTAGTTCAGCAGACTATAGAGAAAGTTAAAATGATTCAGGAGAAGATGAAGGCATCTCAGAGTAGGCAGAAGAGTTATCATGATAAGAGGATGAAGGATATTGAGTTTCAAGCCGGAGATCGTGTGTTTTTGAGAGTGAATCCAGTTACGGGTGTTGGGCGAGCTTTGAAATCGAAGAAGTTGACGCTGCGTTTTGTTGGACCTTATCAGATTGTGGAAAAAGTTGGAGCTGTAGCGTATCGGATTGCGTTACCGCCGTCGTTGTCCAATCTTCATGATGTGTTTCATGTGTCTCAGTTGCAGAAGTATGTTATGACCCATCGCATGTGATCCAGGTGGATGATTTGGAAGTAAGAGAGAATTTGTCCATTGAGACTATGCCCTCGAATATTGAAGGACGGGGGGTTAAGCAGTTGCGTGGGAAAGAGATCGTTTTGGTGAAGGTAATTTAGGGAGGTCCTATGAGAGAGAGAGCATAACCTGGGAGTTGGAGAGTAAGATGAAGGAGTCGTATCCGGAGTTGTTTCCTTCAGGTAAATTTTCGAGGACGAAAATTCTTTAGGGGGGGGGGGTTGTAACAACCCGATTTTTAGTATTAGAATTGTTTGTTAATCTTTATTATTAATTGTTTGGTTATTATATCTGTTAATTGTTTATTTCGGAGGATTAGTGAATTTTGAATGATTTAGGGTATTTTGGTCATTTGAGGGTTAGTGGTATTTTTGTAATATGTTAGAAGTTTGAAATTTGAATTTTATAGAGTTGTGGTAAAATAGAAAAAAAAAAGGGAGGTTTAAGTATAGTAAAAGAGTAGTGTTTTATTTATGAGAGTTGGATATAACTAAACTCACTAGTGTAAGCGACTCATACCCATTATATTTAAAGAGAAGTGTTAGTGTTACTGAACTAGGTCAAATTATTTGTGAAAAGTTTGAGAAGAGGCTAAGGAGAGAGAAAGAAGAGGCTAGAAGAGGGGAAAACACTAGGAAGTGAAGAATTGAAGTTAGGAAGCCATTTTTGAAAAGTTTTGAGGTAAGGGGGAAAATTATTTTCATCGTATGGGTTTTAAGAAACAAATGGGTTGTTTGAGTGTTTTAGCATATGCTTAATTTCATAATTGTTCTTGTTGATTATGTGAAATTCGTGCTCTATTTTTCATGATTAATTTGAGCATGTTAAAGTTGGTGAATTCATGTTTTATTCATGTCAAAATTCATGGTTTGTTATATTAAATTGACAAGTTGTCAATTTTTGATGATTTTGATGGATAACATGATAATTGAATGGAAATGATTAAGTTTGTTGTTGTTTCTTAAGTTGCTGCCATGATTTGTTGAATTAATGAAAAGATTAAGTTGAATATGTGATTTGTTGTGAATTAAGTTGTTGTTGTTGTGTTTTGGTAAAATAGCTTAATTTGGTGAAAATGAATAAGTTGATGTTGAAATGAATAAGTTGCTGCTATAACTATTAGAATAAGTGATTATGATAATGTTGGGTATGAATGAAGTATTGTTGCTGTTATTATACCATGTTTGGTTGATAAGTTGTTGGTAAAAGTGAGTTTTTGATTAATTAAGAGAAAAACCACTAGAATCCATGTTGAATCCATGTTGTAGTGTTTATACAACGATTTTGGGATGATTGAGATCGAAAATGAGATTTTTGGGAGATTTTTGAGGTCTTCCCGTAAGGGAAAACCTGTTTTCTGGTTGCCCAGAAAACAGGGGCTCGCTAAGCGTCCATAGCAGGAACATCATGTGCTGTTCCGTGTGTTTTGGTCCTTTGGAGATGTTTCCGGACACCCCTAGATGTTCCTTTTGTGCTGTTTTGATGTTGTTTTAATTAAATAATGATGGAGAATGATTGCTTGCATTAGAATGTTTATAATTGGTTGTTTTGAGACGAAATTGATGAATTATGAAATAAACTTGGAGATTTATTTTGAGCAGTGAAATATACTTAAGTGTGTTAAATGTTTACGATGATGTGAATGGTGTTGTAGCATGATTTTGTAGAGTGGATTAATGATGGAATAATGAAACCTTGTTGATTAAATGTGTATTGTGGACTTTGCTAATGAAGTAAAACGGAGATGTCTCGTATGATGCTTATGCTATATTGATGAATGAATGAATACGATGATGCGATGTTTGATTACTTGACTTGTTGATGTGTGACCTTATTGATTTGACAATGCGATTGGTGTTGAATTGGTGATGATATGTTATATGATGGTGTAAATTATATAACAAATGATGAGTATGTTTGGTGTGCATTCTTGAGTCTATATGTGGGTCCATGCATTCATAAGTCAGTCATATGCAAAGACGAGTATGTAAAGACGAGTGGATTGTTCGGTAACATAGTTCCGAATTTCCAATTATGTAACGAGGAATATGCAAAGACGAGGGATCAATCGGTAAAATAACTCCGACATCCAACCCGGTACCACATGCATGTAGAGTCCTTAGGCGCATTCCATACACATGAAGCATCGTATGTGGCAATGTTTTGGCGTGAACTTGTGCATATAATTGGTAATTGGATACTTGGTGATTGTGATGAGATTGAATCGATTTAACTTGAGTTGATGATTATATACAAACATGATTTGGTATGATTTTCTTGATATGTATATACCTGTGGGGTAGCCCGGATGATGATTGTATGCGAATATGTTATGAATTTATGTAAAATGAAACTAGGCTTTGTAGTGTATATGGATGTATTGATATTGATGTTATTGTTTCCTGAACTTACATGCGTTTATTAATCTCTTATGCTGAACGTATATCTTACCCCCTAGTGACCTTTGTCGCCTCACCCTTGTGGTGTAGACGTCGTGCAGGTTGGGGAGTAGCATCTTGCTTGTGAGTTGATGAGGACGACTTGAGGCCTACTCATATTCATCTGCTTTTCTCGAGGAGTCTAGATTTAGGAGCTCTGATCTAGGATGTCGAGATTTTCTTTTGCTGGATTTTATGCTATGAGATCTTATGATCAAACTGTTATTAATATATTCTGTTGAGTTGTATGTTATGAACCGAGACATGCCATTTATATGATGTTGATTGTGATTTTATTCCGCTGCGATCTGAATATATTGATGAAATTTTTATATTGAATAATTGATATGAGATGTATGTTGAAGTAGTAGCGCCCTGATGTGTGATAAATGTGTGATTTATCTTTTATATATGTTCTCGGAGATTGGGGTGTTTCAACTACAACTTTGGAGTAAATAAATATAAGTGCATGCATTTATGAAATTAGTAACATTAAATAGATATTTATAAACCAAAATTATACGCTCTCAATGTGTGCTTCTAATTAGGTACGAAGGAAGTAGTAATGAAGACCTCCATTTCAAATCTCCACTCCACACCCACAATATCAGATAAAATAGTAAGCTTTTTGGCTTCGACCCTCTTGTAATACAAAATCAAATATATTAAGCTTTTATAATTCTACTTCCCACTCTTTGTGTCTCCCGCCTTCAAACTCTAAAGCTTAATTTTAAGGCTAAATTACACTAACCTCTTCTAAAGTCTATTAGAATAGATGAAATCCCCTTTATCAACTTAACATTAATTAATACATTTATTAATATGTTAAACATCTTCTCTAATTTTGCAGTTGGCATCAACCTCCTTAGGGTCTTTAATAATTGATACTAACCTATCTTGTCAACTTAAAGTAACACCCTTTATAAATCTGTCAAAACTAAAAACCAATATTTTCTATAGATGATGGTTGCTATGCATTTACACCTAAAAACAACTATCATGTTAGCCGAAATTTTCATATAGGCAATTTAAAGATACATGGGTTTTTCCTTAGCCGATAGAAGGCTGGTCGAGCATTATTACAGCCGAACAAAGGCCAACTGGTTCTTTCTCGAGTCTATTGAAGAATACATGGATATTGAAGATATCGGACCTAGTCAAATCTCACGCTCCCTGTTTATAGGAGGAGCGGCGAGCAACAAAACATGTTTTATGGGAGGTTGCGTATATTGGAGCTTGTTTACATATCATGTCGATAAAAGGAAAGTTAATTGTCAGCCCAATTTGGGGGCCACACACCCCCTCAATGAGGGAAAATTAATGCATGTGCAAATATCGGAGCAAGGCTAAACATCGTAGACCATGTCGTTTTGGCCAGTGAGAATAGGTTTACCTATAAACACTCATCTTGTATAATTTTATATACACATAATCAATCAACACACAAGATATTTATGCTATTATTTCCCCTTGCCTTTTTGTGTTTATCTTTATTTACATGTATTTCCTAGACCAGTAGTAAAAGAAACCCCTAAAACACCACACTTAACACTATATTAGAGCACTTAAGGAATCTATGGCTGAGGGAAAAAGTTACTTTCTCGACATAATTAATCTATTGATAAAAGGGAATTGAAATTTAGGGCTATCATCCGATACCTAGGCCATATCTCTAGTTCGACAACACTCAACAATTTTTTTTAGTAAGTCTCGTTGTTATTGATATTTTGATGTGAGTCCAATAACATTTGGTGTCAGGTCAGTTTGGCTTAGAGGCAAAATTTGTGTTGGCAGTTTTGATAGATTTAGGTCCGAATTGTGCTTAAATTACAAGGCTTTGTTACAAGTCTATTATGATATCATACCTAACTTTTTGAAGACTCGAATTGAGAAGCATCCCGTTACATTTTAATTTAGTCATCATTTTTGGATAAGGGATTGGTTTTGTATCATACAAGTTTAATTTAATAATAACCATTTGTTATAATTTTTCATACGCCTTTAGCAATACAAAATTGTCTTATAAAATCAAAACAATTGTATATTTAATAAATCAAATTTTCCATTCATGAATAAATTTCAAAGCATTACCCATAAGGAACAAAAAAGACTTCCATGAGTCTTTTCACTCACCTTCCTCAACATCAAATGCAATTAAAAACATGCCTTTGTTCCCATCAACTGACGCAAATGCTAATAAGACTCATGCCTTTGTTCCCATCAACTGACGCAAATGCTAATAAGACTCCTCCGTATAGTCCTTTTAGATGTCGATCACCAATGTGAAATCAAGACTTGCAACCTATCATAAATCAAGTTTTCATTGCATTTAGGTAAGCAAAAAACTTTTTAAACTCAGGATTATTGTTGATTTTTGGTTCGGACTCTAACTTTATCATAGATCCAGGATTTGTCGTAAAAGACTGATTAGCCTAAACTGACAAGTCATTATATGAAAGTGTGTGAACCCCTTTAGTTTCTTGTCTAACCTTTTCTTGCATGATAAAATTGATCTACATTAATTGGTTGTATTCCATAGTTATATATCAATTCTTATTTCATAATTGCATAACTCATAATGAGACCAACTTTTATGTTCCTCTCTAACTTATTTGCAATCCAAATAAATGTAGCATTTGAGTTCTTTGATGCTCGTATGCAAGAGTGAGTAGGGTTGTATGTCTTCGTCTTATATGATTTTACATCTGGTGTAGAAAAGTCATGAATGTGCCAACAACAACCATTTGCAGCAAATATAGTAGTTACCCTTTACTTTTCATTTTTAATCCTCTTCATCACGAATCTCTCTTCAAGAAAACTAATCCTAGCAAGTGATATTTTATAATATTTAGGCATCCATTGACATGAAAGGTGACATGACATTTATATGAGATCGATATGATTTAAGATTTATCGATATAATTGAACTAACTATTTTATTGTATCTATTGCTATATTCCCCACTCACATTGAAAAATAAAAGAAAATTTCAATTGGTATTAACAATTGTGTAGCCAAAAATGTATATTTTCAAGTAGCAATGTCATCGTCCACCTTTGAGTTAAATACAAAACTGGGGAAAGTTGTTGTTATATCCCTGCATTAATTTCAAATCAACAAATTGAAATTTTAAAAAAAATAATTTAAAAGCATTTGAATGAATAAATTTAAAAAAAATAATTTTATAAATACCTTAGATAAGGTAGTGTCATGATTTTTAACAATGAAGGATTTTGAGAAACAAAATTTTTCCACTCGGATTTGTCTATCTTCCCATCCTGGTTTGGGTCAGCGTCCAAGAAAGTCTAGTCACAAAAATAAAACGTCAACATTTGATAGTTACATTTTTCATCTATTACATTATAATTTATAGGCTTAATTGCATGTTTAGTCCCTTATGTTTATTTTAGGTTTTTAGTTGGTCCCTTATGTTTTAAAAGTTTCAAGTTGGTCTCTTATGTTTTAAAAGTTTCAAGTTGGTTCAATACGTTACTCACTTGGAATAAGTTAGTCCCTTCCGTCACTTGATCGCTTAAAGATTCGAGCTGACAATATGGGTGATGAAATTTAACGTATTTAGAAAATCAGTTTTAAAACATTTTTTTTAATTTTTTTGTTTTATTAAACTCAATATCATGTCGTGGAAGAGACTAACTTATTCCAACATGAGTAACATTTTGGACCAACTTGAAACTTTTAAAACATAAGAGACCAACTTGAAACTTTTAAAACATAAGGGACCAACTTAAAACCTAAAATAAACATAAGGGATCAAATATGCAATTAAGTATAATTTATCTTATGCTGTTTTTCTAAAAATATAACTCACCTTCTGAATAATTGTTTCGATCATGTCATCACTCAACTTAATTTCAGACTCACAAAGAAGCGCATCTATCATTTGTTTGACCTAAAATAACCAAATGCACTTACAAGTGTTGAACGATATGAAGCCATGGTTATAGATAACAATTCACAAATTTGACAACGAGTGTCACGACAAAACATATTTTAACAATAACTAAACCAATTGTAAAATATATAGTACTTTTCAGATCATAAAAAATGTATATCCACATAAAGTGGTATTTCATTAAGTGGGTTAATTAAGTAAATGTCCCTAAAAATATTCAGAATTTCATTTTTAGTCCCTATAAAACAAATCAAACTTTTTAGTCCATGTCAATTTTTCCGTCAGCATTTTTACTCCCTGTAAAATTTTCTATCCACATTTTTAGTACCTTGCGATTTTTTGTCAACACTTTTGGTCCTTAAAAATGCTAAAGGAAAGTGTTACAAGGACTAAAAAGTGCGATATTTTTTCTAGGGACTAAAGATAAAATTATGAATATTTAAGGGATCATTTACTTAATTAACCCTTTATTTGTTGACATTAAAACCAAAACTTTAATTAGCATCTTACATCATCGCGCTCTATAAAACCTGTATTGTCCAGATCATAGAGCCTAAAAGAAACTGCAAGAAAGTACAAAACTCAACCAAGTTACCATATATAATCAAGGATAACCCACAAGAAAAATATATTGGAATTTAGTCTGCGTTAACAAATAAAGTAATTGATCCCAACATTGGTACAAAAATTATTGGTTGATATTCTAACAAATCCATAATCTGATGTGTATGTGAATGCAACATCAAACATTTAATTTGTTCAATCTATATAAAATTGTGGTCAATTTGTAGTTCTCATATTTAAAAACACAATAATATTCCTTAAAAAACAATAATATTAGCAAACACCTTATTTTTATATAATGGATGATTGAAAGCACTTGATTTTATAGAAGGTAGGACTAAAAATCAATAACTTTTTATATGGACTAAAATAACAAATTAATATTAGATATAGACTAAAAAAATATTTAACCAAATTTTTAATAAATATTTGAGAGTGTATTTTATCGTATAAAGTGAATTGTGCAATTTAGATGTAAATTTAATAAATAGAGTATTTAATCTTTAACTTACAATCTATCTTGACTTCTTGTGGTGCATTAGGGTGGAAGACATTGAGTGCTCTCACAAAGTCACCAAAGTCAATTACTCCCTTCCTCTTCACATCAAATAGATCAAAGACCTGCTTATAGAAAAATAAAATAAAAAAGCAGATAAAAAATTAGCATGTACAAACTTTTAGTCAATAGAAAATGTTACTAGATGTTGAGATTCTAGAAAATACTTGTCTGTAAATGTACAACAAATGCCAATTACTTCACAATATAAGTGTTCAACCACATTCGATTTTTAGTATGTCAGAATCGTATCAGGCCAGGTCAACTTGTTATTTTTATCATCCCCCGAAAAAATGAATAGTTATCTATTTATTAGTAATTCGATTTAACAAGTGGTTGAAACGATTAAAATATAACGCAAAGATTCCACTAGTTTGATCTTTGGTCCAATTTTTAAAACATTGTTTCAATGTTGAGTCATATAAGCATGAATAAATTATAATCTTATTCAAGAATTATATACTAAAATTGTGAAATGTTTGTCATTCTTGCATTGCAAATCATTTATCTAAGTTCTAGAGAGTAAATTTATGCATTGTGTGAGTACTTGCAAGAAAACTCCACTATAATGGAAAAGTTATTGAAAAAGTAAAATGATTTGGTATTGTACCCGACTTGTGAAGAGATTCTCCTTTGTTTTATTATTGAAAATCGCCAACTGAAATTCTTCCTGAAAGAGAATAATATTTAAAATAGTTACATTGTAAGTAAAAGTAATAACCAAAATTCTTTTAGTACCGAAAGAAAAAGTTTTTTGAATTTTGAATAAGTCTCTAATAAAGTACAAAGGGGAAACAGAAGCAACAAAAACTAGCTATAACCAATCAACACAGACACAAGTCACCATATTGACACTAACACGTCAACATCGATAATAATTTCATAAAACAAGCTAAATGATATAACTATGTGTCGATGCCATATTAGTGTTTGGTGTTTGACACGACACACTCCAGACATTTGAAACACATTCAATTGTATAGTGTCGGTGATGCATATGAAACTATCAATATTACAATTGTTGTTATGGAAATGAGACATTTTCTATATCTATCTATATATCTATCTATCTATATTACCTTGCTTATTAGTCCATCATCAATGACCGACCCACTGATGCTCTTAAAAAGCTCAAATAATGCTTCAACGTCATTAACACCGACTGGAAAAGACAACATGTTTAAACCATAAATTGATGTTAATACATGGGAAAGATAGCTACTACTATTTACAAATGCGACACAAAGAGAAGAAAAATCTAGCAATAAAAGTGGCAGGGCCCATGTGAGATCCTTCTTTACAAACCCACTCATACAAAAATAATACAAAATGTAAAAACAAAAAATCAGCAGCTAGAAATTGTGTATCAAGAAAATTGATCATTAAAATAGCTAACTTTAAAGGCAAATACCAATGTTTTATAATAAACTTACAAGCTGTTTCTGATGCAAGAATTATTGGGTCTTCCTGCCCTGGAAATCTTCTTCCTTTAGAGTAGTAGCAACCCATTTATGGAGGAGAGGAAATCAAGAAAACAAAATCTAAACCAAATACAAAAACGACAACACAAGTAACAAATCATTCACAAATTTGTTATTGTACATCAACACATGTTGAAAAGCTTAAATATAAGATGAACAAGGGCAAATAAACAAATAAAACATTATAAATGGAATTGTCTACAGAAAAAATTATAACTACGAGAATATATGAAGAATGGCCTCCATAAAAATCGTCAAGATGAAATAATTTTATAGAGAAAATAAGCAATGACCTAACAAAATCATAAATTGAAGGGATCATTACGAAATTACAAAGCTATCATCATCTTTTCGTTAACACATAAACCATATGTAGTAAGGAAGATAAAAAAAGAGTTAAAGAAGGGATAATCAAAATGCAAAATTGTGAATATCAACATGAACGTTGAACCTCAACATATAAATAAAACTCAATAAATATTTCATGTTTTGAACAGACAATGACGACAATAGGAAAAATTGACTTACAGACGAAAGAACTTGGCCTACAAAATTGGGACTTTCCATTTTAACAACAAGATCGCCACAAGATTACAAACAAGGCAGATAACTTTCTCTTGGAGAGAGAGAGAGAGAGAGGAACAAAAGTTAGAAAATGCGTAATATTTTTGTAATGCACGATAGCAAAAGTTATATATCTATATATAGAAAAATTTGAATGTTAATATCGCACTGTGTTTAATTTATACCGAATCGAAGTTGAAAAAGCCAACTAGGTCAAGTTTGAGACAACAAGTCTCGTCCTCCTGCACCATTTGAAATCCCCTCTTAGATGAAACTCGTGGGTTGTAATAATAAAAGTAATTACTTAACATGTTTTCAAGGTAAGTAAAGTTTTGTTTATTAAAAAATTGTTATAATAAAACAAGTAAATTAGAATTTTCTCCTACTCAAAAGTATTTTTTTGACAAAATTCAACGATCATAGAATTAATCATAAATTTATTGAATAATAAATAAAATTTTAAATAAATATGTATTAATGATTATTATGCATGTATAGTTACTATTATTTGTTATAATAAAAAATATACACCTAATATATTAATCAAATGAAAAACATTTTTTTAGTTAAATTATGATACAATTGAACAAATAAAAAACACACAATTGCTATAAATAAATAAAAATACACATGATATTTGGTACACGAGTAGTTTTTTGTAATGCGCACACTATTTTCCAATTTATTATAGTTGATCAGACATTTATAACAACAATAATATTTAACACGCAGTGACAAATAAGGTTAATTTTGTAAATATTTTATCATTATTTATTTGTGTATTTATTCCTATATGTTAAAAAAACCTTAAATGATTTTCACTTTGAAAGGGAGGAACTAATCTTTACGGCGTAGTTCTAATCGTTACATAGTGTGTTTTGACGACGAAATCATATGAAGTTTTATGCTATGTTTTTAGTTATATTTTTTTTTTTGCATTTGAAGACAATATAAGAGGTCATTTAAAGCAGTTGTTCATGGTTTGTGGAACATTTTATATTGTTTTCATTTGAGTCATTGTACTTTAGTTTCTTCCCTAATTATGCAATTTCATAGGTGTTTTGAGTCTTTTTTATTGATGAATCAAGTAATTCAACAAAGCAAGACACCGCATGAAGGATCAGGGGATATGAATAATGAAGATCAATGATACTTATAAGGTTTTTTTAAGACAATACAAGTTGGGGAAAATTCATCCCAGATTCAAAGGCATTTCAAGAAGGAATATCACTTGAGAAAGGATGATAAACTACAGAATTCACACCTTGGAGGTCGTCTTGTGCGCCCCTGCGCATGACAAGACACGAGGGGCTTCCTCATGCGCCCCTATGCCTCATGCCATGCGCCCTTGCGCTTTGCTGCGGGTGAAATGCACTTTCAGCTTGTTTTCTAAGTTGGATTGAAAGAAAAAGTCTAGTTCTCCTCTCTTAACCTATAAGTAAAGATGTCTATAAATAGAGATCATTGCACCCACTTTTATTCATTCAGAATGCTGGCAATACATGGCAAGGGTCAAACATCCGGAGCTTAAAGGCAGGTTTTTCCTCCTCCTGTTCTCTAGAGTATGTTTTTCTTTTCTTTTGTAATTATGTCGGTTACTATGTGTAACAAAATATGTGCACACACAAGAGATATTTTAATAAAATGTTTGGGGACACAAGATCCCCGCGCGGCGGAGTGTAAGATCTCATCCCCATCTTCTACCCCGTTTCCATCCCAGGGAAAATTCCTAGCCTTCGGAGCCCCAAACATGCACCCCCACTCCTTACTTATGGGTATAAATTGATATTCTTAGGCGAGAATCACACACTTTAAGTATAGAGAAGGAGAACCCCAACACATCAAATATTAATTGTTGTCGACGACTACCAACTAAACAGTACTTTTTACTCTTTGTCAACAAAAAAATAGTACTTTTTACACCTATGTTTTTATCAAATGCAATCTTGTTTGAGATACTAGCATTAAATGTGAACACTTTTTTTAAAGGCAAAAAAAATTGATTTATTAACACAATTTAATCAAGCACAAGGAGTGCTAAAATAAAAAAATAACAACAGTCAGCTATTACATAAATGCAAAGATGTCTATAAATAGAGACCATTACACACACTTTTATTCATTCAGAATGCTGGCAATACATGGCAAGGGTCAAACATTCGGAGCTTAAAGGCAGGTTTTTCCTCCTCCTATTCTCTAGAGTATGTTTTTCTTTTCTTTTGTAATTATGTCGGTTACTATGTGTAACTAAACCTCTACTGATTAGGTTCCACTATGAACCTCTACTTATTTTTTGGATTCAATTAATAAAAATATTTATTTAGTTCATGATCTGAGTAGTCTTATAAAATTTGTATATGTTCCGAACGTTATAATGCTATTCAACTAGCAGTTGACCTGTTTTTTAGGTTAAGGTATACGATCGACTATCCTGTCTTCACATGAACAAAAACAGTACTAAATTTTCTATCAGTCTATTAATTTAATATAAGGATGATTGATATGGGTATGATTCATCTTTAGGAGAAGTTAAAAGTATATCTCTTGTCTATGCACAAATACTAGAACTTCTTGCCGTTACATCATGGGGTCATATCAGAACTTTCGGTTATCAAGACTATATCATAACTAATAATAACTCGAGTTAAATTCAACAAAGAAGGTAGAGGGGATTTAAGGAAACCTAATCGTTGTTAATCTTCTGAATCAACCAAACCTAATATCGCATTCTGCAAGACAATTCAAAACTTGCAAACCATAAATCCTTTTACTTCCTTTTAATCAATAAATTTCGTTAATTGCTTAGTTAAACAACAATCCAAGTGGAGACGATAACTTGACACTTTAATACTTGTTACGGTTTGGTGCACTTGCCAATTCATCCATCGTGTTTATATATGTTTTTTTTATAAAGCAAGAGCATGAACGGACATTAACATTAATGTTAGACATCTCAACAATGTTGACACCCCTAAAAAAATAAAAATAATAAAAATTCAGAACCATATGGGAAATGGTAGTTCATAAGACCTAACTGATCCCTAAAGAAATCTTATCTAACGGAATTAGGAAGATAATCCCACCACATGGTATCTGTAACAACATACTCGTGGTTGGCTAACTTGTGTGCACAACAATTTCCTTCCCCTATAAATATGCGACTTAACCACTTGAATATTACCAGAAAAACAATTATTCCACCGATTGCAAAGCTTCCAAGGCACTACTAAACTATCGGCGAAGGTAGAGATAACAATTTTTGAATCGCTTTCGACCCTAATATTCCTTCAACCTCTGTCAAGAGCAGGCTCAAGAGCCTGAAAATCACTTCCGACCCAAGTTTATATATGTTTTTTCATCCCATCTAAAAATGAATGAATATAACTTTAATACATTGTCAATTTTAGTGTAATTTGTGATAATTTTACTTATAAAATCACAATAATAAATTTAGTGCTTTCCTTTTTATATAAATTTAGTGCTTTCCTTTCTATATTATACTAGAAAAGAGAATTTGTAATATTTGTTATATTATATTTTTTTAAAGTTCATGAGGTGGAAGTTGTTATCAATAATAAAAGAGACATTGATAATCATCTAACAATTGTTTGAGAGAGAATTTGATCTTAATTTGTTCGTCAAATTTACAAGATGAAACTCTTACAACTATTTACAAGTTATATATAATAATTACTTTTCTCAAATATTTTAGTTGTTATTAATTTACATTTTGAAAAAAAAATATCTATATAAATTTTTTTTTAAAGAAAAATATTTATATAAATATAAGTTAATACTTTAATAAAAATACATGTTTACTAAAATTTATAAAGTATTTTCTCATATATGTTTAATATAAACCAACTCGATTGTCTTGATGATGTTGGCTTGAAACCTTTGAAGCGTACTACTCTCAACGTCTCAAGTTATATTGTCCTTCGGTGTCAATTTTAGTGTGCTAGTCCATACTGATTTTTGTTTTGACTTTAAGCAAGACCCCCATAACTGGACAATGAGATTTGATGCCTCAAATTAGTTGTTCTTGAACCGAACATCGAGTCTTAAAAAAATATTTAATGTTTTACGAAGCTTTTTAAATACTACCGAAATAAACATTCACTTAAAGTCTAATATTTTATGTTGGTCCTTTCAATATATGTCTGTTGCCATCAAATTATGGTTACAATATGATTATGAATGAAAAAGAGTTTAATGAGCATATATGATCGGTATAAATTAGCTTTACATAAAAGTGGCACGATATAGTAAAATAGCAAAAGGATTTATAGATTGTGCATTAGTTTGCATACCGTTTACAAATAAATGGAGGACAAATCTTTTTGTCCCCCTTTAAAAAAAAAAAACCTTTTTGTCTAATGCAATAGCTCATTTTTTATTTTGTGTTATCCTTTATTAATTTTTTTAAATCAAACACATGACAAATGTTTCTTTCCTGTCCAATCCATATCATTCTTTATTCATTTTTAAATCAAACTCATTACAAATATTTTTGCTCAGTTTTTTTTACTCAAATATTTTTGTTCAGTTCAATTATAAGTTTTTTAGTGATTCAAATGCACTCTGAATCCTTATGAAAATAATAATAGAAACTTATTATAATAATAATAATGACGACAAATTGCATTAGAAAACCTTGTTCAAAAATGTAATTCGTCTTTCATAAATAACAATACAAACTATTTACTTCATATGAATGTATCATACTTTTTTTTTAAAAAAATGTATGTAAATTTTGACCATAAAATTAAATTTCTATAAATATTAAATTTATTAATTAAAAAAACACTTCTAGAAAAGCATTAAAAAAATATGATCCTAAAAAGTTATTCTTTAATATTTTAAATGTAAGAAAAAAAAACTACACAAATTAAGAATGTTGAATAATTTGGTCAAAAGAAAAAGAATGTTGGATAATCTCATTTAATCTTCTTGACTTAATATTAATAATAAAAAATTATATTTTCTAAAATATTCTTTTGTTAATTTTTTTTAACTTAAACCTATTTCTCCTCCACATTTGTTTTGTTTTGTTAGGCAACAAGACAAGTATCACTCAACTCAACTTCCAAAACTTACAAGTTACCTCTTTTCCTCGCATAAAAGCAAAAACATCAGTCTAGGCAAACCATTCTTCTTATTTTTTCTTTGTCTAATTTCTAAATCACATTTTTCTCCTTCTCATTTTCATTACAATGTTATTTCAGTCTTGACTAAATCACTTATTTCTCATTCATTTTTATCATTGGATAGTATTATTTTGGACAGTGAAATGGAGGAGGAACGATACGAGATATTGAAGGACCTTGGTTCTGGAAACTTTGGAGTGGCAAGGTTGGCTAAAGACAAGAAGACAGGAGAACTTGTTGCTATCAAATACATTGAAAGAGGACATAAGGTCACGTAAGCTTCTGCGTTGCATGTACATTGATCGAATATGTTGAATTAATCAAATATTTTGAATATTTTTCTTTATCCATGGATTTTTCCCCAACTCAATTGCCATTGATCGACCACGTAATCTGATCTCACATTTCGCCTTGTTTTTTTTATGATCTCATTGTGTTATTACTATGTAGTCTGCCACTCCTTCCTGTTTGGTATCAGTTAGCTAGGTGGTTGGGTTGGGTGTTTGTGTCCCCCGGTGATCTTATTCAACACTTCGAATACTTCTTAGGATTAGGTGTGGGGAAGAGAGTGAGACTATAGGGCTTCTTTTAGTTTGGCATGTTCTTATGTGGACCATCTGAAACACCCGTAATGATTTGATTTTTGCTGGTGGCTCGCCTACGGATGAGCTGGTGGTGGATAGAGTGAAATTCTTGGCTTGGAAGGTGCAGCCCATCCTGTGTTGGACCCGGTAGGGTTTTGTGGTGGTAGACGCCCTGCGGTTGTTTGGGGGGTGGTTTTACTCCCTTCCTAGCTGTCCTTTCCTTGTGGTGGTTCCTTTTTCCGGTTTTTGTTTGGGGTGGTTTTACTCCCTTCCTAGCTGTTCATAAATTCATCATTGATTTTTTTTTTGGTTGTGGTCATTGTCAATTTTAATTAGAACACATAACCAAACTCATTACTATAGATTAGGACTAAATTAATTTATTTATGAAGCTTAATTAAAATTAGATTACATCATTGGATTTCAAGCATTTGTGACTATCTTGATTATGTTTGTGTTTGTGGTATGTGCAGATTGATGAGAATGTTCAAAGGGAGATAGTTAACCATCGATCTTTAAGGCATCCAAATATTGTCAGGTTCAAAGAGGTAATTAAGAGTTAAGACTTTGTTGTATTAAGATTAGGACAATACAATAAATTTTGAATGACAACTCTTTTTGTTATGCAGGTATTTGTGACACCTACTCATTTAGCTATTGTCCTGGAGTATGCTGCTGGTGGTGAACTTTTTGACAGGATAGCCTCTGCTGGTCGACTCAGTGAAGATGAGGTTGTAAATTTTATATAAATCATTGTCCATACATGTACTATATATCATATATCATTGTTGTCGACCGCATATCATAGAAAATAACCATTTCTTCAAAATTTGTTATGCTACAGTGTTATAGCCATTATTTAACAACACTTTTTATTAATAAATAACGTATCGCGGAACCTCAGTGTTTCCATATACTACAGGCTATTTGACAATATCGATATTAACTGGTGATGTTTTTTTTATGAATTCCATATACTACAGGCAAGATTTTTCTTCCAGCAACTAATATCTGGAGTTAGCTACTGTCATTCCATGGTATATATATGTGCACTCAGAATTAGTTTTTATTTTACTCATAAAAAATATGTTCTATATCATCTTAATTTTGCATATCCTACTGCAGCAAATTTGTCATAGAGATCTGAAATTGGAGAACACTTTATTGGATGGAAATCCAGCTCCTCGAGTTAAAATTTGTGACTTTGGATTCTCCAAGGTTAATAGCATTAAAATGAATTTTTTTTTTTTTTAATAAAGTAGTAGTGCTTTCATATATTTGTTTATTTGCTTCCCTATTTAATTTAATATATCCATTTGCAGTCTTCTTTACTCCACTCACAGCCCAAATCAACAGTTGGAACTCCTGCATATATTGCACCAGAGGTTTTGTCTAGAAAGGAGTATGATGGAAAGGTATTGTAAAATTTCCATATTATTTATAACAAGCCACATATCAATGTATTTGGAGCATGTTTAAATGCTAGTCGGGTACGGAACGGTCGAAATACCCTTTAGTTACTACAATCAACAAATTTTAGTAGTTGGATTAAGATAAGACGATCTATATTTTGAGTATATCTTTGAAATATGATTTGACGAAGTCTGAAAATGATGGTCAGATCATGATCCAAGGACAGAGATCTCCACCTGCAGTGATTACAAGGTATTTTGATTGTAGTATGCAGACAATCCAAATACCCGACAATAATGGTTTGACAATTGATACCTATGGCTATGATGTTATCACTCGCATCAAGTGTATGTTTTGATTGATGGTGAGATCGACAAAATCACAATGACAACGTGATATTGTGTAGCTTTTACGAAAATCATGGCGACTCGCCATAATTCTGCTAATCTCACTGTTAATTCAAACATACATCAAGTATACTACAATATTCATCATGCAATATAATTCATCAATGCTAAAGTCCTTCGCAAATTATCAATTATGTAGATTGCAGATGTTTGGTCATGTGGTGTGACTCTTTATGTCATGTTAGTTGGATCATACCCTTTTGAAGATCCAGAAGATCCTAGAAATTTCAGAGCAAATATTGCGGTGAGCTATTTACTACAATAAAAAAATGTTCCATTATGATAAATTAATTAATATATTTGATCTATAGCAGGAAATTGATGCTCTGATTTGTTTTGTTTGCAGAAAATAATGAATGTTCAATACTCCATACCTGACTATGTACACATATCTGCAGATTGTAGGGAACTTATCTCTCGTATTTTTGTTGCCAATCCTGCTAAGGTAAATATTAGTCTTAATTGTCTCTCTCTCTCTCTCTGTATATATGTGTGTGTGGAAAAGAAGTGCTATATATCACAACTCCTATACCCCATGAATTTAGACGACGCAAAAAAGTGGAATACTTGAAAATAATTAATAAAAGGAAAAATGGCTCATCTTACGGATTGAAACAATTCGCATGGAGTCGTGTTTGTTGGTCTTCATACCAACAAGCATTTTTCATATATATATGGAATTAGATTGGTGGCAATAACTGTGTGACACAGTAACTATGATCGGCCATCTGATTTTAAATCAATGGTCGAGATTAGTTAAAATCAATTTAACGCATGTATAATATGTGCTGTCCAATCGCAAATTAGTGACTGCATTTTTAAATTGTGTGAAATAATTATTGCATGCAATCCACGTCAATATATATACAATCTAATAGTATTCTAGTTAATTAAAACATGCATGTTTTCATGCAAATGGCCCTAGCTAAATTTTTATCTAAGCTTATGAATATGAAATGAAATGTTAAAAGACTGTAGCTAAGTGCATGTATATCATGTGTAATGAAACTAACTATTATTTGTTAATTGCCTTATTTTTTAAAGAGGATCACAATCTCAGAGATAAGACAACACCCTTGGTTTTGGAAGAACATGCCGAGAGAGATAGTTGAGGCTCAAAGAAAAGGTTACAAGGAAATACAGATAGACCAATTACCAAGCCAACAAAGTGTGGAAGAAATCATGCGGATCGTAGGAGAAGCAAGGATACCAGGGCTGAAAAACAATGGTGGAACAAGCTCATTGGAGGTTGCTGAATGGATTGAAGAAGAAGTTGATGTTAGTGACGACTTTGTCCAAGTCGAACTTATGTGACCAAGGTCTTAATTAATTTTTGCGGTCACCGGATTTGTTTTGCAATTTTATGTACTAGTATTCTTCGCATTTTGGGCACAAATAAGCTATCTTAAACAAAACATAAAACCTTGCAAATAAATTGAACTTGTTATCTAAAGTTAAAGTTGGTGCAATTTTTTAATGTTGATCCGGTATGGGAAATACTTCATGTAGTAATTAGATTTTACCTCACATTTTTAAAAATCATACATGTTTTTAGAAGTGTACTTTTAATTGAGATAATTTGTCTGAAAGTGTACACCATTCAAGTTGTTAGTTTGTTAATTCAAGTTTGTTAGTGATGTAATCATGTTTAGTTGGTTAATCACATTAGATTTAGTTTGTTATTGATTAATTACAAGTTCCTAGAATTTAGCTAAAAGTTGTTAGAGTTTGTTACTTAGCTTGTGCTTCAAGCAATCTAGCATAGCTTTTGTATATAAGCCAATTCACTTGTACATTCTCAATAATCAATAACACAATTTCCTTTTCTAATTCTTCTCCTTTCATTCTCTCAAAATTCACCAAAATCAGAAAAACCCTAAGATCAAAATACTTGCTTAGAAAGCAAGCTTCATAACTGCGCTAACAAATTGGCATCTAGAGCCTTTGGTTTCGTTCTAAGGGGTATACAATCAAGATCATCAATCACGTAAGTACATAGAAGAAACGCTGAAGGAAGTACCATGAATTGTAGCAGCAGCTTCAACACTCATCTTCCAATCCTTGAAGCACGCAATTGGGAAAGATGGAGTGCAGTGATGAAGAATCTGTTTGGAGCACAAGATTTGTTTGAAATTGTGCAGAATGGAGTTGGTGACTTAGCTGTGAATGCAACAGAAGTGCAAAGGAACGCACACAAAGATTTGAGGAAGAAAGATTGCAAGGCTTTGTTCTTGATTCAACAGAGTCTTGATGAAGCAAACTTTGAAAGAATCTTGTAATTCTGGCCAGGCAATACTTAAGAGATACTAGCAGGTTCTGAACCGAACTTAGCACAATATAAAAGTAGATAAACAGCAGAAAAGTAAAGTGCAGGAAAGCTAAAAACACAGAGGTTTGTTAACCCAGTTTGGAGTAAACACCTCCTACTCTGGGGGATACCAATCCAGGAAGGAATTCCACTATAGGAATTAATCCTTATGACTCAAGACACTGACTCCCAGTTCCCAGCCTAAGCAATTAACTTCCTCCTAGTCTTGAATTCTACCCAACACGTTGAGTATTAGAAAACCTCTAACTTCCTATTCAAGCAACTGCAACCCAGCCACTTGAACTACCCTTTGAACTTAAACCAGTTCTGAACAAAAACTCCCCTGTTTTTGAAGACAACTTCAATACATAAAGACAACACTCATACCTACAGGCTTAGAGTGATTACAACTCAAAACAAACCTAAACCAACTCTAACAGAGTGGTGCACAACAAAGCTAAAAGCTTAAAATAATAAAGACTCAAATTTCTGATTTTCTAACTCTCTAAATCGTGTCTCTTGAAAGCAGCAGCACTCCTCCTTATATAGTCTTCAGTCTTGCAGCATAAATAACAAACTAATCTTCTGAATTGATTTGTTACTGAAATAAGAATGATCCAATAAAGTAACAAATAAAACTGCATTCAATCTTTGAAAGATTATAACAGGAAAATACAAATTTCATATCTTTGAACCAAATCTTCAATAAAATCTTCTCCAAATAAATCAGCATTCTAGAATCAATACGCGTGAATAATTCCTTGATCAATCTTGCAAAGATTCGCGCTAAAACAATTCTGAAAAACCCAGCTACTGATGAGGTCAACAAAAGTCAACGCTGGAACTTCAGAACCTGAATCAGCTTCTGAAGTGCTACAGTGCTTCTGATGAGCATTCAGCTTCTGATGTAAGATACAGCTTCTGAACAGCTTCAAATGAGAAAACTTGTAACTGAAGAAATGTTCTAAATAAGGAGATGCTTCCAAACAACACATTGGTTTTGCCAAAATATGCAGCCAACATCAAAATACTCAACAATCTCCCCCTTTGGCAAATTTTTGGCTAAAACCATCCAAGTTCTTCAATCTCCCTTATAATCAACTCAGCAATGAAGAACTCCACCATAAAATAACATAGCATAGAGCTAAGCAGCGGACAAACAAATCTGAGCTATGCTTAAATCAACAAAGATCAACCAGTTTCAGCTTCTGACTCCTGAAGCACACAAAAGTCAAGTACTGATCAACTCCTGATCATCACAACCATGGTATCAGAGCTACTGATCAACTCCTGATCATCACACACACTCCCCCTGAAGCTTCACAAATACATAAACAAATACTAAGCTTCACAACACTCCCCCTGCAACTCAGCTTCTCACACAAACTCCCCCTCACTACTGAACTACAGAGAAACAAAAGTATCAGAGCATACTTCAGGAGCTGAGCACACTTCAGGACACACTTGATCTTCAGGACCATAGTATCACTCAGGATAACAACTATCATGAACTCCCCCTGAGACACATATTCCCCCTTAATCATATCTGGACATATCTTGTTGCTGCAAAGGTTCTTCAGGAGCATAATGCTTGGTATCAGAGCAAAATTAGTCACCTTCTGAATCAATGGCACACATTCTGAACAACTCTTGTCTGAACTTAAATTTTTCTCCCCCTTTTTAGCCACAAAATCATGACAAACTTCAGACTTCAAACAGGGATCAAAACAAGTAACACAGATCCTTGAAACCATATCAGACTCAGACTCATGTTCAGGACCACACTCAGCATAAGCACAACTGGCAGGTACTCTATCTTCCTCACATCCAGTTTGCAATAATTGCTATAATTCTTCATGTAAACATACACCTAACTTGCTCCTTAAGTTTTCAAACTGTTTAGCATCCAAGGCCTTTGTGAAAATGTCAGCAACTTGTTCTTCAGTAGCTACATGTTCCAGCTGAATGACTTTATCCTCCACAAGATTTCTGATAAAATGATGTCTGATATCAATGTGTTTAGTTCTGCTGTGCTGTATTGGGTTCTTAGAGATGTTGATAGCACTCAAATTGTCACAAAACAATGTCATAGTTCCTTGATTAATGTTGTACTCCTCAAGCATTTGTTTCATCCAAACCAGTTGTGAACAACTACTCCCAGCAGCAATATATTCAGCCTCAGCAGTTGACAATGAAACACAATTTTGTTTCTTGCTGAACCAGGAAATTAAATTATTTCCTAGAAAGAAACATCCTCCTGAAGTGCTCTTCCTGTCATCAGCACTTCCAGCCCAGTCAGCATCACAAAATCCCATCAGTTCAGAACTTGAACTATGTGAATACATGATTCCATAGTCACTTGTGCTATTCACATACTTCAGGATCCTTTTAACTTGTGTCAGATGACTCATCTTAGGATCAGCTTGATATCTTGCACATACTCCAACAACATAAGTGATATCAGGTCTGCTTGCATTTAAATACAATAAGCTCCCTATCATGCTTCTGTACTGACTTTGATCAACTGAAACTCCATGTTCATCTTTGGTTAGCTTCAGATGAGTAGCAGCTGGTGTCTTCTTATGAGCAGCAGATTCCATACCAAACTTCTTCACTATGTTCTTGGCATATTTACTCTGAGAAATGAAGATTGTATCTTCCATTTGCTTGACTTGTAATCCAAGAAAATAAGTCAGCTCTCCAACCAAACTCATTTCAAACTCTGATTGCATTTGCTGAACAAACAGTTTGACCATCTTCTGAGACATTCCTCCAAACACAATATCATCTACATAAATCTGAGCAATCATCAGACTCCCATTTTCATCTTTCACAAACAAAGTCTTATCAGAACCTCCTTTTCTGTAACCTTGAGCAACAAGAAATTGAGTGAGCCTTTCATACCATGCTCTTGGTGCTTGTTTCAATCCATATAAAGCTTTCTTCAACTTGTACACATGTTCTGGAAACTTAGGATCCACAAAACCCTTAGGCTGTTCAACATATACTTCTTCTTGCAAATATCCATTCAGAAATGCACTCTTCACATCCATCTGGAACAATTTGAACTTGAGAATGCAAGATACACCCAACAGTAGTCTTATGGACTCTAGTCTGGCCACAGGTGCAAAGGTTTCATCAAAATCCAATCCCTCTACTTGAGTATAACCCTGAGCAACCAACCTTGCCTTGTTTCTGAATACAGTACCATTTTCATCTGTTTTATTCTTGAATATCCACTTAGTGCCAATCACATTCAGCCCTTCTGGTCTTGGAACAAGATCCCACACTTCACTCCTTTTGAATTGATTCAACTCATCTTGCATTGCTTCAATCCAAAACTCATCAGTTAGGGCTTCTTTCACATTTTTAGGTTCAAACTTTGACACAAAGCATGAATCAGTAGCAGCTGATTCTGATTTCCTGGTTCTGACACCTTGATCTAAGCTTCCAATGATTAAGTCTCTAGGATGATCCTTCTGAACTCTAATTGATGGCCCTTTACCATTAGGAACTTGATCTGGTTGATCTTCTGCTTCTTCAGACTCTGAATGCCTTTCTGCTTCTGAGGTTTGTTCTTCTGATACTTCAGACTCTGGAACAACTTCAGGTTCATTCTTTTCATTCTCAGCAGACAGATCATCAATCACAACATTTATGGACTCCATCACAACCTTGGTTCTGGAATTAAACACCCTATAAGCTCTGCTGTTCACTGAATAACCCAGGAATATGCCCTCATCAGACTTAGGATCCAGTTTTCTTCTATTTTCCCTGTCAGCCAAAATGTAGCATCTGCTCCCAAACACATGGAAATATTTGACTGTAGGCTTCCTTCCTTTCCACAGTTCATACAATGTAGATGTTGTTCCCTTTTTCAAAGTGACTCTATTGTGTATGTAACATGCTGTGTTCATTGCTTCAGCCCAGAACATATATGGAAGTTTCTTAGCATGCAACATTACTCTTGCACATTCTGCTAAAGTCATATTCTTCCTCTCTACTACACCATTTTGCTGAGGTGTGATAGGTGCAGAGAACTCATGCTTTATACCTTCAGTAGCACAGAATTCTGAAAAGCTCTTGTTTTCAAATTCTTTGCCATGATCACTTCTGATTCTGATAATCCCACTGTCCTTCTCTCTTTGTAGTTGAATGCACATCTCTTTAAAAACTTCAAAAGTGTCAGACTTCTCTCTAACAAAGTTTATCCATGTGAACCTTGAGTAGTCATCTACCATTACAAATGCATACCTTTTTCCTCCAATACTTTCTACTTGCATAGGCCCCATTAAATCCATATGAACAAGTTCTAGTACTTTAGTAGTTACCTGATGAACTAATCTGGGATGAGACTTTCTTGTTTGTTTTCCAATTTGACAATCACCACAAACATTGTCCTCATTGATCTTCAGATTAGGTACACCTCTGATAGCTTCAGTACTTAGGATTTTTTTCATGCCTTTCAGATGCAGATGACCCAATTTCTGGTTCCAGAGCTTGACTTCCTCTTCTGAGCTCATGAGACAAGAGGTCAGGCTTCTTTCTTCTTCAGACACCCACAAATAACAATTGTCTTTGGATCTGCAGCCCCTCATCTGAGTTTTACCTTCCTGATCAGTAACAATACACTCTAGCTTGTTGAAATTCACTTTTAAATCTTGATCACATAGTTGGCTAATACTGATCAGATTAGAGGTTAAACCTTTCACTAACAACACATCATTCAGTCTAGGCAACCCTTCACTTATTAAATCACCAATACCTAGAATCTCACCTTTTGCACCATCACCAAATGTCACATAACTTCTGGAGTATGATCTGATATTGCTCAGCAGCTTCTTAACACCAGTCATGTGTCTTGAACACCCACTATCAAAGTACCAGTCTTCTTTTGAAGTGGCTCTCAATGAAGTATGAGCAATCAGGCCTACATTCTGAACCTTAGGTTTCCACACCTTCTGAACATTGTGTCTGGGTGCAGCTGGTTGCACTCTTCTATATTGAAAGTGTTCAGGATAGCCATAAAGTTTGAAGCAGAATGGTTTGATATGCCCTTTCTTTCCACAATGATGACAGATCCAGATATGATTCCTCCTTCTTCTGTTGAACTTCTGGGGTTGCATCTGAACATACTTTTGAGGTTGCATCTGAATATACCTCTGAGGTCTCATCTGAGTATGCTTTTGAGGTCTCATCTGTATATGCTTCTGACCTTGCATCTGGGCTACCTTCTGAGGTCTCATCTGAGAAGTTCCAATCACAGGATCATGAGTTTGAGTAGTAGGAACAAACTGACTAATAGGATTTTTCTCCTTGAGCTTCAGACTCTGATCAACATAACCTAACCCAGTTTTTCCTTGCTTCTGGACATCTAGAATCTCCTCCAACTTATCAGTAGCAGAATTCATCATCCTAACTTGCTTTTTCATCTGATCAAGTTGGGAATTTAGCAGGTTCACTTCTTCTTTTAATTCTAAATTCTGCACTAGAAGTTCTCCTTTCTCAGCCTCCAGTTGAAAAATAGCCTCCTTCTGATCCAGAACTTCCTTGCAGACTTCTGCACTTCTACTGTATAGCTTTCTATAAGTGTCAGCCAGTTCATCATAAGAGAGTTTCTGAGCTCTGACTTCAGACACTAGTGAACCCTCAGACTCTGAGTCAGATACAGACAAGGTTTTAGTCTCTAAATACTCTTCAGACTTTGTAAGAACTTCTGATTTCTGAGACTGCAGCTTAACCATCAGACTTGTGTCACCCTTAGCAGATTCATTCTCAAAATCTTCTTCTGAATCTTCATCAGACCATGACACAGCTAGGCTTTTCTTCTGCTTCTTAAGAAAAGTAGGACATTCAGACTTGATATGTCCATACCCCTCACACTCAAAGCACTGCACACCTTTGGCTTGGTTACTTTTCTCCTCAGACTTGGTCTTCTTCTCATCAGTTTGTTGCTTCTTGAATCTGAAATTCTGACCTTTGGTCTTGGATTTTCTGTCAACCTTCTTCAGAATTCTGTTGAATTGTTTTCCAAGGAACACTAGAGCTTCTGATAAATCATCCTCATCAGACTCTTGTTGATCATCAGCTTCAGAATTCACAGTAAAAGCTACACCTTTTCCTTTCTTCTCAGTCTGTTTACAAAAAGCAGTCTCAAAGTTCAACAAAGAACCAATGAGCTCTTCAACCTTCATAGCAGAAATATCATGAGCCTCCTCAATTGCTGTGACCTTCATATCAAATCTTCTGGGCAGGGACCTGAGGATTTTTCTTACAATCTTCTCATCAGACATCTTTTCACCAAGAGAATCAAAAGAATTTGCCATGTCCAGCACATTCATGTAGAAATCTTGTATGCATTCATCCTCCTTCATCTTCAGGTTCTCAAACTTGGTGGTCAGCAACTGCAATCTGGACATCTTCACCTTAGAAGTTCCTTCATGAGTTGTTTTTAAAATTTCCCAGGCCTCCTTAGCAACTGTGCATTGTTTGATGAGTCTGAACATATTCTGATCCACACCATTAAAAATTGCATTCAAGGCTTTTGAATTTCCCAGTGACAGATCATCTTCAGCTTTGGTCCATTCCTCTTCAGGCTTCAAAACCTCAGTCTTATTACCATCTTTGTCTGTAAACACAGGATGATCCCAGCCTTTAATCACAGCTTTCCAAGTCCTGTTGTCAATAGACTTTAGAAAAGCACACATCCTAGACTTCCAATACTCATAGTTTGTGCCATCTAGTAGGGGTGGTCTATTGACATAGCCTCCTTCTCTATCCATGCTTGCCAGATATTAACTCCTCTGGATCTCACCCAAAACACAGGCAGGGTGCCTGCTCTGATGCCAATTGTAATTCTGGCCAGGCAATACTTAAGAGATACTAGCAGGTTCTGAACCGAACTTAGCACAATATAAAAGTAGATAAACAGCAGAAAAGTAAAGTGCAGGAAAGCTAAAAACACAGAGGTTTGTTAACCCAGTTTGGAGTAAACACCTCCTACTCTGGGGGATACCAATCCAGGAAGGAATTCCACTATAGGAATTAATCCTTATGACTCAAGACACTGACTCCCAGTTCCCAGCCTAAGCAATTAACTTCCTCCTAGTCTTGAATTCTACCCAACACGTTGAGTATTAGAAAACCTCTAACTTCCTATTCAAGCAACTGCAACCCAGCCACTTGAACTACCCTTTGAACTTAAACCAGTTCTGAACAAAAACTCCCCTGTTTTTGAAGACAACTTCAATACATAAAGACAACACTCATACCTACAGGCTTAGAGTGATTACAACTCAAAACAAACCTAAACCAACTCTAACAGAGTGGTGCACAACAAAGCTAAAAGCTTAAAATAATAAAGACTCAAATTTCTGAATTTCTAACTCTCTAAATTGTGTCTCTTGAAAGCAGCAGCACTCCTCCTTATATAGTCTTCAGTCTTGCAGCATAAATAACAAACTAATCTTCTGAATTGATTTGTTACTGAAATAAGAATGATCCAATAAAGTAACAAATAAAACTGCATTCAATCTTTGAAAGATTATAACAGGAAAATACAAATTTCATATCTTTGAACCAAATCTTCAATAAAATCTTCTCCAAATAAATCAGCATTCTAGAAGCAATACGCGTGAATAATTCCTTGATCAATCTTGCAAAGATTCGCGCCAAAATAATTCTGAAAACCCAGCTACTGATGAGGTCAACAAAAGTCAACGCTGGACTTCAGAACCCGAATCAGCTTCTGAAGTGCTACAGTGCTTCTGATGAGCATTCAGCTTCTGATGTAAGATACAGCTTCTAAACAGCTTCAAATGAGAAAACTTGTAACTGAAGAAATGTTCTAAATAAGGAGATGCTTCCAAACAACACATTGGTTTTGCCAAAATATGCAGCCAACATCAAAATACTCAACAAATCTCAAAAACAGTTAGTTGAAAGGAAGCATGGGATATTCTTTCAAAGTATCATGAAAGGGATGATAAAGTGAAGTTGATTAAGCTTCAATCACTGAGAAGGAAATTTGAATTGATGCAGATGGAGGATGAGCAAAAGATTGCAGAGTACATCTCCAAACTCATCAATGTTGTGAATCAGATGAAGGCTTGTGGAGAGACTATGACTGATCAACAAATTGTTGAGAAGATCATGAGGACTCTATCATCAAGGTTTGATTTCATTGTTGTGGCACTTCAGGAATCAAAAGATGTAAAAACCTTGAAGATTGAGGAGCTTCAGAGTTCATTAGAAGCTCATGAATTGATGGTTTCAGAAAGAAGCAGTGAAAGATCAATTCAACAAGCCTTACAAGTTCAAACTATCAAGAAGGATGATTATGATAGGAAGAACTACAAGAAAGGGAAGAATAATACTAAGGGAGGAAACTGGTCTAAAGGCAAGAACAAAGTAACTAACAAAAGTGAATCTTCAAATGAAAGAAACTCTAATCAAAAGAAGAGAAATTTTGATAAGAAGAAGATTCAGTGTTTCAAATGTGAGAAATTTGGACACTTTGCTTCTGAATGTTGGTCTGGTAAGGGAAAACAAGGTCGGAATGATGAGGAACAAGCTAAGATTGCACAAGATGATTCATTATTATTGATGGTTACAACAACTAGTACTGAGAGCTGCAATTCAGAAAGTTGGTTCTTAGATACTGGTTGTTCTAATCACATGACTGGAAACAAAGCATGGTTAAGGGAAGTTGATCATGGAAGGAACACAAAGGTGAGACTTGCTGATCATAGTACATTAACTGCAGAAGGTATTGGGAAGATTGCTATTGAAGGAAAGAATGGAAAAATAGCAATAATTGAAGAAGTTTTATATGTCCCTGGAATGCAGTGCAATTTATTTAGTGTTGGTCAACTCATTCAGAAAGGATATTCAGTTACTATGAAGGATAATGTTCTGAAGTTGTTTGATAAACATCAAAGGTTAGTCTTGAAAACTCCCCCTTGCAAAAAATAGAACATTTCAGACCAATATGAAAGTTGTAGAGTTGAACTGCTTATCTGCAATGGTAAAAGATGAAGATAACTGGTTATGGCACTATAGGTTTGGTCATCTTAATTCTAGAGGTCTTAATCAACTAGTTGATAAGGAAATGATTCTTGGTGTACCTAAAATTGAGATACCTAACACAACCTGTGATACTTGTTTGTTGGGCAAGCAACCTAGAAATGCATTATGTTCAAGTACTGCCAGCAGATCAAAGGAGCTACTCAATGTTGTGTACTCATAGTATGTGGTATTTTAGAGGTTCCTTCGTTAGGGGGCAACATATACTTCATAAGTTTTGTTGATGAGTTTAGCAGAAAACTCTAGTTGTATTTGATTAAGACTGAAATTGAAGCATTTGATATGTTTCAGAAGTTCAAAATCTTAGTAGAAAAGCAAAGTGGAAAATCTATTAAGGTTTTAAGAACTGAAGGTGGTGGTGAGTATACTTCAAAAGTGTTTGAGAATTTTTTTGAAGACAATGGTATTATACATGAAGTAACTGCTCCTTATACTCCACAACACAATGGTTTGGCTGAAAGAAGAAATAGAAGTCTGCTTGACATGACCAGAAGTATGTTGAAGTTGAAGAAGATGCCTAATACTTTTTGGGGAGAAGCTGTAAGAACTGCAGCCTACATCTTGAATAGATGTCCCACTAAGAAACTGAATCAAATCCCTAAAGAAATTTGGTTAGGATGCAAGCAGTCAGCTAAACACTTAAGAGTTTTTTGCTCCTTATGTTACAAACATATCCCTGATGCAAAGAGAAGAAAGTTAGGGGATAAGAGTGAACCTATGATAATGGTTGGTTATCATGAAACAGGTGCATACATGTTATATCATCCTCTAACTCATTCAATATTGATTAGTAGGGATGTTAAAATCTGTGAGAATGAAGCTTGAGATTGGAACAAGAAAGAGAAGAGTTTCAATCACACAGTTCCCACAATAATTGAAGAAGATGAACAAGTTGAACAAGTTCAACTTGATACTGAAGTTCAAGCTGAAGTACATGTTGAAGAGAATCAAGCTACTAGAACTTCAGGAAGACAGAGATTTGCTTCCACAAGGTTAGCTGGACATGAAGTTATTCCAGATAATCTAGTTAATAAAGAAGGGGAATTTGTTCACTTTGCCTTATTAGCAGATGCAGAACCAATCAACCATGAAATAACATTGAATGAAGAAGTGTTGAAGAATGCTATGATTGAAGAGTTAAATTCAATCATCAGAAACAACACATAGGAACTGACTGAACTACCTGTTAGCAAGAAACCTATAGATGTGAAATGGATCTTCAAGTTGAAACTAAAGCCAAATGGTGAAGTAGCCAAACACAAAGCTAGATTAGTTGCTAGGGGATTCATGCAGAAGGCTGGTATGGATTACTTTGAAGTATATGCCCCAGTAGCAAGATTAGAGACTGTGAGACTGATAGTTGCTATAACTTGTGGAAGAAACTGGCCAATGTATCATTTGGATGTAAAATCTGCTTTCTTAAATGGTCATTTAGATGAAGAAGTGTATGTAACACAACCACCATGTTTCAAAATCAAAGGGAATGAAGATACGGTGTATAGATTACACAAAGCACTCTATGGATTGAAGCAGGCACCAAGAGCTTGGAACAAAAGAATTGGCAGTTTTCTTGTGCAGCAAGAATTTGTTAAATGCCAGTCTGAATATGGTGTATATGTGAAGAAAGGAATTGAAGATTGGTGTGGAGATAAGCATTATAGAAAGAGTACCTCAAGTTACCTATTCAAGTTTCTGAATGCCCCAATTTCATGGTGTGCTAAGAAGCAACCAGTTGTGGCATTGTCAACCTGTGAATCTGAGTATATTGCAGGGTGTATGGCAGCATGTCAGTCAGTTTGGCTTGAAAATATACTCAAGGAGATAGAGATAGAGGTTAGCAGACCTATAACATTGTTCATAGATAACAAATCTGCTATAAACTTAGCCAGAAATCTAGTTTTACATGGAAGAAGCAAGCATATAGAAGCTAAGTTTCATTTTCTGAGGGAGCAAGTGAACAAAGGAGCACTGCAGGTTGTTCATTGTTCCACTGAGCTGCAGCTTGCAGACATATTCACTAAGCCATTAAAGGTTGACAGGTTCATCAAGCTAAGGAGTTTGATTGGTATGAAGGAAGTGGAAACTTGAATTAAGGGAGGATGTTAGTTTGTTAATTCAAGTTTGTTAGTGATGTAATCATGTTTAGTTGGTTAATCACATTAGATTTAGTTTGTTATTGATTAGTTACAAGTTCCTAGAATTTAGCTAAAAGTTGTTAGAGTTTGTTACTTAGCTTGTGCTTCAAGCAATCTAGCATAGCTTTTGTATATAAGTCAATTCACTTGTACATTCTCAATAATCAATAACACAATTTCCTTTTCTAATTCTTCTCCTCTCATTCTCTCAAAATCCACCAAAACCAGAAAAACTCTAAGATCAAAATACTTGCTTAGAAAGCAAGCTTCATAGCTGCGCTAACACAGGTGAGTATAAAAATGCATTTTTTTTCTTCTAGATGAGTGCATTTTTTCTAGGAGTGAGGGAAGTTTTTATTTTCCCCAACAACATGGACAATGGCTAAGAGGTCAGTATAAGAGTCACTATCTGTGAAGATTCAAAGAGGTTAGACATCAATTGACCAACCTATTTGGTAGTTGGTAGCCGCAAGGAATATATGTGTGTTTTCTTCTATAAGCAAAAAATATATGGTTTAGTTTGATTTTTGATAAATAACATAGAGGAAGAAGATATAGACAAACTGAAGACAAGGTTAATTGTTGTAAATTACAAAAATTTCATCCATGTAATTAGACCAGTTTAAAGTATGATGTTATATACTTATATTTTAGAAAGAATTGGATATCTCGCAGCACACTCATAGAATTATATTGATGACAAAACTCTTCTTAAAGTTTTAACTAAGTTGCATTTTTATGACTCGAAATCATTGACCAAGTCTGTGAACAATCTCATCTTAGTCCGGTTTACTGCATTGTGTGATTGCAAACATTTCTTTTATTACGACAACAGAAGAAAAAAGACAAACAAAATAAACAAAGACTAACTATTAGGTGAGCAAAATCAAGGGCATTGGCAAGAAGAATATGATGTAGTTGAGGGGGCCTAAACCGTCCATGACTTGAGAACATCCTCACAGGAGGCACATGACAGATTACCTTGAAGAGAGTATGACGGAAAGAAACAGTCCAATTTTGACGACAAAATTGAGAAATCTATCTAATCAATGGAGCATAAGATTGATGAAGGGACAAAGCATCCAACAGTTCAAGAATAATGTTCCTATGAATAACATTGTAAGCTATACAAAATGGCAAATCTTGCCTTAAATTTTAGAGGGTGACATATATATAATACATATAATTATTAACATATAATGTAAAGAACAAATTCGCATCTTGGAGTAGTGATAATGTGCACGAGTTCGATTCTTCTCATCACATTTAATAATTAAATATTAGTTATTTTAATAATATTTTTAATTAACAACATTTTAATATTAAAGTATTAAGTTTATTTTATTTTATTTTTTTTCAGTTTTTTTTCGTTCAACTTTTTATTTGTTAAATTATTTTAATTTTTTTTTGTTTTTTATATGATAAATTATTTTTATTTTATAAAATAAATGTTAATTTTTTTAAGAAGTCAAACTATCCCACCAAAATTGACACTAGTGAGAATCGAACACGAGAACACACTCTAAGGTCTCAAGCCAACATTACTAGGTCAATCCAAATGGGTTAAGTAAATGTTTATTATTATTTGAGGTGATCCATTGGACTTTTAAAATAAGATGGATGAATCCAATCCATCTATAGTTTTAAATGGATGCATCAAATCCAATCCATTAACAATTTTGTTTTCTTGGATGGATTAGATGGATTAATCAATAGATGAATTGGACGAATATTGGTTTGGTGGATCAAATTGTCACCCCTAAAACATGCTCTAATTGGTGAAAATCTATTAGAGTGTGTTTGGATGAAGAGTTTAAGAGAGGGAAGAGTGAGGATGACTTACCTTTCATTTTTAAATTACGGACACTATATTTTCATTTTTAAATTACGGACACTATATAGAATGTTTATTTAAAAAATGAAATAACAATATGATAAATGATCATATAATATTTTAATTACACTTAATTTATTTTTAAAAACATTTTATATAGGCTGTAAATTAAAAATGAAAAGTAAGTCTTCCCCTACATTCTTCTCCTAAATCCTCTATCCAAACACACCTTTAGAGTAGAATTTCAGCCCCTCAATTGTCTTTGCTGCACACGGTCAAAGTGATTATGAGAGAATTAAAAGTTAAGATTTCCATAGTGAAAATCTCACAAGGAGATGAATCATATGATCTGCTCCAATATTACACACTTAATGTTAAACACCTGCTAAGCTACTGGGAGAAAGAAACATAGAGAGATGTGTGATAGGGTGGGGTTTAGCATGGGAAAGGGGAGTTCTTTTCCACCATGAGAAAGTTTTTTCAACCATTAGATTAATAAGGAGTATTAATTTTATCATAGACTGCCTACACCATATTTTTTTACTTTCTCTTTTACACTCTTATATTTTTGTTTAGATCTGAAATTTTTTTCTTTCCTTGATCTGGAAACAATTGGCCGGATTTTCTCGCGCGGGTGTGCTCGCCCTGCCCGTATTATTAAAGTCATACCGGTTTGAAATTTTGCTTCACGACTGGGACTTGACCTTCCCGTGCCCATGCCAAACCACGGCAAGGCGGCATCCATGATGTTTTGCTCTTCGGGAGAGAAACAGGGGGTTTAGTTTTCGTTTCTTGGGATTTTGACGCTTAAAATATCCACGCTATCAATGAATATTAGGGCAAAAACTCCAAAATTTTGCGGTGGAGGTCCTTATGATGTCCTAAACATGCCTGAATATTCGGGGAACAAAATTTGGCACGTGGATGGATGCGCATTTGGAAAAAAAAATGTGATTTTGCGCGTGTCGGTCGAAAAATCAAAATAAATCGAGGCTTTGTCGGAATGCTACGAAACTTTACAGATCCTCTATATGTATTTTTATAGAGGTGTCTGCAAAAAACCAGCTCAAAATTCGTTTTCTAGGTGCATGTTTTGTTGTTTCGCGTTCTTGAGTTTTTGGCGCGTAAAAAATTCATATTTAATCCGTCCCTTGTCGGAAAATTCTCGTTTTTTGTGGGAGATGTTGTTTTTATGTCCTAAACATGCCTGCAAAAAATCGTGAAAAAATTCAACCTCTAAGTCACTCTTAATAATACGGGTGGACGCGAGAAAATCCGGCCAATTGTTTCCGGATCAAGGAAAGAAAAAAAATTTCAGATCTAAACAAAAATATAAAAGTGTAAAAGAGAAAGGAAAAAAATATGGTTTAGACAGTCCATGATAAAATTAATACTCCTTATTAATCTAATGGTTGAAAAAAACTTTATAGATGTAATAGGTTAAAGATCAGTCAAAATCCTCTCCATTTATTAGTCTCTCCATTTCTTCCATTTGGAGAGATAAAGACACAAAAAAGTTTGAAAATAATTAATAGTAATGGGTCCACTTAGTGGTAGGACCCACTACATATTTTTTTGTATCTATCTCTCACCAATGACAATATCCATTTATTTTTAGCAAATGGAGAGGATTTCAACTCGTTAAAGATATGATAAAAAAAACGATATTAAAGTAGAATTTATCATTAATTGAGTTTTATTTGGATGTTATTTTTCCATACAAAAGAGGAATATGTATGAATAGATCTATATTTTACTATATTGAGGTACCTTTTGACCTGATTTTTTTTCTACTTCTCTACAATTTTAAGGAGAAGGTAGGTCAAACACAATAACTATTAAGTACTTATTAAAAAAAGTACTTTTTTTAGAATGCATAAAATTGAATCGAAGGAGCTTTAAAACTAAAAAAAATAAAGTAACCAAACAACTTTAACTTATTTCTTAAAGTCCTTAATTTTAACTTTGTTTTAAAGTAACTTTTAAACCGTAAAAAAGTCATGCCAAACGATACATTAATTCAACAATGATATATGTGTGAATAGATCCACTCCGATGGAGATTTCACTCGATGGACTAGTAAAACCTCATCTTTTTTTTTTATTTTCTGTTTTTTTTATTGTGATTTCACTACACAATAATGTCACTACAAGGAATCTATTTCATGATATACGTAGACTCCAAATTTTCTAACCCGAATTCAATATATCATTATATCTCTATCTATCTCTTCATATCACATTATATCACCAACCTATCATATTTAACACACTATTTTCTCGGTTTCATTCTCTCTTAAGGTGTATAGACTCATATGAGATGTCCATCAAACATTTGTTCAATTGAATTATTAATTAAATGATCACGTTAACAAATATTCTAAAAATATTATTTAAAGATTTCATAAAAAGAATTTTTTTTTATCAAGTAATCTGATAGAAATTTACATTTTTAAAATGAATAAGTGAGATGTTTAAGAAACTAACAAATGAGTTAAGCGAGAACAAAATGAATATTGTTTTAAAAATAGAAGTCAAGCTCACAAATACGTAACATATAGTCATATACACAATTTTTTATTCAAATGTTATTTAAAACATACTAAAACATTTATTAACCTGTTCCATAATTAAATTTTCAATTGTTTAATCAATTTCTTTGGCTAATAGTTGAGCTCAATTATTCACAACCTTCTAGTCTTCATTTTTACTGTTAGAAAAAAAAAATAGTGTTACTAACAGGATTGATTCCAATTTCCAAATCAAACACATCAAGTTGTTATAACATAGTCAAACTTGGTACTTAACTCAAAACGACAAAATTGTATGACTCTGTCTCTCTGTACCTTTATTCAATCTCATCTCTGAATTCTCATCATCTCGTTAATGGCTCGTAAAAACATTGAACCAAGCACCATTTTGTTAAACCGTTTGATTCTTCTTTTTGTGTGTTTTGTTTCTTGCGGTTTGGTCTATGTTTTCCTCTCTTCAGTAACCAGAAGTGGTTCTGTTTCGGAGTTTAGGAATATTGGGTCAACGTTGGATTTGGTTGGTGAGAAGAATGTTGGAGGGTGTTGTAGAGGGATTGAAAATTTGGAGCTTTGGGGTTCAGCTGTGAAATGGGGTTCTGAGTTTAAGTTCAATACTTCTGAAGAATGTTGTAATTCTTGTAAATCTATGTGTACTGGGAAAGATGGACCTTGTCTTTGTGATACTTGGGTGTTTTGTGGGAATCGGGAGGCTTGTGGATCCAAATTCGGTGAGGTACGTTACTCGTTCATGTCCAAGTGATCGACACATGTAGTTACATTCAATCGTTTCTAATTTCAGTGTTTACTTGTCAATATCAGTGTCGTGTCTTGTGTCTGTGTCAATTGTGTATCATGGCTTTTAAGTTTTCATTTTTTTAATTCCCCATTCCATTTAAGTATATCCTTTTGGAATTGCTGTTGTTTTTTCTTGTTTCTTTGTATAGAGTTTCTAAGCTGAATCCTGGACTAGATCAAGATCACACTATAATTTCAAATTACTTCAGAGATATATGTATAGATTTACCATTTAAAATCATGCATTATGAAATGTTACAATAAAAAATTTGCTTCCGGTTAAAACAATAAGTTCATTTAATGTGCATGATGTAGTGCATTTTAGGAACTTGCCTGTTTAGGCTTGGATTAGCGAAGTGTGTGCAGTACACTTGTGAGATGTTTATTGTTTATCTCTCGAGCCAGGTATGACCACAAAGAGCTTTGCAGCCCATTCCGATCCTACCCGGCTCGAGGGATCAGTCTCTGTAGTTGCATGCAGAGATACCCAGTTCCAGTTTACAAACACAAAAAATCAAAACAATAGTATTGGAAATGATAAAATTAGTTTGGTTTTGCTTATATTTAGGACCACTAAATCAGACTTATTTTTTTGCTTATGTTTCAGACTGAAGTAGTATCTCAGGTTGGAGATGTTAGTAAATTAAACTAATAGGAATGATTTCACTGTATTGGTTTCTGTTATGTTTTCTTGCAAATTCTTTTGGAGTGAATTTATTCTGTATAGAGTTCATTTGAGTTCAGGATTATCATTTTATTTTATTTTTTGCGGTTTAAATTTTAATCCTTTAATAAAAAGTTGACCTTGAGCATTCAATTTTTTTGTTGCAGTGTTGGTTAAAGAAACAAAAGGACAGCTTAGCCCCTGAACGGCAAGAAGAAGCGCCTAATGGGGAGACAATTAGTTGGACTTCTGGTCTCATCTTTGGAAAAGGAGAGGTAACTGAAGTTTGGTTATTTTAATTAATCATATTCTATTTTAAAATTGACTTGGTAATTGTTCAGATGCTGGCTTAAAAATGCATGCTGAACCTGAAAGAAAGTTATTAAGTTCTATCTTCAATGTTCTCTGATCCTAATTATCTCCAAATTACATGTTGCTTCTGTTGTTAGTTGAAAGCTTTTTATTTTATTTAATTCAACAATTTGGTTTACATTTTTCAGTTTATTTATGATGTATTGCACAGTTGGAATTTTATCAACTTATGAAAGGTTACCTTATTTGTCAATATTATTTCTAATTCATCTGTTTTTTTCCAGGGTATTATTGGATTGGAAACTGAACACGGAACTCTTCATATAAAAGTAAGTGCTCATGATTTTGAGAAGTTTAAAATTCAAATTCAAATGCTTTGATGTTGTAGCAATGACATATTATTTTCCTTATACTTTCCATGTTTCTTTAATAATGATGATTTCAAATTTGATCCTTCACAGGATAATTATGGTTTGGTTTCATATTTGAACCTTCCCTGGATAATTATTTCCTCATACTTTGCACGTTTTGATGCAGCTTTTCCCTCACTGTGCTCCACACACAGTTGCCTATATTCTAGAACTGTTGCCTATGCGCCATTGTGCAGGCTGCCAGTTTTACCGTGCAGAGAGTCGAGGTCAATCATGGGATTCAGAAGGAAACCATATAAAAAATGTAAGATTCGCTTTCACATCTATGTCACTCTACAACTGTCAATGCAATTATGTTATGAATATCTGCTTTAAAAGTTTCACTCTCTTTACCATTAGTTAGGTTATTGCACTATCCTGTTTTAAACTCAGTCTTTCCATAGCTATCCATTATGAATAGTTTTGTTGAGATCTATATGTGCTACTTTTGGTAGCATATTTTTCTTCCTTTTCTCATAGGATCCTAGCCATTTTAGATTCATAAAACTATATGCATTATTGTTATGAATTTCTGCAGTTCCTTTGTATTATCAATGAAAGATTAGGTACGGACAAGGGGGCATAGTTTAGAGGGTAATATTGTAATGTAGTATTTAAATAGAAGTTCTACATTGTAAACCCTAATCTTTCACTGGTGATAATACATAGGAACTTCGGTTGCTCTGCAGTCAGAGTGTAGCAATATTGGCCGAACTTCAATACCAAACTTCGGTTTGCATTTTTGTTCCTTTACTCGTTCAAATTTTGTTGCTGTTCTAAAAATTGTTTTTAGTGTGAACAACATGCATGTTGTTTGCAGATATCAATTTAAATACAAAAAATAATGAAAATTATCACGCCAAATCAATGTGAATTGTGAACTGATTGACAATATTTGAATCAAATCGAATCAAAGTATCTTGATTTTCGTTAATCAAGAATGAGTCATGTTTTCACTTTTGTATCCCAGGAGAGTTGATGCCTTAGCAATAGACATTTTATAATCGACAACATGGCTACCAAAAATATTTGTGTTTTTCAAGTTTAAATGGATTTCAATGTCCTTCGTGGAAAATTTATTTCCCTTTCTTTGTCCTCATATAGAGTATATGAGAAATTAATATTTTGTTAATGATACAAACCCCGATACATTAATTGTATTCAAAGACTACTGTTTTTTTTTTCAGTCCTAACAAAAATGAGATTACAAAAAATTGGTGGTACTTTTGTTGAGGTCATTTGCACAGTAGTAACCCCAAAGGAGCAAAAATAGTTTATTTCCATATTTGCTGTCTCGGTACAAAATATCATAATTATTTGAACAACAAACAGGACTCTAAAGAAACTTGGTAAATAAACGTACACAAGAACACAACGATTGATCACATGCTTGTTGCACTTTCAACTCCACTCCCTACGCTACATTGAAGACTCTTCCAGTCTTCCCACTTAACAGGGAATATGAGCCATAGTGAACAATAATGTTTTTTTTTCAAAGAATAGTGAACAATAATGTTTGTATAGTAGTACTCTGTAGTGGTTGATGATAGTAAACAAGTTCTTACTTTGCAGGCTGGTTTTGGTCCCCCATTTGCATTAATTCAAGGGACATTGGAAGCACAAGGCACACCATTCAATAAACTTCCTGTGGAAGATTGTCCAATCCTAAGAAGAGGCTCAGTTGCTTTAATCGGTCCCGGTCCAGAATTCTTTATTAGCTTAGCTGATCATTCAGAGTGGAAACAAGAATACACAGTCTTTGGTTCTGTTCTTCCTGAAGACATGAATGTTACTGAGAAAATTGCTTCCCTCCCCACCTTACCTGATGTTTGGAACAATGTTAATGTGACCGTTTTGAAAAAACCTGTTCCTTTCTTGCTCAGAAGAATCAAGAAGAACAGCCAAGATTGAAATTTTGAAACAATTTGTAGGTTTCAATTCTTTTGGTTCCAAAGCTTATCCATCTGTTGATAAAACGTTTGTTGTGTAATTTCTTGACTTTTTCTTGTTATATAAACTTTTTCTTCACTTATTTTTTTTTTGGTATGAACATTTGCTGTAATTTCAGATAAAGAGCTTCCATTTGAGAACCGATATATAACTAAAAGTTTATTCTTTGTCAAAAAACAGTAAACCTATAAGTTTATTTCATAAAAAAATATTCTGGGACTTGAACCCGGGTCTTTCGGGTGAGAGCTGAATATCCTGACCAACTAGACTACAACGGTTACATGTAAGTGATGTTGTTCTAAACATACGTAAACTAAATCGTTAAACAATTCAATAGAGAACAATTGGCATAGTTCACAAACCGTTTGTTCAGATCACTTCGTAAACTATATGTCACAATTTGGTTCTTTTCATTACAGTTTGTTTTTAACAATTCAATTCGATTTTTGGATTTTTTTTGTCATAAAATTCTTTTTTTTTCATCGACATTTTTCATTGACAATCCAGTTTGGTACACTTTGATTAAAAAATGTACATTCTGCAAAGGTAGTTCCAGTGCATCAAACTTTTATACTAGTTCAATTCAGTTCGGTTTTCCCTTCAATTCAATTTTTTTTTTGTATCGCACCATGAACCTATGGGAGCGGAAATATAAAGCTTTATGTTGATGGAGGAATTGATATCGACATAAGAATGATACTGAGGACATCTTCTATAACAATAATACTAAATAGACACACATAAATAGTGAATGTAAGTAACAAGTTCTACTCTATTTTTGGGATCAATCAAAACTACACTTAAGTTAATGGTACAAATAAGCATGAGCCTCAACATTAACTAATATGTACACATATTTTTGTGAGTAAAGGACTCAGTCCTACAAAAATAGAGAACACACACAGCTGATTGATCCAGTTCATAGAAAAATAACAACAGGGTAGTATAGAAGTCCATCAAATGTTGAAGTTCATCGATCCAAAAAACAGTTAAAATAACACAGAGGTGGAGCTACATTCAGATTTGTGTTGCGGTGATTGTGGTGCCAATGATAGCCATGACATGGATTCATCAATTGGCTTATTAAGGAATGCTGTTGGATTACTTGTTTGATACGGTGCCCTTGCAGCAATTCTGCACAAACATATCAGTCAATATGGATAATTCCAAACATCATAATAGAAAAGGGTCGGCCATATATATAGTTTTGAGAGGATAACCAATTTACTATATTGGCTCTTTCACTTTTGTTTATGGTAACAATTTGACATGACTCAGTGTATCCTCACCTCGACTTTAGGATGAGCCAAAATTGATTCTAATAGTGTAGAATTGATTTTGAAATGTTTTCCTTCTTTAAAAAAAACGTTTGAATGTTTTTGGAGTGAAATTGATTTTACTTCCAAAAACTGATTGAAGCTGTAATTTGGAGTTTTTGTCTCTACATTGGATTTTTGGATCCAAATTTCCTACCTTTAAGGTGAGAAAGTCATCGTAGCTTTGTGTTTATCTTTCTCTTTTATATATATATATATTTCATCTGATTACTATTATAAATAAAAAAATCACTTTTAAGGTTCATTCAATAACTGATGTAGGTTGCTTATATTATATGTTAAATACATTAGTCATTGAATGAACCTTAAAAATTGATTTTTTTGCTTATAATAGTGAGGGGAGAGAGACTTAAAATTGGCCCTGAAAATTGATTTATCTATCATTTTTCTTTTATCCTTCTCTATCATAAAATACACAAAATTACACTAAAGTCGTAATTACTTTCCCTTCACCAAAGTCACCGTGTCTCAATCCATTCACTTCAAGCAAAATCAATTTTGAATATCCAGTTCAATCAATTTTTTTAAACGCAGAATCAAACACACTACCTTAACAATTGAGGTTTTCCTAAAAAGTGAAGTCTATTGACAAAGATCAAACAATATTTGATTGAGAGAGATCTGGCTGGCTTACCTATCCTTCCTTTTCTCCAAGAACCGATGAAGTGAAGCTTTCCTTGTCATTGGTAAATCTGAATACATAAAAAGAGAATTCGTGAATTAAAAGCACACACAAAACAAAACCATGACACAAATCAAGCACCCTCTCAAACATAATATATCCAAAAAAATTACCATAAATAACAGGTATAGATGGTACTTGATAGTAGTCTTGAAGAGAATTGTTGGCAGAATTTCTAGCAAGAAAGGAAGAGTAAGCATAGTTGTTATTGTGGTTTTGTGAAGTACTAGTAATTCCTTTGGTGGAAAAGTCCATGATGTCTTTGGCTTTATCAGCTGGAACATCATCAAACACAATTACTTTCCCATCGTAAAAGATTGTCATTTGTGCACAACTAGGCTCCTCCTTCTTAATACTCCTATTAGCCTTCATTACACTGTAATAAAACAACATTAACAATTAATTTAATGCAAATTGACCATGCTATATACCAGTATGAATTTTGAATATTGCTAATTTTTTTTTTGATGTACTTAACAAGTTAAAGTACGTAGAAAAAAGAACATGTACCTGGAGTTTCCCAAAATAGGAATCTCTTGTAGGAAGAGATGAGGAAGTTGTTGAAAATTCATAGGTGTTATGTTGTGATGATTCATGCTGTTTTTGGTATGGAAGAAATAAGTTGAAGGTGAGTGAGAGTGAGAGTGAAGAGAAAGCGGTGGAAGATTTTTATATCTTGTAGGGGTACTACTTACTTAAGAACGTGTGGAGTTAAAAGCACGCACGAGTTTTATGTGTGTTGTGTTTATTAATTAAAACAGGTTTTGTTGTTTGTGACAGAAACTGCAAGGTGATGGGAGGTCCCACGTCTATTTTAGTGGTTGCAACTTGCATCATGCATTAATTGAATAATAACTTGTTTTGCTTTTTGGTAGTCCCATATCAGCACGTGTTATTTATTTTATTTGCCTGGATCACTTGACAAAAGGTTAGGGTTATCCCTTCTTTCCTTTTCATCTCAAAATATCTCTTGGGGAACTCATAAAATAGTCTCAACATAAAATTGATGTTTATTGTTCCAAATAATAATTTTGAAATTTTAGTCACTATACTATTTGACCAATTTTTTTTATTGTTTAGTCGAGGTATACCTAATGACTCGGATGGCTGTATTCTAGAATTGTTGCCTATACATCGTGCAAGCTGCCAATTTTACTGTGCAGAGAGTCGAGGTCAACCATGACATTAGAAGGAAGGTGGCTTTTAGGGTACACAAGTTGTTTAATTTGTGTACACATGCACAAGCCCATTTGCAACCATTGATTTGTAGATTTTAAAATTTAGCGGATAGGATTTGCAAGAACATGTGATATTCCATACACAAGTACATTAGCAAACCATATATATTTATGAGTTTTAAGATTCAATGGATATGATTTTGCAAGGACAACATGGTATATAGTATAGATTTGTTGGTTATGAAATATTAATTTACACTATACTTTTATAAATATCCTGTTTTAAGCTCTGTCTTTCTATTTTTATCCATTATGAATAGTTTTGTTGAGATCAATATGTGCTATTTTTGGTAGCATATTTTTCTTGCTTTTCTCATAGGATCCCAGCCATTTTAGATTCAGAAAACTGTATGCATTATTCTTATGAATTTCTGCAGTTCCTTTGTATCATCAATGAAAGATTAGGTACTGACAATATTTGAAGCAAATCACATCAAAGTCTCAGGATTTTCATTAATCAAGAATGAGCCATGTTTGCAATTTTGCATACCAGGAAGAGTTGATGCCTTAGCAATAGACACTTTAATAGTGTACTCAAAATCAAGTGTTAAGTCGTAAACTCGGAAGTTTTTAGATGAGGATTTAGTGTTAACTTGTTGGTAAATTCGTTTTTTGTGAAATCGAAGCATGCACCTAGTTTGAGCGATTTAACTTGCAGCAAAATCAGTGAATTTGGATAAACTTGTCTGATTTTAAACGAGTTTGCGATTTTATTTCCTTTCAGACCAATAAGCCTATTTAACCTTTTTTGTTGTTGGATGTTTATATGATTTTGTGGGATAATTTTGTGTACTTTGACATAAGGTTGAACATGAAGATTTATTTGGGTGATTAGGTATATTTTGGCTTTATATATTTTTTTAATCGGCAAAATTTACTATCATAACCTGCACAAGATGCGTCCGGCTTGCACAGGAGAGAAAACGGAAAACAAAGAAACAAGGGTGCCAGATTTAGAGGGAACACCCGAGACCAAACCAAAAAACTTTCAAAAGAGCCCCCAAAAGTTGAAGGACGGGAGAGCCAAAACAACATGAAAATTGCTCTTCGAACTTCAAACATTTCTCTTTAACATCCATAAAATACACAATGCCCCCAACGGCAGTTAACTGCCGTTCGCCTCCAACGTCAGTTAATTGTCGTTGTACCAGCGGTGCCATTGGCACCAGCGACAGTTAACTGTTGTTGCGTTTTGGTAACTGAACAAAGGTCGAACGCCATTTTATACATCTTTTTTTCCGTTTCCACCACATACATACATTCAATCATTCATTCTTAAATACATTCATTCAAAGCATTTATAAAAGAAACAAAAATATTCATTCATATGATAATGTCATTAATTTACATCTAACAAAAAAAATCAAAATCATTCAATTATTTACAACCAAAATACCAAAAACAAGTAAACATAAAACTAATGTCTCCTCATCATCTACTGCATATGCCTTATGGATATCTAATACGTGGTGATCGGGCGCATCTAATCCTACATCAGCCTCAAGAGATCATGGAAGTATCCGCGTGAGTCGCCATCACGCAACCCCTCTTATGTCATGTCGTAGAGGGTATGTATGATACCTAGTGTGTTGGGACGATCTTTAACATGATCCTCCTCAATAATGAACTCTTCATTCGCCGACCTAGGGGTGGTACCTGAACCACCTCCGTAGGTGGGATTAAAAGCATATGAGAAACCCTAAAGAACCATGACACGTTCCCCAGTGCATACTGTCAGAGATCCGCTACCACCACACCCCGCATAGCTTGTGGTATGATGTGAATCATGAAGTCCTAGGAGTCATGCAGTATCTGGGCAGAACCAAGGGGAGGCATAGATGACGAATGTATGGCAATGTCCTTGACATGGTCGTACCGTCTCTTTATCCGCTCCGACAAGTGTCGCTAATTCTTCCCTTTGTCGGCCATAATCCAACTGGAGTACCAGAATATCTCAAGGGATGCACCTGTTGATGATCACATTAAGGGTTGGATATGACGTCCTCCACCGCCAGATGATCAAGGATGCCTCAGTGGGGAGTCGGTGAAATGTGGCCCTTCTTAGAAAGAAAACGCACAACATCTGGAAAGTTTGCGGTATACCTGTTGAAGTAGTATTTCAAACAACAAAAGTAAGTATTTTCAATTATCGTCTCCTCAGGGATTAGGTGCGTTACTTCGAACCGTTCAACAATCGGTATTGTTTTGAGTTAAGGGTTTCGTCACTTGGTTGCATAGATTAAAGTAATGTAAAAACAGAATTAAAACGACAAGTAATAGGGAATAAAAGCGTTGAGATAGGAGTTCATCAATCTTGCAAAGAATATAATCTATAAATCATGCATATGAATTTAGCGTTTTAGCGAAAATATCACGTATCGCTCAACAACGTCATTGATTTCCCAAATGACATCGTGAAATCAATCGTATCGTTTAATCGACGATTTCCCAATCAATCAAACGATCCGAAAGCATTACGATCCGAAACTTTGTGTGATTATCAAAACCCAAATCCATTTGTAGATTTTATTATTTTGATAGAAGATTATTCTAAACATAGATTCAAAAGTATTTTTCAACATCATTTGAATCAAGCATGAGAGTGAAAAGCAAGAATAACTTCATAAACACATAAATTGCCAAAATCATATATTCACATAATCATATATTGCATCAAAGCTAGAAAGATTACCTCCAATCCCAACAAAGGGAAGTTAGTTGTTCATTTTCATGACAACTATACAAAAGTTAAAAGAAAAGATGAAGATCATAACTCAAGTCTTGATTTCCCAAAGCCTTTGGTTGATTCCACAATCCAATTACTTTTGCTCCTTGAAGATCATAGCTTCTAGCCCTAAAACTAAGTCCTAAACTATTGCTAAACTGAATTAAAAAGCAATCCCTAAATGGAAGTAGTCAATGATCCAGTTCTCTCTGAAAATAGAGCTAAAAATGCTTTTATAAAACTGAATTTTTGCACGCTCGCTACAAGCGATGAGCTGGTCGCTTGTAGCGATGAAGTTTGTTGGCCAATGGGAGAGCTCCACGTCAGCATGGAACCTTAAACCGCCCTTGGTCGCTTGAAGCGACCGGTCCATCGCTTGTAGCGATGGACTCTCCAATTTCCCTGCCTAAGGTCGCTAGTAGCGTGGCATCTGGCGCTTGAAGCGATGAAGTCTCCAAATTCCCTGCCTATCCTCGCTTGTAGCGAGGAAGCGTGCGCTTCTAGCGATGGCTTTGATCAAAACTTCATGTTCTTTGCTCAGATCAGGTTCAAGCATGACATTCCTGCAATATTAGATGGGGTAAGGCATAGGATCACAAGTATAGCATTTTAACCATAAATATGAGCTTATCCTAAGATAACTTGTAAAATAAGTAACATAAGTGCCTAACTTAAATGAGCATTTTAACCACTTTCTGGCACTTAACACACTCCCCAACTTAAATCTTTGTTTGTCCTCAAACAAAGGACGCTACAAATAAGGAAACAAGCTTTAACCAAAGTTTTGAGCAAGAATGCAAAAGAATCAAAAGTTTGAAGCAAATAAATGTCAGATGAATGATTCAGACGTGACTGCGCAAGCTAAAGTCAAGTTTATCATTAAACGAGATACATACTATGAATGTGAACTAGTTCTAAACACAAAGCATCTAATCACACAATTCTTAACAAGCAACATGTTTAAAATTGAACCAAACCTAACACACTTCTATATAAAGTATATGAACACATTGAAATCTATTGTGAGGGTATGAACACTCATCCAACAAACATGATAACATTCCAATCAAATTATGTGTCCATCTAATTATCATTTCTAAAAGCATAAAAGGCATTGATCATAAGGTCTTTAAGGGTTGTAATTGGGCTAGGTTACAAAAGAATTGTCATATGTGGGATATTGAATTCAAATGGCCAAGCAAGAGGAACATTCAATCTATTTACAAACTTCCTCCTTATTCCAATACAACTCTTGGTGAACTTCAAATTTTTCTTTTCTTGATTGATCTTGACAACTTTTTCTTTGATTTATTGCAAACCTTTCTATTTTTCTCTTTTCTTTTTCTTGGTTTGCTTTTCTTTCTTTTTTCTTTTCTTTTTCTTTTTCTTTTTCTTTCTCTTGTTGTCAAGATCAATTATCATCATTCACCACTACTTGACATAAACTCAACCTCCCTTTCTCCCCAACTTAGTTCAATGATACCCTAATCGAATGTTCCTTTATCATTATGGCAAAGGTCAATAAACACGATGGATAAGGGTTCAAAAGAAAACAAATATCAGAATTCAATAAAGAGTTAACCATGAACTGAAATTTTTTTACAAACTCCGGCAATTTAAATAAGCAATTGAGCTTATTAAAATTGACAGTTCACAGTTAACAATTCTGATTCAATAGGCTCAGAGGGGTTAACAGATACTCACTTCTCACAGGGTAGGTTTATTTGGTCAAGTATTTCACTCATATTCAATGCCTTGATCATTTCAATGCTTTTATACAATTTAAAACAACAAAAGATTTAACATAAAATAACTGAGTTAAACATGATATGTTGGTCTCCTGCATATATATACAAAGGTTGAGGATTCCTCACATTTCGGCTAGTTCTAAATTGGTTCAAAACTAAACATGTGCTTGCGTAAAACTGAATAGATTAAACTTGTGTGTAAAGAACTTATTCACATTCAAGAATATACCTAGAAAAACAAGAAAACGAGTACCTTAGCTGCGCGCTTTTATCACTCATTCTATCATTATCACTCAACTGATTCTAGGCTCAATGCTTTGCTTTCAAACAAGCACTTAGCTTTTGAATCTTTGTCATCTTTCTTTCCAAATTGTTGGGATAATTCAAAAAAATTTAACCAAAAATAAATAACAAAGCATAAATAAAGCATAATATACACTAAACATATAATAACCCAAAATATACTAACAAAATAACATAATAGCCAAAGTAACATCATCCATGGTACATAAACATAACCAAAACAAAGTACATAACATGAACAAAGTTATAAAGTACAAAGCATAATAAATAAAACAAAAGAAATGATAGAACAAAAATCTGCAGCTTGCATCAAGATCTCAATCTGAATCCATGTCGTCTGAATCCATCAAGTCTGCAGCCTCATGGTCGATGCTCCGAGTAGCCTCTGAGGAGTCATCGCCATGGTCATCATCAGCATCAGCATCATCATCACCATCATCTGCAGCATCATCATCACCAGCATCTGCACCTGCCCCTCCAGAAAAGAAAGGCCTGTCCCCAGGCCAAGCAATATGCTCGTGGAAAAAGGCTGGAGTCCAAGTACTGTAGCCGCTCTCGTGCAAATGACTCTGAATCGTCGTCAAGGCGCGATGATTAGACGCATTCTGAGCCATGATGAATGAACCAACTAGAGAAGGGTCCCAACTAGAGAAGTCCAATGGTGGATAGGTTGGGGCCTGAGGCTGACTAGGATCCTGTGGTGCTGGGGGTGGTACTGTAGAAGGTCCAACTGAAGTGGAAGGTCCGGCAGAGGAAGAAGGTGGAGCAGTAAGAGAGGGGGTAAAACAATACCTATTGATGTACCTGTCATCAATAGGGTTTTTTATCTCTTCATCCACTTGGGTAGGCATGTGTATCCTGACCTTTCTACACAATCCCATTATCAAACCAGGGAAGGTCAATGGGCATTTAGGTTTGCCTGGCGGCAGGATACCACTCTCTGCCACAACCCTCATCTCATTAGCTATAATCCTAGCAACGTCAACCTGACGGTTGCTAAGGATATAGTGGAGCAGAGGTGTGACATCCAAGGTAGTAGATGAAGTGTGAGACTTAGGCCTTATGTTATAAAGGATGAGGGTAAGTATTACCTGAGCTGGTGTGGTCATGTGGTCCCTGAAAGCTCTAAAAGGCTTACCCGAAGCCTTGCTCACATCATAAGTTCTTCCCTCTTGGAAGATTTCCCGTGCAATTAGATCATGATCCCAGTTCCCCGCTCTTTGATGCTCATGATAGGCACACAACCGCTTGTAATCTATTAGGTCATCCGGGAATGTTAGGCCCAGGGGATTACCTAAGTATTCGCTGATTGCATTCCTATCAAACATTAAAGTACGGCCTCAGACAAATGTCGTCCAGGTGAAGTCATCTGATGGGTCAGCTGGAATCACGTTTGCATAAAACTCCCGCACGATATCATAGTTAATCTTTCTTGGAAGAGTGCACAATATTCCCCATTTTCTCTCGTTTAGCATGTGTGCAATCCCTCCGTAGTTTCCTTCCTCTGAAATCTGGAACTGTTTCTCGGAAAATATCCTTCTGGTCTTGAGCTCTGCGTAACGCTCTTGGTTACGCATGAAGGGATTTAAGAGGAGTTTTTCAAAAATTTAATCCTCTTAGCGGAACAAATCCCATTGAAACGGATCTTGATTAAATCATTAATCACAAATCAAACACATACTTAAACACTTTAAGGATTCATGTGTTTACCTCTTGAAGAGCAGAACCTTTGTGGCAGAATTGTTTCTGATCACGAGCAAAGCAACGTAGCGATGCCTCTATTCAGTCCACACGAACAGACCTTCTCCGATGACCGGTGCTAGCCAATTTCAACGGAGATTCAGAGAGAATAGGGTTTAGAGAGCGGCGGCTAGGTTTCACAACTTTTGTGAATTAGGTTAAGCGTTTCAACAAAAGGTCTGTAATGCTTCACCACAAGGGTTCTATTTATAGAACCACTTGTGTGGTCAACAAGTCAAGCACTTAAATACACCGTACCTTACGGTGCACCATATTTCACTTAAACACACCATACCTTACGATGGACCGCGTTTCTCTATTTCATAAATTAAATAATAAGTCATACTTAATTATTTAATTACTAATAAGTCCTACTTATTATTTTATAAATAAGTCTTACTTATTTATTTCTCTCATCTATCTGTCCTTTGTGTGTGACCCCTATAGGTTCCCGTAACGTTAGCAATAATATTAAATCGCCTATTTAATATTATAAACAGTGAGCGGTATCTAGCAACACATCACTGCTACCCAAGTGACGAGAATGTCATGTGATCTGACGAAACCTTTCCGTGATAATGATCATGTGTATAATTACCCTTTTGCCCTCATGTCTATATTGAACACAAGGCATAGACCGTGTCATCCTTGTCTAGTTCAATATTGGGCCCATAGACATTTCTCCTGTTATGTGGGAGGGGCAAATTCCATCTAGGTCACTCATGTCCCTCAGCATGATTCATGGAGTACCCATCAACCAACTTTATAGTCATCCTATTACAGACAACGTTTGAATGGTGATAAAGCACTCGACTCCTACATCTAGGGTACATAGTGGTTTCAGGTCAAAGGGTGGAATACACCACTATCACTATGAGAATATCTTATGACACTTTTCATAACTTTTACTATGTAGTATTCTCATGGTGGGTCAATCCAGTATAAATATTACTCCTAATATTTACACCTATGTGAAGACTTGATAACTCTTTATCTATGATCCGTGAGATGTGATCATCACTCTACCCACATAATAGTCTCTATGCTTTAATATTATCCCATTTCACAATAAAGCTTGACTACGGATACTTTAAGAATAATGTCCTTTCGTTTAATGGATCTCACGATTAAGTCACACTTAATGCTCCATTAAACAGACTAATTATTCTAGGGAATTTATTATTTTGAAACTGAACAAAAGAATAAATAAATGCCTTATATATATATATATATATATATATATATATATATATATATATATATATTCATAAATGTATATATAAAAGTCATGATACAAAGCCAAATCCAATCAAAATAGATTGGCTATTAGGGCTTACTCCAACAATCTCCCACTAGCACTAAAAGCCAATCAAATATTAGTTCAATATATATTGGTCAAATGTTAGCATCAAGCACACTATTTGCAAGATACTCTACTAGCAGGTAAGGAACTTTTCATATGTTGGTAGGTTATACTTCTTTCAATTTCCACTTTCGATCTTCTATCAAAAGGAAATAGAAGTGTCAACATATACATTTGAATCATTGGTGAGATCTAGTTTTCATTGCTTGCAAGATTAAACCAATTTCACCTCAGATGGGATCAATGGAATCCACAACGCAATAAACAGATGTTTTCGCTCATTTATGAGCTAAACGATTCAAATCATATATTTGACATCTGTAATAGAAACAACAACTATCTAAAGCTTGTACTTTTACAAATTTTATAGTTGATATCTAAGCATAACATTTATTCTAGATTGCGATCTGGATATACTGTACATAGATATGAAAGTTGTCATCATTGTAACTCCTTTACGATGTTCCTTTTCATCTGTGTTCAAGAAACAATCCTAAGTCCATTAAGACATGCAAGGATATTCTTGAAGGTATTCTAGTGTCGAACACTAGAATCAATTTTGGTACAAATTAGAAATAATTTTCTAACCATGTCTCACATGTGTAGACAAATTGTTTTGGTGACTAGTATGTCATCCACATATTCCACCAAACTAATATCAATGCTCCCACTAATTTCCTTGTGTGCACAAGATTTAAATTTGTTCTTTTATTAATCTAAGTTTTCATAAAACTTTATTAATAAAATAAACAATTCAACTTCGAGAAGCTTGCTTCATTCCATACATGAATTTTGTAATATATGTACCTTTCTAGCATCCGATTAACGAAACCCTACATATATGTCAAATACATATATAAGGTCATTCCAATTAAGGAATGCAACCTCGTTATCCATCCTCCAGAATGTGTATTATAAAACAATGGCAAATGGAATCGTTAGATTTAAGAATTATCATGATGTAATGGTTTCATCACGATTTGCATCATGATTTTGCACGAAACCGTCTATGATCAATCATATCTTAAAGGTATTCATAATACCATCCATGTTAGTTTTATATAAGAAAACCCACATTCATCTCATGAGTCGTACTCATTGGATGATATAACCAATATCCATATATGGTTTGTGTACATGGACTCTATATAGGATCCCATGGCATCTAGCCACTTCTCAGAATTCAGGCCATTTACGACCTTCTAGTAAGTCAGGCGCCCATCTTCCATTAGCATCATATCACCTTGTTGAGCCATGACAAAATCATGTTTCTCATCCTAGTGATATGACATGTCAGACTCATCTAGATCTTGTGCTACTCGAACTGGTGATTTAACAACAACCCTTTGCTGAATCAGTTCCTGTTCCATTCTTAGAGAAACATGTATTTTGTGGTACTTGACTTAATTCAAGTTCTACATCACTCCCACTGGCTCCTGCAGAGATATACTCCTTCAAGAGGAATACTCCAGATCCAGAGACAAACGACTTTTGTCATATAAAGTGATGTACAATTAGTATCCCTTATTTTTCCTTAAGGTACCTCCACAAATATACATTTGTCTAATTTGGAATATAGTTTATCTAATAAACTTTATAACCCCAAATTATCATAAAGTCAGACTAGGTACTCTTACCTCCATATCTAATATGGTGTCTTTATAATTACCTCAATTGGAACTTATAGTGGAAAAATAACTGTAATTTAATCAATTTCAAGAGTCATGGAGTTATAATCGAACTATTTTAGATCAAGTCATGTTAAACATGAAGCGATATAAATTATCAATTTACTCCTTAATTAAGTATTAACCATCATGACATACTCATATGATCTTTATACTTTTCAAAATTATTCCTTTACTCCATCATTGAACTCTTTGAACCAATTCAAAGATTTCTAACTCGTGTCAAACACATATTTACATTTACTAATCTAATCAGTAATGTAAATGAAGTAAGAGAAATAAATATCTCTAGCAAATGTGTTTGGTGATCCATATACATCATATGTATATTGATTCGAATAAATCAGATGTTCTCTAACACTGAAATATTTTAAAGGCGGAACTCATATCCTTCAAATGATAAGATATCAAATGAGTCCAATAGTCCATATTCATGGAATCTGAAATTGTGAATCACACTTCTTTGCAACAATAATGCCGATGATATACAAAAGGTCCAAATCTCATTTGATCCTTTCCTCATATTAGACCAGCTTATCAAGATCATGGAACTCAAATCCATTACTTGATTAGCACACTTGTATAGCAAAATTATTTGGATAATAGGACAACGTTTGTCTTTTATTCAAGTACACAATCATTTTCTTGTCGATACAAGATATATGATTTAATGCTTCTATTTTATGGAATTTAATAACAATTATTTGGTTCCATATCAAGTTAAATTTAAGTTCAAACATTGGCTTCTATGTCAATGAAACAATTTGTTCCATTCTAGACATAGGTGGACTTCACTTATAGTTAATGTCTTATTTCCTTAAAAACTCTATATTTCAACAAATATGAGATCAATCATCAAGTATCATATACTTATGATGCAGAAGTAGAAATTTAACTTTCTATAACCATATGGGCAAAGAAGAAGTCTTACCTCTTTCTTATATTTTGACTCTTTTAAAAAACATTAATAGTTTTTTACTTGTACTTGAGAACAATTCTCAATTCTTGTACCAATTCAGAAACTCCTTTCTGAAGATTTTGTTCTTTACAAGAACATTTAACAGTATAATAAAATGCATATGCCAAAGAAATTCTAAATACAGAAAATAAATAAAATAAATGTATCATGATTTAAAAACATATTTAATTAGGTCTTTAATTAATATGCTCCCACTATTTTACTCAAAACAAATGACCTTCAACATTTGATTCGGAAAATCTCATTGGAAGATTTTCTAGTGGGTTGAAATCCATATTTCACTTCGTTTTGAGTCAGCGAGGGCTGATCCCCCAAAACTTAGCTATTTAGGTAGGAACTCCTTCCAATTGTATCTCATACAACTTTCAAACCATTTGGGCGAGTAACTCCTTACTATAATCTATCATATAGATGTTCCCAAACATTGCTTCTAAATATATTTTAATCTTATTAAAATAATTTAGTTAAGTTAGACCCAAAGAATAACAGTCGGGTAAATGGAATTACCTCACCGCAACTTACTAGTATAGAAAGTGCACTTCGCTAGGGCGAACCCACACTATTCGAGACTAGTCTTGTAGGGTGCTATCCTTTGGAAAGCAATTAACTTAATATTCTATTTGAAGTTAATATATTTTTAATCTTATTAAAATAACTTAGTTAAGTTAGACCCAAAGAATAACAGTCGGGTAAATAGAATTACCGCACCTCAACTTACTAGTATAGAAAGTGCACTTCGCAGAGGCGAACCCACACATTTCGATATTAGTCTTGAAGGGTGTTATACTTTGGAAATCAATTAACTTCAATTCTATTTGAAGGATTTTTATTAAGTTTGATCTCATCGACATGTGTATCTCATACACATGTCTCTTAAGATGCATGACATTCATGCTCATGGATAGCAAGTATATAAAAACATTTAAAACATACATGCTAACATTTATCTAAAACATGTTAAGCATATATCTCATACATGCGCTAACTAAACATACATTTCATGCATCACATACATAAAATAAATTAGGTAGTATGGTTATGACCTCCTAACGCGTAAGAATTAAATAAACTACTTTATTACAATTCTTTGACCCACGAGCAAGCTTCAAAAGTTTCTCCATCAGAATCATCTTTTGGTGTCGTCTTCTCTTCAACTCTTGAAGCAATTACAATATTTAACTCTTAAATAAAATAATAAATGAAATGACACGCAGGTCGTATTTAAATAAAATAAATCACGACACGCAGGCCGTATTAAAATAAAATAAATCACGACACGCAGGCCGTATTTAAATAAAATAAATCATGACAAGCAGGTCATATTTTATCTAAATGAATAAACGCCAAAGTAAACTAAGGTCATAACCATATACCTTAAACTTAATGATAAATAATAATAACTATTTATTATTATCATTAAACAGTTTTAGAGTCAATCAAGATTTGGAAATAATATTTTGACCGAGATATATGCCATATAAAATTGATTCATATATATAAACATATACTTTGAAACTATTTTCAAAGTCAATCGGGTCATAAATAAAATTAAAATATGCAAATATTATGACCAAATCTAAAAGATCATATCTGATATTGAAACTCTTTCAATATCATGATTCTTTTAAATTAGAAACAAATTATGTTAACATCGTGCAAATCTTTTAAATAAATTCAAAATCATACATGACACTGAAACTATTTCAAATCATGACATTTTAAATTTACTATCAAATAAGGATCGTTTACTACCATTTCAAACAACTTTTGAAAAACAATCCAAAAAGGTAGAATTTTTTATTTATTTAATTACAGTAATATTGACACTCAATAATTATTATAATTAAATCTGCTTTATTAAGGCAATCAATCTGTTTCCAAAACAAATTATGATGCTAAAATTATGCAAATATTTTACTACCAAATTCAAAAGATCATATCTGATATTGAAACTTTTCAAAATCATGATCCTTTTAAATTGGAAGTGAATTAAACTAAAGATATGAAATTCTTTAATTACCAAATTCAAAAGATCATACCTGATATTGAAACTCTTTCAAAATCATGATCTTTTAAATCTACCTTTCTCCAATTGAATTTATTAATTAAACATTATGATCGATCACACTACGCAGATCACACTACATCAATAGTTTTAAGGATTATTTGTTTAGCATGAACAATCGGATCTTTGATGCTTCACCAGATTCGGATATCGAAGCTCAATCTCACGAATTGTTCAAATTCACAACAATCTTTCGAAAACAATCGACGAATGATACAACCATAATAATACAACTCTTGTATAGTTAGGTAACCTAATACGACGATCAAACATCAATAGTTTTAACCATTGTTTGTTCAGTATGAACAACCGGATCTTTGATGCTTCACCAAAATCGGATATCGAAGCTCAATCTCACGAATTGTCTACAAATACACAATCAATTATATAAAACCTATTGAACGAGTGATACAATCAATATATCACATATACTGATGTCGTATCAGAATCATATATCACATATATGATATCGATCAATCAATTTTAATTAATTCTTATTAAAATTATAAGATTGGTTCCATTACTTATGGCTCGTTAAATGGATTTCTCTTATTTGAAACTTTTTCGAATTATGATCACCAAAATCCAATTGGTTTCAAAATACAAAACAAATTATTGTTCATATGTACTAGCATTTTGACTTTTCGTAATAAAGAGTGAAAAATCTTTTGACTCAATCCTTTATATATGTATCAAATAAATATATATATAAATTAAAGAATTCTTTCAAGAGATCATATTTTCATCACACTTATTAGAATTAAAAGGTTAAAACGATAACCAGCGTGTGAATCAAATTCACAAACTCGTGTTCTCTCTTCACAAAAGAATAATACGATTCACATATTTATATCAACATATAAACACCAAATCGATTTGAATTTAATGAATTAATTAGAACCAGGCTCTGATACCACTGAAGGGATTTAAGAGGAGTTTTTCAAAAATTTAATCCTCTTAGCGGAACAAATCCCATTGAAACGGATCTTGATTAAATCATTAATCACAAATCAAACACATACTTAAACACTTTAAGGATTCATGTGTTTACCTCTTGAAGAGCAGAACCTATTCAGAGAGAATAGGGTTTAGAGAGCGGCGGCTAGGTTTCACAACTTTTGTGAATTAGGTTAAGCGTTTCAACAAAAGGTCTGTAATGCTTCACCACAAGGGTTCTATTTATAGAACCACTTGTGTGGTCAACAAGTCAAGCACTTAAATACACCGTACCTTACGGTGCACCATATTTCACTTAAACACACCATACCTTACGATGGACCGCGTTTCTCTATTTCATAAATTAAATAATAAGTCATACTTAATTATTTAATTACTAATAAGTCCTACTTATTATTTTATAAATAAGTCTTACTTATTTATTTCTCTCATCTATCTGTCCTTTGTGTGTGACCCCTATAGGTTCCCGTAACGTTGACAATAATATTAAATCGCCTATTTAATATTATAAACAGTGAGCGGTATCTAGCAACACATCACTGCTACCCAAGTGACGAGAATGTCATGTGATCTGACGAAACCTTTCCGTGATAATGATCATGTGTATAATTACCCTTTTGCCCTCATGTCTATATTGAACACAAGGCATAGACCGTGTCATCCTTGTCTAGTTCAATATTGGGCCCATAGACATTTCTCCTGTTATGTGGGAGGGGCAAATTCCATCTAGGTCACTCATGTCCCTCAGCATGATTCATGGAGTACCCATCAACCAACTTTATAGTCATCATATTACAGACAACGTTTGAATGGTGATAAAGCACTCGACTCCTACATCTAGGGTACATAGTGGTTTCAGGTCAAAGGGTGGAATACACCACTATCACTATGAGAATATCTTATGACACTTTTCATAACTTTTACTATGTAGTATTCTCATGGTGGGTCAATCCAGTATAAATATTACTCCTAATATTTACACCTATGTGAAGACTTGATAACTCTTTATCTATGATCCGTGAGATGTGATCATCAGTCTACCCACATAATAGTCTCTATGCTTTAATGTTATCCCATTTCACAATAAAGCTTGACTACGAATACTTTAAGAATAATGTCCTTTCGTTTAATGGATCTCACGATTAAGTCACACTTAATGCTCCATTAAACAGACTAATTATTCTAGGGAATTTATTATTTTGAAACTGAACAAAAGAATAAATAAATTCCTTATATATATATATATTCATAAATGTATATATAAAAGTCATGATACAAAGCCAAATCCAATCAAAATAGATTGGCTATTAGGGCTTACTCCAACAACGCAAGCTTAAGAATCTGTTGGAATCATGTGGTGTAGGGTTTGGTTTAGGTCTGGATGATGAACCCTCAACATTCCGTGATCTCTTCGATGATGATTTAGGTGCCATTCCTACATAATAAGATTAAACAGACAAAAACAGGTAGGAATCAAGTTAGCATTAGAATAACAGAAACAAAAACCAATTCTGGGTTTCGTCGCTACAGCGACAGGACGGTCGCTTGTAGCGAGCGAACCCAGAAAATGCTGGTTTCCTGCGCTACAAGCGCTCTGTAGCGAGGGAAAACTCTTTTTCAAAATTGTGATTTTTCTTGAATCTAAACTACTTGTGGCATGCGAAAATAACCCTAAAGCTAAAACAAATGAATAAAAATCACTAAAACTTCCTCATCATCAAAAACCCTAAATTTATTTTGAATTTTTACAAAAAGGTTTTTCAAAATACGATTTTTATGAACAAGATGATGAAAGGCAAGTTTATTAACTGATTCTGGTTCATTTTGAACAGCTTAATCTATTGATTAACATGGGTATTCAAAAGGGCGTATCCTAAAGTAAAAAAAATGAAAACCCTAAACCCTAAATTCAAAACAGCATGCTGGCACAATTGAAACATGTTTAAAGCTTACAGACAGCAACAGACAGATTCGAAAAACATACCTGATAGTGATAGAGTGCAGATTGAACAGGTACAGAGATAGAAATTGCAAGCTTTTAGCAGAACAAATGCAGAAATTGAAATGAAATGCAGAAAAGAAATATGATGGAATGGTGGGTGTATGTTGTGGTATGGAATGCGAAAATGGTAGATAGAAAGTAAAAGGATAATGAATAGGTGGTTGGGGTGGGGGAGATGGAGGGTTATAGTGGCCTGGGAAATTGAAATGGCCGTTTTTACTGTCATCGCTACAAGCGCGCGATTCGTCGCTACAGCGACAGGCTGTAAGCCCATCGCTACAAGCGTTAACTTGCGCTACAAGCGCAAAGTTAGAAAGGCATCGCTACAAGCGACCAAAACGTCGCTTCAGCGACAGAGTTTGAATCTCGTCGCTATAGCGATGAGATCCATCGCTGTAGCGACCATGACAGGAAACAGAAAAAATTAATTTTTCAACCTTTGCCACTATCCCTATATGCATGAATGGATGTTATAAACTAAAATACTAATTAAAAACAACAAACCTACGAACAGTTGGGTTGCCTCCCAACAAGCGCTTGGTTAACGTCATTAGCTCGACGCCTTATTCGTTAGGGTGGCCAAAACGAGACGGAAATCACATCAGCTTTAGTACTCCTTTGTTGTGGGAGGAATTCCATGAACTTGCAGAACAGCTGATGTGGAGTCCAACACCTCCCTATCCAGAGTAAGCTGAGCAAGTAACAAATACAATCTTGTAGAAGCTCTAGTTCCGCCTTGCTCACTTGCATCCCTTCCTTTTTACAGGTTTCTTCCTTGTTAAGAGACTGTCCCATCTTCTCAATATCCATCTCTTCTTCACTATCAACAACGCTGGCCTCTTCAGAATTTGACCTGGCTTGAGGAAGTTCATCCTTGTGTGGTATCGCTAATTCTTCCATTAATGTCCGTATACCACATCCTTCAAACATCGTCTCTTCCTCACTCTCATCAATATCGTCTTCAACAATCTCTCCGAATTCCAAAACGGATTGATTGTTGGTCTGAACATCCATGACTCTTGGCAGAAAATTGAATTGGACTTGCAAAATCTCCAATTGGCATGATAAGGCTCTCAATCTATGGTTGGTATTTTGCATATTGATCATGGATTGTTGCATGAACAAATTCAAAATATTTTCCGTTCTTAACATTTGTTCGTCTTCATACGGATATTGTTGACATTGTTGATATGATTCATGCTCGTATGGATCATAGAAGTTGAAATAATCATGATGATCAGCCATGATTTGTTCCAATGTTGAGAATCTGAAACAAATGTAACTAACAAGGAAATTTTCTTTGCATAACAAAGAAGGTTAATGCACAAACAGTTTATAATGTACAAAAGAAATGAAAAAATATTAACAAGGTATATACAAAAGCTCAAAACACTATCAATTATTGCGATGCTCGAAATAACTTAACACTAATCCCCGGCAACGGTGCCATTTTGTTGAAGTAGTATTTCAAACAACAAAAGTAAGTATTTTCAATTATCGTCTCCTCAGGGATTAGGTGCGTTACTTCGAACCGTTCAACAATCGGTATTGTTTTGAGTTAAGGGTTTCGTCATTTGGTTGCATAGATTAAAGTAATGTAAAAACAGAATTAAAACGACAAGTAATAGTGAATAAAAGCGTTGAGATATGAGTTCATCAATCTTGCAAAGAATATAATCTATAAATCATGCATATGAATTTAGCGTTTTAGCGAAAATATCACGTATCGCTCAACAACGTCATTGATTTCCCAAATGACATCGTGAAATCAATCGTATCGTTTAATCGACGATTTCCCAATCAATCAAACGATCCGAAAGCATTACGATCTGAAACTTTGTGCGATTATCAAAACCCAAATCCATTTCTAGATTTTCTTATTTTGATAGAAGATTATTCTAAACATAGATTCAAAAGTATTTTTCAACATCATTTGAATCAAGCATGAGAGTGAAAAGCAAGAATAACTTCATAAACACATAAATTGCCAAAATCATATATTCACATAATCATATATTACATCAAAGCTAGAAAGATTACCTCCAATCCCAACAAAGGGAAGTTAGTTGTTCATTTTCATGACAACTATACAAAAGTTAAAAGAAAAGATGAAGATCATAACCCAAGTCTTGATTTCCCAAAGCCTTTGGTTGATTCCACAATCCAATTACTTTTGCTCCTTGAAGATCATAGCTTCTAGCCCTAAAACTAAGTCCTAAACTATTGCTAAACTGAATTAAAAAGCAATCCCTAAATGGAAGTAGTCAATGATCCAGTTCTCTCTGAAAATAGAGCTAAAAATGCTTTTATAAAACTGAATTTTTGCACGCTCGCTACAAGCGATGAGCTGGTCGCTTGTAGCGATGAAGTTTGTTGGCCAATGGGAGAGCTCCACGTCAGCATGGAACCTTAAACCGCCCTTGGTCGCTTGAAGCGACCGGTCCATCGCTTGTAGCGATGGACTCCCCAATTTCCATGCCTAAGCTCGCTAGTAGCGTGGCATCTAGCGCTTGAAGCGATGAAGTCTCCAAATTCCCTGCCTATTCTCGCTTGTAGCGAGGAAGCGTGCGCTTCTAGCGATGGCTTTGATCAAAACTTCATGTTCTTTGCTCAGATCAGGTTCAAGCATGACATTCCTGCAATATTAGATGGGGTAAGGCATAGGATCACAAGTATAGCATTTTAACCATAAATATGAGCTTATCCTAAGATAACTTGTAAAATAAGTAACATAAGTGCCTAACTTAAATGAGCATTTTAACCACTTTATGGCACTTAACAATACCTTGGATTAAGCTCTCTTGTAAATAAATATTTGAAGTGCTCCAGAGCTCATGTTTAAAAATGTAAACAAACACATTTATATTAATATATTATAATAGGATATACAACAAACATAAAAACAAAATAAATTACTACCTCAAGTAAGATCAAGTATCCGCTGAGGGAGCCCGGTTATGTGTCGGTAGTCTCAGATAGATAATGGTAGCCCGGTGATGTGTCGGTAGTCTCAGATAGATAATGGTAGAGATTAGCCTCAGGCAGATAATGGATTTTGAATGAGTTTTTGCAGAAATATTTATAATATTATAAGAATCTCTCCACAAATTATAATTTTTTAATTAACCATGAATTAAATATGAATTTTTAAGCGACAAAAACATATTTAATTTATTCTTTATTAAAAAATTTAAATAAAATAAAAATAAAAAGTTAAAATATTTATTGAGACCATAATCATATAATTCATATTTAACATCTTTCATTTAAAAAATAAGAGTAAACAATCCCTTGTCCGAATTTCTTTCCTCCCCCACCTTCACACTTCAACCAAACAATGTGTAAATTTATTATTTCATAAAATGAAAAAATGATTTCCGTTGCCGGGACTTGAACCCGGGTCTTTCGGGTGAGAGCCGAATATCCTGACCAACTAGACTACAACGGATTTCTGCAAGCATAGGTGTTTAAAAATATATAAAACTAGTCCGTTGAACTAAAATGCATCAAAAAAATTGACATAGGCAGCACACGAACTGTTAGCTCAGTTCAATTTGTACACTATATGTCATAATTCGGTTCTTTTGGTTAAAGTTCATTTTGGTATAATGATTCAATTCAATGTATGGATTTTTTTTAACCGTCTCAAATTCGGTTATCCCTCATATTATTTTTGGTGGACTAATTTGACTTATTTAAATAAAATTATGAATTTTTTTGGTTGTCATAATATTCAGTTAGTTTTTTTTTCTATTTTTCTTTAATCGTCTAGTTTGATACGCTTTGATTTTGCAGTTTAATTTTCTGTAAAGGTAGTTCTGGTTTAGAAACATATAATCAATGCACCGAACCTTAAACTAGTTCAATTCAATTTTACCGCTTCGGTTTTCCTTATTGAATCGAACCATGAACCATCCTAGTTATGAGAGTGGAAATATAAAGCTTTATGTTGTGGAGGAATTAATATCGAAAAAAGAATGAGATAGAGGACATTTTCTACAGCAATAATACTAAATAGACACACATAAATAGTTATGTAAGTAACAAGTAGTACAGTTTTTTAAGGATCAGTCAGAACTACACTCTTAATAATGGTTACTAATAAGCATGAGCCACAACAATCACAAATATGTATACATACTTTTGTGAGTATAGGACTCAGTCCTACAAAAATAGAGGGCCATACAGCTGATTGATCCAGAAACAACACCGTGCTAACAAAAACAGTTAAAGTAACACAGGGGTGGAGGAGCTACACTCAGATTTGTGTTGTGGTGCCAAAGAGAGCCATGTCATGGATTCATCAATTGGTTTATTAATGGTTGTTGGGTTACTTGTTTGATATGGTGCCCTGGCAGCAATTCTGCAGAAGCATAAACAAACATATCAGCCAATATGGATCCCAAACATCATAATAGTGTAAAAATGATTTTGAATGAGTTGTTTTTGTAAAATTGATTCTAGCTTAAGATTTAAGATTGAGTTAAATGTAAACTGATTTATGTTTGAATACATTCATGTAAAAGTGAATTGAACAATAAATTTAAGTGTAAGATCAGAAGCAACAATTTTCAGCTTCAAGTAGAATCAATTCAACTGCAGAGAAACAAAAATGTCAAAATCAATTTTACACTTCTAGAATCAGTTTTGGATTCTCCAAAAGTGGAACCAAACTTACATTAAACTTTATTTATAATTGACTTGATATTTGAGTTTTTCCCAAAAAGTGAAGTCTTTTGACAAAGATCAAACAATATTTGATTGAGAGAGATCTGGCTGGCTTACCTATCCTTCCTTTTCTCCAAGAACCGATGAAGTGAAGCTTTCCTTGTCATTGGTAAATCTGAATACATAAAAAGAGAATTCGTGAATTAAAAGCACACACAAAACAAAACCATGACACAAATCATCAAGCACCCTCTCAAACATAATATATCCAAAAAAATTACCATAAATAACAGGTATAGATGGTACTTGATAGTAGTCTTGAAGAGAATTGTTGGCAGAATTTCTAGCAAGAAATAAAGAGTAAGTATAGTTGTTATTGTGGTTTTGTGAAGTACTAGTAATTCCTTTGGAGGAAAAGTCCATGATGTCCTTGGCTTTATCAGCTGGAACATCATCAAACACAATTACTTTCCCATCATAAAAGATTGTCATTTGTGCACATCTAGCCTCTTCCTTCTTAATATTAGCCTTCATTACACTGTAATATTAACAATTAATTTAATGCAAATTGACAATGTTATACACTACTAGTATGAATTAATGATTTTGTATACCACTAAAACGATATTGATGGACTTAACAAGTTAAAGTAGAAAAAAGAACATGTACCGGGAATTTCCCAAGTTAGGAATCTCTTGCAGGAAGAGATGAGGAAGTTGTTGAAAATTCATAGGTGTTATGTTGTGATGATTCATGCTGTTTTTGTGCTTTTTTTTGGTACGGAATAAATAAGTTGAAGAAAGTGAGAGTGAGGAGAGGGAGAGAGCGGTGTAAGGCTGTAAGCTTTATATATTGTACTATTTATGAATGTGAGGAGCCAAAAACACGCACGAGTTTTGTGTGTGTTTTGTTTGTTCTTTAGAACAGTTTTTGTTGTGACAGAAACAACTGCTAGCGGTGTTGGGAGGTCCACATCCATTGTTAGTGATTGCATCATTCATTCATTGAATAATGACTTGTTTTGGTTTTTGGTAGTCCCATATCAGCACGTGTTATTTATTTATTTTATTTGCCTAGATCACTTGGGCAAAGATAAAGGTTGTCCCTTCTTTCCTTTTCATCTCAAAATATCTCTTGGGGAACTTATAAAATAAGTTTCAAAATAAGATTGATGTTAATTGTTTGGTCGAGGTATCATCTAATAATTCTCAAATGTGATTTTCTTTGCAATTTAAATGATTAGGGTTAATACCGCTTTTGGTCCCTGTAATATTAGCGAATTCTGGTTTTGGTCCTTGTAAAAAAAAAGTTTAGATTATGTCCCTGTCATTTCAGATTCTTCCACTTTTGGTCTCTCATTTAAACATGTCAGCAGAATCTGCTGACGTGTCTTGATGACTGTGTAATTTTAATATTTTTTAATCCACCTGAAATTATAATTATTTTCATTATTTAAAATTCTAAAACATAAATTAAAAAAGTAAATTAAAAAACAAAAATATTTTCAATCCCTCGTTCATCTCCTTTCTCTCTCTCTCTCTATCTCACCTTCATCTTCTCCCTCTGTCTTTCTTCACCTCCGACCACCATCTCCCCCGCCGTCCATCACACCGTTCATCATCGCGGCGCACCACCAACCACCACCCCCGTTCTCCCTCTCCTTCTACACCATCCACTGTCATCTCTTTTTTACCTCTTCCCCATCTCTCCCCTCTACCATCAGCTTTCCCTCATCAAAGTCGCCACCACCACACCCTTCCTCCCCAGTCACAACCACCATCCTCGTCGCCAACACCACACCCACCACCATCTCACTTTGACAATTTATGCTTTAAATCAAAAGCCCCAAACTTTGATTCTAAACCCTAATTTTCTGCCCCTCCAAAATTCAGAATATAACCTTTTAAATTTGGTTTTGACAGCAAAATTCGATTTTGATTGGGTAGGAACCAAAATTCAGAATATAACCTTTCTTACCGGGTAGGACCCAAAATTCGATTTTGGGTAGGAACCTTTGTTAATTGGAACATAACCTCTCATGGAAGCGCCACAAGGATGCTGCCGAATCAGCCAGAAAAGCTTAGGCATCCAGGAAACGGGCAGAGGATATTGCCGCTGGAACAGTCCAAATGAATGGCAGAGAGTTGTTTCTGCATCAACCATGGGTATTTGATGACTCACGTTTTTGAGGTTTCTCTTCGTTGCCTCTAACAGATTTTATATTTCTAGAAATATGAAGTTTCTGCCTTTGGCAAAGAAACTGTGTTGGAATGTGACAGTTTATTATCAATAAGAATTTTTTAATTTAAGTTTTTTTATTTTAATTCTAAAATTTGTTTCCAATTGTTTGAATATAAATGTAAATAAAAATTAAAGCTAAGTGGAAATAAATTTAATGATAAAAATAAAAAATTACACAGTCAGCGTGCCACATAGGTAGATTCTGCTGACATGTTTAAATGAGGGACCAAAAGTGGAAGAATCTGATATGACAGGGACAGAATCTAAACTTTTTTTTTACAAGGACCAAAACCGGAATTCGCTAATATTACAGGGACCAAAAGCAGTATTAACCCAAATGATTATGTTGAGGAATATATTATGTTTCAAAACCGTGAATTTCTTAACTCATCCAAAGAATGTCAAATATAAAGTTGAGTGTTTTGTGAGCTACTGCAATAAAAAAAAAACACATAATTGAAAAGTTAAACCGAAAGTTGAATAGATAAATTGTGAAAATAACTTGTTTGATTGATTGATTGCATGTTTTAAATAAATTGTGCAATTATGGTATTCATAGCCAACACTAGTCCTACAAAATATTGTGACCTACATAATTTAGCCTTACTCGATTATTTTCAAGGGTAGTGCATGACTCATTTCGTTATTGGAAGTATTGGCACCCCATATTTGGTTTGATCTTCTCTCATTCACGTTGTTTTCATTTTAGTTTCCTCTATCCACACATGCATCTTCTCCTTGGAACGTGCCTCCAAGCAAATTGTCGCTTCGGTTAGTGACACTATAAACATGAAACTAAATGCTCATTTACTCATAGAAGAATGATCAATAAGACATTTTTTTATAACAACAGTACTAAATAGACACCGTATCGTGGCTTATACTACTAGAAAACCAATTGAACTATATAAAACTTAACCGACCGTGCAAAATGAATGTAAGTAACAAGAAGTACATTTTTTTGAGGTCAATCAGAACAACACCGTTAGTTATGGTACTAATAATAAGCATGAGGCACGCACAACATTCACAAATATGTATGCAAATTTTGTGAGCATAGGACTCAGTCCTACAAAAGTAGAGAAACACACTAATAATTGATCCCGTTCATAGAGAAACTACACTGAGCTAGCTGAGAAGCACATAAAATGTTGGTGTGTCACTCAAACAGATATGTTCAAGAAACACAGAGCTGGAGCTACATTCTGGTTTGTGGTCTTGTGGTGATTGTGGTGCTAAGGAGAGCCATGACATGGATTCATCAATTAGCTTATTAAGGTTTGTAGGTTTACTTGTTTGATATGGTGCCCTTGCAGCAAATCTGCAGAAACATAAACAATGATACCCGTCAATATGGATCCCAAACATTATAATAGAAAAGGTCATTCATATACTTCCTCCCGTCATTGTTATAAGAAAAAAAAAACATTTTTTTAGATTCATTGAATAATTGATATAATTGATGTATTTGGTCTATATATTAACCAGATACACCAACTATTTAATTGTTTTCTTTATTTATAATAGTAACCGAAGGGAGTATAGTTTTAAGAGGAAAATCAATTTAGTACACTTTACTCCTTTACTTTTGTTTTGTTGTTAATTTGACGGGTGAGCGTTGGGTCTTCTCGAGCTACCGAATGACTCTATTAAAAGAGAGAAAGACACACATAAAATAAAAAACTATACTTCTTATGTCTCAAAAAAGTGACCTAGTTTGACTATGTGCATTATTCACATAACATATTTTTACCATATTTTTCTACTATTTTGGGTCTTGTTAACCGGTGTATCTAGGGCACTGGTTAAGGTATCAAAAATAGAAATTTTGTCTTAAAAATATAAGTTGTTACATCTGATCAAGTAATTATGAGCTCGTTTGTTACGGATTAAAATAAAAGTTTTTTTGACCTTTAATAATTTAGAGATTATTTTTTAGAGATTTTACAAGAAATCAAAATCTATTTTGCATTTGTTTACCGTTATAAAAATCACTTTTTTAAAAAAATAATAATTTAGAGTCTGTTTGTTACAGATTAAAATAAAAGTGATTTTGACATTGAATAATTTAGACATTATTTATTAGAGATTTTATAAAAAAAATCAGAAATTATTTTGTGCTTGTTTACCGTGGTAAAAATCACTTTGTTTGGATACAACTATACAAAAGGGGTTTTTTGTTACAAATTTAGTTTAATCTTTTGACCCTTATTTTCTCTCTCCTCTAAAAAAATCTATTTTTTGAGAGAAGCTACTCTTAAAAGTTTTTCATTTGTAGCTGTTTTTAGATTCTGATTTTTTTAAAAGTTGTAGCAAACAAATGCAATACTCTTAAAAGTGATTATTATTTTTTTAATGATTTTTTCCATAAAAAAGCTATAACAAACGGACTCTTAGTTTGTTTGGATACAACTATATAAAAGTGATGTTTTGTTACAAAATTAGTTCAATATTTTGAAACCTATTTTCTCTCTCCTCTAAAAAAATCTATTTTTTTAGAAGCTACTCTTAATAGCTTCTCATTTGAAGCTGTTTTTAGTACCCAATTCTTTTAAAAAGTTGTAACAAACGGATGCAATACTCTTAAAAGTGATTATTTTTTTAAAAAAAATGTTTTTTTTTCTTAAAAAAGTTATAACAAACAGGCTCTAAATTATTCAATGTCAAAATCATTTTAATTTTAATTCGTAACAAACAGGCTAAAAATCTTAACCAATGCCCATAGGACACTGTTTAACATTCTCTTTATATAAAAAGACAAATGATAACATATAAGATGTTGTTAGATTTGTCTCGATGAACATTTTCAAAATATAAAATTTTATAATTTTTGTTAATACATAATTAAAAATATTGATCGTAAAAAATATACATTGGCATGTGCGTAGTAGTTAACAAAATCATTTATTTTAAAACGGAGTGAGTAATTAGTATACTTAAGAGGATCCATAGCCCAATTTGAGATGACTCAAACTATTTTGGATCAAGAATAAAGGAGGATCAAGAGTAATAAAGGGATAATTTCTTGGATTTGGATTACAAGTAACTAATTCGTGCTAAAGTTATTAACTCTGATCATCAAATTTTAAATTAACGGTAAAGATTATCTAGTAACAATTTATTTTAATGTAATGTGAGTTGATTCATCAAGTTGAAGGAAAATTTTATCGGACAATTGTCGGATCGATAATGTTGTATGAAATAGAGTGTTGTGCGGTTGAGAACCAACACGAAAATAAAGTAAGTGTAACAGAGACGATGATGTTGTGTAACAGAGTAGACAAGATATAATTAAGAATGACAACATTAGAGAGAGAGAGAGAGAGTTTGCGTAGCACCTATAGTAGAAAAGATGATGAAAAATATGCTTATGTGGTTTGAGCATGTAGAGAGAAGACAAGTAGATTCTGTAGTAAGAAGATGGATTCACTAGTACAAAATACACTTATTAGCTCAAGGATTTTAAGTGGGATGCTATCCACATGACTTAAAAAGCTGGGTGTAAGGGAAATTTTTAACTTCAAATGATATTAAATCGGTTGACCCCATTTAAAAAGTTTTTAACTTCAAATTGTTTGACCCATCAGACTTCTCTTTCTCTTTCTCTTTCTCACACAAGAATTGGAACGGTTCTACCAATAGAGAAGAAAGGTCAGAAGAGAAAACTGGTAGAATATGTACCTTCTCATCATCCATCTCACTCACCCTTCGTCGTCCTTCATGCGTCGTCGCCGTCCTTTAGCGCCGTCGCCGTCACCGTCCTTCATCATCCATCTCACCCTTGTCGTGTAACCTTCATCATCCATCTCACCCTTCGCCGTCCTTCATCAGTCGTCGCCGTCCTTCAGCGTCGTCGCCATCGTCGTCCTTCAGCGCCGTCGCCATCGTCGTCCTTCAGCGCCATCCATCTCACTCTTTTAGGTATTTTAATAAAACCCTGAATTCCTAATTTTTCTGAAACCCTAATCTTTTGTTCTTTGAAATTCGAATCTAATCTTATAATTTACCTATGAGTTAGTTTGATTTATGGTTCAAATCTAACATGACAACATTCTTATGGATATAATCAGTCATTCCAAACCACATCATGTATTGGTAGAAAAGCCACTCTGCACAACCGTCTCTCATTGCAAACAGGTTTGTCACTTTGTCTTGTCTTGTCTTACTTCCTTAGAATTGTTTTCTGCTTCTGGGAAATGAGTGGTCTTCATGGTAAAAGGTTTTGTAATTTCTTATACCTTCCTGTTTATACTCTTGCTTCCCATCAAGAATTGGAATTTCTTATTGCTGCATTTCTTTAGAGACATGTGTGTTGATATTGTTGATGTGTATACATGAGCTCAATTAATGACTTTCAAATTGGTTCCTATTGATATTGTTGATGTTTTGTTCCATTTGTAATAAGAAATTTTGAAATTGATGTGTAAACATTGCTTCATTTCTAGAACACTGTTGAGTTATTTCATGCAAGTTATTGTTAATGTGATTTACATGTAAACTTTGAGTAACTTTTTTTGATATAAATGAACTTGTTTTGTATTTTTGTTATTATTTTCAAATAAATAATTTTTTTCTTATTGATCTTTAAGGATTTGCATTATGGGATTCAGCTATATCGACTATGTTTTTGAAAATGAGACTGAGGCAAGAACATTTTCTGAAGTTCATGGCTGGGAGGTAAATCGGTTTCTTGAAGCATATTCTTAATTTAGTTCACATATTCTTAAATTGTTGATGATCGTTGCATTTAGGGTATAGTTTAGTTTTATAGTGAATTTAATTGATTTTAAAAGTATGATGAATGTTTCAGCTTCTGAATTTCTGGATTCAGTACCTAAAGGTTTAATGGACACAGTCTCTACTGGTGAAAGCATCTTAACTTTTGGAATTTGTTTTTCACTTTTCGTTGTTTACTTCATGCCTTTTCTCTCACACTTCACCAATATAACTTTTAAGAAAAAAAATGTTCTTTTCTACCCTTCATTGACTCATCAATTTGTTTGTTTTTTGTTCTGCTAGTTTTTCATTTTAAACTACTTTAGGACATTTTTCATTCTAGAGAAAAGAAAGAAAACTTATACGGTTTGTTTTTGGCTGCAGCGTATCACTCAAGATCCTCCTAGGTGTGGACCTTGATGTGATCATTGATATCGGAGAATAAGTCCTTGTTGAGTTTGCAAATGCTAAATTTTTCTAGGGCAAGAAGTCAGCCGAGGGCAGCCAGATCCATGTCATTAGAAGGTAAGTTATTCTGCCAAATTTAAGCACAAATGGTGGTTGACTAACTATATGATTGTATTATTAAATGTAATGGTGCTCCATCAAGTGGAACTTTGTGGAATTTTTGATGTTATGGTACTGTCAACAATGTTCATGTCTAATTGTGTCATTAATCTAATAAATCTTTCCTAATAGTTTCTCTTATTGATTACTATTTTTGATGTTATGGTACTGTCAACAATGTTCATGTCCTTATTGGTGGTTGTGCAGTTATATTGATTACTATTTTCATATATTGATTATATTGAAGTGTAATCTAATTGTGTTTGTGTCAACTTTTCGATTGAACTTAGACTTTTTGTTGTAGTTTGTGGTTTTGTTCATATGTGTTCATCTTCTGTTTGTGACTTATTATGTTTGTGTTGTTATAGTTCAATTTATGCTTGCCATACATTGTAGTAGTTCTGGATCAACTTGATTTATCTTGTTTATGTTCTGTTCTGATTCTTACTTCGTGTAAAAAGTGTAAATACTTTTGATGCCTTTTCAATTGATTCCTTATATTTTTCTGTTCTCGTATATGCTATAATATGTTTTTGTAAGTTGTTAACTTGATTGTTATGTTGGTTTTCATCTTTTCTATTTTTCTTATGTGTATGTTTTGTTTGTGGTGTTTGATGAATTAGTGGAGGGTCATAGAGAAACTCGAGGAGTATTTGGAGAAAGATGAATTCAGCTTTGGTAATAGAGGTATGGAAAGGGAAATGAATCAACATGAAGGTGGTGAGAAAGCTGGAGATGGAAAATCAAAAGTTATGCCACCAGCAAGTGTGATGACTAGGCTTATATTGATTATGGTTTGGAGAAAACTTATAAGAAACCCAAACACTTACTCTAGCTTAATTGGTCTCACTTGCCACTCTTTGTGGTGTGGTGGAGCGTGTTGACAAGTACATTTGTGTGCGTGTTTTGCGCTCAAGGTACAAACCCAAGGCTGGTGACATTGTTATAGGGCGTGTCATTGAGGTACAGTTTTATAGTTTCAACAGTTTTCTGCTTTTGATTTGAAAATGGTTCATTTTCGTAATCTTATGTTTGTTGTGTAGGTTGGTCAGAATCGTTGGAGATTGGATATTAATTGTGGTCAAAACGCTTATATCATGTGCCCGATGGTGTACAAGTATTTTGTAATTCCCTTTATAGAGATATATTGTTTTTTAGTGTGCAGTTGAGAATTTAACCGATTTTTTACAACTGTGTAATAGAATTGGAAGCATTGATTAGACTTTTGCCACTTTGTTGCCATAGGATAATGTTATTGTTGATGTGAAGAAAGCATGAACAAGAGTCATATATGTATTAAGTAGTTTTGCCACTGTGTGTCTGATATAATTGTGCTTCTGATGCTCTTGCCTCTGATATGCTTATGCGTCTGATACAATTCTGCTCCTGATACAATTTTTTTGACCCTTTTTAACCTTTTTTAAATCGGTTGAACCGACTTAATAAAAGATTTTAAATCGGTTGAACCGATCTAAATTATATTTATTAAATGGGATGAGTGACCATAATTAAAAACCTGATTATTTTTTTGACCTTTTTTAACCTTTTTTAAATCGGTTGAACAGACTTAATAAAAGATTTTAAATCGGTTAAACCGATCTAAATTATATTTATTAAATGGGATGAGTCACCCGACTTTAAAACCTGATTATTTTTTGACCCTTTTTAACCTTTTTAAATGGGTTAACCCGATTTAATTAGTATCTTTTAAATCGGGTGAACCGACTTAATAATTTTTTTTACCCTTTTAACCTTTTTAAAATGGGTTAACCCGATTTAATTAGTATCTTTTAAATCGGGTGAACCGACTTAATAAAAAGATTTTAAATCGGGTAAGGGAGAAGACTTAAAATCAGAACGGTTTTTTAAATCGGCCACCTATAAATCGGTTCTAGAACCGATTTAAAAAGCCATATTCACCCGATTTAAAAAGTGTTTTCTGTGCTAGTGATTGGATGGAAGATAGTGAGATCAAAAGAGGTATAGAAAGACCTAGATACAATATAAGAGAAACTATTATAAAAGATGTCGAGATTAATGAGTTGGACCCGAATATGGTTTATGACAGAACATTATGACGTAATTTGATCTATGTAGCCAACCCCATGTAGTGGGATAAAACTGGGTTGTTGTTGATGTTGTTGTTGTGAATTGACTAATCTCAAATCAATGGTTGAGATTTTTTTTTGTTTTGCAAAAGAAAGAGTAAGAAACAAGAGTAAAAAAAAATGTTTAAGACAATATAAATTATCACTCCTCTTACGTTTTGGGACTAACTCATATCACATGTATCTAATTCAATCCTACAAAATCGAATTATTAGATAAAATTCGTCCAACATTATTAGCTCTACCTAATACAAAGCTATACTCATTTTTAAGTGACTAAGGGGGTGTATTAGATTAGGATTTTAAAGGACAATTTTTGTTTAAAAAAGTCTTTAGGATTTTAAAAGACTTTGTAGGATTTTAATGACTTTGATGATTTTAAAAGACTCGAGATTTATAATTTGGATTTCAATGGATTTAACTCATAAGATTTTAAAGGATTTCAAATGATTTTATGGATTTCAAAAGATTTCAAAAGATTTTATGAATTTTTAAAGACTCATTGAAAAAAATGATCAAAACACACTCTCTTTCACAATATTCTCAATACAGACTTTTTTATTTATTTTACTTTATTTTTTTATGAGAGAGATATAGAGAGGCAAGAGAGATAAAGAGAAAGGGGGAAGAGAGAGGAGGGAGAGGAAGAGAGAGAGAGTGTGTGTGTGTGTGTGAGAGAGAGAAGGGAGGAGAGAGAAGAGGGAAGAGAGAGAGTGAGAGATAGTGAGAGAGGAAGAGAGAAAGTGTGAGAGAGAAAGGAGAGAGAGAGAGAGAGAGAGAGAGAGAGAGAGAGAGAGAGAGAGAGAGGAGGGAAGAGAGAGGGAGAGAGGAAGAGAGGGAGAGAGGAAGAGAGAGTGAGAGAGAAGGGAGGAGAGAGATAATAAAATCTTAAAAGAAAAAACAATCCTAAGAAATCTCATGTTTTTATGAAAGACTTTTTCATGCTAAAATTTCACTAGAAAATCCCACAAAATCCATCAAAATCCAATTTATTAAACAATCCTTCAAAATTTGAATGATTTTGAATACCACAGGATTTTTTTATGTGATGAAGAGTCTTGATTGAATACCACAAGACTTTTTTTAAATGTCAAAGAGTCTTGATTGAATACCAAAAGAATTTTTTTTAAGTTATAAAGAGTATTGATTGAATAGCATAAGACTTTTTCTTAAATAAAAAAAGTCTTTTAAAATCTCTTAAAATATACATCCCCCAAAGATTTGAGGTTTTTCAAATAAGGGATGTCAGTTGACAAAGGAGCCGCTCTCCTAGGGTTTCACTCTCCTAAAATGGGCGTTGTTATTCTTCAATTGTGAGTTTTCCAAATTAATTAGGTGATTGATGTTGTTACCGGTTCTCCACATTATTATCATTTCGTGATTTAATCCATATCATCACGTTATTGGTTTTTGAGGAAATCAATTTGTTCTCTCTTTTCCTTGGATCAACTTTCCGGTGCTGAATTTGGAATCCTGAATTGATCAATTGTTTGGTGCTTCACAATCCAACTATTGGTGGCGTTACATGTTGCCCAATTGTTTCGGTGCTTTTGGTTATTGATAATTTTCAACTGGTGATCATCTTCATTGATGTTGTGAAATCATCCATTGGTGTTATCTCACGCCAGAGTAGCCATCTGCCCATGGCCTTATATGGTGTCTCACGCTAATGAGAAGGCTGCAAGTTTTGATCCTCTACCGGCTCCGGCAATCAAAGGTGATACTCTTTGCATCAAAATCAGCTAAGAGGAGTATGAGAAGGGAGTTGCAGAGTGTAATAGAAAGTTTCATGGAAGACTTGTTCTTAGTAAGGGTGATAAACCATACACACTTGGAAGAGGTTTTTTGAATTCACTTTTGCTTCACTTGAAGATTTGCGCTCAGTTTGGGCAATGGGCACCATAGACATCAAGCTGGGAGTCATTCGCCTCTCTCAATGGACGAAAGACTTCAATACCTATACACAACGTCAAACTCATGCTCAGGTATGAATACGACTTATCAAGCTTCCTCAAAAGTATCAAAGGGAACAAACTTTATTTGAAATTGCAAGCATAATTGGTACGCCTCTCATAATAGACTCTGCCACGTAAAATAAGGTTTTTGGCCACTATGATCGCATTTTGGTGGATATGGACTTATCGCAACACATTTTTGATGAATTTATGGTAGAAAGAGAGGGTTTTGCCTTCAATTTGGAGGTGTTTTTTGAATGGTTACCGGATTTTTGTTCACATTGTAAAATCATTGGCCACAACGTCGTTGATTGTCGTTGGTTGCATCCTAAGAAATTTCTTGACAATGTTGATCGCAGTAAAAAGTCATAGCATGTTCACAAGCCAACGATTCAGAATTATGTTGGAAAATTGAACAGTTCAGGTATTAGCTCCTCTAAATCATTTGAAGCGCATGCATGACAAGAGTGATGCTAGTCTAGTTGTGCCTACAGAACCTATAATGGGGATGTCTCCAGCACCCACACAAGTTGCAGATACCATTTTGGTTGTCCAAAACATAGAGCAACCTGCGGTTGTAGGGAAGGTTACAGAGACAACAACACTCTAGAAGTCTGCTACTTCTTTCCAGTTTGCTCTGTAAAATGTGACTGATGAAATTGTGCATGGCCATGTTAGTGAGGCAAGGCAGAAACTCGTCTAAGATGAAGACACCCATAACAATCTAGCGGGTGAGGCTCGTGATAGCCTCCCTCTTGAACTGGATGAGACATTAGTTGCCGACCCTCCCATCCATCAGGCGTACTACAAAGAGATATTGCTTTGATTGAGAAGGCTTGGGCTGATCGAGAGAAAGAGGTTCCATTCACGCCACTCGAACTGTTTCTTTTCTTTTTCTTTTTTCTTTTTTCTTTTAGCCTTTTTAAGGGTTTTGGTTTGACCCCCTCTCGTACATGTTTTTCTTTTTTAAATAATATATTTATGAGTGGGTAGCAGAAAATAGTAGTTTCTTGGAAGTCCCAACGGAGTTGGAAGATCTAAGTTTTACCTTGATGTTAACTACACACTTAGCGCGCACACAAAAAAGATTCTGTTGACAATGAACAAACAATAAATACTTTGAAGTTAATTAATATTGTTTTTCATTTGTTTAAGAGAGAACCTGCTTACCTATCCATCCTTCTTTCCATGAACCGATGAAGTGAAGCCTTCCTGTTCATTGATAAATCTGAATATTATTAAAAGGAATGTATGGATATGAAAAACACACATAAAACCGCAGTTTTAAATTGCAGTCTTTATCCGCAATTGTGGATGCAATATCGCTATTGTGGTAGTTTCCGTAACGGCATCACGCTGTAATTGTAGTGCAATTTTCAATCACGTGTATAAATCTATTGTAATCTCATAGTAAATCGCATAAGACGATTTCAATCATGTTCGTTTAAATCTTTTCACTAGAAATTAAAATTTTAGAACCCCAAATCCAAATCTTCAAATCTAACGAAAAAAAATGTTTACATTTAATTAAGAGTCTCTCCACAACGTAATTCAAGCAACTCTCAATCAATATTTAAAATTTAAAATTAAATAGTAGCTCTGGTGGGTCAATAGTGTATGCATGGTGGTGTCACTTTCTATAGTTTCTAAAAATTTAAAATTATTTCATGCTGCAACGGTAGCTATGCCCTTTGCAACAGACGCAGCCGTGCGCAAATGCAATGACCACATTCGCAATGACCGCATCACGACTGCATCCAAAATTTAAAACCATACATAATAAAACCGTTACACAAATCAAGCACCCTCTCAAATATTAGATATCCGATTATTTTTTTTACCATAAATAACAGGTGTGGATGGTACTTGACGAGAATTGTTGGCATCATTTCTAGCAAGAAATGATGGGTTACTCTGAGCAAATCTGAAAGGATAGCTGTTATTGTTGTGGTTTTGAGAGGTAGTAGTTCCTTTGGAGGAAAAGACCATAATGTCCTTGACTTTTTCAGCTGGAATATCATCAAACACAATTACTTTCCCATCATAAAAAATTGTCATTTGGGCACATCTAGGCTCTTCCTTAATAATATTAGCCTTCATTACACTGTAATAGTACAACATTAACAATTAATTTAATGCAAATTGACCATGTTATAAACATGAATCATGAATTCATGATTTAGTAGATAAAAAAATGTTGATGGACTTGACAAGTTAAAAGTAGCAAAAGAACATGTACCTGGAATTTCGCAAATTTGAAACCTCGTGTAGAAAGAGATGGGGAGCTTGTTGGAAATTCATAGGTGTAAGTTTGTAGTGATTCATGTTGCTTTGTGCTATTTTTTGTTCGAAATAAATAAGTCAAATGAAGCTTGAGTTATGAAAGAGTAGTTGAGGAGGGTGGTGAGAGTGAAGAGAGAGCGGTGAAAGTTTTAACTTGTATTTATGATTGCGTAAAAAAAAAACTTGTTTTTATGAAGGAAGCATTTGTCACTACACTTCTTATTGAAGAAAGCATTTGTTGCCACACTTGATAATGTAGAGTTTGATTAGGGGTAAATAAAGCCCGTCAAAAATATTCATTTAAAAATTTAATTTGGGTTCTTTTAAACAATTCATTTACGGAAGGAGTTTATTAATAACTTGAATTCAACAACTTAGTGCATACTCACATTTTTAAAATGTGGAAATAAATTCTTGTGTAATTTTCACATGAGAGAGTAAATGTCATATTTCACAATTTAAATGAGATGAATTTGAATGGTTAGATTAAGGTACACTCTTTTTTTTTTTACAAAGGTTACAGGACACTTTATTCTCCCATAAAAATTACTCGTGAGTGAATTCATTTCCTTAAACTACACATGTACCCTAATTATTTTAAATTTAAATATTTAAAATAGTTTAATTTGTATATACACACAAGTTATAATATTTTTTTAAACCAACACATAATTTTTTTTTTTGACAAGAAGAAGCTTATTGCATTTCATTCATAATAATAGTAGAGATACGAGATGGAATCATAATATGAATATGGAAACTAGCATGACGCGAAGCCACCCTAGCAAAACTATGAGCGACTTCGTTGGCTTGTCTCCAAATAAACCTAACATCAGAGGTTGCTAAATCAGAAGCTAACAGGCGTCTACGGTCATTGATTACTGCACTATAATTAGAGACGTCACTTTTACTACCATAAAGACTATCTACCGCAGTTTTGGAATCAAGCTCAAATTCCACAATACCCAGCTGCATATCACACACCCAATACACGGCAGATAATAAACCTAAAGTCTCACCCAAATCCACATCAAGAAGTGGAGTCATCCATTCAATTTTAGCTAACACAAAACGACCCTCATCATCTCGAATACACATATCATTGCCGACTCGATTCAGAGCATGAGAAAAGGAAGCATCTACATTACATTTAAACATGCCATGACTTGGTTTAAGCCACTTTAGATCGCTCTCGGTAGTGGAATGTCGAGGGGTAGGATGACGAATAGTTTGAGCATTCTTCCAGCTAGTAAGGAGGGAACCTGCACGGTCACATATAGCTTGAGCTGTTTCAATGACATTATTCCATACCTTATTATTTCTATGTTTCCAGATACTCCATAGGGTCACACCAAAAACTTGTCGTTGATCCAGATGTTGTAAGATAGCAAACACATTAGTCGGGAAGCTTAAAGCAGGATCAAAGACAGTCATCAAAGGGCTCCATAATCTGATGTGTTGTCAACATAGCATACTTTTGCTACACATAAAAAACAAGTGAGTATTATCTTCACCAAATGCATTGCACACCGCACACTGATCAGTACAGTGAACACCTTTTGATTGCAAGAGCATTCTCGTAGGCAGACTATTACGGCAAGCTCTCCACAAGAAATTCTTTACCTTCGGTGGCAATTTTAAGCTCCAAACACAATTCCAATTACCCGACACACGATGTTGTACAACTGCCACATCATGATTCAGAATATCCTTGTAAGCACTTTTAACTGTATAAACACCGTCCTTCTCAAGCTTCCAAGTAGGCACATCATGAGTCACCGAAGGTAGCAATAGAGTATTAAAAGATACTTCTAGCTGTAGCATTGTCAAAAAATTCATTAATTAGCTCCATATTCCATTGCTTCTAAGGTGTAACCAGCAAGTCTGAAACAGTGATGTGTGGCCACTCCAAGTGTTGATGAGTAGAAACCAACACATAATTATGTATCATTATTTATATGTGTTAATATATTATTTTTTTGAATATTTATATAAATACATCTAAATTGTTAAATTTGATTTAATAGTACTCACAAAAAATTGATTTAATATATCACTACAAAAAATAAGCTGGTTTGACAAAGATATTTTGCAGGGGCACAAACCCCACGGAAATTAATTGCTTTTGCGAGGAGCAAGGTCCTAAGAACCCTTCGAAAAATCGTGATTTATTTTTGCATTTGTAAGGTTGCGAAAGTTGCTATTTGACAAGGGTTTACCACACGCAAATAATGAGGCAGGAAAATTATGTTTTATAATATTCAAAAGTGGAGCAATAGTTAGAGGCGAAACAATAATATTTTTTTTTGGCTAACCTACTTTTGAAAAAAATGATCCAATCTATCCTACATTGAAAATAAATATCTAAAATGTCCTACTTTATGATTTTCCTTTACATGACGCCATTTGAGATGGCAATATCATCCTTCAGGATGGCTCCCTCTCACTTGACGTCACCCCCACCCCACCCCCCTCGTTTTTTTCGTTTTTTCATTTTTTTTGACAAGTTAATTTATCCTACTTCGTTAATGATGGCTCAATCTCAGTTGACACCATCTTACTAGGTTCTTTTTATTTTTGTTTTGATGTCGGACACAATTAGGTTTTTTAAACGGACGACTCAGTTTATGATTTTTTTGAACAATCCTATCGGTGATATAAAGCTTTGTGTTGATGGACGAATTGATATGATCATATTGAGGACTTTTTCTATAACAACACTGCTCAATAGACGCATATACAGTGAATGTACGTAGGTAACCAGAATTAAACTTCTTTCAGGTCAATCAGAACTACAGTCTTCTTAATTAATTATGGGTACTAATAAGCATTAGCCACAACATTCACAAACATTTAGACATATTTTTGTGAGCATAGGACTACGACTAAGTCCTACAAAATAGAGAAACACCCTAATGATTGATCCAATTCATAGTTATATAGAGATAAACAAAAAAAAGTTAAAGAAACGCAGAGCTGGAGCTACATTCTGGTTTGTGGTCTTGTGGTGATTGTGGTGCCAAGGAGAGCCATAACATGGATTCATCAATTGGCTTATTAAGGTTTGTTGGGTTACTTGTTTGATATGGTGCCCTGGCAGCAATTCTGTAGAAACATAAACAAAGATATCAGTAAATATGGATCACAAAAATCATAATAGGAAAAAAAGGTGATCAATTTGCCACGACTCAAACTATTTCGGAACAAGAAGTATAGAGATAATTTTCTTGGATTTTGATTACATGCATTTCCTCTGTGCAGAGAAATTATTGATTTCAATTATCTGACTGCAAATCAATGGTGCGGATTATTTAGTAATAATAATTTCATAACATTGTAATGTGAGCCGACTGATCACAAATTGATGGCCGAGATTCAATATTTTTGCAAAAGGAGGAAGAAACAAGAATCCAGCAAAAAAAAGTTTGAGACAGTTATATACTATCACTCCTCTTAAGTTTTCACGCTAACTCAACACCCCAAACAATGAGTTGATCCATTATAAATTAGTTTATCAATTATTCACTATTTCATTTCTGAGTTTAATATGTTTTTGATCCTTATACATATATCAACTTTTCTTTTTAATCCATAAAATTTTTGTCAGACTTTTAATATTCTAAAAGTTTTTCATCACTATTTTTTATTTATATATTTTAGTCAACTCATGTCTAACATTCATATTTTTTAATGACATTTTCTATAAATGAGTAGAATATTATAACAATCTCGCAAAAAAAAAGATTTTTTTTTTTAATAAAACATGAATTAAATATGAATTTTTATGTTTTTGGTGTTTAAAAATTCATATTCAATTCATGTTTTGTTAAAAACTTCTAACTTTTTTTTAAAGAGATTGTCAAAATATTATACACATTTCTGAAAAATTTCATTAAAAAATATGAAGGTTGGACATAAGTTGAATAAAAAGTAGGGATCAAGAGTAGTGATGAAAAACTTTTGGGGACAAAAAGTTTGACAAAAATTTTAGAAAGAATAAAACGAAAAATTGATATATTTATAGAGATTATAAATATATTTAACCCTTTATTTTTTAGGGTTAAATATGTTTTTAATTCCTACAAAATTATAAGTTTTTAAGTTTAGTCTCTAAAAAAAATTATTCACTTTTAGTCCTATTTACATTTTATAGGAACTATTTTGAAGGACTAAAAATATCAAGTATTTGTATTTTTTTTTTAAAATAAGGATTATTTTTACAAACAACAATATTATGGAAGACTAAAATTATCACCAAAATTTTATAAAGACCAACCGTAAAAATGTATGATTGTGTAGGGATTAAAAATATGTTTAATTTTTTTTTTTATATAATCAAACAGTAATTTGTGGTTAAGATTTTTCTTATTTGTTTGAGAGATCTTGTTTACCTATCCTTCCTTTTCTCCAAGAACCGATGAAGTGAAGCTTTCCTAGTCATTGGTAAATCTGAATATATAAACAGGAAAGTCATGAATATGAAAAACACACATAAAACCATTACACAAATCAAGCACATCCACTCAAATAGATATCCAATTGTTATTTTTTACCACAAATAACAGGTGTGGATGGTACTTGAAGAGAATTGTTGGCATCATTTCTAGCAAGAAATGATGGGTGGCTCTGAGCAAATCTGAAAGCATAGTTGTTATTGTTGTGGTTTTGAGAGGTAGTAGTTCCTTTGGAGGAAAAGACTATAATGTCCTTGACTTTTTCAGCTGGAATGTCATCAAACACAAGTACTCTCCCATCATAAAAAATTGTCATTTGTGCACATCTAGGCTCTTCCTTCGTCATATTAGACTTCATTACACTGTAAAAATAATGATTTAGCAGCAGTAGTCCTACAGTCCTACTAAAAAAAATGTTGAAGGACTTGACAAGTTAAAGTAGTAAAAAGAACACGTACCCGGAATTTCCCAAATTTGGAATCTCTTGTAGAGAGAGATGAGGATATACTTGTTGAAAATTCATCATAGGTGTACGGTTGTAATGATTCATGATGTTTTGTGCTTTTTTGGGTACGGAATTACTAGTTAGTTAGTTGAAGAATAGTTGAGGAAGGTGAGAGTGGAAGCTTTAGTTTATAGCTTCGTTGTACTTATGCGACGTGAGGAGTTAAAAGCACGCACGATTTTTATGTGTGTTTTGTTTTTTAAAAGATAAATGATATTTTCTAAAAACATTTTAACGATAATTTTTGGAAAACTTTTTTCTTATACTCTAGTATATTGTTACTCTCACTTCATTTTCGTTTTTATGTTGTTGTTGATCAATAAAAAAAGAAAAAAAATAGTTATCACAAAAGTTATTATCAAATAATTGTATAAATATCATTACACTTTTTAAAACGACTTTTGTTGTGACAGAAAATGCCAGTGATGTTGGAAAGTCCACGTATATCATTCATTCATAAAGAAGAAATGTTGTTCGAATATCTAAAAATCAATAAGTTATTTGACAACTATATAAAAATACACAATTTTTTTGTCACGATAAAAATACATAATTTATTATTATCTTTTTGATATTTATTGGTGAAGAATGGAATCAATGAGGTTTGAAATTAAAATTTCATGCATACTATTCAAACTCTTATTATTGATGTGACTATAAAAGATAAAAACAACTAAATGTAAAATTATTTTGTATAAAAAAAACTAAATGTAAAAATATATACAAAGGGTGTTGAACATCCAAAAAGTTGTCAAGAGTGATTAGGCATTTTCGTCCTTCAATTTGCACGCATCGATCAATTTCGTCCTCAAATTATTCGAAATAGTTAAAACGTCCCTGAATTTTACAAACGTCGATCAATTTCGTCCCTCCATCAAGTCTCACCGTTAATGCTGATGACGTGTGACGTTAAACGTTGACGTGGATTGCCAATCAGATGCCACATATTCAGGGACGAAATTGATCGAAAATTTTACATTTTTTTGGACTTTTTTTAAATGAAGTCATTATAAATTGTTACATTGTCAAATCGATCCCTGAATTATTCATTAAAAATCAAGATGGTCCTTGAATTATGTAACTCCCTATCAAATCGATCCATGAATTGTTTATCTTAACTATCAAATAGATCCCTGATACTGATGTTAAAAACTAAAAGAATTGGTATTATTACTTTTTACGTGTTTGAAATGAAGTTTCATCCATGAATTATTATAATAATCTAACTAGTAGATTTGAAACATGGACCATGCTTAGAAACCCATTAATTTGATGGTGAGGCAGGAGGCAAACTTCCATAGAGGAATGATGAGATCACTGTGAAAACTCATTCAGGTTGCTAGCTTATGAACTTCCTGCTTATGGCTTATTTATGCCCCTAGTTGGTTTGCTTTTGGCTATGTAATATTAAAGAACTTCCTTTTATGACTTATGACTTATTAATGTCCATAGTTGGGTTGCTTTTGGATATGTAATATTTATGCACTTGTTTTGCAATGGTTGCCTTAAGTTTATGTCCACCATTATGAAATTATTAAGGGTGGTTAGGAACCATTATTTTGGGTATGTAAGGACTTGTAGTACAATGACTAAATTACGAAACAAGTTGAATATTATGCACTCCAATTGTGTCTCTTTACTTTTTACTTTTTTTTGAACATATATGCACCAATGATCAATTTGATAACTAAATAAATAATTCAAAGACTTATTTGATAGTTTTTCATATAATGTAGGAATCGATTTGATGTTTTCAAAATAATTCAGGGGCTAATTTGCTTATATTATTATCACATAAATGTTACATTCTTCTTCAACCTCTTTTCAGTGAGGGTATCACACACGTCTAGTACAATACAGTAACATGTTAAAAAATTCAAACAAGCAAATTATGCCTATCAAATACTTAATCAATCTAAGTTTACTTCCTACACAATCAACTTTGTCCATCAACCTTGCCCTCCAAACCTCTTCATTGCCACTTTCCTTAGCCTTAACCATAGACTGAACCTTCTCCATCAATCTTGCCTTTCTTCCCTGACCAGAACCAATTTCATTGTTTTTAAAGTATTCTAGTTCTTCAGCTTCATCAACCCAAACAAAAAATTCCCAATTATCATCATCATCATCATCATCATCCTATACAAAGGAAAGTCAAAATCAATCACCAATAAAAATGCATAACATTAAACAACACATAACCATTGTTAAACAAACTTTTGGCAAAGGGCAAGCATAGAAAGACTTTCTTGGGTTTTTGAGAGTAATGACTTTTCTTACAGCCAAATTCTGGGACACCAACATTCAAGCATCCGGACATGAGCATTAAACACGGAGCTTGAAGATGAAGCTCGAGTTTAAGAGCTTTGAGAGCTGTTTTTACCCATACGACCACCACCCATCATTTCAGATTCAATCTGAACAAGTTTTATTGGTGAAATTTTAGATTGTAAATGAGAGCAAAAAAAATTAGGGTTTGAAGTTTTTAGAATTGAGGAAGAAATAATTGTTAATTAATGGAAGAAATTTTAGGGATTTTGGACTGTAAACGAAAGATTGAAAAATTCGGGTTCCAAGTTTATAAAATTGGGGGAAGAAATGACTATTATACAATGGCTATGAAGAAGACAATGTTTTTGTGGATTTCAATCAAATTCGTCCATGGAATTTTTTTTAACTTTTGTTCACATTAGTCTCTGGTTGTGCGACATATGACATGGCACGCCACGTGAGTGGTTAATGTTCCACGTCATCATTGTTAACTACCCAACTTGACGGATGGACGAAATTGATTGACATTTAACAAATTCAGGAACTAATTGGCTGTTTCAACAAATTAGGAGACGAAATCGATTGGTCCTTAGAAATTTAAGGACGAATTTACCTATTTACTCAAGTTGTCAACATCAATTTTCTCTTCATTCAATTGGATAATGACTTGTTTTGCTTCTAGTAACCCCATAATCCACATGTTATATTTTATTATACTTTTTTTTTTAAAGAAGTAATCATACTTAAGCTTATGCATCAAATATTTTTAAACACTCAATCATTACTTCAATTTTCTTTTATATTTCGTTCTATCACATCATCAACTTATCATATATCATTCTCTTTATCTATTTTTTCTCATTCGTATACACTTCTATAAGTGTCCATAAACATTTTTCTATTTTATTTGCCATGATCCTTTAGACAAAGATTAAAGTTATCACTTCTTTCCTTTTACAATATTGGTGTATATACATTAAGGAATTTAATTTTTATACATCAACAATGTTATTTTTTAAATATGCATTCAATCAAATCATTATCTGATGCCACTTTTTTAGGTTAATTTCTAAAATATCTCTTCAAATATTTATTTAACATGATTTAATTGAAAAATGTGTAAAAAAAATTACATCATAAATTAATCACTAAGTTAAATTAGTATTTAAAGTATAAAATAAGTTTTTAATCACATATATGGTTTACTTTGTTGTAGATACATAGGATGTCTCTTGTCCAGATAAAATAAGAGGATTGTCTTAGATAGTCAATGATCAAGATAAAATTTAATTTGAAATTTAAATAATTAAAAATATCCAAAATTAGAAAAGTATCCGATTGTTTTTTTAATGAAAAAGCATTGACAATACAAATTTGATAATAAAATATATATTTTATCAAGTAACCGGTGGTTATAAATTCACCTTCTTAAAAGATGTATATTTGATTGAGATTTTAAAAGACAACTTTTGTTTAAAAGAGTCTCGAGGATTTTAAAAGACTTTACATAATTTTAATGACTTTGATGATTTTAAAAGACTATCCAAATTTATAATTTGAATTTCAATGGATTTACATAATAAAATTTCAAAGGATTTGAAATGATTTTATCGATTTATAAGATTTCAGAAGATTTTATGAATTCTAAGGACTCGTTGAAAAAAGATGATCATAACATATTCTCTTTCACAATATTCTCAATTCAGACTCTTTTATTTACTTTACTTTATTTGTTTATGAGAGAGAGAGAGAGAGGAGAGAGAGAGAGAGAGAGAGAGAGCGTAGTAGAGAAGGCAGGAGAGAGAGGAGGGAAGAGAGAGAGGAGGAGAGAAAGAGTGAGAGAGAGGGAGGAGGGAAGAGAGAGTGAGAGAGAAGGGAGGTTAGAGAGAGAGAGAGGAAGAGAGAGATAGTAAAATCTTAAAAGAAAAAACAATCATAAGAAATCTTATGTTTTTCTGAAAGACTTTTTATATTTCATTACAAAATCTCACAAAATCCAATTTATTAAACAATCCTTCGAAATTTGAATGATTTTGAATACCACAATACTTTTTTTAAGTGCTAAAGAGTCTTGATTGAATACCACATGACTTTTTTAAAATGACAAAGAATTTTGATTGAACACCATGAGACTTTTTTTTAAGTTGCAAAGAGTCTTGATTGAATACCACAAAAAAATTTCATAATAAAAAAATCTTTTAAAATCTTTTAGAATCCTAATTCAATACACCCCATAAGGTGAATAAGTGGGGTGTCCGAAGTTTGAACCCAGACCCTGCATATATTATACAATGTCCCTACCAATTGAGTTAAGTTCACTAATAAAATAATTTTATTTCACCAATATTTCTATCAATTAAACTAAACCGACTAATAAAATAATTTTATTTCACCAAAAATATCCGTATATCATCCATGTTTCTGTTGCAATTATTCACCCAACTCGCACTACTCACGCCAAATTCATAAATTTTAGGAGAGTTTGTGCATGCCTATGCATATAATTCATGTAGGCGCTTTAAACGTTACTTATTGATTGAATTAATGTTGTGCAAGAAAAAAAGTGTAAACTTGGATAATTTTTACCACTATTCTATGTGATCTTAATTAAGCCGTGTGATCATAAACTTTGACTGTGTACTCTTGTTATCTAGCCTTCTTCTATTTTGCATTGCACTCAATATATCTAAGTATATGGGGAGATATAGGGGTGGCTTCCAACTTTTTAAAATCTTTGTGGAAAGGTACAATGGACGAATTAAATTTAGGCTTTGTTTTCGAGTTTAGAAGAAAAGAGAGAGGGAGTTTGGAAAAAAAAAAGAAAGAAAGAGTAATTGGAAGAAATAGAGGAGTTTTGAAGAAGGGGTTTTAGGGGGCTTATTTTTCTTAAAAATATAAAACCCTCCTCATCTGGAGAACTAAAAAATTATATTAGAGGAGAATTTTGGGAGGTTTGAGAGGGTTTATATGAATTATTCAAATTTAATATATGTTGTTATAATATTCTTAAAACTAAAAATATATTAATTATAAGTATTAATTTATTACTCTCTAAAAAAATATTTTTTCAAAAAATGTGAAAATTTCTCAATTTTCCTCCATATTTCTGTCCCGCAAAACCCTTCATTTCCCTCCCCTCCAAACTCCCAAACAAAGCTTTAAAGATATGATCCTCTATTTCATTACGTTTAAAGCTATAGCATGTTTATAATTTACTTATTTTATTGATGACATTGAAGACATGTATGCAATAGTTCCTACATTTATGCCTTTTATATTACACGCTGCATGTATAGCAGCAGTATTTAGATGTTTTAAAATACGTTAACTCTGTTTCATATTAGGTCGTGTAGTCATATATATTTTCAATTATATATAGGTTTTTGTAATTAGTTGATTTTATCTCCTGTCAACTTTATTTTCTTTTCCTTTCTCACATATGATTGTTCATGTTTTAAATATGATTGTTTGGGAGTTGTTAGCCAAATACTTCAATGTTATGACGATTAACTACCAAATAAAGATAAAAGTATGTAAATTTATAATTTGATTTTGTTAAGTTTGTCAAACACTGTTTTTTTTTTCACACAGGACACGGGGGAAATGAAAAGGTGAGCAAAAAAAAAATGAAAAGAATTAGGAACGAAAATTACTCTTCTCACTTATGAATTGCTCATTCACTACATCCGCGATAGTTAACTGCCGCTCGGTTATTTCATAAGTGAGAAGAGTAATTTTCTTAGAAACGAGAGCTATGTATCATGTGACGGATTCAAGTTGCAACCCAATTTTTTTTCTTTACTATTATTAAAAAATTAAAGGGAAGTGTGTTGATATGTATTGAGGAAAAAAATGCACAAATCCGATGATTTGAGATCACTATTCATCACCTTCCAAACCTAATCCACCATACACCGCCCTCACCATTTCTTGTCCGATGACAACCACACCCATCCGAATCCCATGGCCACAAAAACTTTGGGCCAAACTCTAAGCAATGTATGTGATATACCAACCTATGAGCCAACTCCCAAAATCTAGTGTCAAAGGAGATCGCATCGCAATAACCATTCTAGAAGAAGAATACTTACAAGGTTTAGAAACTTGCAAACATAACCTACACATATGCATCATTTGGCCAAAGGTTCATCCCCTCTCACGATTTTTTTGAATGACAAATGTTAGTATGTTAATTTTTATGTTAGTTTTTTTTTTCCTCTTTGGCATGACTTCAACCCTGAATCTTAAACTCCTCAAATCAATTGAGCTATCCAACCCCCCCCCCCCCCCCCAAGCTAAAACCCCTATGGGTCCTGGAATTTGAATACATGATTGTCGCAGCTTTTTGCATGCACCACTAATTTCAACTCTGGTATTCAATAGAATGCCTCAACTCAAGTTTGGTTGAAAATACATGGTCTTTTACAAGCGTATTAGAGGCCCAAGATCCTGTTTGAAATAGCTAATAGTTTTGGTAGTCTCTTGCGTATTGACTCTGTCACAAGCAAATTAATGTTTGAGTGTGTACCTTTGGTTACTTTCTAAGGGTCTGATTGATATCGACGCCACAAGTTTCTTAAGACATATAGTATTGGTGAAGAAAAGCCTAAGGGTTTAGAAGTCAAAACAAGAGGGATACACTATGCCCTAGGGAGCCAGCGAGGAAGCGTCCGACCTCGCTATCAAAACACCAAGGGGGCCTGCTTTTCTTTCTTTGTGGATTTAGAATATAAAATTTGCATGATTTCTGTAATTATTGTAACAAAGTTGTCATAAAACCAAAAAGTAATAAGAGATCAAATTTAAGAAAAATATTGTATAAAGAATAAACTTATACAAAAAAAAACTTATTTGAACAAGAAGATTATTTTGGGCATTGAACAAAAATATGTTGCCTAAAGAAAAACAAAATGTGTACGTATATACAATATATTGGAGTGGTGATAGGTTGACCACCATAGATGACACACACCTCTTCTACCACCACAACACGTGACCATGTGGCCATCACCACCCCACCTAACACTCTCTTTCATACGGGATAAAATTACTAAAATGTCATTTCACATGGAGTGTATACTAGACATATAGGAAAAAACCGTGTCAATGTAACATTATATATATATAAAACCCTAATTATAAGTAATTGAGCTTCTTTTTTATCGACCTCAACGTGAATGATCGATGCAGCCCTGTCGACCTTTATGAAATTATATAACACAGATTTTGATTAGAACTTTGGTTTTGGAATAGGGTTTGAGTTTGCGATGTCACGACCAATTCGAACTCAAGATAGGATTAGCGTCTTACCAGACCCAATTCTTTGTCACATCCTTTCTTTTCTCTCAATAAAATTCGCTGCCACCACAAGCATACTCTCAAAGAGATGGAACAAACTATGACTCTCAGTTCTCACTCTCAACTTCGAAAACGAAACTTTCCAAAACTTCACCACCTTTTGTGATTTTGTGTCCTTTGTTTTTCTCTCACGAGACATCAAGTTACCTCTCCAATCGTCTTGCCTCAAATGTTCAAACCCTTCTAGCCTTCACTCATACGATATCGATCAATTTGTCTATGCCGCTGCACAACATGGAGGAATCGAGAATATCAATCATGAAATCTCCAGTAGGGTTAATTCCAATTTACCTCCTTTCATTTTCAGTTGTACAACCTGGGCTAAAAGTGAATGATCTTTCTCGAGTGGTTGTGAATTTTCGTCTCCTCAAAACTCTTCATTTGTCTTGTCTACGTTTCAAACGTGTTGAAGACCTCCTAAACCTTCTATTAGGATGTCCCGTTCTAGAGGAATTGAAAGCAGAATCGTTACGCATAAACAACAATCAGTGGATTGTTTCACAGGGTAAGTTTGTTTTACGGGAGAAGATGCAAAGCTTGCCAAAGTTTATCAGAGCAAACATTATCAAAATAATGCCTCGTTATTTGATGTTCCTAATCACTTGGTTTTGCATGGAAGAGGCTCAGGTTTTGCGTGTAGAACTGGTAAGAATAGTATGGTTATCAATTTTAATTAAGTTGTTTAATTTTGTGATTTAGAAATTATTTTCTTCATGATATTTTTTATGCATGTGTAATTCCTACTTGTGTATCATGGTATTTTATATGTATAGTATAGTTTTGACTTCTTACTTGTCTAATTCACAACAGGACGCCACACTTTGCTGCAATTATCACAGGCCCAAGATTAACAATCTAACCAACTTATCCTCAAACATAAGTGGAAGTGGCTACTATAAATACTAGAATGTTGTCCAAAACTTCAAAATCTTACCATTCACGAGGTTTTGTTGATGCCTAGCGTTTTCTTTTTCTTTTTACCTCAACACTTTGTCACCTATTTTATTTTATAAAAGATATTTGAATTGTTGACAGGATTATAGGAATGTAGAAGAAGTTGTGTATAATTGGATGGATCCGGTAATTGTTCCAAAATGCCTTTCATAACAGCTCAGAACATGCTTGCTTAATGACCATAAAAGCACAGAATCTGGACTTCAATTTGCAAAATATATATATTATGCAGAATTCGAAAGTGCTGAACACCATGACAATTAAGACAATTAAGAGTGTCTCTTCAATAAATAGAAAAGCAAAGTATCAAATGTTATTGAAGTTAGCTTCGTTGCCGAGGGCCTCAGTTAGGGGTGTTCATGGTTCATGAACTGCACTGATCTGAACCATATAAATGGTTTGGTTCAGTTCATAAAATCCATTTCAATAAAAACTGGTTAATTCTTAAAAACAATTTCAATCCAGTTTAAAACAAGTTCAGAACCGGTTTATAGTTTTAAACCGGTTTACTTATTTTTAACTGGTTTTGAACCGGTTTTCGTACTGAACTGGATTATTCTTGAACTGGTTTTCAAACCGGATTTTAGTTATTGTTTTAAAAAAAAAGATTATCCAAAAACAGCTTATATCATATTGCTTTTGAACCTTTTCAATTTCAATCTGAATTCTGAAACAGCAGACCAACCATGCGTAATCAGTCCCCACATCACTCATACAACCATTTAAACTTATGACTTCATCACTTATGACAGATTTCTCCTAAATAGCTTATTTCGCAAAATCTACGTCAAAACCCGTAAACAGTTTTCAGCAGGATTTTCCAAACTTCCAACTCGTTTTCTGAGTTCGTTCCTAGTCCGAATCATATGAAACTTATATCCAAATTGAAAGGAATTAAATGTAGAATCCAGAAATCCGACAATTATGCAAGTCTGAGCTACACAACAACAGGTACGAGCCAAACAGTGAAACCTGTCCAAACAGCTTATTCAACTTAATCACTTCTGTCAACTCCCAAAACAGCTTAACCATCCCTTTTAATTCATTAATTTCGTGTCCCATGACCCAGCAACCATAAACAGTGCTAAACTAAATTTAACTTCTCAAAACAGCTTATTTTTTGTTACCTTTTATGCTCCAAGCAAAAATCACATTCTGACAACTTCCAGCAGAATTCCACAACAATTTCACTTTCTCCTCTCTTATCTTCCTTTGGGCGTGGGCTTTTCCTATCCCACCCAAAGCACCAAAATTCTTCCTTTTGTGTTTAATCAAGCTTGCATGTGTGTTTTGGAACTGCTAGTGTATTATAATGGTGATTAGAAGCAAGAGTTGGAGTTTGGTTTAAGCATGGCTTGAGTACATGAAATTGTAATCAGAAATAAGCTGTTTTAAAAAGTTAAATTTTTAGATTAATGTTGCTTATGTTGGCTGGGTGTTGGAGACACGAATTTAAGGATTCAAGAGTAGTGATAAGCTGTAAAAGTGTGGTAATAAGCTGTTTAAGCATGGAGTTGAGGCATAAGCTGAAATTTGGGACTTAAGTTGCTACAAGTATGAGTTTAGAGATGAATAAACATGTTTGGGGTGAAAGGTACAAGGTTGGAGCTTGTTGAAGCTCTAGGTGATGCTTAAGTTGTAAATAAGCTGTTTAGACAAACGCTTAAATTGGAATTTCAGTTGTTGCAGGTATGGCTTTGTGATGATCATATTAGGAATGATATATTTAAGTTGGTATATATGAGTAATTTATGAATGATAAGCTATTTTGGCAATGACAGACGTGCTTAAACTGCGATTAAGCTATTTTGGGAATCTACAGAAGTGCTTAAATGGCGTTCGGGCTGTTTGCAAAGGCTGCCAGAGATAATTAACTATTGTAGAAGAGATTATGGAGGGTTGTGGCAAAGGTAGAAGCAGTTAAGTTGTGGTTAAGCTGCTGTGGGGATGAAAGTTAGGAGCAGAATCAATTAATTGAAGCTTAAGCATATTTGAAAAGTGGCCGGAAGTGATTCTGGTGAGTTCCTTTAGCTTAGAACCCTCCTTGGGTAAATTGTAGTGTGTGAGAAAACTGATTATTATAGGTTCTATTTGAATTTTTATTATCAAAATAAATGTTTTTAGTGAAACAGTTTAAATCCAGTTATTTAATTAAGTTTGGTTAACTAAACTGTTTTATTTTTATGGTTCAGTTCATGAACCATTTAATATGGTTTGGTTTTTTTATGGTTCAGTGCAGTTCAGTTTGGTGATATGGTTCAGTTAACCATATTTTTGCACACCCCTAGCCTCAGTAACATGTAAATTCGTATTTGATTGATGACAGTTAGGACATATAGTTGCAATAGTTCTTATATGTCTACTTTTTATATTAGATTCTACATATACAATGGTAAGATTTTATGGTTTCTAAGACATTTTTTTTGTTTTGAAAAGGATGGTTTCTAAGACATGAACTTTATTTCCTTTTGACCTCTATTTAATAAAGATTTTCAAATATATATTGGTTTCATGCATTTTAGAATTTCGTCACTAATTGCATCTAAAAATTCTTCATCCACTAATTGAATACTATTTATCAACCAAAATCATTTACGTTGCTAAGCTCTTTTATTAACATCATTGAAGAAAAGCATAGAAAGATGAAGAAAAATGAAATATTCCTTACTTATATATTTTACTATATATGATACATGATGACCTTCATTTATTGACCCTTTGTTTTAATGAATTCTATGTGTGATTGAGTTTTTTGTTAGTACCATGGAAATGTGCTTGCACCCTTGCAGTATTATGTTGTTGCATATACTTGTGGTTTACTAGAGAGATGTTTGACTTTGTTCTTGTTTTTTTTTTTTCCCTTTCTCATATGCTATTTGACCAAATTATATCGTCTTTCTTATAATTCTAATTAGAGTTAGACCAAGGCCTATGCTACTAGGGTATGAGAAATCGATAGTCAGAACATATGGTTAAGGTGGATGGAATGGGGGATTTCTGGTACAACAAAGAGATGACAAAACAGAAGAATTTGGTTTTAGGGAGCAAGAAAATGTTAAGTACAGGGTGAGTAGTAGTTAAGTCAAAAATATTGTTACTCTCTTTTTCTTTTATCTTTAACAATGTAGAAACCATTCTTCTCCAAATATTTCCGAAAAACAATTCAATCGTTACACTGTCATGAAATTAAATCATACTTCGTAGAATTAAACATATAGATTTGAGATTTCATTTTCTTAGAGACCTCACTAAAGATGGAGTGAATGAGCTAGTTCATTACAAAACAAATGATCAAGTATATATCTTGCGTCATAACACAGAACCTTTAAAAAGGAACACCTTTTAGCAACTGCAAGATAGATTGAAAGTGTATAAAATGATCAAGTGCTTTGGGGTGGACTGATGAATTGTATATATGTCATGATCAAACAGGTGGTCATAAATAAATGTTATGTTTTGAGAGCTTTTCTATAGGAATGGATGAACATTGTTCTTGTGACACACCAAGTAGGCAAATAAATTTCTTAGATAATATCAGTCTTCTGTCTCTGCTTCAATCTTCAATATAATAACTTGGTGAGTGAGTGAGTGAGTGATTGTAACTTATGTATTTGCTTGCAATGAGACCTCTATCGAACTAGTAGAACATGGGGCAGTTATGTCCGGTGAAATTTGAACAGACCAATGAAATAAATCTGTGTGTAGAGAAACCAATGGTGAAAGTAGTTCTCTTCGACAAACCTCTACTGTTAAGGATTTTATTTTACTTGTGATTTTTTGTGCAAAGGTTATGCCATGATGGGCCAAGGGAATGATAAGAGAGTCTTGTCTTAAATGAAGAGTTAGCTAGCTTAATTATCCTAAAAAAACTTGAATGCTCTATGGAGGTGTATATCATAAGATATCATTCTCAGATAGAATACAACTCTTCATAATATAGGTAACCATTTTTGTCAACTTATTAATCATTTATATTAAAACCATTATAAATAAATAAATAAATTAAAAGGAGTTTATCACAAATTGTGGCTCACTACCATCTCTATGCTTCCAAAAGTGATTGTCCGCCAAATGTAAGAACTCCAATATTTCCACTAAACTGTGTCTCTATTTTCTTTAAAGCAAACATTTATTAATCAAACATAAACATTTAAGTTAGACTTAATTGTATTTTTGACCTTCAAAATTTTTACAATTGTACAATTTTGGCGTTCAAATTTAGATGAGCGACCCCTCAATTTTATTTACCACCTTTCCACTCATATTTTGACCAAATTGAGGTGATGTGGATTATTTTTTTACGCGTGGCATGTGTTTGTTCATTTTGTGAATCAATCTATTCTACTAGTCATATGATGGGACATGTCACACGTAAAAGAAAAAGGTTTGCCGATGATAACACATGCCACAAGTAAAAAAGAGAGTGTACTAATAGCACTACTCCCAATATCAAGTTTCTTCACAATTTCGCGGTTCATTGGTTTTGTAGTTGAAACTTGAATTTGCAATTCCAAACCTAAAATTTTTCTGCAGGTAACAAATAACAATCAAATCAAATTCGAACTTCTTCAATTTGCATCCATTATTCATCAATGGTTCTTCAATTCCACGAACACATAATCACAGAGCTTCTAGAAGACACCAATGGCGGACTCACAATTCTCTCATCAGGTCTCTCCTTATCAAAACTCATCTCCTCTCTTCTTCTTCTCCACTCTTCTTCACAAGGCACGCTTCTCATTCTCTCTCCTTCTCCCACTCTCAAATCCAAAATCAATTTCCATCTCAAAACCCTAAACCCCCAAATTCACCAAATTCCGACTGAAATCACCGCAGATCTCGCCGTTAACCACCGTCACTCTCTCTATTCCTCCGGCCACGTTTGTTTCATCACTCCTCGAATCCTCATCGTCGATCTTTTAACAAGTAAACTCCCTACCTCAACAATCTCCGGTATATTAATCCTCAATGCACATTCAATTTCCGAAACATCCACTGAAGCGTTTATTGTAAGAATTTTCCGTTCGTTCAATCGCGATGCTTATGTTAGAGCATTTTCTGATCGCCCGCAGGCGATGGTTTCCGGTTTCGCGAAGGCGGAGAGGACGATGAAGTGTTTAGGGTTACGGAAGTTACATTTATGGCCGAGATTTCAGGTTTATGTGAGTCAAGAGCTTGAAAGGGATCCACCGGATGTGGTGGATATTAGGGTTCCGATGACGAAGTATATGGTGGGGATTCAGAAAGCGATTGTTGAGGTTATGGATGCGTGTTTGAAAGAGATGAGGAAGACAAATAAGGTTGATGTGGAGGATTTGACGGTGGAGAATGGGTTGTTTAAGTCGTTTGATGAGATTGTTAGGAGACAGTTGGATCCAATTTGGCATACTTTGGGGAAGAAGACTAAGCAGCTTGTTTCTGATCTTAAGACGCTGAGGAAGTTGTTGGATTATCTAGTCAGGTTATTTTTGTTGTTTGTTCTCTCATTGCATCTGCATTTTATCTGCTTTTCGATGTTTTAACTTGCTGTTGTAGTAATAGTTGCTTTGGATTGTGGGAATCACGGTGAAATGTGGTTTCAATTGCGTTTATAGAGGATTTCGTAGACTAGGGCTCTGTTTGGTGAAAAATAACGGATAGCGGATAAGTTAGCTTATAGCAGACGAACTTATGGCGGATAGCTTATAGCGGATAAGCTAGCTGATTGAATTTGTAGTGTTTGGTAAAATTAGCGGTTGAACTAGCTTATGAATATGAAATAACATAAACAAAAGATATGTTCAATTGATATTTAATTTTCTTCAATTAAGAGAACAAGGGTAAAATTGAGATAAAAAAATCATAAGCTATAAGGTTTAAGCTATAAGCTATTTGAATTAGCTTATCAAAAAATGGTATAAGCCAGTAAAAATAAGCTATAAGCTCCTGAGAAAATGATGGTTACCAAACATGTCTTTTTTAGTTAGATGAGCTTAGAAGATATCAGCTATTGACTGCGGCTGCAGACCCTTTTTTATCATGAGCACTGATTGTTGTGTGGTTTTTTACTGATAGGTATGATGCGGTGACTTACTTGAAATATTTGGATACACTCAGAGTGTCGGAGAGTTTTCGTTCTGTTTGGATATTTGCAGAGGCAAGCTATAAGATATTTGACTATGCAAAGAAACGTGTTTATCATCTTGTGAGGTCAGATGGTGTGAAATTGAACGAGTCTAGTAAGAATGTCAAAAACAAAAAGAAAAAAGCCAAGGGGGATAACGAAGACACTGAAGAAGGTAATAACTTATCTTTATGTTGTTAAAAAAAAAAAAAACTTATCTTTATGTTTTCTTTGGTTCTTTAAGCTCGCATAGGTTGTGATTTTTGACTTTGCTTAATTAAATGAAAAACTAGCATTTAAAAAAATAAAAGAGGCAGAAAGGAAATGAGATGTGCCATGCCAAGCTGTGGACTTCATTTGTTTTTTCTTCTTAATTTTGCTTTGCATGCTTGTGTGGCAGCTGATGTCACTGCCTCAACCAGTTCAAATCATGGCATAGTATTGGAGGAAGTCTTGGAAGAAGCACCAAAGTGGAAGGTCTTACGTGTGAGTCAGTGAGTTCCTATTCTAGAAAGTCTCTGGCTTATCATCGTTTTATTTGATTTGAAATGCGAGACAGACACTAATTTGGCATTGTTTTGATTTGACTAATACTTTTCTAGTTCATTCGGATTTTCAAAATAGGATGACCTAAAGTGGGTTGTGGAAAAATAGTTTAATTTGATAAATGTTGGATATTTTGGGCTGAATCTTGATTTGATCATATCATTATAGGATATTCTTGAAGAGGTAGAGGAGGAAAGACGAAAGCAAGGCATGTTGAGGGAAGAAGTGTTGGCTGAAGGTGAAGACACCGACAATGGCATTGTATTAGTGGCATGTAAAGATGAAAGGTCATGCTTGCAGCTTGAAGAATGCATCACCAACAGTCCGAAAAAGGTTGTCTTTGTTTATGTCTTCTTATAAAATAAGGTGTGATCTGAGTGTAATTTCGCACTTGATTTAATCAGTGACAGTAGTCAATTTTGTATGGTCTAGTAGCTCATCAGCTTCGTTGCACATAGCCAAACTTATCCTAACCAATTCTATGCTGAAAAACTTAAAAAGAGTTTGTTCCGATAGTTTTGTGTCTTTGAAATATTATGAATCTGAGGCAAGATAATATGGAATATGCATTGTTGATGGCAATTTTGGATAATAAGGTTAAAAGAAGATTTTAGAGAGATTTGAATGCGCAAAATCTGCAAATCCGTATTTTGCCTGTGAGCTTTGGTATCGTTTCTTTTCATTGCAGTTCATGATTCTGATATGTGATGATTACCATGGATTCTATTCAAAGTGGAAATAACATAATGGGACAAGTAATTGCTCTCTAATTTTATGAAATTTGTGGATACATATAATCTGGCTTTAATAGAATACTAGATGAGTTTTCATAGCTTCAATCTGAAGCAGTGATTGACTGAATATTGGCAACTCATTCGTTCAATTTTATTGGCAGTGATTGGATGTGCACTTGTACTGACTGTAGTCTGTAGCAAAAGGCTGTGAGGCTATTGAAGCAGTTTTTTTTTATTATCTTCAATGTGATTCTCACTAGTTCTTGTTTTTAATGTTTTAATGCTTCTTCTATAATTGTATGAAAAGTTACTTATTGTTTTATTTGTGTTCTACTGTGTATAGCTTAATGCTTTACTTTTTTGTGATTATGATGGAAGTGTGCTATTCTTGGTTCCTTGAGTTTTTGCTGGTTGATAGTCTATAAGAGCAAGACATGAAGAAACTGACTTTCATATTTTGTCTATTGTTTTTTGATTGTGAAGGTCATGCAAGATGAATGGCAGAAGTACTTACTGAACAAAGTACAACTGCGTGATGTAGTGCATAAGAAAAAGAAGCCAAAGGATCCTAAGGGTTTTGGGATTCTTAATGGAGTCACTCCCATATCCCCTGCACAGAATACAGAAACTGGCGGCGTCAATAAGCAGGAGCATGATGCACTTTTGGCAGCAGCTTCAAAACTGCGAAATCTTGCTGAAAAAAATCATGTTGTTGAAGATACTCCTCAGTCTGATTTGGGTGGACATGTTCGTGGAAAAGGCAAGAGAAAATTGGGGAATAGAAATGGCCCAATCATTATTGATGGCTCTGGTGTTCAGAGTAACAATAAGGAGGAAGTGACAAGTGGTAAAACTGGGATGTCTGATTCAAAAAATAAAGCCCACATGGGTGAAACTAGTGCTGTCAGTACTGATAGAGTTTGTGAAACCAAACACGGGGGGATATCTGTAGACGATGCAGTTCTTCGGAGGCATACCTTTCCTGATGCCATGGCAAGAGATGGGAAGCCACTACCACCAGTACATTTTTATGCCCTAGAAAGTGATCAGCCTATACTGGACATATTAAAGCCCTCTATAATCGTCGTTTACCATCCAGACATGACCTTTGTAAGAGAAATCGAAGTCTACAAAGCTGAGAATCCCTCTAAAAGGTTAAAGGTATACTTTATTTTCTATGAAGATTCTACCGAGGTTCAGAAGTTTGAGGCAAGTATACGTAGAGAGAATGGAGCATTTGAATCTTTGATCAGACAAAAATCTATGATGATGATTCCAATTGACCAGGTTTGTTTTACTATAGTTGTTTCCCTCATGTTTTTCTTTTTGATTCTGGTTGCTGCTTCGGTCCATTGTTCTGGAAATTGCTGCCTTCCGTATAGGAATGTGGATAATGGGCATGGAAAGTGATCAGCCTATACTAACTTTCATCTTACATTGTTTTCCTCTCTTTTCTGATTGGTGCTTTTGGCCTGCTGTTTATCAGAGTGGGCATGGTTTAGGATTTAATTCTACCCTGGATTCAGATTTAAATACTACCCAGAACTCAATAACCAGAAAAGCAGGTGGGAGAAAGGAGGTTGATAAAGAAATGCAGGTTTGTGATATTTTCTTATCTTTGATGTCTATCTATTCTATGCCTCGTATACTTGCCATGGAGTTTATAGTTTGGGAATTGCAACATTTCAGGTCATTGTGGACATGCGGGAATTCATGAGCAGCCTTCCAAATATTCTTCATCAAAAGGGAATGCGCATAATTCCGGTGACCCTTGAAGTTGGTGACTATATCCTATCACCATTAATTTGTGTGGAAAGAAAAAGTATTCAGGATCTCTTCCAGAGTTTCACATCAGGTCGTCTATACAACCAGGTGGAAACAATGGCGCGATATTATAAAATACCGGTGCTCTTGATTGAGTTTTCACAGGATAAGAGCTTCTCATTTCAGGTTTGCTGACTAGTATACAACTATATCTTTTGCTTTTACATTCTTGTTACTATCAATGGCTTGTTCATATTCAGGGGGGTGGGATGTTGTTTTGACAGGAAGGCAACCCATTTATAAGAATGCTTGCCGTTACTATTTTGGTCCAAATTAGTACTAAATATCTGGGCACTGGGCATAATGTTTGAATTTTAGTATGGCTTGTATGCTGGTAGAAAGTTATTGTTTTTTTTCATTGCTGGAAAAAAAGAGAAAATGAAAAAAAATATATATATAAATGATTACTCAAACAAGCTACATCATACATGGATATATTTATAATGTACTACTCGATTAGCATTTGTTTTGTGGAATAGCGAATGACATTTGATCTGTCATGGATACCTCTACCAGTCTGCCAGTGATATTGGTGATGATGTGACACCCAATAGCATTATATCAAAGTTGTCATTACTTGCTCTACATTTTCCCCGGCTACGTTTAATCTGGTCTCGAAGTTTGCATGCAACTTCTGAAATATTTGCTTCACTAAAGGCAAATCAAGATGAACCAGATGAAACAAAAGCAATGAGAGTGGGTGTCCCCTCAGAAGAAGGAATTGTGGAAAGTGACGTGAGGTAAGTTGCTATTTCTTAGTTTTATATTTCTAAGAAAAGTGAATCTCATCTTGCATATAAATTTATTGTAATTGTACGAAACATTGATGGATTGTTTTCTCCTTAGTTTTAAAGCCATGTTGGTGCATCTCCTGTTTCCATGCTCATGTGATAATAGGCTTATTACGTTGCTAGAAACAAATATTGATTTGTGTAGGCTTTATTTAATTTTTAAGCAATTTTTTCATTAATTAGAATTGCCATGTCTCAACAAGAATATTTCCTGCCTATCAATATGCACAGGTTCCATGCATGACTACACCAACATTTAAACTGTAGAGCTCGGGATTGTCAGAGTCTTTCTATCAAAATGTGTCACTTACGAGTTTCTAAGCACTGATTCATTTTCTGTTCATAATGTAAATTTTGGGGGCTGTGATCACAGGGCTGAAAATTACAACACATCGGCTGTGGAGTTTCTAAGACGACTTCCAGGTGTTACAGATTCTAATTATAGGGCCATAATGGATGGGTGTAAAAGTTTGGCAGAACTTGCACTTCTTCCAGTAGAAAAGCTAGCTGAAATAATGGGTGGTCATAAAGCTGCTCGTACCCTTAGAGACTTTCTAGATGCTAAATATCCCACTTTGTTGTGAGGCAAGCAAGACAATTCATTTGTCGAAATGGTGCTGACAATTTATTCAAGTTTTCTATTATTTATCTATTCTGCATCAATATATCATCATTTGGTATTATTTCTCATGTTCATGTTTCATTACTCCAGTGTAGTTTTTAAATTTTTATTACTGTATTATTAATATTTCATTACTTTTATGTTTATATGTCTATTCTCATTGTTTCATTAGAATTTTATAAATGCATCCAATCAAATTACACGACAAGGCCACTTTCTCAGATTAGTTCCTTAAATATGTCCAATTTTTTTTTGAAGCCATTTGAATATCTCAATAAATATTTGTGGCGTGATTTGATTGGATGTATATGTAAATAAAATACATCATTAGTGCATATAAATTAATCTCTTCACATATTTAGTTTTTTTTATGGGGTTTCGCCTATTATTCTCTTTACGTATTTAGCTTCTCTTTTTTTTAGAGGGTTTCACATATTTAGCTAATTTTATTTGAGAGCTGATTGCCGTGTTAGGCTAGTTTGAGAGAGCTTACTGCCGTGCCAATAGCAACTTTTCTCTCTTCTTTTTCACGTAATTAATTACTTCCATTAAAATTTCCAACTTCAAATTTGAAGTATAACAATAAAATAAACTAATAAAAAAGGGCGTTTTGTATGGAGAAAATCTGGTTGAAAGTGGAGAGTCCACCTTGTGTGTTCTATAAGTTTCTACAAAGATTAGTCAATGTTAAACGGTAGTAGATAATATTTCTTTTTTGAAAATTTGTACTTTTTTATAAAAATAAAAAATTTAATCATATGTCTACAAGTTCTAACTCAGCTAATAAATGTTAAAATTATTACTAGGTTATGCAGATCGATTAGAGTATGAACCCACTTATGTATGAGTTTAAAAACATTGTAGACAAATAGTTAGTTTAAAGTTCATGCTAACAAATCTTATAAAATACTATTTAAGGAATTCATAAAAAAAGATATATTGTCTTGAAAATACATGTAAAAATAATAATAAATACTCCATCTATTCTTTATTATAAATATCTCCAACAAAACTCATATGATATTAAAGAAAATAGTTGTAGTAATAAATTCATCAAAAAAATTGTGTTATTTTTTCATATTTATCTCGACATTTATTGATATTTATCTCTACATTTATTGATATCATAGGAGAGAAACATAATATACGTCTTTCAATTGTACTTTACAAAGAGAAAAAAAATTGTACGTCTTGTAAAAAAAAATTGTACTTTACATAGAGAATGCATGTTGAATTTTGAAGAAAGTCTTGTATTTAGACAGAAAAAAAATTGAAAAATATTTTATAATTAGGTATTTGAAAGTACACAATTTCCCTTTCTTTTTATAACTACAATTTTCCCTTTTGATTACTTAAACAATGTCCAAAGATATATTTATTTTGTCCTAAAATAACCGACAATCTTGCAATAAAAATTTATCCTAAAATGACCGACTTTTCAATTTTCAACACAACATTAATTGATATTTCCGCTTCTTTTTAAGTGTCGCTTGGGTACACTTCTTTGCTTTTATGTAATTGTTTTTATAGTTTTATGGTACAATTTGTCAATTATACCATTTTTAATTATTCATACTTACACTTTTTTAGTAAAACTAAAAATAGTTTAATTTTTAAACAAAATTTGTTTTTTGTTATGTGCTAATTTAAACTTCGAAATTAAATTAAATTCCCTATAATAGTGGTTCCATGATAAGATCAAATTTATTCGAGAAAATAAAATTATTTGAGGATTAAAAACGAGGGTATAATAAGAAGCCTGCAAAAATTCATTTCCTTCATTGCATAGTACTATTTTCCAATTGTACCATCTAATTAATATTGTCTACATCACTCTCAATTCAACATCTCTTATTTTGCATTTATAATAGTGATAAATACATCAATACATGGTAAGAGTGTTTTAGCAAAAATATTATTCTCTCTTTCGTTTACGCATTTATCTTAATGTATACGAAATAACCAAGTAAGTGAGTTAATTTGGTAAGGATGAAGTAGTTAACAATTCAATAATAATATTTATGCATCTCATTTTTTTTGTATCACTTCATATTTTTAGGGGATTCTTTCTATCTCTCTTGTTAGCACTTCATGGACTTATCGCATATACTTCATATCACAATGTATGAGGTGTCATTTTCCTTGAGAATTTCTTTAGTATAATTACAAGTATGTCCTCTGTTACGTAATCAATATCGTGTTTGTGAATTCACGTGTGTCAGTAAAACCTTTTCAATTAATAAAAGTAGGAGGAATTCAGTTTCATTTTGGTTTGAGTATCATCACTGTTACATACACTAAACTGAGTCAAACATTCATTCAGCCATGAACGCTCTTGTTGCCACCAACCGTAATTTCCAACGTGCATCTCGAATTCTTGGTTTGGATTCCAAACTTGAGAAAAGCCTTCTCATTCCTTACAGAGAAATCAAGGTTTTTTTGTTTTGTTTTGTTTTGTTTTTCTATTCTTTTCATTTCGTATCTATATTCATTATTTTTATGTCCTTTGATCGTTGTAGGTTGAATGTACGATCCCAAAAGATGATGGAAGTTTGGTTTCATACGTCGGTTTTCGGATCCAACATGACAATGCACGTGGTCCTATGAAAGGAGGAATTCGTTATCACCCCGAGGTTTTCTTTCTTTCTTTCTTATAATGGTTTAATATTCATGAGTTTTATCAATTTTTATGATCGTTATTCATTATTATTAAAATTGAAAACTTGCAAATAAACAATCACTGTCACTATTTCTTACAATTGATTTGTTGTGATTGCGGTTGTGATTGCGATTATGTCTTACCTTTATTATTGTGATTGTTGCTAATGCATATTCAATTGCAATGATCTCTAAGTTTCAATATTGCAGCCATCCATTACTATCCTTAGTGTTATGATCGTCATTTCTAAGATCTTTAAATCTACCGACGAATGTTGGTTCAAGTGGCAAGAAGTTTGGTGCTCCTTAATTATGATATGAGGTTGAATCTTGATTATGAAAAAATTCATGTCATTCCTTTATTCTTATCTACTGACTCAGTTCATGTCATACAGATAGTGTAAACGACAAAATATTCTAATTTTATATCAAATATAAGCTTAATTTAAAACTTCAACTGTTATTAATGAACAAGAAGTCCAATAAATTTTTTTCCTAAATGTTAACCCAATTTTGTTTTTCTTAAACTAAACATTCTTTAATTTTTTCCTTGTGTGTTCTAATCCTCTAATTCAAAACATGAGACACATGCTCTGCATTTTTTCTTATCTATTTAAATGTTTCTCAGAGTATATGAATAAAATGTAGCCTGTCCCAATTTTCTGAGCAGCAAAGAGTACTGCAGGGATGAGCTGAACTTGAGAATGGTTTTCTATCATTGGAGCAGATTTTAGACTTTTACAATTATATTATTTGAGTCATAAACTTGTAAAAGCAGTTTGTAAGTTTAACTGCATCATGCATGTTTCATCATCAATATTATTCAGCATAGTTCTGTGATTGTTATCAAGACTGCCATTCTCATGCTTTATGTTTGTAGTTATGATTATGAATGTAAGTTATAAACTATCTACCTTGCTTTTGAGTATCAATGTATCAAAGTGTCGCATTTTCTGGTGCTAGGTTGACCCTGATGAAGTGAATGCTCTAGCTCAGCTAATGACATGGAAGACAGCTGTGGTAGACATTCCGTATGGAGGAGCAAAGGGCGGAATCGGATGCAACCCGAAGGATCTGAGCATCAGCGAGCTAGAACGTCTCACCCGTGTTTTCACCCAAAAGATTCATGATCTCATTGGCATTCATAGGGATGTTCCTGCCCCTGATATGGGAACTAATTCACAGACAATGGCTTGGATTCTTGATGAATATTCAAAGTTTCATGGTCATTCACCAGCAGTTGTGACCGGCAAGCCTATTGTAAGTGTATAATAATATTGCATAATCACTGCCAACTGTAGTTTTAGGCCCTAAGTTGGATAAACAACTTAATTAAGTGCTTATAGTAAGTTCTTATCATATAAATAGTTCTATATAAGCTATTAACAAAAGATAAAAATAAAGTCAAATTGTTTTAAGATAAGCTATAAGCTGTTTTTACAAGGTATCTTTGAAAGCTTATGGCAATAATCAATTTAAACATACTCTTAATCTGATTAGTCTCGAAAACATGGTGAACCATGGATTTTGTTGTCTAAATTACGAATCCTTGAACATGATTGTCTCTTATAGGAGGATACATGCTGGTTCACCTTCTCTTTTTTTTATGCACAATCATAGTTTCTTGTATACACAATGATAATTTATCATCCAAGATTCAAGAAATTTGTTAAAACATTTGGCCTGTAGGATCTTGGAGGTTCATTGGGGAGAGAAGCTGCAACAGGACTGGGAGTGGTTTTTGCAACAGAGGCTTTATTTGCTGAATATGGGAAGTCGATTTCTGATATGACATTCGCCATCCAGGTATTTCTTCACTATGATATGCAATATATGACTTTCATCTATAAAGTGTTGTCAATTGGTGACTGCGGAAAATAACAGTTTGTTCAAATTCCGCTACACAACAGTGATATAGCGCCTCTATGGTCCGCTATTTCACAGTATTTTGTATTAAATAGCCTATGGAAGAACAATGGCGATTTGTTCAAGTTCAGCCATGCAATAGTGTTACAGCACTGGTATTTAACAACACTGCATCTATATGACGTTGATTATTAATATGTTACACTTTTTAGGGGTTTGGCAATGTGGGTACTTGGGCGGCAAAGTCAATTTTTGAGAGAGGTGGTAAGGTGGTTGCAGTGAGTGACATCAATGGTGCTATTAGTAATCCAAATGGGATTGATATTGCGGCTCTTCTGAAACACAAGGCAGGCAATGGAAGTTTGAAGGATTTCTCAGGAGGAGATGCTATGAATCCAAATGATTTGCTTGTTTATGACTGTGATGTTCTCATTCCGTGTGCTTTGGGAGGTGTTCTTAATAAGTATGTTTTATCTAAGTTCTCTTAGTTTATAAATCATCATTGTTAAAATAAATTGTTGGTGTAATTTCAAATTCATCTATTGTTTCTTGAAGGGAAAATGCTAATGATGTGAAAGCAAAATTTATTATAGAGGCTGCAAATCATCCAACTGACCCTGATGCTGATGAGGTAAGGATACTGATCTGCTGTGATGTATATTGTATAGTTAAAGCATATCCAATTCTGCAACCAATTTGGAATTTCTTCCTGTTAGAACATCAACCCTGTTTAAAAAAAGAAACAGATACGAAAAATGTAAACAAAAAATACATAATATTTGATCACGGAGTTCGACCAATTGTACCTACGTCTCAAACTGCAGACTGGCTGCAGTGATTTTTTATTATTCAAGCTTAGGATTGTAGATTACAAGTTGTGCTCAAATACCACAGTCTAGTTTACACATCAGTAAACTATAATTCATATTTCATACCCAACACTTACCTTACTTTTAGTGGATCCTATCATACATTCATGCTATGTAAGCAACTTAGTATGTTTCTACTCCAATAATTCAACCATGTAAGAACTTAAAACGAGTCTCACATATTTTCCACTTAAAAGTCATTTTTCATTCTTAAAATTTAAGTGATTTATTTGTTGCAGATACTGTCTAAGAAAGGAGTAATTATATTACCAGACGTTTATGCCAATGCTGGTGGAGTGACAGTAAGCTACTTTGAATGGGTTCAGGTAATAGTTAATAAGATCAGTGTAACAGCTCTATGAAATATGTTTTATTGAAATAGACTTTAAACTTCTCTATATGGTTTGTGCAGAATATTCAAGGATTTATGTGGGATGAAGAGAAAGTAAACCAGGAGCTAAAAAGGTACATGACCAAAGCTTTCAATGACATAAAATCAAACTGTAAAACTCACAACTGCGACTTGCGAATGGGAGCTTTCACTCTTGGACTCAACCGTGTTGCTCGCGCTACACTTTTGAGAGGTTGGGAAGCTTAGAGAAACACCACCACCACTACTTGCTATATAAGCATGTAGTTAAAGTTTTCTAGTTTTTCCTTTTTACCAATCTGTTCTCAAATAGTCTCTTTTTTTCTTGTCATTTATTTGTTATCTTAGTTCAGTTTTAGTTCATTGTTAAGTATAGACATAGTTATATGATAAAATTATCATTCGTTTTTGCCTGAGAATGACAATTATATGTTACATTATCATTCATTTTTTAATACACCTTTTTGAATCAGTTTTTTTTTTTTACTTGCCTTGTATGTTGATTTGATACCACCATTTTCATGAGATGAAGCTAGGATGACAGAAAATTATATTACGATGACACAAATAAATCAAGATTATTAGTCATTGCTAGAACAACAACCTGGTACAAAAGATTAACGAAACAATAAATGTAAACCAACACATGACGTTCGGTAAAGAAGTTCAGCCAGTTGTGTCTACGTCTCCGACTACAAGCAGCTGCAATTATTTTTATTATTCGCGAAAGATTTTGGTTTACAGTGAACTGTAATGTGGGTCCTTCGCCTCCCACACCCTCGGTCGCCCCCACAACAAAAAAATTGAGCCAAATGCTCGTTGGGCCAAGCGCAAGGGCTAGGTCTCACTCGCTTTGCTCATTTGTCTCTCTCCACTTCCCGATACTTATGAGTTATATCCAATAGTAGTAAAACATTTAATAATAGTAAGAGATAGGGGAAACAGACAAATCGTTCAAGAGAACTCAAGTTTAAATTATGGCTGAAATAATTATTTGTCAGACTTTATTTACCTCCCAACCAAACACTGATTTATCAGAGCCCCTTCTCTAAAAATCGAAGGGTTAAGACAAAGAAAACAACAAATGCTCTTTTTAATTTGTTTATATTTCATTCTTGAGCGTATTTAATATTCATTTCTTTCATCTTTTTTCTTCTTCTTCCTAAGTGAGATGTTATAACATTGCTATAGCCTATAGCATAGTATGATTTTAGTGAAGTGCATTTTTCACTAATCGTGGTACCTAAGGAGCGTTTTCCACTCCATACATTTAGGCTCCTTTGATTTGGATTTGACTCCTTAAAGTAAGTAGTTAATAAAGTGAGAAAATTTTTTTATCCCGTGCTCGATGACCGCATCCATATCTATATCTGTATCTATATCTACATCTAGGAAAATGCTTTTTATAGCGAATAAAAAATTCACGGAAGTTCACGACACAGTGGTAGCAATAATCCTCTATTTTTGTGACCTTTTTATTTTTTTTGTTGGTATCAAAGCTGTGAAACATTCGTGATACATTCACGAGACTTTTCTCGCGATTTATAGCACTACTCCTATATCAATGTATAGTAGCTAGCAACCTTCTATTGATCAACATTGACATCCATGTTCTCTCTAGTTTCTAGTATTTTCTATTCCACTACCACTAAGTGCAAGCATTAGTTGGCTCTTGAAGAGGAGAGCAATTGCTTGTTGTTTTCATGACCAAACACACACACACACACACACACACACACACACATATATATATATATATATTACCTATACAATTGTTCTTTGAAAATTGAAATAGAAAGGAATAAGGGACACGTATAACAAAGTCTAGCTAAAGCTGATACTTGAGTTGTTTAGGTGAACTTGTTAAGTTACACATTGCATATATAAGTTGCATTTTGCATTACGATAATTTCAATTGCATTATGTATAGTCTACACCCCTTTTGAACTTGGTTTGGTTTTAGTTCCACCTGTCATTACTTATTTCATTGTTTCTGAACACGTGGTGAGACTGAGAGCGGTGTAATTAGGGTGGGAGACATTGGAATTGGAATTATATATCATCACACTTGCACATATATGAATACGACGGTACCTTATAGAGCAATAATCATCAATCATATCTTCATCTCCACTATTAACTAATTAACTTAAGTGGTTTGTCACCATTGGTAGAAGGTGGTTGATGCTATGCTATATATAGTATGATAATATCTATTACTTTGCACTCAAAAATTAAAAAGTGTCGACACAAATAGCAGACCTAGACACTTTCCAGCTGTCAAACAAGTTTCATACCTCCTAGGTCCATTTTTTTTTAAAAAAATAATAATATTATTGAATCTATATTATTGTTAAATAAATTGAAAAGGTCAAATAGAGAAATTCACAAATATTAAGTACGAATAAGAGAAAAATTATAAGTTCAATTCTGCACTCTAATACATCAAATGTTTTTCATCTTTTTGTTTAAATATTTGCAAGATTCTCTTAACAAAATATTCCACGATTGTTTGTCCCAATTTCAAAATTATGGAGAAAAACCACAAAATATCACTTTTGGACCCAAAAATTACCACTTTTGAGGTAAAAAAAAGATTTGGTTTGAACCAAAATTGCAATGATGCGTAATAAAATTTCAAAACATAAAACTCAGATTTTAAAATGGGATACTAAAACTTTTTTTTTTTTGGAAGAAAATGGGATACTAAAACTTTTTTTTTTGAAAGAAAATGGGATACTAAAACCTTGTTTCAAGTGAAATAGATGACAAAAAGTTCATTTACACCAAAAATAAAATAAAAATGTCTACCGTGTTAAAGAATAACACCAAAATTTTACTATTATTGAGTAAAAAAATATTTAAAATTTAATCTACACAATTACTCTCTTTATTTCTTTTTAGTTGTCATTTTAGGGTTATTTATACGAGTTGAGATATTGTCCATTTGAAAAGAGATAGACACAAAAAATAGATATTAGGTCAATGTGAGTTCAAATGGATCCCACTATTACTTTTAAGAAACCAGAAGATTCCTATCCTATTGACACATAATCCAGGTTTGCTCATTTATCTACCATTTATTTACTTTTCATTTATGAGAGAGATTGACACAAGTGAAAGATTAGTAAGTCCTACGAATACATCATTTTTGGATATTCTCTCATAAATGGGCAGTAAACGGAGGCTAGATAAATTGAGCCAACCCAAACTCCTTCCTCCATCCCTAATTTTAAGACTCATTTTCAGTTTTTTTTTGTCCGTTAATATAAGATTATTTTCAAAATTCAACATGCATTAATTATTTCCTTACAAAAATACCCATGTTTAAAGTATCATTTGAAAACATAAATCATGTTTCTCTCTTATGATATTCATATTTGTAGGGATAAATGTGTAAAAGTAATAAAATTTTTTGACAAATTTATTAATGTAATTACTTCTCTTCTTATATAAGTGACAAAAAAAATTGTGGGGGGATAAAGGACCAATATAATATTTAGAGTAAATTACACTTTCATCCCCTCAAATATGCTTGAATTACAACCCCTCCATCCCCTATTATGCTAAAATATACACTTCTCTCCCTCTTATTCAAAACATATTTGAAAATATTTCATTCCCCTCCCCTAAGAAAAACTTGAATTACATTCCCCTCCCCTCTTATGTTAAAATCTACACTTTACTCCCTCAATAATTTTTTTATTTCAAATAATCTAGCAAAAAAATAATAATCTAACACACTTCGAAAAAAAATAGTATTGCGGGTCTATTTTAATATAATCAAAATTTGAATACATATTTTTCGCTATTTTTTATTCACAATTTCATTAACATATAGTTTTAAATCCTATTATAAAATATGAAACAACCCAAAATAAAATTAAAATATGTGAAAAATTACTAAAGACAATAAAGTATGGTTATTTAAAAGTTAATTTTATACTCTAAATTATAAAATTAATAGCAAAATATTTAAATGTAATTATCATTGACATTTAAATTATAAAGAAATGAATTTATTATTCTTAAATGGTAGTTCAAAATTAGTATATATCATAAAAATATTTATTTATGTTAAAATAGATTAAAGTGCAGTGCATACTTAATTATTAAGGGAGATGGTTGTAATTCAAACATCTTATATGGAAGAGGAGTATAAATTTTACTTTTCAAGGAAGGGGAGTGTATATTTTAACATAAGAGGGTAGGGAAGTGTAATTCAAGTTTCTTTTAGGGGAGAGGAGTGTAATTTACTCTAATATTTACTATCTCATTTAACATATTTATTTATGTACGATAAATACAAGATATTATCAGTAATTAAAATTATAATTATTGTTGAATCTATTTAACGAAAATAACTTTTTTTTCATTTTACTACTCTATGCCCTTAACCTTTCATTCTTTAAGGTTTTTCACTTTTGTTCTAAACCTTTGGTTCTTTTAGGAAACCAAAATTGATGTTTTTTTTATTTGTATCATAACAAAATCCAAAGCATGCATTAAATAAATTTTACTTTTTTTCGGTTACTATGTTATTGATACGAAGTTTTCTCCTCCATTTAACAACGATTACCCCTGATTGCTTGTTTAAGGGGTTTAAGTTTTTACCACTTGAACCAATCAATTTTTTATAATGAATTTTACTTAATTTAATGAAAAAAAGGTCTATACTTATTATTTCTTAACATGTATGCTCAAACTAAAAGACCAAAGATTAAGGACGGAGGGAGTATTACATTTTTGACCCCGTTACATAAGTTCCTGGATCCGTCCTGCTCGGGTGATTATTTTCTGGCTCCTTAATTGCACAATTATACTGAATTGTGTCAAATTAAGTCTGTTATTTTGGTGTTCGTTTTGTGTTTTGTTGGTGTGAGACATTGGTGTTTGATTTGTCCCTGATTGTTGATAAACTTCATAATGTGGTTTTGACTTTGATGAGTACTATGGGAGAACAAAGGAGTGGCTCATGCTGGTTTATATTTGGTTGATGGGATGCCATAAAGGAATTATGCAGGTAAAGGTGTGACATGTTGCTGTCTTGTGGTACAAGGTAGAAATAATTTATAGATTAATGGAGTAATAAGGCCACATTAATTATCATAATACATCGAAAATTTTTACCCTAACCTCCCTGAAAGATGGTACATGAGGCTGGTGGTGTGCAACTTGTTGTTATGGTGAAGTTCTCACTATGGTCACATTGTCAATAGGTTTGGAGTTTGATTCGAGATTGATCAAGAATGACAGCTGAAGTTGGAGATCGCGGCTGAGGAAGGCGGCAGAGTTTCTCGTAGAAGTGTTGCATCTATAAAAACTTAAGACACTCAAGTTAGTTTTGATTGACGTGAGTGAGAGATTTAACATAATGAAACGCGTACATTTATCACGGTACAAAGGTCCTTTTATAACAAGGGTTTTTGGATAAATGGATCAAAAATCCATTGAGGTCTTTGAGGGATTTACGTTGTGAACGGTGGATCACCCTTTTGTCTTCATTATGTGGTGATTGTTAAGGAGTAATGCACGTTTGTGCTCGCGGTGTAGCGTACATTACGCAAGTCCAATCTACCAATAATTTTACATCTAATTATAATCTATTAACTATATAAAATGACGAGAGAATATCCCAAAAGAATATTTTATGAGAGAGTGGCTAGAGAAGCTAAGTTGTCCTTAGTGCTCACACCCAATGGAGTATTCAGAGCTATGTGGAAAACTTTTAAGATAGAAATCAAATTTTCTGGAGAGAATTAGTGATATCCTTCTCTGTAATAACATCAAAATATGCGCTAGTTGACAACAACTGTGTAAATATAATGATGTTCGCGATTCATATTGAAGGAGAAATTGTTAAAATTAAGTGTGAGTAGTTATTCCTATGTCTTCGAATTAACTTAATGAGGAATAATAATACTACCTTCGTTCTTTTTTAATTGTCACTTTTTTTACATTTTACACAAACCAAGAGAACTAATAAGTAATGAATGTTATTGTTTTTGATACAATAATTTATGTTTTTATTATATAGTTTTATCCATTTAATATTTCATTTCATATATTTCTCTCTCCGCAATAAATAACTAAAGATAATATTGGTAAAACAATATTTTATGTTGCATTGAACTTTAAAAGTAATAGTTAAATAGGAACAACAAATTTTTCAAAAGAGACACTTGAAAAGGAACAGAGAGATAACATATAAGTGATAACTTGTGTATCTAATATTTAAAGTTATTGGTGGAGGTAAAGAGTCAATGTCTCTTGTTGGTCATATTGATCATTAGTTATTTGTTGTTGTTGATACTCCTCTGAACTCCCAAATACTTTTATATTAGGTATTTTGTTTTACTAACTCACTTTAATTAGGTTTTTTTTTTTTTGGCTCTACTAGACCCTTCGATCTGAGGCTAATCTTCAAATAAAGAGCAAGACATCAATTTTTTTTCACATAATTGGTTGGGCTACCTACTAGATGGACAATTCTAAAAATTGAATTCAAATTCTTTTTTTTAGGGAAAGACTTACCATGTTACCAATTTTTTCAACACCATATAAATATTGTTATAGTTTCTTAAATAATATCCTAAATTACTTGTCAGCATTTTTATTATTTTAAACCTTTATAAAATGAAGTGAGATCATGATGATGAAAAAAAACTTATAAAAAAAGAAGAAAAGAAAACGTAATTATGACGATGACACTCGATGAACTATCATAGGGAAGTTTACGTCTATCTTTGTAGTGTCTTTAAGATGGTTTGAGATGTCCTTAAAGCGTCAAATATATATGATCCAATTGAACTTTTTTTATGAGCCAATTGATTTAGTTACAACTAGGAAAAGACCTGTGCTTTCGCACAAGCACGGGTCACATAACATTGCGGTAATTATATAAAAAATAATGTCGAAAATAATGCTGATAAGATAAAATATTGAAAACGCATGAATATTTTTAAAATATACATTAATGCAGTGTTTATATTAAATAACTTTTTATTTTATATGCAAAACCCTGTTCAATGTTTGCACCGCACCCGCTGTAGATTTTATGTGCTTATATTTGCATATATTTTTTTTATATACATAGATTAGAAAGTCGATATGATAAAAGTTTGTAAACTCGTGACTATTTCTAAAATATCAACATTAATATAATGTTTCTATTAAATAAATTTTTATTTTACATTTAGAACACTGTTAAATATTTGCACCGCACTCTTAAAAGATTTTATATGCTTATTGTAGAAGAAAAATTTTATGTAGCGTTATGTGATGATGATAAAAATCTTGAAAACTCGTGACTATTTTCAAAATATCAACTTTATTATAGTGTTTTTATTAAATATTTTGTATTTTATATATAAAATATCGTTAAATATTTACACCGCAATCGTTGCACATTCTATGTACTTGTATCTCAAAAATCAAATTTTACATATACCGATATGAGAAGGTTCATCTGCATAAATTTTGAAAGCTATGATTATTTTAAAAATATCAACATTAATGTAGTGTTTTTATTGATTTTTTTATATGTAAATCCAATCAATGACTTTGGCATCGTCCACGTTGCAGATCCGGAGACATGAGTATTCCAGAGACTTGAATATAGTCTATGTGTAGACTTGTGTACTAAGCTGTTTTATACTATTAACATGGATGTTGTGAGTTTGTTCGCAGATTCATCCTTGTTGTTTTTAGCGAATTTGCATTGTATCAATGTACTCTATCAATTTGAATGAATGAATATCATTTATTTTTGTCAAAAAAAGAGATTAAAAGAGATGAGAATAAACTATTTTTCTAAACTTATGACATAAAAGAACATAATAAACTTTCTGCATATATTTATGCCATAATGTATTGTTTTTTTCCTGTATTTAAGGGAATTAGATAATAAGATGAAGAAAAAGGAAATAAATTGGTTTTAATATCTTGTAAAATGATCATTAGACACATAAAATTAAGAAGATCGTGAGCTTAAGAAAAGATAAACTTAAAATTTTGTTATATTATGATTTTATTATATTAATGAAATTAATTAAATAAGGATAATCAAGAAATTTTGCTATAGTAAAATTTTATTATATTAATAGTATATAGTAGATGAGTTTTTCTAACATGTGCAATACTGCACATGTTAAAGAAACTAAAAATAACAATTTTATATTGAAAAAGAACAATTATTTATTAAAAAGTTATATATTTAATATAAAATACACAAATTTGGATACAATCTTACTATTTTAAATTTCATAATATGTGCAAATTTGCACATAATAGAAAAACCCATAGTAGATATATTAACCAATAGAATTTAATACTTTATATACAAAATTCCGTTAAAATATATACACCGCATTTATCGCAAACATTAAATGTTTATATACACAAATACAACTTTTTTATATCTCATTGATTTCAAATTGATATAAAACCAATATATGATAAGTTTTTTAAAAATTTATAATATTTTCAAAATTATACAACACTACTCTAATATTTTTATAAACATTTTTTTTTTTTAAATTGCAAGAGAAAAGAAAATTCTCTCTCACTCCTTACACGCCTTAAATTATTCATTAATTGAAAAGGAAAAAAAAAAACTCTGTCATCCCACATCTCTCTCTTTACGGCAACTCTTCATCTCCATCTCATTTTTTTCTCTTTCTAATTCTTCTCAACCATGAAACCACCACTGCCATTAAATTTCTCTCTTCGTTTGGACATGCCACCACCAACACCACCACTAAGTTCTTCTCTTCATCCTTTCCAAAACCCATAAATTTTTGGGTAAATTATACTTTTGGTCCCTTAAATATTTTTCAGGTTTCATATTGGTCCCCTAATTAATAAAAGTAACGTTTTGGTCCCTTAAATCCTTCTCTGTTAGTCACTTTGGTCCCTTCCGTTAGTTTGTGTTAAAAAACGTTCACTTTTGGTCCCTTAAATATTTTTCAGGTTTCACTTTTGGTCCCTTTAATATTTTTCAGGTTTCATATTGGTCCCCTAATAGAGGACCAATATGAAACCTGAAAATATTTAAGGGACCAAAAGTGAACGTTTTTTAACACAAACTAACGGAAGGGACCAAAGTGACTAACAGAGAAGGATTTAAGGGACCAAAACGTTACTTTTATTAATTAGGGGACCAATATGAAACCTGAAAAATATTTAAGGGACCAAAAGTGTAATTTACCCTAAATTTTTTTCAACCATAATCAATTTTGAGGCCTAAAAAACATTTCCGGTGACAGTTACTTTTCGAGTTTCACTCTCTGCTTTCACCATTTCAACACCTTAAAACACACACAAAATATGGTTGTTGTTCAATTTTAGTGATTGAAAAATAAAGTCATAATATTGATTAAAACCCATATCAGAAAAAACGTATAGAACATAAGAGTGTGAAAAATGAAACCTTTAATGGAGTTAAGGTGAAAAATGAAACTTTTAATGAAACCTTTAAGTTAAAAGCTTATACTACTACTTTGGTTTCTAACAAAAATTATAATGGACTCTGAAGAATGATATATAACGTTTTGGAAGAGTATAAAAATTGCTATTTTAGTTTTCAACAAAACTGTTTTTGATAAATCAGACTAAAAGGAATGAAACACGAAGAAATGGACATTGGGAAATGAAGGGTTAAATGTCATAATTGGAAGAAGTGTGATAATTATTTGAGATTATAATGTAATTAGACCATTTTGCCTACAAAATTAGTGATAACATTAACTTATATGAGGGTAATTAAGGAAAATGGGTGGTAATTAATTTTCTTATTAGAGTAGTAGACTTACAAGTAGTGCTCATATATTAATTAACGAATCACTTAGTGGAGTGCTGCACTGGGTGCGTTACAACCAAACGTGGCTGCTAGATATTTAAGTGTGTGACTTGAATGTTAAAAATGATTTTGACACCTAGTCCTGGCTACAAATTTTTTAAATGAGCAATTTTGTTTTTCTTTATGACAAAGCTGATAATTTTGAGCAATCGTTGATGAGCGGTGAATTATCTTCTTCGATAAATATATGAGCACACAAAGTGAGTTTTACCTTCCAACCAAATTCTTTGAAGTGAAATAGATTTAAAAATGACAATACTTTTCTTTTCTAAGGCATTGATTTAGTCTATGGATAAAAGAAAAACTTGTTTAAAAATTTACTTTAAGCCTCCGAATTTTTTGGACCGATTTTGAGAATGAGTAGACACATTTAGAATAACAGAGACAAGTCCCAATAACACATCTAACAGAGGCTATGATGCCATTTTTTAATGCGGATTTTACTTTTATAAGAGTTCATATCCTTGAGTTGAGCTCCAAATGCATGGATCTTCCAAAAAAATTGTTTCAATGTAAAACAAAGTTAGGCATTTCCCACTGCAATATCCTTGAGTTGAGCTCCAAATGCATGGATCTTCCAAAAAAATTGTTTCAATGTAAAACAAAGTTAGGCATTTCCCACTGCAATAATAAACTTGTTATGTGCAAAAAAAAAAAAAAAAAAACTAGTTCGAATATTATAGGAAAATGTTAACCGGTGCCCCGGAGCCCTGGTTAAGGAAACAAATATAGTAATATCACATTGAAACTTGTGTAGTCAACTCATTAAAAGTTTAAAAAATTCAACTTTTAATTTAAAACTTTCTTTTTTTAGTTTCCTTAACCAGTGCCCCGATGGCACCGGTTAACATGACCCGTATAATGACCCTGGCCCTTGTGGTCCAATCATAGGGACTAGATGTACACATCATTATTCCAATCTTCTTCTATTTCATAGTTCCAAGTGGAAGGGAGCAAAGAATTAATTGTTTACTACTTGCTTCAGTAAATGGACCTCAAGCTTGTACTATAAATATGACTCTCTATCTTTATTTGCTTTCCATCCCATAAAGCCTTCTCTTTTGTGCTTGACAATTTGTCATTGAACATGAGGGAACTTAATTTTAAGCACCAAATTGGTTTTGTTTGTTTCATGTTGCTCTTACCTGTCTTGTGTTCCTCTCAAGACTCTTTTGTTTGCTCTAGAGCAACCTATTATGGTAGCCCAGATTGTTATGGAAATCCAAGTATGTGTCTTCTACCAATATATACTCTTGTAAAGTTGTAATATCTATATATAGTGCATGTGACATAGTACATTATTTAAAAAAAATTATATGAAAATTTTAGTATATTAATTAATTGTTATGTTACTATTTTCTTTTGAGTTTGAATCTCGATCATTTAACTCATTCAGTTTTTATCTCAAATTAGTTGATCTATTCAACCCCGTCAATTTTTATAAATGTGTATAGTGTTGTGCACATTTTCGAGTTTTGACATGAGTTCTTGATATTTTAGAAATGCAAATACTATTTTTAATTAAGGAAATTTTATAGACTTTAGTGGCCAATTGTTTCGGTCTTTGCAGCAACCAATTTAGCGACTGGATTTTGTAATCAGTCACTAGTTGAGTTTACGACTGATTTAGACACCGATTCATGAAATGTTAGTGGCTAGTTTGATATTTTCGATCTCTAAATATGACAGTATACAGCATTTTTTTTTGGTGAACCTAGACATTGCATTACTTTGGCTCTTTGCATAAAATACATAATCTGAGTGTCTATTAACCTGTTTTAGAGGGAGCTTGTGGCTATGGTGATTACGGACAGACAGTAAATGATGGCAATGTCGCAGGCGTGTCTTGGCTATGGAAGAATGGATCTGGTTGCGGTGCATGCTATCAAGTAATAACTTTACTTAAATTAACTCACTACTTTCATTTACATATAATTAGTAGTATATGAAAATATATGATTTATCATATTTATTAACTGACGTGACATATTTTTAAGTAATATATTACCATAAAGGAAAAATTTTACCAACATCAACTAACAGTCAGTTACTTATGAAATATAATAAATAATTATGAATTAGGTGAGGTGCAAAGTACCAGAATTGTGTGATGAGAATGGAGCATATGTGGTGGTGACCGATTTTGGTGTGGGAGATAGGACAGACTTCGTCATGAGTCCACGTGGCTATTCAAAATTGGGTAAAAATGCTGATGCATCTGCAGAACTTTTTAAATATGGAGTGGTGGATATAGAATATAAAAGAATCCCTTGCAAATACAATGGCTATAATGTCTTGCTTAAGGTCCATGAACGCAGCAAAAATCCTCACTACTTAGCCATTCTTATTCTCTATGTTGGTGGAACAAACGATGTAACTGCTGTTCAGTTGTGGCAGGTATACCTATATTCATTTGTTGTTAATATGAAATTAATATAAGATGAATCTTGCCAATTGAGGTTGCTTAGTTGGTAACAAGTTTGCTCCTATCTTGCATGGGCATGGGTTCAACTTATGTCGTCAACTTTGACCCTAACGAATCCATGAGACTCCAACTCACCTTAACCGAGTGACAAATTAAAAAAAAAAAAAAAACTAGTTGAATCAACCGCAATTGAACCACATTTCAATTAGGATCAAATCAAACCAACCAACAAATCATTTGATCTACAATTCAACCAGTTGAACCGAACCGACCAGTTTGATATGCTTTTTAAAACATTGATTTCTATGAGCAAATTACGCCAATTTTTTTTGCAAGTATATTATATTCTATTTTGAGATTATTAATATTTAGTTACATTGCTTGAAATGGTAATGCAACAGGAGGATTGCCAAGAATGGAGGCCAATGCGTAGGGCATTTGGAACAGTGTTTGACGCAGAGAATCCTCCAAGAGGTGAGATCAAGTTGAGGCTCCAAGTGAGTGGTAGTGCTGGGCTGTATTGGGTGGAGTCAAAGAATGTTATCTCTAGTGATTGGGAAGCTGGGGCTGTTTATGACTCACAAATTCAGTTTGATTAGAAATAAAACTACTTATAGATAGATTTGGAACTAAATGACTAGTATTTTATTGTTCCTGGTTTGTGTCATTCTATAAAATAATGTTCCTATGTACTTACTAGTGGGTTGGTGGAGTGCTCTTTGTACTTGGACTGAAACTGTGGGGATTTATGTGCTTTTCATAACTCGTCAATAAATGAATAAATAAAATGTGTCTATTCTAGTGAGAGTTTTAGTGATTTAATCCTACAGCTTCAAACATAGTTTTTGTTAACAAATAAAAACAAGGGAAAGTATATTAACAATCTCTTAGCACGCACAAAAGTATATCACTTAATGTTTTATACAAATCTCAGATTTTGTACTTCAATCATAGAATATTAATAGTACAAACTTGATGTTTTAAGCAATTTAAAATTTCAGATTTTAAGTAGATTAAATTAACTTTCCTTAAAAAAAAAGTAGATTAAATTAACTTGTGTTCACGTACAATCTGCAAATCCAGAATTTATGTGTTACTTAATTGATGATCTGATTATTTGCCATGAACTTGAGCTGCATTTAGAACACAACACTCATAGGACAAACAAAAAACCTACTGGCATATGCATCGAATCAACTTTATACAACTATCCAAATCATTAGCTATTACAATTTTACGATCAACAAAGCTAATTAACAATTTTTTTAGCATAACATCCGTGAACAATTTTTTATTTTTTTAAAAATTTGCGTATAAAAGATTTTATAATTTTTTCATTCGTGAATTTGGAATACAGTGTTTGAATTTGGTACTAACGGTATGCACGTGAATTGAATTCACTTCAAGTGAATTCAACTCAAATGATAGGAAGACAAAAGAAGAGAAAAATGACAATGAGATAATAAAAAAGATGAACGGTCAGTTATTTGCATCTAGTATACAAATCTTGTTTAAGGTTCTATTTAGGTTTGGTCAACGCTAACCAGATGTGAGAAAAAGAGATTAAAAGTCATAAGATTTCGCAAAGTACATAGAGCATCCAACCCCATATCTCGTTCTACTCTCGTATGTCAAAAAAAAAATTAAAGAAAATATTTGGTGGACGTCCATATAGATGTATACATCTCGAAAGAGAGAAATGTAGAAAGTAATATGATAGATAAGATGGGTTAATAGTGTGATAGGAAGAGTAATATATGTTAATGGATGTTGAAAAATATTTGGTTTCAAAATATCATTCTTGATGAATTAAATGATAACTTAATATAGTATTTGCGAAGATATGATTGTAAATTTTTATAGTATATTTTTACATTCGTATAGAGTTGCTTAACAAAAAGTCAAAAATAATCTATTGGAGTTGGGTCTAACAAAATTCCACATCATGGTGAACTAATGTTCGAATCCCAACTAGGAGAGGTGTCCACATATAGTGCCCCCCACAGAGCCTCAAATATGATTACCTCCGATAGAGGAAACCTATGCCAAACAAGAACAAAAAGTCAAATAAATTTAATTTGTTTAATCAGTTACTAACAAACAAACAAGAAGTGAAGCAAACAAATAACAATTCATTGCAGAAGTGGCAAAAGGAGCGAAGGTCCAAATTGGCACAAGGGTTTGACTTTGGTGGTGAGACAAGAAATAGAAATTGAAAAAAGAATTTGTGAAACTTCGTTATAAAATAAAACAGTTTATGGTAAAATCTACCCCAAACACGAGCTTTCACACATTTAAATGGCAACATAACATATTTTCCCTTCTGACAAAATTCTGCTTCATATAAAATGAAAATAGTAGGTCACGCAAGAATACTTTTCGTTCCAACTTTTTCATAGCATCCTGACCAACTCAGAATAATCCTGAAGCAACTACTGACATTAACATGGCTCAAAATGAAGCTCCAGTTTTTGAGATTTTAGTTTGAAAGACCTATAAGAAAAATTGTTCCAACAATTAACAAGGCAAAACCTCAATACAACCTACCAGTACATTCCACAGAACCACAAAAGCAGTATTTCTTTTTGATATTGCCATCGGAATCACGAACTTGATCTATCGTGTAATTGTAATCGTAAGTCAGCTCTTGCAAGGGGGGAATGTTCTCAGCAGCAAATAACATGACATGAGGAACCCTGTTGTCATGGTGATCATAAAGGACATTCTGGGCATAGAGATTGGGGGAGCAACTATGGTTAACGAATCTCCCCACATTACCAAACTGAGCAGCATCGATAGTGAAGCCAACATCATTCACTACTTCACTTGAACTTAAGTGCGAATCTGGCAAAAGGTTCGAAAGTCCATCCCAAAGATTACTGTTGTTTTTGTTATTTCCAATATCAAAAAGATACTCATCATTACCAGTTCTTTGTTCAGCTTCCTTGTCCTCAAGAACCTCTCCAACATATTCACAGATAAAACTTCCTGAAGGGATGGAATTCAAGGATCGTACACCCCATCCCATTGACTTGGTTTTAAAAATTTCAAGTTGAACATTTATGCCAAGTTGGCTGACTCTGTTATGACAGGTTGAAGGGCACTTGCATTTAGGCCCACACTCATAGACTAGAGGCTTTGCTTCTACAATAGCTCCATTATGATTAAATGGAATCTCCCCCCCATTTTTGAGTACACAAGAACATTTCTCATGGTCAGAGCATCCATTAGTACAATTACAGCCTTTTGGAGGGACAATATTGCAACAATCAGGATACATCATCTTAGTTATGTATTTAAATGGAGGGGGTTTCTCGTTATCTATGGTGTTCACAGCACATATGGGAATTTTCTCTTTCCCGTAGGAAATATCTCCAACGCATAGACCTTCTCTTGTTTTGAACTTTTTAGATTTCTTCAGTTCTTTCCAAGCAAGCTCTGGTTGATCCGGCTTTCTTCGCAAGCGAAACTTATAAACCAGCTTCCCATGTGGCCCCATATCCTGCCAATATGACTCAACTTCATAGAGTCCATCGTAAACATATATCTTGCTTTTTCCATCCATTGATTCAGAGCCCCGTATCACCCTAACAGAATTCTTGACCTCACTGCTGTTCTTCAAAGCAAGATTGCCCCGTTCAAGCTTCTGATCTTCTGGCTCTTTATCGCTGCTCATCACATTTCCACCCTGCCCTGTATATATCAAAACATCTGAATTATCTAAGTCATCAGCATAGCCCCCCGAAGCAACAATACTAGTTGCAAGGATCTTGTTTTTTTGCTTCATATAATCTATACCACCCTGAATCTGGCGATGAAGGCCAATTAAATTAAGCTCTATTCTGTATTGAAATTCATCACCAACTTCAACCCCAGGAACAGATCCCATGATCTTCTCCCCTTCATTAACATAGCTCCCTTTCTCCTTAAGTATTTTTGAAGCTTGTAAATCAACCCTCTTTCTTTCTTTCTCATTTGACTTTGGTTTTGCTTCCGCTTCCTGCAAAAGCTTTCTACAAACAGCTTGGAACAGGCGCAATGCTTTCCTCACTTTACTCCGAGCCACTGAGTCATTCTCATGACCACTTAAATTACTACGACCGAGAGGAAAAACATTTACAGAACCACGTGATTTTGGGCCACTTTTAAAGTGTTCGTTATTTTCATTAGGATCTAGAGAATTCTTCTCCCGTGTTACTAATTGACCCATGTCATCAGAACTAGAATTTTCCCTTTTCTTTTTCAACGGCTGGTGCCCAGAATGATTCAGTACACCTTTCGACTTTGTAGCAGTTTTAGACCTGTCCAGGTGGGCATAAAAATCAACTTTCTTTCCCTTCCTGTTATCTGTACCACCAATTGATGTTGGTTTAAATATGGGGGAACAAATATCAGATCTCAAAGGACATTCTGATTTAGCCGTCAAACCTAGCACTACTTTCCTGCCTGGTGAGACCATCAAACTACTTTCAAGTTCTGGGTAATCAATATCTAGCTCTGATGTTCCCTCAACCTTTATGGTGTTCATGTATTCCCCTTTAACCTGATGATGATTATGTTTTTCAGGAAGTTTAGTGTTCTTTTCTCTTGTGTTATCCAGCGCCAATCTCATCTCAGAAGATGGTTCAGCTACATCCAACTTCTTGACTGCATTCCCTTCAGAATCAGCTTGAACAACGTTACAAAACTTTCTCTTGTTATTTTCTGCTTCTTTTAGGTCAGTGGCTGCAACTTCTTTCAAAGAAGCGAGCTCCTTTAGACACTCATCCTGGCTGAGACGGGGAGCATTGCGTCCACATAAACGTGGAAAATCTCTGAATGCTGCAACTTTTTTACGTGGAGGATACCTTTTAGTTAAAGCCTCCTTCATACAAGCACTGGAACTACCTATATTGATATTGGACAACGAGGATTTTGAGTCATCAGACATAGCTACCTCACCAACTGGAGCCGGTGCCTTTGATATATAAGATAAATCTTGTTTTACGGAGCCTTCTGTTGTAAATTCTGTATCTAAAGTTTCCATACCGACCAATGCCAGTTCTGCAGGTCCGTCATTTGCCAAAGTAGACTCATCAATTTGATAAGATGAGATCACTGCATTTTCGTTCTTCAAACTAAAGCTTTCAGTTGCCAATTCCACATCCAAAGTCTCCGTGCCCATCAATTTCACTTTTGTCTCTTCATTATTATCCAAAATAGGCACATCCAATTGATGAGATGAGACCATGGGATCTTGCTTTCTCAAGCTACAGTCTTCAGTTTCGAATTCCATATCCCCAGCTTCCGTGCCCACCAATTCCACTTTTGCAGCTTCATAGTTAGCCAAAATATCCCCATCCACTTGATGAGATGAGACGACAGGATCTTCCTTTTTCAAGCTACAGTCTTCAGTTTCGAATTTCATATCCATAGCTTCTACGCCCACCAATTCCACTTTTGCAGGTTCATCGTTGGCCAAACTATCCACATCCACTTGATCAGATAAGACCACAGGATCCTCCTTCTTCAAACTACAGTCACTTGTTTGTTCAACAGTGTTTGCAACAAACAAATCCTCATTGAACTCAAAATTTTGAGGATCCTTTTCATCGTTGGGACTATCAGCTTCACCAGAATCACCACCACCTAAATCTTCGCCACTCTTATCCTCAACACCCATACCATCAGCAGAACCAAACGGTCCACATTCTTCCGGAAAATCACGAACAGCAGAAACTTTCCGGCGCTTAAACTTAGGCCGATCAACAATGGTTGAGTCTCCATTTTCCATCACCGGCTTCCCTAATTCTTCTTCAGAATGTTCATCACAAACCGACATTGATGGCTCCGAATTCATCTTCTCAATCAAAAAATCATATGTATCAACAAGGTACTAAAACTTCGCAAATTCAAGACCCCACACTCATCTTTTCGCTGCGCAAAAAACAAGAAAACATCCAAATAAACAACAACAACAACAAATGAGAAACTACAGAATTTGAAGAACACGAATATAAACATGAAATTACTAGTTATATAACCAGAAGATAAAAAAGTCATAACACAACATCAAGAAAAAAATCACAACAGAACATCGAGAAAAAATTTAAATCACAAGAAATAAAGAGTTAACATTAGCTAGTTAAATACGAAAGAACAATACGCAATGGAATTGAAACTATATCGTAAATCACACCGGTTAAGCACTTAATCGCAAAATCGCGGTGCGGAATGCATTCTCAGAATCGCGATGGAATAGCATTTTCTCAAATTAAAAAAAATGGAAAGAAATAGAGAAAATAAGAAGGAGGAAAACCTGAACGAGTTTCACGGTGCTTGCGGAGGTCGACGGCGAACTCCGGCAGCGTTTTCCGGCGACTCGAGAATGAGGGAAACGATGATGACGGAGATTAGGGTTTTAAGTGAAGAAATGAAATGCGTTCGTTCATTTCTTGTTTATTAATCTCTCTCGTTTCTTTGTTTTTTTTTTCCTACTATCCTCCGCGCCTTTCTGGGCAAAAATATCTCCAACAATTATTTCTTTTGACTCGAACAATATGACTTGTATTATTTTATTTCACCATAATTTTGGTCAAAAACAATTATTTCAAACAAAAATTTATGGGAATTATTTCAAATTATTAAAAAACATTTACCAAAAATTATTAAATATATTAGAAATTATTAAGTATATATATATATATATATATATATATAATTTCAACGTTATTAAAAAATTATTTTGGTCAAAAACAATTATTTCAAATTATTAAAAAAAATTGACCAAAAATTATTAAATATATATTAGAAATTAATTTTGATAAAATATCAACCAATTTAAAAAAAAATTGTTTGACTTTATAAATTTATGTTGATTAAAGTCAAATATTTTTAAGGATACAAGGGTTGTGATTAATTGAGTATTGATCAAGTGTGATTAAAATTAATGGGTACTCACACAAATATAAACATTAATCAAGAAGAAATGTTATTTTCTTAGCTAAGAAGGAATGTCAATTTCTTAGTGAGGAAGGAAGTTCACCTACCAAGAAATAATTAGTAAAGATAAAATTTTCTTTGTAGAAAAAAGTAAAGTTGAGTTTCTCTTTGTGTGTTCACACTTCTATTTCCATTCTAAATAGAAAGTGATTGGATGATGGGAGAATTGTTCCAATATTCACATAATATTTTTTTTTTTACACAAAAAATTTAGTGTGAGGGGAATGTGTCACAATCCGAAGCATGGAAGATCTTCGGACCCAATTATGATTATACGATTTCAAAAAGGCAATGATGACTGCTCGAGACAAAAAGAGTGGTATTATTTACAAGACATAAGGAGCAAGTCATTTGATTGCAATTGCAGTCGATGAAAATCTCAACCTATGGCCCCAATGGCAAGGACATATAAGTGAGAAAGGGATAAGAATATACATTTGATGGGATAAATTTCAACTCTCCGGTTAGTAGAAATGGACAAATGCAAAGATGGTATTCTTGGAAAGTAGAAAAGATACAGCTTTCAGACACGTGTAAGAAACCCAAACAAATATACGCTCAAACTTGCTCATTTTGATGATTGTGGTCTACAAGACTAGTCATCTGGTCGTTTCAACAATAAACAAATAAGAGGGAAATTGCCTAAACAATCTTCTTCAGAGGAATAAATCTTACTAGAATTGCTTCTCGTACTGTAGCATCTTCGCCAACATATGGTCAATGGGATGAGAGAGGTGTGAAAGGACGGTTAAGGATTCTAGGTGGAGGCTCTTGAACCAATACTCTAGTGACGAATGATTTCTTGACGAGGTCCATAAAAGCATGGAGCTTTCTTTCTTGTTCCAGCTTTTCGCAAAGACGTTGAATAGGATCCTTCTTGAAAAACTAAAAATCAAACAGTAAAAGAGATCGTTAGGCAAATAGAGCAAACATGAAATAGGTTGGGGCAGACAATTATACCTTTAAGGAAAAAGGGAACTTTGGTTGTTTTCCTTTCTTGTATTTGATTATTGGGTTGTGGGGACCTGCCAAAGAATAATCTTCGACGGCAGAAGGTTTCCTGTACTTGTCTTAAAGCTTGAAAGTTGAAGGAGGGTTCATAATGAAACAACAAGATATGATAATAATGTGATCCATATTGTTAGTTTTTGTGATTGGCCACATTCTGTTAAAACATGTTGTTCTAGCAAGATGTCGGACAAGATGTCTTCACATGTTTGTACGACATCACAGCGTACCTTGTTTCGCGCCTTGGAGCTGTCTATTATCGCACCTGATCTTTTGAAGATTTGATTGAAGAATTCATTCATGTTACTTGTTCTCCAAGTTGCGTGTGTTTCCAGAAGAAATATATTTTCCATATTGGATATTTTTATTTGTGTAGATATATTTTCAAAAGAGATCTTTGGAAAATATATTTCTGAATAATATTTGCTTCAATATATTTCTAAAAAGAATAATTGATACAAATATGTGTTTTAGCCTGAAGAAAAATTTTATTGTGAAATATATTTCTAAAGAAGAATTTTGGAAATATATCCTTGGAGAATATTTGGTTCAAATATTTGTTGCTGCTGAAGGCTATAAAGAAGACACCTCTCTTGAAGAAATATCGAACCCGTCATTGAAAGAATATTTTAGGGTTTCGACTTTAGGTTGTCTTTGTTGAGCCGTGTGCTCTATTTTGTATACCTCACTGTGTGCTGTCATTGATTATCAAAGCACATAGATGGTTTGTTTTAGTTGAGTTGTAATTATGAATCACTCGTAAGCTTTTAAGCAAGAGTGGATTCTGTTTATTGGAGTGTGTATCCTTCTTGATTGTTATTTGAGTCTAAGATCACTGGGGCAGTGATTGATTAAGGGGAAGTGAGAGGGGTCTCATATCTAGGAGTTCCTAGGTAGAAATACCACGGGTAGGGATTAAGTGAGAAGGCGGTGAATCGGAGGTTGTTCACATAGGACTTTGAATTGATACTATTATAGTGGATTTCCTTCCTAGCTTGGTAGCCGCCAGATGTAGGTGACGTTTCACCGAACTGGATTAACAAATACGTCGTGTTATTTACTTCCTGCAATTTACTTTAAGTTGTTATTTGTGTTGCCACGATGTCTTGACATTGTGTTTGACATCTCTGGTGTCGTGACATCGTGCCCAACATATGTCCTATTAGTGCCAGAATTACACATATGGCTAGCTCGATTAATTTATATGATGTGTCCAAATTAAAGATGAGTGTAACACCCATATAGAGATTGCCTAGGATCTCTTACGAGTATTAAAATTTCGTACCGGATACATTAAATACAATACAGAAAGATTGGTAATAATTATACAATGCATAAGTTTATCAAACAACTCATTATCCGATACAAAACATTCTTCATAATATACATCATAATACATTATCCATATACAAGTGTCCAATAATAAAACACAAGCAGCACGATCAATCCGTAGCTTTCTCTTTACCTTTTCGACGTGCTACCTGCGAAGAACCTGCACCAGAAGGAAAGGGATGAGACATAACGTCTCAGTGAGCTCCTACCCTACCAACTGTTGGCAACCACGGGGGAAACCTAGGGTCGCCGTGCCTACTCTTGGCAATCTTGGGGATACCTATGATCGCCGTCATTCTTTGCTTAATTCGCGATCGAGGGGAAAACCTAAGATCGCTTCTTATCTTTAACATTCTCATCATATGCTAACTTAACTTATACTCAGTGGTCTTGGGAACAACCTATGACCACTTACTGTGACTAGGAACTAATTGTCCTATTCCTCAATACAATTATAAATAAACTTATCATCATTCATATCTTAAGTTAGCAGTTAGGGTTGAACAAACATAACATTATCTTGGTTCATTTTACGGAGTGCATCCGGGTGGAGTAACCCCGAAGTACATCTCCCATCTTTTACCGGTGAAAATTCCTATCATATCAGGCTAACACCTGACTCCTCTTATCTTTTGTGTGGCTACTCTCGCGAGCGGTAACTTCACCGTCCCAGCTGCCATTTAAGGCGGTAACTTCACGGGGACCCCCTGTATACTAACTGACGAGCAGACAGGAGACACATTAACTTTATAGACTTGGATGTGCAGCTGCCCTCACGGGCGGTAACTACACCGTTCCGGCTGCCATTAAAGGCGGTAACTTCACAGGAACCCCTCGTATACTAACTAGCGAGCATACGAAAGACACATCAAGCCCATCTTATAATTAATTATCATTCTTAAGTTCTTAACCTATAAAGGTTCATCATTATATCATTCTTAGATTCGTGAATACCGAATCGAGTTCATGACATTGCTTCGTAAGGGTAAAACCCTAATCTAATTCCTTGTCATCACTATGACTACTTAGGGATTAAGAAAAATCCTCTCTTATCATGGTACCTTTCCTCACTTATAATTCATCTATACATTTCCCAAAGGTTGGGTCTTTGTATGCCTAAAAGCATCACTTAATCACTACTTATCGTTATTGAGTCCGAGGTAGCATTGGAAAGCCGGAATGGTGCGAGAAATGATGAAAAAACATAACATATACTGCCCTGTCACATCGTGTCACGATTTGGAAATCGTGACACGATTTTCTACCCAGAAAATCAGTTTGTTCCTGCCTGTGAAATCGTGACACGATTGGAAAATCGTGACACGATTTTACCTGCAGTTAGACAGCATTTGACAAGTTTTAAACGTGATTTTTCACCATTTCAGCTTATCCAACATACCCAGACATCATAATATGTTTAAGGATCATTTTCTAAGGCATATAGCTAGTTTATATCATCAATAATCAAGGATTAACATGGAAAGGCAATTAGGTACTAAAAACCCTAAACTAGGTAATTAAGCTGAAAACTTTCAAACTTACTTAAACGGGTTCTAAAACCCTGTGGAGCTCACCTTAATCCACAATTTGGTGCTTGCTAAACTCTGTTTCAAAAACCCTAGCTCCAATCCACTCTACTCTTGATTCTTTTTGTTTTCTCCTCTTCACTTTCTCTTGTTCTTTCTTCCTACACAAGCTTGCCTTGCAAAGTTTTTCACTTGAGTTGGGATGAAGTTTGGATGAATGATGGTGGATGAGATGGGGGCGTGAGAGATGAGGTGGGGGAAGGAGAAATCTGAATTTTTTTTGGAGGTGAAATGAAGGAATGGAAAGGAAAGGAAATAAATATCTTTTCCATTTTCTAACTAATCCCCCCCTTAGCCTTATTTACAAGTTTGCCATTTCCTCTTAATTGCTCATTTGTCTCGCTTGCTTCTCAAGTTTCTAACACTGATAACTGATACTTATGAGCGGGATATTACAATCTACCCCCCTTAAAGAAATTTCGTCCTCAAAATTTAGAATTTACCTGAAAATAGATGTGGATAGTGCTCTTGCATTTCGGACTCCAGCTCCCACGTCGCTTCGCCGTCGGGAGAACCTTTCCAAACAACTTTAACAATAGGGATTTCTTTGTTCCGCAAAGTCTTAACATCACGATCAATTATTTGATCCGGTTCAGGTTGAAAAGTCAAATCCGATCTTAAATCAATACTGTCCAGTTCCACTGGTTGAAAAGGATCAGGAATAAACTTCCTCAGTTGTGAGACATGAAATACATCGTGTAAACCCGACATGGCCGGTGGCAGCGCCAACTGATAAGCTGCTGGTCCGACACGTCGAAGTATCTGAAACGGTCCAACATATCTTGGACAAAGTTTCTTAGTCCTGAATGCCCCTCTTAACCCCAACTTGGGTGTAACTTTAAGGAATACATGGTCCCCTTCTTCAAACTCTAAGGGTCTTCGTCGCTTATCCGCATAACTTTTCTGACGACTTTGAGCTATTCTCATTTTATCCTGAATGGATTTAATCTTTAAGGTCGTCTCCTGAATTATCTCAGGTCCCAATATACTTTTATCCCCGACTTCAGCCCAACAAAGCGGGGTTCTACATTTCCTACCATATAGAGCTTCATATGGTGCCATTCCAATGCTAGAATGGTAACTGTTGTTGTAAGAAAATTCAATCAATGGTAGGTGATCGTTCCAACTTCCTCCATCTTCTAGGATACATGCACGTAACATATCCTCCAACGTCTGAATAGTTCTTTCGGATTGTCCGTCTGTCTGAGGATGATGGGACGTGCTCATCTTTAATCTTGTTCCCAAAGCCTTCTAAAAAGCTTTCCAAAAATGGGATGTGAAGATGGGATCTCTATCAGACACAATACTAGCTGGCACACCATGGAGTTTCACAATCTCCGAGATAAACAACTCGGCATACTGAGAAGCTCGGTAAGTAGTCTTAACCGGCAAGAAATGAGCTGACTTGGTTAACCGGTCCACTATTACCCAAATGGAATCATGTCCTCGCTGTGTTCGAGGTAATCCAGTCACAAAATCCATGGTTATATCTTCCCATTTCCATTGTGGAATTTCCAAAGGTACTAACATTCCTGCAGGCCTTTGATGCTCAATCTTCACCTGCTGACAAACAATGCATCGCGACACAAATTCCGCAACATCTCTTTTCATACTAGGCCACCAATAATCTCTCTTCAAATCTTGATACATCTTGGTGGTGCCGGGATGAATACTGAAACTGCTCTTGTGCGCTTCTTCTAAGATCAACCTTTTTAATTCCACATCATTCGGAACATAAATCCTTCCTTCAAACAGTATTACACCATCTGGTGCCCATGAATACTCTGCTTGGCCAACTTTCCTTTGAAGATCCATATCCACAGATTGAGCTTGTGCAATCCTAAACCGTAGGTCGCACGAAATATCTATCTTGTTCAGCAAGATGCCACCTTCTAACTCTGTAACATGTAGGTTAAGGTCTCTGAATTTCTCATATAACCCACATGTATGCATCATTATTGCAGCTTTAACTAAAGCTTTACGACTCAAGGCATCAGCTACCACATTTGCTTTTCCTGGATGGTACTTCAGGTCAAAATCAAAGTCTTTCAAGTATTCCATCCATCGTCGTTGTCTCATGTTGAGGTCTCGCTGATCAAACAAGTATTTCAAACTCTTATGATCGCTGAACAAATCAAATTGTGCACCATACAAATGATGTCTCCATATCTTCAATGCAAAAACTATTGCTGCTAGCTCAAGATCATGGGTGGGGTAATTCTCTTCATGTGTCTTGAGCTGTCTGGACGCATACGCTATGACATTTTCCCCTTGCATAAGAACACTTCCCAGTCCCTGGGAAGATGCATCGCAGAAAACGGTGTATCTCTTTTCAGGATCTGGTATTGCCAACACTGGCGCCTTAGTCAACTTTCTTTTCAGAACTCTGAAGCTCTCTTCACATTCCTCGTCCCAAATAAAGGGTACATCTTTTCAGGTAAGGCGTGACAAAGGTAAGGCAATCTGAGAAAATTTCATGATAAATCTCCGATAATAACCTGCCAAGCCTAGAAAGCTCCTGACCTCTGCTACATTCTTGGGTCTTTCCCAACTAAGTACAGCTTCAACTTTGGATGGATCAACAGCTACTCCTCCTTGAGAAATAACGTGACACAAAAACTTAATTTCGGATAGCCAGAATTCACACTTGCTAAACTTAGAATACAACTGCTTGTCTCTAAGAACATCCAATACAATTCTTAAGTGTTGAGCATGCTCCTGAGGATCTTTAGAATAAATCAAGATGTCATCTATGAAAATCACCACAAATTGATCAAGGTAAGGCTGAAATATTCAGTTCATGTAATCCATAAATACTGCTGGAGCATTAGTTACACCGAAAGGCATAACCAAAAATTCATAGTGTCCGTAACGCGTTCGAAACGCCGTCTTAGACACATCTGAAGACTTAATGCGGATTTGATGGTAACCAGATCGAAGATCAATTTTAGAAAACATCGTTGCTCCCTTGAGCTGATCCAGGAGATCATCAATCCTTGGAAGAGGATATTTGTTCTTGATAGTCACTTTATTAAGTTGGCGGTAATCTATACACAGCCTCATACTTCCATCCTTTTTCTTGACCAATAAAACTGGAGCACCCCAAGGTGACACACTGGGTCTGATAAAATGCTTCTGGATCAATTCTTCTAGCTGAGATTTCAGCTCTTTAAGTTCCGCAGGCGACATTCTATACGGTGCCACAGATACCGGCTCCGCTCCTGGAATTAAATCAATTGAGAACTCCACCTCACGCTCTGGAGGCAAACTATTTACTTCTGAAGGGAAGACATCTAAATACTCATTTACAATAGGAATGTCACTGGGACTTAACTCTGATTCTGAGGCCACAGTGAGCATAACATAAAATCCTTTATCTTGTGCACAAATGAACTGAATTAACTGATGGGTGCGGTTAATCAATTCAGACAGAGCCACACCTTCCGCCGTATCACTGGTCGGCATATAAATACTCTTCTCTGAACATCCAATATACACATGGTTAGCGGAGAGCCAATCCATGCCTAATATCACATCCAGTTGCTCCATCGGGAGACATACTAAATCAACATAATAAGTCTTACTGGACACAGTGATAGGACAGTTTTCACAAACATACTTCGCTTCAATTCCGCCCTCAGTAGCGGTAGATACTAACATTGGAGGATTCAACGGAGACAACGATAATTGAAGCGTCTCCACACATTTATATGAAATAAAAGAGCATGAAGCGCCACAATCAAAAAGAACTTTTACTGGGTATGAGCCAAGATAACACATACCGGCAATCAAATCTTCATTCGCTAAAGCCTTTGCGCCTTCGAGGGAGTACACACTGCCTTTGCTAGTGGTAGTTCCTTCGGCTGGTCCTTTACCACGTCTATTCGGACATTCATGTATGAAATGCCCAGGTTGCTTACACCCGTAGCAGACACCCATACCCATCATACATTCACCTTTGTGGGACTTCCCACACTTCCTGCAAGCAGAATATACTGAGGTCGGACTAGATTGCTTTCCTCTTTGCGGTGATCCCTTTGGCTTCAGCTTGTCATGATACTTATCCTGCATTCTACTCTTCCTTCTTTCAAAAGCCACTGATCTTTCTTTTGAGGTCTTTGCAAGTCCTGCTTCGACCACCAAGCTATCATGTACCAATTCATCGTAACTTGCAGTTCTTTGGAGACTTACTGCAGTGTCGATCTCGCCTCTCAAGCCTCGTTTATACTGATTCATCTTCCACACTTCATTCTCAGCATACTCATTGTGTGTGGAATAGTAGGACAGCTCTTCAAACTTCTTTGTAAACTCAGCAACCGACATACTACCTTGCTTCAATTCCAAGAACTCTTGCTCTTTCTTTACCTTGTAAGACAAAGGTAGATACTTTTCCAACATCACTCCTTTAAAGTTCTCCCAATTCACTTCTACACCATTGGCTTCCATCCTGCGCTGAGCAGATTCCCACCAGTCTTCTGCTGCGCCTCTGAGTTGGTTCGTGGCATAGACCACTTTGTCCTCTTCTGAGCATTCGGCCATTCTAAAGATCTTCTCCATCTGCTTAATCCACTTCCTGGCTTCTTGTGGTTCACCTTCTCCGTTAAACTCCGGAGGGTGATGTCTGTTATACTCCCGGAACACGGGGTTACCAATTACTGGAGGAGGTGGTGGCTGTGGATGGAAACCTTGTCCCTGCTGCATCATGTTCATCCACTGCTGTTGAGCTTGGGCCTGTTGCTGAGACTGCTGTTGCATCATCAGCATCATTTGCTGATACTGTAATGCGTTCTGAGCTTGTTGCTCTTGGTACTGCTGCTGCCAGGCTTGTTGCTGTTGTATCATCTGTTCCCAAGAATTCATGCTGGGTCCTCCACTTTCGTCACTAGCTTGATTAGTACGAGGTCTACCTCTTCTTCTCCCAGACATCTTATCCTAGCTGTCATATACAAGTCAAAGTGATCAGTTTTAACCAAATATAACAGTTAGAATAATGTCTTGGATCCAAGAGGTCCACAAACTTGGATTGTACTTTAATGACCCAAGGCACGGTCTGAATCGACCTGCTCTGATACCAAATTGTAACACCCATATAGAGATTGCCTAGGATCTCTTACGAGTATTAAAATTTCGTACCGGATACATTAAATACAATACAGAAAGATTGGTAATAATTATACAATGCATAAGTTTATCATACAACTCATTATCCGATACAAAACATTCTTCATAATATACATCATAATACATTATCCATATACAAGTGTCCAATAATAAAACACAAGCAGCACGATCAATCCGTAGCTTTCTCTTTACCTTTTCGACGTGCTACCTGCGAAGAACCTGCACCAGAAGGAAAGGGATGAGACATAACGTCTCAGTGAGCTCCTACCCTACCAACTGTTGGCAACCACGGGGGAAACCTAGGGTCGCCGTGCCTACTCTTGGCAATCTTGGGGATACCTATGATCGCCGTCATTCTTTGCTTAATTCGCGATCGAGGGGAAAACCTAAGATCGCTTCTTATCTTTAACATTCTCATCATATGCTAACTTAACTTATACTCAGTGGTCTTGGGAACAACCTATGACCACTTACTGTGACTAGGAACTAATTGTCCTATTCCTCAATACAATTATAAATAAACTTATCATCATTCATATCTTAAGTTAGCAGTTAGGGTTGAACAAACATAACATTATCTTGGTTCATTTTACGGAGTGCATCCGGGTGGAGTAACCCCGAAGTACATCTCCCATCTTTTACCAGTGAAAATTCCTATCATATCAGGCTAACACCTGACTCCTCTTATCTTTTGTGTGGCTACTCTCGCGAGCGGTAACTTCACCGTCCCAGCTGCCATTTAAGGCGGTAACTTCACGGGGACCCCCTGTATACTAAATGACGAGCAGACAGGAGACACATTAACTTTATAGACTTGGATGTGCAGCTGCCCTCACGGGCGGTAACTACACCGTTCCGGCTGCCATTAAAGGCGGTAACTTCACAGGAACCCCTCGTATACTAACTAGCGAGCATACGAAAGACACATCAAGCCCATCTTATAATTAATTATCATTCTTAAGTTCTTAACCTATAAAGGTTCATCATTATATCATTCTTAGATTCGTGAATACCGAATCGAGTTCATAACATTGCTTCGTAAGGGTAAAACCCTAATCTAATTCCTTGTCATCACTATGACTACTTAGGGATTAAGAAAAATCCTCTCTTATCATGGTACCTTTCCTCACTTATAATTCATCTATACATTTCCCAAAGGTTGGGTCTTTCTATGCCTAAAAGCATCACTTAATCACTACTTATCGTTATTGAGTCCGAGGTAGCATTGGAAAGCCGGAATGGTGCGAGAAATGATGAAAAAACATAACATATACTGCCCTGTCACATCGTGTCACGATTTGGAAATCGTGACACGATTTTCTACCCAGAAAATCAGTTTGTTCCTGCCTGTGAAATCGTGACACGATTGGAAAATCGTGACACGATTTTACCTGCAGTTAGACAGCATTTGACAAGTTTTAAACGTGATTTTTCACCATTTCAGCTTATCCAACATACCCAGACATCATAATATGTTTAAGGATCATTTTCTAAGGCATATAGCTAGTTTATATCATCAATAATCAAGGATTAACATGGAAAGGCAATTAGGTACTAAAAACCCTAAACTAGGTAATTAAGCTGAAAACTTTCAAACTTACTTAAACGGGTTCTAAAACCCTGTGGAGCTCACCTTAATCCACAATTTGGTGCTTGCTAAACTCTGTTTCAAAAACCCTAGCTCCAATCCACTCTACTCTTGATTCTCTTTGTTTTCTCCTCTTCACTTTCTCTTGTTCTTTCTTCCTACACAAGCTTGCCTTGCAAAGTTTTTCACTTGAGTTGGGATGAAGTTTGGATGAATGATGGTGGATGAGATGGGGGCGTGAGAGATGAGGTGGGGGAAGGAGAAATCTGAATTTTTTTTGGAGGTGAAATGAAGGAATGGAAAGGAAAGGAAATAAATATCTTTTCCATTTTCTAACTAATCCCCCCCTTAGCCTTATTTACAAGTTTGCCATTTCCTCTTAATTGCTCATTTGTCTCGCTTGCTTCTCAAGTTTCTAACACTGATAACTGATACTTATGAGCGGGATATTACAATGAGACTCTTGAATTAGCAATGAGGAAGTAGTATTCCCATTGAATGAGTTAAATCAACGAAGGAAGATAATGCCTGTTACGATGGTCAGGGTAATAATGCACAAATCAGTTCAATTTTTCTACTTCACGGCACAATGGTGACATTAGTCACACACATATCTATTAATTGTGTCGCATCATCTCATTTCTCAAGGGTCAACCGATGATACAACGTAGGGGGAATTCTTTTACTCCTAAAAATAATTATCTTTCTTTTACTCCTAAAAATAATTATCTTGTTAGCCGAACTTAGTAGACAGGCAATATGGCAATTAGGTGATGAAGCCCCCTAGTTGATCGATGATTAGGCAATGCTAGAATAGCCAAACGAGGGAGTTGATTATTGTTGAAGGCCAATAACTCAAATCGTGGATCTTCAGGGGTTCATAATTGAGTCAAAATGTAGTGGGACTGGACAATGACGCAATAAACCCACATTCCTTGTTCTTAGCATCACCAACCGCTTTGAGGAGTGAGGGAGAAGACGTGATCTCTAGTGGAGCTTCACACCAAGGACCTTGTCAACAAATCATGTCAAGGAAAGTATACTGAAGCTAGACGTGGGGCACCATGATCCCACTAGGATGGGAGTTATCATGCACTACTCAAAAAACTAGCTGAATGGAGGATTAAACAATGTAGGACACACAATTTGGCTAGTATGTAATAGTTAAACTATAAATACTTTCCAATGTAATTAACACATCCAACAATTAAAGAAGCTTTTTTCACAATTTACCCCTTAACTTTTTTTCCTTTTATTTTTATGCATTTATTAGTGTAACTTAAACCCAACTAAAATTATACCCAACGCTCTGCTGGAGAAGTTAGGGAACCCACAACTGAAGGACATAGTTCTTCCCTCACCATCAATCTCTTGAAGCAATTGGAATTACATTTGAGGAAATCCATCCATCACTATTGACTATGATTCACATTCTAAAGGCAATAATTTATACATATAATAATGAAATGGCAATGGAGTTTTTCATTGTAACTAATGTTAAATTTGATAGAGTAGCTACATGGATTTAGACAGCCCAAAACAAAACGACATGTTTTTCTTCCATATCTTAAAAAAGAAAATGCCTAAGAAATTGGGACACTCATTCAAGATGCAACTCCAACTCTTACATCATCTATTTATGTAGAAGAAATCTCGAGCTAAAGAAGGAAGATAAACTACATGTTTGACATTTATGAAAGGGCTAATGAGGTAACTATTGACCTTAAGGAGTTATATTGCCTTTTGGTAGGTAGTGAGCAATTATATCTTGATGGTGCTTTGAACACAAAAGGTAGAGATATGGTGTGAACGAAGAGATTAAATTAACCGTGAAGAATAACACTTGGAAATTAGTAACTCTATCCAAGGGTCATGAATCCATCAAAGTCAAATGACTATAAGGTAAGAAGAATGCTAATAGAGGTGGAAAAATACAAAACAAAACTTATTTCCAAAATAAATCCACCTCATTCACCTCTTAGGCCATCTACTTATAAAGAAGAAAGATCAAGCAAAAGTCCAAGGAAGATAAACAACGTGCTTTACATTTACCAAATGACTAATGGAATTACTCTCAACCTTGAGGAGTTATATTGTCTTTTAATAGATAGTGAGCAAAAAGATTTTGATGAAGCTATCAAATACAAATGATGGAGATTTGTCATAGATGAGGAGATTAAATCAATTGTGAATAACATTATTTGGGAATTACAAATTCATGAGAATGCTGCAAGATAGGAATCATTCTAATAGTGAGGTGGAAAAATACAAAGCAAGAGTTATTGATGCAGCAAGGTTTGATCAATCTTCTATGTAGAAAAAACCATCAACACCCATGAAGTTACATTCACAATGTGCTTTTAAAAACCAACATAAATTGTCTATCATTTGAGAACAATACCTTTACTAACGTTGCCGCAATAAGCTTATCAGCAACTACGCCTGCCAAAAGGCGTGAATCAGGAGTAAGTAGAGACACCTTAAAGTTACTCATTCTCTTACAGCCACCACTATTATCAAATGGTTCTAATGTGCCTGAGAGGGATACCAGTTCAAACTTGTCCTGTAATGAAAAAAGACATCATAGAAAGAAAATTAAACCGAAAGACATTTGGTTATATAAACCAACCATCATAATACACACAAACAAAATTAAAGATGCTACTTCCTTCTAAAAAAATTCATCAATTTTTTTGACTTTCAAATAACAATAGGAAGCGATATTAGTAAAAATAAAGCTAACACACAGAAATACAAGTGACAAACTCAACATATAAATATAGTTTTAATTCTAAAAGTAGAATGATTAAATAGTCTCAATAATGATTTAAAAGTGTATGATTCCACTATTGTTGTCAAAGTTAAGAACCTAATTAAGATCGTGAGGGTTTGATAGATTGCAGTTCAGAGAATCGTAAAATCCTACCAATAATATAAAATTATAGTTGTGCTCACACACAAACACACACAAAAATAACATAGACCGGAAAATTAACCTTAAACCATAACAATATACTAACTTAAATGAAAAACTCATTATCTTGATCATATCATTTACCAATAAAAAATAGACTAATAAAATAAAATAATATCTAATTCATTATTTATCACCATTATCTAGACAAATTTATCGGTAAAGATCCTTAGGATCGTACAATCATACAAGGATACCCGTGGTTTTGACAACATTTGATCCCACATCTCTCCCATGCCAACGAAAACAGTGTGCACAAATTTTAATCCATGAAATATATATATTCAAGAAAAGAAATTAATTAAAGATATAAAACTCGCGAAATAAAAAAGAATCAAAATTATTTATTTTCAGCTAGCATACACAAAGTACACCTGCTTTTTTATTTCAATATAAAAAAACAATTTGATAAATTGATTGTGATGGATTTCCTTTTTAAAAGCTAAATACTCTTAGTAGAAAAATTTGAAAAAGACTTATTATGTGCTATAAGATGATAAATATATGCAAGTATTTTTCACGTTCTCCATGAAAAGCAATATACTTTTTAGGTATCATGGTGAAAATTGGATTGTGCAAAACTTATGGATTGGTTTATGTACCCCCTCTCTAACAAAATGAATCTAAAAAGTCAAATGTATTTAGTCTAAAAATATTTAAATTTCTGATCCTTTTGACTTTTATTTTGTTACAAGGGAGTATAGTGAATATTAAAAATTGAACAAAAACAATACAAAGATAGTAGAACAAAAAGAGAATACAAATGGAACGGGGAAACTTCATTTCATGTTCTCCATGTTGTCAATGTTATCAAATTTCCCTTAAGACATGGTGGATTATGTGTGAGTTTCCATAGGCCACAATATCAAATTTATTTTGAGAGGAACACCAGTTATATCCACCATGCTTCTTCCATGTGTTGTTTTAAGGGTTAGTCGTCATAATTCGACAAAGACAACACTATGACATGCGGAATGCTCAATGCTAGCTTTATAATATATGAACAACAGATAAATGCATCTTACTTCAGATTTTATTTCTCTTCTAATTAAAATAGTTCAAGCAAAACCTTTTCATACTTAGATATATAGTTATTGAATGAATTCTGATAAAAAAGATGTAAAAAGTACTACCTCATAAGTAACAATGCTTCCTTTCTGATGAAGGGAGACAATGCCTACCAAACCATGAACAGAAAGAATGGACATCTCTGTATTAGGCCCTCCCTGACAACATGTCATAAGTTTTTCAACAATGTCCTACAAACAAAACAAGATAAACATTTTGATTAGAACTATTCATAACAAAAGAGACTATAAAATAACCTCTTTTTTACATGGTCGAAATCTACAATAACATTTAAACTCATAGAGTAACCAAAATATGCATCAGCATTTCAACATATAAAGTCACACCACCTTTTTAACATCGTCAAAGTCTACATTAGCATTTCAACTTATAAAGTAAACAAATTTTTAAAATTGTGAAAGGCAATTAATTTTATATATATATATATATATATATATATATATATATATTGCATGTTAGTATTGGAATTAATTATAGGTTTGATAGCATACCTCTCCATGATTCACAATGATCAAATATAATATGTGTTTATTAGTTTATTTAACTAATGTGTCAGGAGTACTCTTTACTATTCTCCAATAACTGGTAGTACTAAATGTTCCCACCAATTGTTAGCAAAACAAAAAAAAGTTCCCACCAAATGACTTTGTGCTTGGACTGCCATATTTGGGAGATTCTTCTCTCCCCCACATCTTTATTGCCATACAGATATGGAAAAACAATTACCCTTCCTTTTGTTTTTAAGGGAAATTGTCCCTCTTGGTATTGATAGTGACTTCCTCATCTCTAGCTCATCTCATCCCTCACTTGATAGTGACTGCATTAATTCAAAAATAACGTATAAGATGTGCAATAATGCTCTAATGACGGACTAACTAGGAAACACAATTTAAATGTGTTTTTACTTTTCCTGAATTGAGTATCTAAGCATACAAAATAACATATAATGTGATGTGTAGAACATCAAGGAATAATTATTGGAAATTGGAGACATACATAAAAAAAATTATTTGATGCAAGAATACATGTCAAGTATCAAGATTTTTAGGTACTACCCTTATATGTTTTATCAAGACTGAGAAATAAAAATAATAACAATCATGATGTGAACAACTATATCACCTTTATACGTTTTGGGATATCTATTGAATGGATAGATAGATGTCCTTTAATTCATTGCTTATAGTATAGGTAGGTAGGTGGAATATATTTTGGATGGACGTTATTTGTTAGTGATTGATTCATATTATTCTTTGCCTATTTGTTGTGAATCAACAACGTCGTCGTGAGATAGATTGGAAAATAATATAAACAATATTTTAGATAATTAATAAAAAGATTTATTAAATGCAACTAAGTGATTTAGTTCAATTTAAATGGTTATTAAGCTCCAAATTATAAAGACTTGCATGAAATAATATATGAACAACAGATAAATGCATCTTACTTCAGATTTTATTTCTCTTCTAATTAAAATAGTTCAAGCAAAACCTTTTCATACTTAGATATATAGTTATTGAATGAATTCTGATAAAAAAGATGTAAAAAGTACTACCTCATAAGTAACAATGCTTCCTTTCTGATGAAGGGAGACAATGCCTACCAAACCATGAACAGAAAGAATGGACATCTCTGTATTAGGCCCTCCCTGACAACATGTCATAAGTTTTTCAACAATGTCCTACAAACAAAACAAGATAAACATTTTGATTAGAACTATTCATAACAAAAGAGACTATAAAATAACCTCTTTTTTACATGGTCGAAATCTACAATAACATTTAAACTCATAGAGTAACCAAAATCTTCATTAGCATTTCAACATATAAAGTACCACCTTTTTAACATCATCAAAGTCTACATTAGCATTTCAACTTATAAAGTAAACAAATTTTTAAAATTGTGAAAGGCAATTAATTTTATATATATATATATATATATATATATATATATATATATATATATATATATATATATATATATATATATATATATATTGCATGTTAGTATTGGAATTAATTATAGGTTTGATAGCATACCTCTCCATGATTCACAATGATCAAATGTGGAGAGAAAGAAGTGCCAGTAACTCCTGAGAAATTAACAACAAGAATGAAAATGAGAATCAGATAATCGATCAAATTTAAATTCAAATAATAAAAAAGAAACAAATTTAACATACCAAGCACTTCAACCTCATGCTTCTTCTTAAAAGAGCCACGAGGCCTTCCTCTTCCCCTTGTACTGTTCTTCACAGTAGAATTAGAAGCATAAGTAATGGTAGCATCATGGATCGGGCCTGATCCCAAGCTCAAACTAATGTTGTCATCAAAGAAGCATTTCCTCGGTCGACCACTCTTTTTCTTGAATGAACCAGATCCAGATGAAGCACCAACACATGGCTTCAAGGTGGAAGGACCAGCGCCATTGTTGAAAGGAACAAAATGAGGGGAAGGTTTACTGTCCATGTTGAGAATAGGGAATTGAGTTGTGGCAAGTTTCATCATGGTGGTTGGGACAGTCTTTGCGAGTGGATTGGGGGCCACCAAAACAACCTTTTCCGGTTGAAGGTGGTGTGGATGAGGGTGTGGTGGTTCTGGTTCATGTGAATCCGTGACAATGCAGTGAAGAAAATAGTGATTGAAAAAAGACTGAATGAATGTGTATATATAGAGATGAAAGTAACATAAAGTTGTGAATGGTGTGATGATGAATGATGACGAAGGAAGAAAAGTGAACCAAAAAATCAATTACCGAGGAAGAAAAAGGGAACGAGGAGAGTTTTAGATTTTTAGGTCAAAAGCATTCTAGAGTCATTTATGTTCGACGTTTGTACTATACTAGATCGTCTACCCGTGCTGCCGCACGGGTCATAAACATTTAGTAATTAATTAAAATGCATAATCATTGATATTGCCGCATTCAAAAAAATCGATGAAAATGACATTGACATTATATTTTTTAAAGATTTTTCAATATTCATACATTCTGAAAAACTTCTTTATATACAACATTGGTAGTAGTATCAATGCAATCACCATTTTCGTCGGTCATTAAAATCTTCAAACCATTTCTCGAGGTAACCCTTGAAATTGCAACGTACAACTGGCCATGCGAAAATACCGATTGTGGAAGATATATGCCAACTTGCTTAAGTGATTGTCCTTGACTTTTGTTAATGGTCATTGCAAAACAAACAGCTATAGGAAACTGTCTGCGTTGGAATTTAAAAGGAATTCTGGTATCTGAAGGTGTCAATGATAATCTAGGTATATAGACCTTTTCGCCGACATTGCTTCCTGAAATCACCTTCCCTTCGAGTACGTATCTTCCCATTTTAGTAATTATTAATCGAGTCCCGTTACATAGGCCTGCTGTTATATCCAAATTCCTTAATAGCATGACAGGAACGCCAATTTTCAACCTTATCTTATGGTTTGGAAGTCCAGAGGAATTAATTGTGTTCAAAAATTCTGGTGTATGAATATCATCTGGCCTATTAGCCATAGAGCTGTTTGGGCAAGGAGAATCACAACTTAAATATGTCTTTTCTTCCCCAGGAATCAACGACAACAGATAATCATTAATCTCATCAACAATCACATTTTTCGGTGTCAAAATGGCTCTATCTTTAAAAAAATCCAATTCATGCATGTTATTCAAAATAGATGGATAGATGCATTCAACAATGGATGCAATATGATCACCTGATAGCATGCAAGGTGATTTCATATTTTGCTCACCACATGGACCATGGATCATAAGGGTAACTACTGTATTATATAGCTGAGGATGAAGATCTTTGTCAGGAATTTCTGCAGATATGATTTTATCAATATTGTCTGGATGAACACACCGAAATTCTGGATGCAGAAAAACCAGTATATGAGCATGTGGTAATCCTCGTTTTTGAAACTCAATCGTATAAATCACTGGAAAAAAAACGAAAAAAATACAATTTATAAGACAATGCGATAAAACATAAAAAATAATGCATATAATAAGATAATGTGAGATCATTTGAAAATAAAATTACCTGCTTTAATTTTGCCAAATATCCTACCCTTTTTTATCTCCTTAAGTAAATGATTGAGTTTAATCTTGAAAATTCTGCTGACTAAGTCGGGCCTATCTTCTGGTTTGAGATTGTGCTTCTTCAAGAAATTAACTAATTCAGGCCATCTATGATTGCATGTAAAGGTTATGAAGAGATCAGGATACCCAACCCATGCACAAATTGCCATTGCATCTTGGTAATTCTGAATCATGTATCGTGCTCCTCCAACAAATTTTGATGGCAACACAATCCGTTTACCTGCAGTAGCTGGATTTGTCTCTCCTCTAAGCACTGCCTCTGCTAACCCCTTATACATATCTGCTCGAACCTCCTTTTGGTGATCTTTATACCATTTCAATCGCCAAGATTCTATCATACTATAACCATCTACCAAAAACTGTTGAAACAACCTTCTAGAATATAACAATGCTGCTTGATCCGTAACTCTTTGTTGGATTTTATAAGCAAACCATTCTTTCATGGAAACAAAAATTCTTTTTATAGGAGACTTACCCGCAATATCCGTAAATCTAATATCTCTTCGAAAACCATCTTCGCCTCGTGAAAATATCAAAGGATATTGCAATGGTAGATAAGACGGTTCAAACACACTGATACGCTTTAGCAATCCAGACTGCTCCTCAACAATTATATCTCTCTCGAAATCAGCTGCATCATAATCTCCAACCACCAAAGCCGCAACCTCTGAAGCAGTAGGCAAGTTATAGCGTCTACCGTCATAACCTCTTTTGCCAATTATACGCAACTTCATCGTTGGCGTTTCGTTTTGCAATAACTTGTCTCGTACCATTCTATAAGATTTTACATAAGAATTGGAAGAATCAAGTGTATGTCGTATCTCATCTACGATTGTAAGCTTCAACGAATTTTTATCGTCTTCCATCCTACACGTAAAATGGCCAAAATAATTAACAAATTACAACATTAAATTGTGTAGCTTAGTAACCACCCATACACAATATATACTAATTAATGAGTAAATTACCTCACTGATTTCATTCGATTGTTTATCTCGTTGTCTGTATCGTATATATACAATTGAGCAAACTTCGGTTGGCTACCTGGTTTGGGAAGCAAACTTCCAATCTGATGATAGTTCTCTCCATTCATTACAAATATGGGTGGAGAATTGCCGACGTTCATTGTCTTGTCTATCTTTGCTCCAATCGATGTAAATGCAAACATGTTGTTAAATGATCTAATATTTTCCAAGAAAAATTTGCTCTTTCGATCATTTTTATGATATAAATCATGCAACACTTGAGGAAGACGACCAAATGGAGCTATCTCTATTCTCCCTTGCATACAACACATTGAAAAATCAGGATAGGATGTATCACGATTTTTTGTTACCCTCTCTTCATACCACATCAATGCCTTACAGAATCGACAAACAAAACGCGGCTCTCCAATGTCAAAATAATCTGCATTTTTACCGTACACATTATGAAACAGAAAGTGATAGTCATACATAATATGAACTATTAGAAGTAAGTATTGACGAAGGAAAATATGTATAAAATATGCACAAATAAAATACCCCCTAATGTACTGTTTGCATTTCTTTATAAGACATAATATCTAAATTGCGACGTCATTCATTACTATGTGGGATAGACTATACATGATATATTACAAAAGTAACCTGTACAATTTACCTTGGGAATCAGGTTCAACCAATTTTTTTTTGCCGCGCCTTTTCCTTTTTGCAGAACTTGAACAAATGTCCATAGTATCAAGAGCATCGTCTGTATGTAAACCGCAATTTTAAAACAATCAGCCATTTGATGTACATAACTGAATACATACAACATACTTAAAAATCAATTGGATGAAAATTACAAAATGTTGTGTGGATGTCATACCGTACTCATTGTCGGGCACATCAAAAGCTTCACTATTCTGCATGCATTCTACATCTGCAACGTTTAAATCATGTACGGGGACAACTGATTCTTCTACTTGGCATTCATTGTTATTTATGCTGTTATCATCATCATCTATCATATATAGACGGTAATCCAATGTGAGGTATACTAACATACTTATACAAATAAAAAATATCAGCACCTAATAACAGGAATTTATCTACCAATACTCACAAAGATCATTATCTGGAACATCCATTTCTTCTATGTTTTCGCTGCAGTATATATGGTTGAATTGGTGCTTATTCGGAGTACTGATATTGCGTTGGCTTTGGCTAACACTGTTTAAACTCGAAGGGCGAAACAGAACGTGTCTGCCGGGTGCCATTGGTGTAAGCTTTGGCACTGCAACCTTTCCAGAAGCTGGCGATGGTAAAGGCGATGAAGGCACTATAATGAGACACGTGGGTAACACGTTAAAGTAACATCAAAAGAAAAATACAGTTTGATTAAAGAAACACAGGTTGAATGCAAAATCATACCATTAGTAATGTCTGATAGAGGTGATCTTATCTGCAGAATTTTGCGTCTCTTGTTCGACTCCATATAGCTTATGAGACACGCCTTCCTAATGGTTATGTAATATGAGAAATTCTGCAGATGTCTGGTCTGGTTATATGCAATCATACGTATAGCTGAAATTGTAAGCTATAATATATTACAGTGTGGAAGCTGAGATTGTAAGCTATTATATATTATAGCTGAAATTGTAAGCTGAAATTGTAACCTATTATATATTATATATTACAGTGTGGAAGCTGAAATTGTAAGCTATTATATATTATAGCTGAAATTGTAAGCTATTATATATTACAGTGTGGAAGCTATTATATATTATAGCTGAAATTGTAAGCTGAAACTGTAAGCTATCATACATGTCCGATCTTCATCCAACTATCAAGAGAGAATACTATTATCAGTGAAAACTATTATCATGTGATAAAGAAAACTATTATCATGTGATAGACCACATTCTGACCAAATTCAAACTGAAAATAAGATAAAGAACCCCACCAAAACTGAAACTACATTTATCTTAGCAATGGTTTGCAATGGTTTGTCCTTGAACAAATTATTAACTCCTACAATTCAATCATATATGAAGCACTGAGTTACATAATTGTGCCTTTACAATCCTCATAAGTTTAAATCTGTCTTCTGCTACAAAGGCATTATATTGTAGAATAAATACATATAAAAAATAGTTAAACTATAGAAGAATTAGAAATCATACCAGAGTTAAAATATGTTGAATTTCTGTGAAGTTATAAAAGAATGATTAGTTTTGGATTATTATGCCGAATCACTTGTAGAAAATATAAGCGTCAAAAGTCACACAAAGTAACACTCTCAGTTCCAATATCATGTTGGAATTCCAAATCTAAGTGTCAAAAAAGATTTAACACTTTAACTAAATAACTTATTGGAAGTACCCCCTCAATAAAGGAAAAGTGGATAATAGGAAGAACTACAAACAGAGCAAGATATCTTGTAGCAACTGCTACTTTAATGAATTAGTTGTCTCAAATTGGTCTAACACCGTATTTATCAATTGTTTTTATAGACTCTATATTTGAAAATGAGACAGCCAGTTATGAGAAGGAAGTGGGAAAATATAAGCATGCAATGGAATCAATGCACATAAAACTAAGAGGCACCTCTTGAATCCCAAAAATGAGTGAACTTAATGCATCTATTTCAATTCCTACACAATGCATTGGAAGATACAAAGATGAGTACACAGCTGTAATTAATTCACAGTTGAAAACTATTATCAGTGCTAGCTAGGCACAAAATCTGGTTGAAAAGGTGATGATTTGAATAATTTGGAGCACTGTGCACATAACTAATGTAGCATTGAAATAAGTATGATCAACTCTAACTTTTAGAGACACCTAATCTAATTAATGAGAACCGAAAGTCTAACTATATTGTTTACATACTTCAGCTTGTTAATGGTATACCAGATTTGTAAGGGTCGAATGGCAGGTTGGGAAGTGCTATATCAGTATATGAAACAGATTGCCATATATTTTGTAGTTTTGTTGAGCGTTTGAGTTGTGAATTATTATTTTATGAACATGTATCAGCTGTTTTAACGTGTTCATGTCCAAGCATCATATAGTTGAATACTATTTCAGCTGATTCTCTTTTATTTCATCATAAAAAATCATAGTCAAATTTGCGCTATGTTTTAAAATATAATATTTACTTATCGTATATGCAACTATATGAACTAAAACGCTCACATAATTATTCAGTGTAAATATGCTAAGATACGCGCACTAATTTATATGTGAGCGTAAATAATATTCAACTATACGTATAAGACTTACATTCACCATAAAAAAATCACAGTCAATTTTGTGTATTGTTTTAAAATTGCGGTTTACGGTGATTAAAGCAATTTACGGTGATTAAAAATGAAGGCAACAATCTGAAACAAAACTATATAGAGCAATTTGCGAAAATATAGGATCAGAAAATATGCAGATTCATTATGCCACTTGAAAATTGACAATACATTCAAACAAAAACCACCAAAACAGAGTTGGAAAATATCCACCAAAACAGATTCATACCACCAAAACATAAAAAAACCAAATGGCAGGCTATTAAAAAACATCCAATAGAGTAGCAAATGGGACTCATAACAGTTACAGTTTAAACCAATAGAGAAGAAACAAAGTCCTCCATCTAGACATCCTTCTCAATCTTAATGCAAACGACTTTCTGTTTGTTCTTGTTCGATGATCTTTCTCCAACTTCAGTTTCAACCGTAACTAAACCCAAACTTTCGGCAGGCCTTTTACCACTCAACTTGCTACATGGTGTAATCTCACATTCCTTTGTCTTTTTGTCGCTTTTGGTTGAATCACCAGACTCAATTAATCGCATCTGCACATGCCGTACAAAATTTGTAAGCTTTGTGGGACACTACATATATATAAAGTATGGTGTGGTATATATAGTATGTATGTTACCTCAAGGGGATTATCATCAGATTGTACTGTGACATTCTCAATATCAGCAATATCTACATTTTCTTCGGTGCACGTCTGTACGATAGTTCCATTATCATTATCCCACAAATATAATTATTACACCAATCAACTGCAAGATATTTAATTAATAGTACCTTAACATTGTGGAGAACCTTAAATCGACTTATAAGATCAACATCGTCGGATGCTCGCTTGACAGCATAACTACGCCAGTTGTGCACTAAGTTCCCATCGGTAACTTCCACCTTAAAGAGCATCTCTTTTCCCTCAAAAATGTCCAGCTCTGACGGAAAGTCGTTCTTCCTGTCACCCTTCAAAAATGCAAGGAAAAAGAATACAATGAGTTATAATTACGGCTATATAAATTAATTGTATTTATGCCTCTAATATGCTGAGGGAATATTACTTGATTTTGAGCATCAATCAACTCCTGCACACTCATGCCAACAAAATTCTGAACATTGCGGTCAAACAAAATGAAGCTTGTAGACCCAGTTGGATCAATGACTTGAACATGCACTTTAAACCTATAAACAGTATCACACATTCATTATCATATTGTTGAGATGTTTTGTGTTACTTTAAAACATTTTAAACTCAAATATGTTTTCGTATTTTTTTACAAAGAATATATGTACTCACCTTGGCACTGCACTCCTGGCCTGGTTACATCTTGGACAAAACATCCTTCCTACAACAATCTTGACCCTTGCAGAACATTTGGGGCACGCCTCATAATACCAATTATATTCAGTTTCCATACCACAGATTGTGGCAAGGACAACTCCATGACATTGCTATTAACCCAAAAAAAAAAAAGATCAATTATGATATTTAAAGTTACAGATTAATTCAGATGCAAAAATAAAATAGTTTAAGTATGTAGACTCGCACCTCAGATGACTCTATTAAATCTTCGATTGTCATTCTTCGAGTTTGAAGCAGGTCATCAGCCAAAGGAACTGAAAGGGTCCCTGACATTTGGCTAACCCCCTGGGTGACTTGAATGTTTACTCCATCCATCCTATTAAAAAAACATAACCAATATCTGCTATGTCAATTTGACTCCCATCGTTACGTAATGATTGATAATATTACTTTGGAAAGCTGGTTACCTCTTACGATACTCAGTTATGGCCGGCAAATCAGTATTAATAATAAGTTTTGTTCCGTAGAATGCATTGGATATTCCCATCGTCCCAAAATATCTTTTAAGCTTGCACAGTTGAAGCACAACCACAGCAGGCGCCAACTGGTCGTTACTTGTAAGAAAAGAATGCATTGTTTCGGCATACACACCCCAAAGGGAACAATGAACCCTGTTGTTCCTGCATTCGTGAAAAAACATATAGGATGTAATAGATATGTGCCATACTGTATCTTTTATGAGATTGAGAAACAACGATTTACAAAAACAACACGTACTCAGTATCTTCCAATGTTATGTCAATAAGCTTACTTTTCCTGCCATTGATTTCTTTTTCTTTCAACTCATCCCTTTCAACAACATGTCCAATTACATCTGAAAATGAATATAAAGTATCAGGACGAAGTTCCAAAAAAATAACTTCCACATACTCATATACATGGCCGATAGAAAGCTTACCAGCATACTGTCCCTCCTTGTCCGAATCCAATATATCTTTAAAGGCGACAAAATCAAAATGGCTGAGAGGTACAACATTTTCATCTAGCTTGGTCCACTCAGTGCGATCAATTAAATTAATCTTAAATCTATGGCGCGTAGTGGGATTTTTTGGATCATTGTGAGTCACCAACACATTTTCTACTTTATAAGTATAACCTTCTTGAACCAGCTTTCTAATTTTGGGGACCAAGCTCTTTTTTGCGGTTGCCTGAATCTTTCCTAACTGTACAAATTAGAGACGATGATCATATCTGAAAACCATGATGACAACAACATAATAACATTGAACTTATTCATTTCTTATACCGTAGTTCGATTGAAGAGATAAGATTTTCCTCAAAGATTTCAGCATCTTAATTATAGTAATAAGTTTAGGATAGATAATTTATTTAAGAGGAAACTGATTAGAAGAAGAAAACAGAACGAAGAAAGCATTGAAGTAAGTAATTAAGGTCCTTTAATAAAATCTGCTAACTAAATGGCATGCAACATGCATATTTATAGTTGGATAAAGAGTTTGATGTAGATTAACATGACATAAGACATTGTCCATTTGGCCATATTCTTTTATTGGATTTGTGTGTTAAAGAATCAAATCAAATTCAAAAACGTAATGCAATCTTAATTTAAACTTGCAAGAAAAATATAGTGACAATTGTGAGAATGAGACGCTGTCATATCAGAATATATGCACTTTGCATTAAACAATATACATGTACACTGTGAAGTGTGAATATGAATATATCTACTCTAATTTTTTGTAGCTAAAAGAGAGGTAAGTTAATATGATTAGAACTTGGATCTGTTTCTTTCATTCTGTTGTAAGTATTTGGAATTTGGAATCACATACTCAACGTACTTCTAATCTTCCCTATTTCCAAAATTCTCCCACCATGACATAGGCGGCATGGATATTTGATTGTACAATAATAAGAATATACCTTTTCATCGAGGAGCAACATATGAATGAAGTTCTCTTCGCTCAGTTTGTTGTAGTCAGGTACGGACCAAAGATGAATAACACGAACCTTCAAACTGATGTTAATCTTTCCGGCAACAATGGCAGACACGGGGGTGTAGATTGGAGACATGATTTTGCTTTTGGTTAAAGAATTCGAATGTGAAATGGAGTGGGAATATATGATTTTGAAACAATACTTATAATCTGAACTCCTAGCACAGATGCAGAGTTTTCCATTTAAAAAGTATGGTTAATGGCATATAATGTGTGACCTTTAGAATTCGGCTAAGCCACATGCAGACAGCTGGAGGAGCTTAATCGTATGCCATTATACATTGGTTGATTTTAAGAATCTATACATGTGTGTCTTGGAAAAAACTTTAAGAATCTAAAAAACAACCAAGCATGCTGTGACCTTTGCAAGTCTCCAAATAAACCATTAATGCAGGTGACATCACAAATGGCTTGAGTTGGGCGCCCAAGATTAAGGTGGGAAGTGTGAAAAGTAGGTGGAAAGCTTATTAAGAATGCTTGAATATAAAGATATAGTCTGCATGCGTGACAAAATAATAAGAAACCTGCTATAACTATTCAACTTCAAATAAATGTTTTATTGTATTGTTGCTTCAGATTTTTACAAAGCAGCATGTGATACAAACATATTCATAATCAAATCTCTTGCTAAATGAGATACTAAAAGCATGTTTTAGCCTTAAGAAAATAATATTGTTAGCAAGTCTAGGAACAATAAATCCACACAAAAGAAAATTACTAAACACATGCTAGTGCACTAATACCTGAACTTTAGTTCTTAATGAAAAAAGAAAATCAAAATTAAAATTAAAGATTACGAAGGCATAGAGAAGAGACTTGAATCTGTAAAAGTTAATGAACCAAAACACTACACTATACTAAATTATTAAACCATGTAAATGACCAAATTATAAAATCTTAAGAAAGAGATAAGAATACACACCTATGACCTCTAAATTAAAACAGACCAAATGCTTACATGTTTTTGTTCTATTTCTTTCCTCTTAAAAAATTCAAATTACTAACCTAAGATTTACATGTCAATTAATGTATCAAAAGTAAATCGAAAAAGAATGACCTTAAAACCAACCAGGCAATAACATGGATACCCATGACTAAAGGATATTAGGAGAATTTTGGCAAAAGGAATGTCATCAGAAACCTTAAACATGAAAGGGTAATTTCATTCTCATTAAGCTCTCTCTACCAAACTGCAAAGAACTTATTTGTATTTACTCCTTTTCTTCATCATTGATTGAGTTGAATGTTTTTCTGCATTAAAACTATATAACAGATCTTTTAGCAGTTAAAACTCAGATAGTAACGGAGTATTGTACATTGTTTGAATTGTTTCTTCATCATTGATTGAGTTGAATGTTGAGGATTTTTCTGCATTAAAACTATATATAACATGTTTTTATAAAGAACATTTTCCTTGCAGCCTTGCATATCATATCAGCAAACAAATTACTTCATTCATTTTGCTTTCCTTCCATCATTCATAAATTTTAGTTCAATGAAGCAGATTTCCCTGTTATCCATTCTGACATAAGCATTCTATAATTCACGCCGGGCCATCATACTTAAAACTAACCATATTGATTTTAAATGCATAATATGGTATAACTGTTTGTTTGTTCTTTAAATATTAGATACTATAATTCACGCCGGGCCACAACCAAACAATTAACTTAAGACCAAACAGCAAACATGTTTATAATTAACTGACATATTACATAGCTTGGGTCACAACCGATTCAAACATTTTGTAAAATTAAAGGGAACATTCGAATTCAACAAAAAGAACTGACAAAATTTATCCAGATAGCCATAGGAACAACAGCAATTCCATCAACACAACAACATATCCTAAGTGCGAATCACTTTGAAATAAAGAGTCTCATTTCTTCCAGCTTCCGGTGCACCAACCATGATACGCAACCCTTGACGAAACCTTCGTGCTAGTGACATTCGCTTCCAACCACCACCAATTTTAAAATGAGCATATTGGCGCGTACCAAACAAAACTGTACAAAACCATATGTTACCACAGTCGTCTACCAATTTAATAGATTTGGTTCTCATATCCAACGTCATCTCACAAAAACCTTGGTAAGCAAGCATCTGTAAAAAAAATCATATGTTATTACGACATTCAAATCCCATCATAAATAAACCAAATATTTTTCAAATATACACAATAAAATTTACTTACCAACCAGCCAGATTCAATCTCTTCAGAAGTAAGTTTCTTCTCGTAGGAGAACTCGAAGTTCATCTCATCATGTGTGAAAGGAGTAGGGACGACATTCAAAACATGGAAAGGAATAGCTTGCTTCTCAATCTCAAACTTAACAGGGGGGTTAAACTTCGGACTTGGTACTGACTTACCAAACCTATCCTTAAGAGTGATACCAAACTTGCCTAGTCCCAAGAACACCAGTGTTGCCCAAGCACCAAGAGAAATTCCATAGAAGTCCCGAATAGCGTGCCATCCTTGTGTTAAGTAGATGCAACCATTGTTTTTTTCGACCAACACCTCAAACTCGTTGTTCTTAGGATCCACCAAAGTTGCGTAACGATCTACTTGGTCTCCAAAATCATGACCAAAAAGGCTAGGCAGAACAACCATACCCTGAAGAAACAATAAATCTGTAAAATGAAGACAGATTTTTGATTATAACATGATTGAATGCAAATTAAACTATAAACCACTCACATGTTCCACATCAAATTCCACAACATATGTTCTATACTTGATGCGCAACTCATTCACAATCTTGTCCAGCTCAGACATGGGATTCAGATCCAATGGCGCTATTAGATAAAACATAAAAAAAAAATCAGTACAAACATAACACATCACACGCTACAGGTTAATTAGTGTGTGGAACTTACAGGTTAAACAATGGTATGATAAAAGAGCTTGGATGTTGGTATTTGCCATTGTGATATGTGAACCCTTTGGATGCATGAGGAAGAGGAATGAATCGTGTGTAATTATAGCCTTGCATATCAGCATACATAAGTTCACCCATGTGGGTAATAAGTATGATTTCACACGCATTAATTGTATAGTTGGAATATGAAGAGGTATAACTTAATAAAGATTAGTGGCATATGTTAAGGGGGGAAATTTGAAAATCAAATAAGTGTGGTAAAAAGTGCAATTTAATCAGATTCTTAAATGCAATAAGGGTTGGGGACTTGAGGTAAGTAACTATTATCAGTGCTAGCTAGGCACAAAATCTGGTTGAAAAGGTGATGATTTGAATAATTTGGAGCACTGTGCACATAACTAATGTAGCATTGAAATAAGTATGATCAACTCTAACTTTTAGAGACACCTAATCTAATTAATGAGAACCGAAACCTTATTGAACTAGCTTTCTAATTTTGGGGACCAAGCTCTTTTTTGCGGTTGCCTGAATCTTTCCTAACTGTACAAATTAGAGACGATGATCATATCTGAAAACCATGATGACAACAACATAATAACATTGAACTTATTCATTTCTTATACCGTAGTTCGATTGAAGAGATAAGATTTTCCTCAAAGATTTCAGCATCTTAATTATAGTAATAAGTTTAGGATAGATAATTTATTTAAGAGGAAACTGATTAGAAGAAGAAAACAGAACGAAGAAAGCATTGAAGTAAGTAATTAAGGTCCTTTAATAAAATCTGCTAACTAAATGGCATGCAACATGCATATTTATAGTTGGATAAAGAGTTTGATGTAGATTAACATGACATAAGACATTGTCCATTTGGCCATATTCTTTTATTGGATTTGTGTGTTAAAGAATCAAATCAAATTCAAAAACGTAATGCAATCTTAATTTAAACTTGCAAGAAAAATATAGTGACAATTGTGAGAATGAGACGCTGTCATATCAGAATATATGCACTTTGCATTAAACAATATACATGTACACTGTGAAGTGTGAATATGAATATATCTACTCTAATTTTTTGTAGCTAAAAGAGAGGTAAGTTAATATGATTAGAACTTGGATCTGTTTCTTTCATTCTGTTGTAAGTATTTGGAATTTGGAATCACATACTCAACGTACTTCTAATCTTCCCTATTTCCAAAATTCTCCCACCATGACATAGGCGGCATGGATATTTGATTGTACAATAATAAGAATATACCTTTTCATCGAGGAGCAACATATGAATGAAGTTCTCTTCGCTCAGTTTGTTGTAGTCAGGTACGGACCAAAGATGAATAACACGAACCTTCAAACTGATGTTAATCTTTCCGGCAACAATGGCAGACACGGGGGTGTAGATTGGAGACATGATTTTGCTTTTGGTTAAAGAATTCGAATGTGAAATGGAGTGGGAATATATGATTTTGAAACAATACTTATAATCTGAACTCCTAGCACAGATGCAGAGTTTTCCATTTAAAAAGTATGGTTAATGGCATATAATGTGTGACCTTTAGAATTCGGCTAAGCCACATGCAGACAGCTGGAGGAGCTTAATCGTATGCCATTATACATTGGTTGATTTTAAGAATCTATACATGTGTGTCTTGGAAAAAACTTTAAGAATCTAAAAAACAACCAAGCATGCTGTGACCTTTGCAAGTCTCCAAATAAACCATTAATGCAGGTGACATCACAAATGGCTTGAGTTGGGCGCCCAAGATTAAGGTGGGAAGTGTGAAAAGTAGGTGGAAAGCTTATTAAGAATGCTTGAATATAAAGATATAGTCTGCATGCGTGACAAAATAATAAGAAACCTGCTATAACTATTCAACTTCAAATAAATGTTTTATTGTATTGTTGCTTCAGATTTTTACAAAGCAGCATGTGATACAAACATATTCATAATCAAATCTCTTGCTAAATGAGATACTAAAAGCATGTTTTAGCCTTAAGAAAATAATATTGTTAGCAAGTCTAGGAACAATAAATCCACACAAAAGAAAATTACTAAACACATGCTAGTGCACTAATACCTGAACTTTAGTTCTTAATGAAAAAAGAAAATCAAAATTAAAATTAAAGATTACGAAGGCATAGAGAAGAGACTTGAATCTGTAAAAGTTAATGAACCAAAACACTACACTATACTAAATTATTAAACCATGTAAATGACCAAATTATAAAATCTTAAGAAAGAGATAAGAATACACACCTATGACCTCTAAATTAAAACAGACCAAATGCTTACATGTTTTTGTTCTATTTCTTTCCTCTTAAAAAATTCAAATTACTAACCTAAGATTTACATGTCAATTAATGTATCAAAAGTAAATCGAAAAAGAATGACCTTAAAACCAACCAGGCAATAACATGGATACCCATGACTAAAGGATATTAGGAGAATTTTGGCAAAAGGAATGTCATCAGAAACCTTAAACATGAAAGGGTAATTTCATTCTCATTAAGCTCTCTCTACCAAACTGCAAAGAACTTATTTGTATTTACTCCTTTTCTTCATCATTGATTGAGTTGAATGTTTTTCTGCATTAAAACTATATAACAGATCTTTTAGCAGTTAAAACTCAGATAGTAACGGAGTATTGTACATTGTTTGAATTGTTTCTTCATCATTGATTGAGTTGAATGTTGAGGATTTTTCTGCATTAAAACTATATATAACATGTTTTTATAAAGAACATTTTCCTTGCAGCCTTGCATATCATATCAGCAAACAAATTACTTCATTCATTTTGCTTTCCTTCCATCATTCATAAATTTTAGTTCAATGAAGCAGATTTCCCTGTTATCCATTCTGACATAAGCATTCTATAATTCACGCCGGGCCATCATACTTAAAACTAACCATATTGATTTTAAATGCATAATATGGTATAACTGTTTGTTTGTTCTTTAAATATTAGATACTATAATTCACGCCGGGCCACAACCAAACAATTAACTTAAGACCAAACAGCAAACATGTTTATAATTAACTGACATATTACATAGCTTGGGTCACAACCGATTCAAACATTTTGTAAAATTAAAGGGAACATTCGAATTCAACAAAAAGAACTGACAAAATTTATCCAGATAGCCATAGGAACAACAGCAATTCCATCAACACAACAACATATCCTAAGTGCGAATCACTTTGAAATAAAGAGTCTCATTTCTTCCAGCTTCCGGTGCACCAACCATGATACGCAACCCTTGACGAAACCTTCGTGCTAGTGACATTCGCTTCCAACCACCACCAATTTTAAAATGAGCATATTGGCGCGTACCAAACAAAACTGTACAAAACCATATGTTACCACAGTCGTCTACCAATTTAATAGATTTGGTCCTCATATCCAACGTCATCTCACAAAAACCTTGGTAAGCAAGCATCTGTAAAAAAAATCATATGTTATTACGACATTCAAATCCCATCATAAATAAACCAAATATTTTTCAAATATACACAATAAAATTTACTTACCAACCAGCCAGATTCAATCTCTTCAGAAGTAAGTTTCTTCTCGTAGGAGAACTCGAAGTTCATCTCATCATGTGTGAAAGGAGTAGGGACGACATTCAAAACATGGAAAGGAATAGCTTGCTTCTCAATCTCAAACTTAACAGGGGGGTTAAACTTCGGACTTGGTACTGACTTACCAAACCTATCCTTAAGAGTGATACCAAACTTGCCTAGTCCCAAGAACACCAGTGTTGCCCAAGCACCAAGAGAAATTCCATAGAAGTCCCGAATAGCGTGCCATCCTTGTGTTAAGTAGATGCAACCATTGTTTTTTTCGACCAACACCTCAAACTCGTTGTTCTTAGGATCCACCAAAGTTGCGTAACGATCTACTTGGTCTCCAAAATCATGACCAAAAAGGCTAGGCAGAACAACCATACCCTGAAGAAACAATAAATCTGTAAAATGAAGACAGATTTTTGATTATAACATGATTGAATGCAAATTAAACTATAAACCACTCACATGTTCCACATCAAATTCCACAACATATGTTCTATACTTGATGCGCAACTCATTCACAATCTTGTCCAGCTCAGACATGGGATTCAGATCCAATGGCGCTATTAGATAAAACATAAAAAAAAATCAGTACAAACATAACACATCACACGCTACAGGTTAATTAGTGTGTGGAACTTACAGGTTAAACAATGGTATGATAAAAGAGCTTGGATGTTGGTATTTGCCATTGTGATATGTGAACCCTTTGGATGCATGAGGAAGAGGAATGAATCGTGTGTAATTATAGCCTTGCATATCAGCATACATAAGTTCACCCATGTGGGTAATAAGTATGATTTCACACGCATTAATTGTATAGTTGGAATATGAAGAGGTATAACTTAATAAAGATTAGTGGCATATGTTAAGGGGGGAAATTTGAAAATCAAATAAGTGTGGTAAAAAGTGCAATTTAATCAGATTCTTAAATGCAATAAGGGTTGGCGCCATATGTATTAGGTTTAGGGTTATCAAGTGAGGATGCAATGCTAGCTAGGATTAGTAATAAGTATGATTAGTCTTTTCAGTCTTCATAGTTTTAAATTGGTCCTTTATTTTAGTAAAAGTGTGTACATAATTCTTTAAATAAGAAAATATATCCACATTACCTTATTTTTATCAAACTCGGTTAAAAAGTGTATACGTTTATTGCTATGTTGGAAGGTCTTAATTCACATATCTCAAAACTATGGTTCATAGGTGTATTATTCGGTTTTAGTTTAAAACAAAAATCATTTGATTACTTTTTTTATGGGAAAAATCATTCTATTACTTGATTCATAATGTTCTTGATTAAATATTTATTTTTAAAATTAAGATTGAATTGACAAACAATAAGAAAAAAAATGTATATAAGTAATTATGTTTGGTGTCATAAACACTTTTTGGACATTCGAACTCAGTTTAAATGGTCATGTAAGTACTTTTAAACAAAGTTGTATGAAAAATGGATCAATTTATTACAAAAAATAATTAAAAGACTAACTTGCTCACTTTTACAGACATAAAGGACTAATTTAAAACTAAAAAAATAAAAAAAAAAATTAATTTGATACAAACGTTAAACTTAAAGGAGTCTATAAGAAGTATTTGACAATTTTTTTATTTAATTTTATTTAAGGCTTTCGGTTGATTTTAGCTTTGGTTTTTTAGTTGTTTTTAGGGGAAGATGTTATTTGTTTTTAGGGAAAGATTTGGTTTTTATTTGTACGAGTTTGAACCCCGATCTTGTATATATTATGAATTGTCTCCGCCAACTAAGATAAAGTCACGAAGACTATTTTTATTATTATTTAGATATTTCCATTTATATTTATTATATATTTGAATTTTCATCATTTGTAATTACCTTACGTATTTCAAATAATTTCTTTTGAAAATAAAAAATATATTTTTTATGTTAGGAATATAAAATATATTTTTATTTTGACTTTGAAATAAAATATAACTTATATAATATAGGCTTAATTGCAGTTTTAGCCCCCTAACTATCACAAACTTGCGATATTAGCCCCCTATAAAAAACAATAACAAACCAGCCCTCTATGTTTAGCCCCTTTTGCAGTTTTGACCCCCAGTCCAATTTTGACCAATTCAACGCAGACGTGGCACCCACATCACTTAAGTGAGGTGTCACGTGGCAAACGGTGAGAAGATTGGCGGTGCCACGTCTGCGTTGAATTGGTCAAAATTGGCATGGGGGGCCAAAACTGCAAAAGGGGCTAAACATATGGGGCTGGTTTGTTATTGTTTTTTATATGGGGCTAAAATCGCAATTTTGTGATAGTTAGGGGGCTAAAACTGCAATTAAGCCTATAATTTAAAATATTGTTTGATCTTGACCAAAAAAATAAATATCGTTTGACTAAAGCTCTCGTTATCTCATTATAACGGTTATATTTGACCAAGTGTAATTATAATAAATACATTTTTTTAGAAGTATAATAAATACATTTATATATGTTTTTTTTATAAAAATTGTTACTCCCGGATGAATTATAAATAAAATTTACTTCATATTTTTGCAATAAAATATAATTAAATTTTTTGGATGTTATCCCTTTGGTTCCTAGGCGAAAAGAGTTAAGTAAAGTCTGCTCAATAATTATCTCACCCTAGAATCAAACTAAGGTTTTCATGAATAATTCGTCATTTAGTGGAACTCATTAACCACTTGAGCTCAATTGTTTGGTTAATATAAGTAAATTTTAATCACCCATCTCATATAAGATGTATTTATCCGTAAAACACTGCATATTTAATTATTTTATATTCAATAATCAAATTATTATTAATAAGAGTAATTAATTAGGAAATAGACTTAATTGTTATTAATGTTTCATATAATAAATGTGAATAACCAACAATAGATTAGTTCAAGTGGTAAGAAACTTGGACTTTTGCTAAAAAAAAAAAAGAAACTTGGACTTGGACCCCTTAAACATGTGATTAAGAGTTCGATTTTGGACCTTTGTGTGTGGAAAAATTCCGGTTTGAAGGGGAGAACGGCCCAACTTGTCTGCCCCACAAGTTTCCCAACGAAGATTAGGCTTCGAACTACTCCCAACGGTCCTATACATAAGAAAAACTTCAAAAAACTTTTTTGTCCTATTTATAAGAAAATGCTACAACTTTTAAGGTGTAGTTATTGTTTAAAAGATTTTCTACCCCTAATTTAATGTTTGTCTTTTTAATATTTGTGAATGTATTTAATGCTTCACAATTTTTTATGAGGGTATAGTTGTAAAAATATTAAAAAAGTTATATTAATTAATAATTGTATTGATTTTGATGCTTTTTTGTTTTTCTAAGGACCAGAGGAAGTAAAATTTTTGGCATTTCCAGTTGAATTATTAAATTATTTTTGGTTTTGATTGTATTAAATTATTTTGTCATTACTTTTACTTTTGTCGGAGTGATATTTTTATGGAACTTGTATGTTGTTATTAATTATATTAAATGTATTAATGCAATTTTTTGAAAGAATTAAATGTATTAATGCTTAGTTAATTAATTTATTACATTAATTGTATATATATACTCCGCAACATCTATCTATAATGATAGAATATAAATGTCATTCATTTAATTTAACTTTTGTATTATTAATAGATCAATTTATTAGACGTTAATTGTACTTTGTCCCACAAATAGTATTAATTATTAATGGAAATGCTAACGAGTGTCCTTGCCCTTAGAGCACTTGTTAAGAAGCTTAAAAGGGAAAGTTTATCTTGAGAATGGTGTATTCAACACCTTGAAATTTTAAAAATAGACTTTTTTTATATAAAATTTATAATTTATTTCTATTTTTTACTTCTTAACTAGTGCCCTAATGGCACCTGTTAGCATAACCTATTATTAATAAATTATTTTTAAGAAAATAATTTTACAATGAATGACATTTCAATTCGATATTACTTACTATTTTGATCATTATTATAAACAAAAATTCATTTTTTTAAATTCATTAAATAACTGATGTATGTGGTCTATAATATAGACCGTATACATTAATTATTTAATAAATTTAAAAAGTATATTTTTCTTATAAGAGTGAATTTTGCTTATAAAATAACTTATGTATCTAGAGTATTTTTTTGGGGAGATATTAATTATTTATAATTGTACCTTTTAATTAAATTACTTTTCGCTTATAATTTTATGATAACTATTAATTATTGATACAATAATACACGATAAGGATAATTTAATAAATATATAATTCTATCTATTTTATTCTTCATTTTTTTCAAGATGTGTGAAATGTTCAAATGGATAACTAATTATTAGATGAAGCAAGTACAATTTTTTTGTGTTAACACTATGGTTTTTAGGGGGAATGATATGAAGTTCAGTCGGGTGGTAACTGATGCAAGTTTCTTCTCACATTTCATTTTCCTATCTACACGTGAGTATTTTAGGATTGTCTCCACAGGGATTGGCGCGATACCTTAAACCATTCAACATCGATTATCATTTTAAGTTAGGGTTTTATCGTTTGTTCACTAAAAACTATTCGACTTTAAAAATTAAATAAATACGACGAGTAATAGGGCATAAAAGTGTCGGAATCAAAGTTCATAAATCAAGCATCGACAATATTCTAATGATCATATATATACGAATTCTAGTTTTAATCCCTTTTTAACGATATTATCACACATCACTCGACAACGTCATTTATGTTTAAATAAAGTTGTGAGATCGATCGTATCGTTTAATCGATGATTTCTCAATCTATTAAACGATCCAATAGCATTAAGTCTTGATGCTTTAAGTGATTATCAAAACATAATTCTATGTGTAGAACTCTTGTTTTAATAGAAGATTATTCTAACCCTAGATTTAAAGGTATTTTTCAATAACACTAAATCATACATAAGATTGAATAACAAGAATAAATTTCAATATGATATAAAACACTAGAATCATATATTTACATGATCAAAAGATTACATCTAGCTTGATTCATTACCTCTAATCCCAACAAAGGAGATTTAGTTGATCATTTTCATGTCAACAATACAAAAGTTGGAGAAAAGATGAAGATCATGGCTAAGCTTTGATTTCTCAAAAACTCTTAGTTGATCTAAACTTGATTCCTTTTGTCCTTTGAAGTGCACCTCTTTTTTGCCCTACTCTCTGGTTAAAAACTCTAAAATATGTTCTTAATAAAAGCTTAATAATAATTTATCTAAAAGCTGAAACAAAGCTTAAATACTAAAACTAATAAGTGACATCTCGCTCAGCGAGATTAACTTCGCTCGGCGAGTTTAACTTTCTGGCCAGTGGCTTTCTGCCACGTCTTCCATAGCATTAAACCGCCTTGGGATCTCGCTGAGCGATGAATAATCTCGCTGAGCGAAATCAAGTTTTCCCTGCTCCTGAAAATCCCTGTCTGAACTCGCCATTCACTCGCCATCAGCTCGCTGGGCGAAATATACTTTGAAATATCCTGAAAATCCCTGCCTCAACTCGCCATCAGCTCGCTGGGCGAGATTCTACATTCTTTTCTTCTTGATTTCTTGCTAATTCCAAGTCCTGACTTGCTTTTTCCTACACAAATTGGGAAGAATAAGGTATACAAAGTATAATTGGCATTTATTCATAAATTCCATGCTTTTCCTAAGATAACTTGCAAAACAAGTAACTAAAAAGCCTTGTAAAAAGACATGAATTCATTCATTTCTTGCCACTTATCAGTAACCAAAATCTGATCAAAAATTGTTTCATCCGAAAATCAAACTCAAGTTCTCCTGAATAATTCATCCTTGATAAAACGTATTAACTACTTGTGTGCAATTGCTTGGTTGAAAAAAGTACACTTTAGACAATAGACTTACAATTTCTTTTTATTGGGATTGTACTGTATATATTAAATGTGATCTAGTTAATTTCTTTATTTGCGTCATTTAACAAGATTTTGGTTATATTTGAGTATGAGTGGAGTGTGAGATTTTTTTTTGCCTATGTCCGAAAGAACAATCCTGAACATAAACAAAATAAGGGGTAGAAATTCTCATTACATCAGCAAACCACGTATGATTAAGTTGAGTCGGACACGACTCGTAAAACACAATCCTTGAACCTAAGGAACAACCATGATTTGTAAAGCATATGCACATTGATTAGTTTTTCGATATGAGCTTTCCATTTAAATTTATTGTATGTTGGCTTTTGAGTTACTTTAAAATACTTTAGTTTTGGGTTAATTATTTAAATTGACCTTGTAATATACACGAAATCTAAAAAATAACCATGTAAAATAAAAAACACCCTATAGTTTGAGATTCTTCATATTTTTGACCTCGTATTTTTCTATATAGACATAAAATCCAGACTGGTGACCTAAAAGTTGAATTTTTTTCATGGTTTTTTCCAATCATGTTTAGGACGTAAAAAAATAACTTTCTACATAAAATTATAATTTTCTGACAAGGGACAGATTAATTATGAATTTTTAAATTACCAAAAACTCAAAAAAAAAAAAAGCAAAACAACATAAATCTCGACCTAAATTAAATTTTGAGTTGGTTTTTTGCATACACCTTTATAAAAACACATAGAGGATCTGGAAAGTTTCATAGCATTTCGACTATGCCTCCAATTATTTTGATTTTTCAACCAAACGTGCAAAATTGTAACTTTTTTCCAAGTAAACATATAATCACGAGTAAAATTTTGTTCCTAATTTTTCTAGCATGTTTAATAAAAAAAAGCCTCCACCACTAAAGTTTAGAGTTTTTAAATAAATGGTGAATTAATTATAAACAATTCACAATTAATCCGTCCATCGTTTAAAAACTCCAAAATTTATTTGTGAAGGTTCTTATGATCTTCTAACCTACCTACAAAATTAGGGAATGAAATTTGACTCGTGAGGATATGGTTACTCGAAACAAAATTGTAATATTGCACGTTTTGGTCGAAAAATCAAAATAAATTGAAGCGCAGTTGGAATGCTATGAAACTTTTCAGATACTCTCTATGTACTTTTATAGAGGTGTCTGCAAAAAACCAACTCAAAATTCGATTTCTGGGTCAATATTTATGTTGTTTTACTTTTTGAGTTTTGGGCGCTTTAAAAATTTATAATTAATATGTTCCTTGTTGGAAAATTACAATTTAATGTAGAAAGTTATGTTTTGACGTCTTAAACATGCCTACAAAAAATCATGAAAATTTCCAACTTCTAGGTCACTTTTCTGGACTTTATGTTCGTAGGGAAACATAGGAGGTCAAAAATAGAAAGAATCTCAAATTATAGGGGTATAATATGTGTTTTTTGAACACTTTTAAGAGCTTAACCACACAAGTTCTAAGAATTTTTTACTATATTAGTCTCCTTAACTGGTGCCCCAATTAGCATTTTCCTTCATTTTTCAGACTTCTCGCGTATGTTACAGGGTCAATTTGAACAATTAACCTTTTAATTTATAAAAATAGGCCAAAAATATTTTGTGGTTCTTTAAGTTAGAGGTTTGTAACAAGATAATCTTTTACATTTTTCTTTTTAGTAACAATTTGACCCTTAAAAAGTCATAAGAACTAAAGTCATAAAAAGTTTATGTTGTTGGTTGTTACCATTTTCCATTCAACTCCCTTAAAAAGTGCTTACATCATCTTCTTCTTCCTTCATGTTCTCAACAACTAAAGAGTTGCTTCTCCGATTATGGATGAACCTTCATTTAATTTCACCTACTCATCAACAATCACCCCTTTTTTTAGCGCGATTCAAAGTTAAAATTCCCAACTTATAAAGATATTTTTTAAGCAAGTAATGCAAGATGCATTACCAAACTATCATTAAAAAAGAAAGATACACAAAAAGAAAAAGGGAACTAGGTCTACACCTTTTCAGAAATACATAAACATATAGTTAGGTAAGCCTAGTTGATTCTTTATATACTCAGGCCTAAGATTGTCAGAGAGATGGGAACCAAACATATGAAGACAGTGTTAAACCAAAGTTAGCCAACCCGTCTGCACAAGTGTTCCCCTCTCGGTATACGCTAGAAACCAAAAAATTCATGCCTTTTACAATGTGTAAACAGTTCATCCATCTATTTAACAGGAACCAAGGTACCATATTCTCATTCTTAAAAGGAAGCACAACCAACTGAGTCTGTCTCTAATTCTTCTCAGCTGCAAATCTTAATGGCTTTCATTGATGCAGTGATTTCAGCTATGAAAGTCGAATCAGTTATCAAGTTTTGAGCAAAACAACCATGACAAACATTATTTGAGTCACGGAAGATGCCACCATAAGCTGCCTGTGGAGGGTTTTTGGTAACAGCTCCATTTGTGTTTACTTTCATCCAATGAGTGATGGGGGGAATCCATATCACTTCCTTGATGAGGGGGGCTTTAGGGGTGTGAATGTTTATTTTGAGAGCCTTCAAAATACAAACTCTCTCAAATTATTAGATGCAGTTTTTAGAGTATTGTTACCTAATAGGGAGACATTAGAGATGATACTGTTGATTGCATATCTCATATCTCCAATCTATCTTATTGTTTTGGAATCTAGCTTGATTCCTAACAAACCAAATAGTGCTCAAAATATTCAGTAGGCAAGCTTATAAAGATATTCACATTATATCATAAGAACTAAAATAAAACACAATCTTATGACATATGAACAACAAAAAGGAAACTACATCAAAACATTTTTTATAATTGTCTATCCGTCGAAAAGAGTGTCTAGAGCTCTACAACTCTATTTCTATGACGATTTCCAATTTAAAAGTGTCTAGACATTCATGTTTACAAGTCTTGACAAATTTGTTCTTAGTTTGGTAAAAACTTCATTAACTCTATTATAGATGTCTCTCCATTGTTCTTAGATGTTCTACATTATTGATATCAATCTGAATATTACAACACATGAATAATAAAAACAGTAAAAAAAAATGAAGAATCAAAAGAACTACATATAATAACATATCTACAAACCCATTTAGGTTAGTTTTGTGGTATTGATTTGAGATCTTGGAGTATGCTCTGACTCAATGTCTCAAGTTTAATTCTCTTACCAATTTGGGTGAGTTAGTTTAACTTCTTAAAAAAAAACATATCTACACAAAATAGTAGATCTATACACATACCATGTGAAGAAAAATGAGCAAAGAGAGATGAAAGAGAGATCCACACATACCAAATGGAGACGAAAGTCGAGAGAGAAATAAGAAAACAACATGTTCTACACATACTCAATGACTAGGGTTTCTCTCACAAAAATATGAAACATTATATATATAGCCACTTTTTTTTTACAAAATATATAGCCACTTCTCAAGTTTGAATAAACAATATAAATTGGGGTTTAAAAGTGGTGCAGACATTTTACTATTTTTTTTTTTTGAGCAAGACATTTTACTATCTTAAACAATGGACAAATCAATAAATATATAGCTATACTATCTTTACCAACTTGAATCAAAGAGGTATATGAATGGAGAAGAATTCAAGCTTGCCGTGTTAAGTAGTTTTAAAGTTCCTTTAAACAACTTTTGATCAAAGCTCCCTCCATTCAATTTTATGCATTCTAAAAAAAGTATTTTTTTTAGTAAGTACTTAATAGATATTGTGTTTGGCCTACCTTTTTCTTAAAATTGTAGAGAAGTAGAAAAAAAAGTCGGGTCAAATGGTACATTAATCTTTAAAGACTTTTTTAGAATAAATCGACTTTAACTATCTTTTAAGGTTGATTTTGGAAACGTCACCTTAAAAAGTTAAGTCTTACATTAATTAGATTTGAGTGATAACTCATAAGTAAATAATTGGGTCATGTTAACCGGTGTCTCGAGGTCCGGGACACTAGTTAAACAATTAAAAATGAAAATAAAAGATAAAGTTAACATTAAAAGTAACACTTTTTCAAGTTTCAAAATATAAAATACACAATTTCCAAAAAAAAATCTTTTATAATTGCTTAACTAGTGCTCTCGAACTAGTGTCTCGAGAGCACCGGTTAACATTTCCCATAAAACAAACCAAACATTTATTCAATATTTGAATTTATTTAAGCCGGGTTTATGTTATTCATCTTAAACTTAGAGCATCTCCAATGGAGTTCATTTACTTAACAAGGACCTCTCCCTATTAAGGACCCCAATTAAAGGAAGAAAAAATGGGTACCTATTACGTAAGAGACAACTATACAAGTTGGTCTCACTTTCAAAAGAAGTAATATTTTATGAGGTAATTTGTAATTTAATAAATAAATTACTTTTGTATAATGATGTTAAGTTAGTGAGACCTATTTAAGTATTTTTTATTGGAGTCCATATTAGTGTATTGTCATTGAAGCCATTGAGTCCTTAATAGATACTTTTATTAAAAAATTATAAATAAATGATGTGTACATTTGAGGTCCATTTAATTGAGAATGCTCTTAGTATTTAAATACTGTTTTTATGAATAAACATGCTTGAAGTTGAACTATCTTTGGAGGCAGATTTTGGAAACACCGCCGTATAAAGTGAAGCCTTGGTAAAAGGAGTCAATAACCCAAGCTTCACGAGACTCGTAAAGAAAAGGTAGACATAATCTTCGCTGACTCTAGAACTATAGAAATTACTTTCTAGCAGTTAATCTTAGGCATGGCAACAAAACCCGTATCCGCGGGTACCCGCTCAAACCCACACCGATTTTGACGGGGAAAATCCGCTTTGACTGAGTTTGGGTTTAGGTTTTCCCCGATTTTAAAGGATGGAGGGGGCCGGTTATGGGGACACAAGTACCTACCCCGAACCCGCCCCGATTATTTTAAATTACATAATTACCCCTATTTAACTAGAAAGTCTTAATTAATCATATCGTGAACCTTCTCACTTCCCACAAGTCTCAATTAATCATCCTAGGACCTTCTCACTTCCCACTTTGAATTGCTCTTTTTCACTTCCAACATTTTCCCTTCCCAAAAAAAACACTAATAATGGTTTGTTCTCTCTCTGAGTTTCATTCCAACCATCTCAAATTTTTATTCCCTCACTTCTTATATTCCAACCTCTCCGAAGATTTGGAATTCATCACAACCTTCAACTCCTCATCACTCTTCTTATTGTAAGTTAATTTTTTCCTTCATCTCAAATCTAAAATTAACTATTGTTAAGATGGATTGATGAAATAGAGCATGAGGATGAAGGTGAGATTTTCCTTCCATTTATTTATCATTACTAGTTTCTACTTTCTAGTGTGGAGTGTGAAATGGCTTATTTATTACTAGTTTGTAGTGTTATTCTATTTTGTATAAATAGGTTACATTTACAGCATAAAGAAGTTATCAATTTTAGTTTCTGCATCAACTAACTTTTATCTAGTTTTTAGTGATTTAGCTTTGAAGGAGCATTGGTTCTGTTTTGGAAGGGGGTGTTTTTCTCTTAAAAGTCTCGTGGTTTATTTGTTTTGTTTAGGTGGTTATAATTGTGATGGTTAGTGTTGTAATTGCTTGTGCAGTTTTATCAACTTGCTATAGTTCTTTGTACTTGTTATTCTCAATTTTATCAATTTTAATGTTTATATTATAACTTGTATATTTTATATAGGTGAAATATTGGCTAGCAGTGTTACTTCCCTCTTTGAAGACGGACAATAGTATTTAGAGAAAAGAGAAAGAAAGAAGACTACATTGGTGTTGGCAACTTATCTAGCTACTTGTGTTAGCAATTTCAATGAACAGTGATTCTTATCTACTTGTGTTAGTAATTTCAATGAACAACAATGTAGAATATTCTTGGTTATGTGGTTGTCTTGATGATAGTTTTGGAATATTGGTTTGGTTATGTGGTTGTTTTGATGGTAGTTTGGAATATTCTTATCTACTAGTACTATATTATTTGGTTTTGATAAATTTGATATTGGTTGTGATAATTTGGATTATGATTTGTACGGTTACTGCATTGATATTTTGGTTTGTACTTTATTTGAAATAATTTTATTATATGTTTTTTAGGGTTCAGACGAATTTTGGGTTCATGCTATAGGTTCTAGTTTGGGCTAAGGGATTATATTTATTAAAAATTCTGACTCCACTGCATGTATGGGGGCGGGGCGGGGATACCCGAACCCATTTGGGATGGGGTTTGGGTTCAATTATTCATCCCTGTTGGGATACGGGGTGGGGAACGAGGTTTCATCAGGGAGTCGGGTTTGGGGATGGGGTAGGTAAAAACCATCCCCGCCCCGCCCCATTGCCATGCCTAGTTAATCTTCGTTTGGTCATATTGTATCAAATTACAATATTCACACTAGTGTTACGTGCGTCAACGTGCCCTAAGCAACTCCCAACATCGATGTCTTAAGATTTGGTTTTCAAGTGTTATCAAAGGACCTTAAGTTCAACATTTTGAAGTTGAAGAAGAGGTTGATGAAAACATCCTAATCCCTGTGTGATGGTTATTTTGGACATTCATGGTTGAGAGAAAGAGAGAAGACAAAAAGACATGCTCATAATGTAATAATATTAGAAAAAAGCCTTGGACATTCATCTATGAGTGTTTAGTTGTTATATCCTATATGTGTAGTAACTTGGATGATATGTAGGATTGTTTTTATGTAATATCATATGCTGGGAAATAGAGTCCTAGGAAATGGATTTGCACCACACAAATACAAACTCAAATGGTCCGTTAGTGGCAAAAATCTTTAATGTAATTAAAAAGTGTTCGGAGAGACATCAAATACTTGAGACTTCAACAAGTTTAATGGTGTAATTAAGTTGGTATTTAACATCAAATATGAGACTTTCAACAAGCTTAATGGTGTAATTAAGTTGAGATGTTTGAAAGTGGAATAGCGTAGAGAGGTTGCTTATAATACTAAACCTTGGAGAGGGGTGATAGTACTTAGTTCTAGAGAGTCTCTTAGGGTGTGTTTGGTTGTGAGAAGAAAATGAGAAGAGAGAAAGAGGTGAGCGAGAGTAAGAGAAGAGAGAAAGATGTGAGAAATAGAGAAGGTTTGATGTATTGTTTGGAATAAAAGAAAGAGAGAAGAAATAGGAAAGAAGTGTATTCTCTCTCTCTTCTCTTGTTTGGTTTGATAGAGAGTGAGAAGAGAGAAATGTAATTATTTATGAAAGGAGAAAAATATCCTTCAACTAAAAAAACTAATGTATACTGTTTTATTATTTCTTTTCTAAATAAAATTATTTTAAATGTAACATTTGATATACTTTTTTTTAGGGAAACATTTGATATACTTATGTTTGCGTTGAATTCACTGATACAATAAAAAAAAAGTTACGACATAATAATTTTGTATTTTGTTACAATTTTTTTGTATTTTGTTTAAGATAACTCACTTATTCCTTTTTCAAAGAAAAATGTTACGTTACAATGGATTTATATTTGATACTTCTTTTATTTTTATGTTGCGGTATATGTTTTGGCATAACTAGTTTTAAAAGAAAAAAAAACAAACTTAAAAAAAAAAAAAGAAAAAATCAAACTAAACAAGTATTAAAGAGAAAAAGGCAAACGGTATATGTGGAAGATGACAAAAAAATGGATCTCTCTCATAAATCACCTCTACCAAACAGTGTTAGGAATAATTAGGTTTGGAGCGGCCTTAAGGAGTTCTCAAGTCTGTAGAGGCTACAAGGAATACTCAGATTTGGAGAGGCTTCAAATAATTCTCGGTTCCTCAACGAGTTGTTGAGAAGATAAGAGGTGGTAATTATGATGATTGGTTTGTGAGACTTCGTCAAAATCACGCCCCTGAAGAGGTGATTAGAGTACTCAACCCATGAGGCGTGTTGCCAGAATCTAGGAGTGTTCCTCCTAGTTGCTTGCAGAGACATTATATGAAATAATATGAAATGCTTGGACTTGGTGGTTAACTACTTCTAGCTTGTGGTGACTAGTGGAAAACTAGGTGTAGCAACACTTGTTGTGAACTAGTATAAAAATATTCGTGTCGATCGTTTTCTTGATCCATGATATCCTGCCTTTTTACTTTGAATGTTTTGTTTTATCAAACCTTAAGAAAATTGTTTTTCCCATTTCAAAGAAAGTTAAAACACACCAGTAATTTACGTTTTTACCCCGGCGGCAGTTTGTTGCCGATGTGCATGATCCGGCGGCAGTTAGTTGCCGCCGTCCCCATCGGCAGCTAAATGCCGCTGCGATCTATACATAACCAGAACAGCAAAACATAACTTGCATCAGAAGCAGAAATCCTTCAAATTTCCAAATTTTGCTCCAACTTCTCCAATTCCCTTCTCACGAAATTGAAGCAAATCATCTCCACAAAACAACAAGTAAGTAGTATTAATCATTTATACCACAACGGTAATGCAACGTGTGAAGCATATGATGACAACAATGAGTCATCATAAGGCCCTTGTTAGCCCATATTTTTATAAGCTAAGAATATGCTCTAAACATGCATTAAATGCTGAAGGGAATCTTGCAAGATTCTGTCTAATCGAAGAGCAGAAAAGAATCTTGGAATTGTTCACAGGTTCAAAGGAATATTTACAAATACAAGGCTAAGGCAAAGAAGGAGGACTTCGAACCAGAAGGCAGATCGAACTAGCGTATGATCGAATCGAAGCAACAAAGTTCTGGACTTAGCACAAATTCTGACAAACTTCACAAAACTCAGTTCGACTTCGAGAGATGCAACCGTTCTAAGGAGCAGTTAAGTGCATGCAGGGTGTACGTGGCAGGACATTTGGCAGTAGTATAGTGTTCGACCGTTAGGGCAGTTTATTTTCGAAAGTCTATATATAGTAGTTTTTTAGTCAGAAAAGTGGTCGCAATTCATTATATACAAAATCCTTGTAAACTCAAAGTACCCACGCTATCGAGAGAAACGAGTGAAATGGGATCCAAGTATGAATCTGTGAACCATCCTTTTATGTAAAGCATATTTTACAATTCAATGCAATTTACCTTTTCATGCAAATGTATCTTTTAAGCACTTTAAGTTTCATGCAAAGTTTAATGCTTTTCATTTAAATTCTGTTCATTTCTGTTTCGATCGAAACAAAGTGTTTACTAAATAGGAACTTGTTTTTTCCTTGTTATTTGTAATCCAAGTGAATTTTATGTTTAATTCTCCCCAAAACTACACTAAATGTTTATGCGTAATGGACATTCAAATAATTTAAAGAATTCAAACAAAGCACTATGCTCCTGAGATTCACTAGTTGGTCTCGCAAGCAATTAATTCAGACTAGCGGTTGTTTACCAAATTTCAGAGTAAACAAATTGGCACGCCCGGTGGGACTTGTGCTTTAATTGAATCTTTTCTATCAAAAAATATTTTTGTTTGGATTTGCAAATTTCTATTTGTGCATTCTTTTTGGAAATTGCGTTAGTGCATGTTCTTGAGGAGTGGAAAAGTACTCCCTGAAATGGTTAGACCACCACCCAGAAATATGAACACAAATAATATGGAAAATGCAAATGTGAATGATAACAATGTGTCAGCGCCTTCGAGCGCATTGAACACTTCGAATGTGACTGGAGCGACCATCTCCGCTCCCAGTTCTTCGACATTGGGCGTTACTATGCCTATCATTGCATCAACAACGATGCCCTTTACCACTGCAGGCCCTGCAGTTTCGATACCCGAAAATTTAGGGAGCCAGCCATCCCCAGCAAGAGGAGGAGGCACAATGGGCTCTACATTCAGTATGCCTTTTTCACAATATACGAATCAAGGCAACAGTAGGAACGTACCATATGGTATGCCTACAACGCTGATGCAAGGGCTACAAACTAACCCTTCATTATATTCAGAAACTGTGCCTGGCGTTTACTCGCCTACAAACCAACGATTGGCCTCCAGTTCTGTTAATCGAAATGCAGTGCCATCATTAACTAATACATCCTTGATGTCTTTAAGGCAACAAATGGATGAAAGTAATCATGATATGGTTAATATGTTGACACAACAAATTGGTACAGTGTTTAATCCTTTAATACAAAATACTAACCAGTCTTATCAATTGTTAGCCACCCAGATGGGTAGGATGGCTGATTTCTTTGGGGCTCCTCATGTTCCTAATCAACCAGTCCCCCGGATTCAGAATCTAGCACCCATACAAAACATCCAAATACCAAATAATGCTATGGTGCCTATGCCCAATAACTTAGGGGTACAGCCTAATCAAGGACAATTACAAGTGGGTCCAATCGAACCACACGTTCAACCACAAGTACAACCACAAATCGAACCAAATCCAGGGATAGTCTTAGTAAATCGAAATCAAAATGCTGATGAAGTGGTTAGAAATGTCCAACAAAATAATTTAGGGGCACAAAATAACATAGCAAATTTGGTCGAAGCTATCTTAGTCCAAAATGGTTTGAATGTAGGTTTACATAGACCAAATTTTGTTTCTGCCTTGTCAGAGTATGTGCTTCAGACTGAACTACCAAGGGGTGTCAAAATCCCAAAATTCACTAAGTTCGCTGGTGACACTAGCGAATCAACCGTTGAGCACATTGCAAGATTTCTGACAGAAGCAGGAGACATAGCAAATAATGAAAATTTAAGGATGAAATATTTCCCAAATTCTCTAACAAAAAATGCCTTTACATGGTTCACAACCCTCCCTCCACATTCCATACATAATTGGAATCAATTAGAGAGAGTTTTCCATGAACAATTTTACATGGGACAATCAAAAATAAGCCTTAAAGAGTTAGCAAGTGTTCGACGTAAAGCACCTGAGTCAATTGATGATTATCTCAATAGATTCAGACTTTTAAAGGCAAGATGCTTCACCCAAGTCCCTGAACATGAATTAGTCGAAATGGCTGCTGGTGGCCTAGACTATTCGATTAGAAAGAAATTAGATACTCAGTATTTGAGGGACATGGCTCAGTTGGCTGATAGAGTTCGACAAGTCGAACGGCTAAAAGCTGAAAAGGCTAGGAATTCTAAATTTCATAAGAGGGAAAAGGTTGCATATGTCGAAGCAAACGACAGTGACCAAGAGTTCGATATCACTTATGAAGATATCGAAGACAATGAGGTTGATTTAGCAGAATTAAAACCTGGACCTCCTTATGTCTGTAAACTCCTTAAACCTTCGAATGGGAAAAATCCTGTTGAGCCTAAAAATGATAAATTTGTTTCTAAAACTTATACATTTGACATAACTAAATGTGATGAAATATTTGATTTATTAGTTACAGATGGCCAGATTATTGTTCCTAAGGGCTTAAAAGTACCCCCAATCGAACAACAGAAGAAAAGGGGTTATTGTAAATTTCATAATTTCCTTGGCCATAAAACCTCTCGTTGTATTCTTTTCAGGGATCTGGTCCAAAAGGCTCTCAATGAGGGGAGACTCAAATTTGGTGAGAAACCGAAGACAACTCAGGCGAATGTTGAGGCACCAAAAGCTGTTGAAACTCTCTATGCGGAACCTCAAGGAATAATGATGGTCGAAGCCATGGAGGTGTCTGAGGTGAAAGTTCAAGGCATATCTGAAGAAGACTACAGCGAAAAGATGAAGGTTGTGTATCCTCAGACTGAAGAGGATCTGATCGATTTCTTGAACAGATGCAAACTCGAAAACAAGAATGTGATGCTGTGTCCTCGCTGCAGTGCAGTATGTGATAGAGAGGCTACTGAGGGCCTCAAGAAGTACCAGGTTGTCAACAAGGGGGCAACGCAAAACCAGCGTTTCGATAAAGGCAAGAGAATTATGGTGCAGTCGAACAACAACCAGAAATCTGGTCGAAAGAACACCTTTGTTCCTCCTGGTTCGATTCCTGTCGAAAAATGGATGCACCAGGGGCTCATAAGGTTCAACAAAGGAACTATGGAGGTAGGTGGTTCCAGTGGAATGAAGCAAGTTGGCCCACAGGAGGCTAATAAGTATTCTTACAGAAACAATTACAAGGGTAAGAATCCTATGACAAGGACCCAATGGCGCATGTTTCAGCGTCAAAAGAAATTGGCCGAACAGAATCTGCAAACTGGCCAATATAAGGATGTGTCCAGGAGGCCAGCAAAAGAAAGACTCTTTCCTCCGGTGGATGAAGATAAGATGGAAGACGAGGATCTGCTGGACTCTGAACCTGATTTCGACGTCATCTGCGTGGTATCCATCTTGCCATCTGAGTATGATGTCCAATCTGAAGTTACTGAGATCGAAGGTGAATTCGATCATCTTGATATGGCTGACCCAAAGCCAGTATGTTACTATGTGATGAACAATGGCTGCATTGAGGAGCAATTGGCCTCTTTCGAGAAGCCAAGTCTTGGGATGAAAAGCCATCTCAAACCCCTTTTCATCAGGGCAAAGGTTGAAAACGTTGGGATCAACAAAGTGCTCATAGATGGGGGAGCAGCTGTCAACTTGATGCCTCAATCCACACTCTACAGGATTGGGAAATATAACAGTGATCTATCTGCCCACAACATTGTGCTCTCTAATTATGAGGGCAAAACTGGCTATTCTTTGGGAGCCATACAAGTTGATGTTGCTGTGGGCAGCATAGTTCGACCAACTCTATTCCTGGTGGTACAATCCAAGGCTAACTTTAACTTGCTGTTAGGAAGGGAATGGATCCACGGAGTTGGGGCAGTACCATCCACTCTCCATCAGAAACTTATTATTTGGAGGGAAGATGGGATTGTTGAAAACATAGAGGCAGATCAAAGCTTCTATAAGTCAGAGGTTGACATTGTCACCCCACAAACCTTTGACAAAAATTTGGCTAATATAGCACCTTGTGGTGACAAGGATTCTGCTTTCGTGCCAAGTGACAATGTTATCCATTCTGTTAAGCTCCATCCTGCCCATGGCTTTATATGGGAGAGAGAAGAAATTAATGCTGTTTCTTCCGAAGATGGAGTCATTCCACCAACTGGGTGGAATGTATATGAAGATTACTATGACTGAGGCCACTGCATGGGCCAGGATTACGGCTTATATGGCCGAGAATAGATTAAATACGGCCCTTGAGGCTGAGTTTCAACAAAATATGGCAGTGGAAGCCAAGATCGAAGATCTGGAAATCAAAGAAACAAAGGATCGAAGATTTGACTGCATCTATGACGATGAGCCGCTGGGGTTCGAGAAGGATCCTATGAGTGAGGCGCCAAAAATGCAAGCACAAGATCCTTTGGAGGAAATCGATATTGGAGATGGCTCGATTAAAAGGCCAACTTATATCAGCGCCAATATCACTTCAAGTCTAAAAGAAAAGCTGGTGCTGCTTCTTAAAGAATTCAAAGACTGCTTTGCGTGGGATTACAACGAAATGCCTGGGTTAAGCAGAGAAATGGTCGAACTGAAACTACCTATCAAAGAAGGAAAGAGGCCAGTGAAACAACTACCAAGAAGGTTCGCACCAGAAATTATGTCCAAGATCAAGGATGAGATCGAAAAGCTGCTGAGGTGTAAATTCATCAGAGCTGCCAGGTATGTCGAATGGTTAGCAAATATAGTCCCTGTTATTAAAAAGAATGGAACTCTTAGAGTATGCATAGACTTTAGGGATTTAAATAATGCTACACCTAAAGATGAATATGCTATGCCAGTGGCAGAAATGTTAGTAGATTCAGCAGCTGGCTTCGAATTTTTAAGTATGTTAGATGGTTATTCTGGTTATAACCAAATATTTATTGCTGAAAATGATGTGTCAAAAACAGCATTTCGATGCCCTGGTGCATTAGGCACTTATGAATGGGTTGTTATGCCTTTTGGCTTGAAAAATGCTGGGGCCACTTATCAAAGGGCCATGAATTCTATGTTCCATGATTTTATAGACACATTCATGCAAGTTTATATAGATGATATAATCATCAAATCTTCGTCCGAAGACAGCCATTTGGATTACCTTAGGCAGTCTTTCGAACGGATGAGGAAACATGGATTAAAAATGAATCCATTAAAGTGTGCTTTTTGTGTCCATGCAGGAGATTTCCTTGGTTTTGTGGTACATAAAAAAGGCATCGAAATAAACCAGAACAAGACAAAGGCTATTCTTGAGACAAAGCCTCCTTCGACCAAGAAACAGCTTCAGTCTTTGCTAGGGAAAATCAACTTCTTGAGAAGATTCATTTCGAATTTAAGTGGCAAAGCTCAAACTTTTTCGCCATTGCTTCGACTCAAGAAAGATGAACCATTCAAATGGGAAGAAGAGCATCAAAAGGCTTTCGATGAAATTAAAGAGTATTTGATTAAGCCTCCAGTACTAATGCCTCCTAGTCGAAGTAAAGATATGAAGTTGTACATTGCTGCGTCTGACAAGACTATTGGGAGCATGTTGGCTCAAGAAGATGAAAATGGCGTGGAGCATGCAATTTATTATCTTAGTCGTGTATTAAATGATGCAGAAACTAGATATACTGCCATAGAAAAACTTTGTCTTTGTTTGTATTTCTCTTGTATTAAACTTAAGCAATATATAAAGCCTGTTGATGTCTATGTGTATTCTCATTATGATATTATTAAGCACATGTTATCGAAGCCTATTTTACACAGTAGAATTGGAAAGTGGGCTTTAGCATTAACAGAATATTCTTTAACTTACAAGCCCTTGAAATCTGTTAAGGGTCAAATTGTGGCAGATTTTATTGTAGATCATTCGGTGATCGAAATGTCTCAGGACTGTGTAGATACTGAACCTTGGGTTTTGTATTTCGATGGTTCTAAACATAAACATGGAACTGGGATTGGAATCTTAATAATATCCCCCACAAAAGTCTCAACTAAGTTTAAATATAAAATTAAAGGTCTTTGCTCAAATAATGAGGCTGAATATGAAGCTTTAATCACAGGCCTTGAAATTTTAATTAGCTTGGGGGCAAGAAATGTTAACATAAGGGGTGATTCAGAGTTAGTGTTGAGACAATTAACACAAGAATACAAATGTGTGAAAGAACACTTAGCAAAGTATTTTGTTATAGCAAGTTCTCTCCTGAATCATTTCGATTATATTAACATTGAACATATACCTCGACTAGAAAACCAAGAAGCAAATGATTTAGCCCAAATAGCTTCAGGGTACAAAATGTCGAAGGAAAAATTAACTCAGTTGATCGAAATAAAAGATAAACTGGTGTTACAAGAGCCGTTGAGCACTGCATTATCAATGCCAAAACTTGTGGGGGCAAGTACACCACAAGGTAGTGAAGAGGAAAACGTATATGATCTTCAGGAAAAAATTCAAATTTTGGCCATTGACAATATGTTGGATAATGATTGGAGAAAATCCATTGTTGAATATTTAAAAAATCCAACAGGTAATGTGGCTCGAAAGATCAAATATAGGGCTTTGAACTACGTGATTATGGGAAATGAATTATTTAAAAAGACTGCAGAAGGAATTTTGTTAAAATGCCTAAGTGAATCGGAAGCATATTTAGCAATTTCCCATGTCCACAGTGGTGCTTGTGGATCACATCAAGCAGGCCATAAAATGAAATGGCTTTTATTTCGACAAGGTTTATATTGGCCGTCTATGCTAAAGGACTGCATAGAATTTGCTAAAGGCTGTCAAGAATGCCAAAAGCATGCAGGGATACAGCATGTACCTGCTAGCGAGTTACACTCCATAATCAAACCTTGGCCTTTCAGAGGATGGGCTCTGGATCTAATTGGTGAGGTTAAGCCTGCTTCGTCTAAAAACCAACGATATATTTTAGTTGGAATAGACTATTTTACTAAATGGATCGAAGCAGTCCCTTTACCAAATGTCGATCAGGAGGCGGTAATTAGTTTTATTCAAAACCATGTTATTTATAGGTATGGTATTCCTGAAACAATTACCACTGATCAAGGTTCAGTCTTTACTGGACGAAAGATGCAAGAATTTGCTCAAGAAACTGGCTTTCGATTATTAACCTCAACACCATATTACGCGCAAGCAAATGGTCAAGTCGAAGCAGCCAATAAAATTATCATTAACTTGATTAAAAAACATATTGCCCAAAAACCAAAAAATTGGAATAAAACGTTGGATCAAGTTTTATGGGCATGTAGAAATTCTCCTAAGGAATCAACTGGCACTACCCCATTTCGACTAACGTTTGGTCATGATGCTGTACTTCCAGTCGAAATACATTTGCAATCAGCCAGAATACAAAAACAAATGGACATACCAATTGATCATTATTGGGAAATGATGTCAGATGAGTTGGTTGATTTAGATGAGGAGAGATTAAGAGCATTAGAAGTCTTGACTAGGCAAAAGGAAAGAGTTTCAAAAGCTTATAACAAGAAAGTAAAGTCAAAAACTTTTAATGTTGGAGACTTGGTGTGGAAAGTCATCCTGCCCATGGATAGAAAAGATCGAACCCTGGGCAAGTGGTCCCCAAATTGGGAAGGACCATTTAAGGTAGTCCAGATTTATTCGAACGGTGCTTATGAGTTAGAGGAGTTAACTCCTGATCAACGTACCTTGAGCATAAATGGTAAGTATTTGAAAAAATATAGACCAGCGCTGCAAGAGGTTCGAATAAATCAAGAATAGTTCGAAAAATAAATAACTAAAGTGGCAACTAACGAAGATGCCAATAAAATCAAACATTCGAATTAAAAATGGTGGGTTTCATCCCTCATCATACAAAGATCTTATCTTGGATTTTTACCCATCATAAAGTACTAATATTTTATTCGAATTACAAAAGGAAAAGTGACACGTTGATCTTGAAGGGGCCTTCATTTCGAATCCACTTCTGAGTCTGATGAACGAAGATATTCCTTGTTTTCATCATAAGTCGAAAGGAATTCTGCCCAATCAGGGTCCGTACTATCAGACTCTGAGGAAGAAACCTCTGGTTGAGCCTTCGAAGGTGTTTTCCCTTCAGAAGGAGGGGGAGCCCTGCAGGTTCTTGAGCTTTCACCCTTGGAAGAAGTCTTCTTGGTCTTCTTTGAGGAATCAGCAGCCTTTTTGTTGCCCTTCTTTGCAGATGTTGCTTTCTTTTTATCGGTGTCTTTCGCAATTTGTTTGCCCTTACCCATATTTCTCTTTCAAAATTGATGATACTGGCTATTTTATTATAACTTGCAGAGTGGAGTAAGTAAGACGGATAGAGTGACCATATATATAATGGTAAAATCATTAATGATTCTTCATCCGTTTCCTGATTTTTCTCAGAATTCACGCCAGTTCAACAAATTTGTTTTGAAAACGGATGTTTGACTCGTTTTGAAATTAGAGCCAGTCAGAGATATGGCTTGATAGTTACGCGTTTTGTTATACGCACAATCTTATCCGTTACTAAAAAAGAGGTGTTTCAGTGTATATCATAAAAACCAAGTAAGTCTTCGATATCTGGCGTTTTTTAAATGCTAAAATAGTCAAAGTGATTCGAAGTAAAAAATAAGCGCAGAATAAAACTTCAAAAAATAATAATTCGAAATGATGGTTAAAGAAACTGCCACAAACTGGGCATGTCTTGAACATTACAATCAAAATATGCCAAAAAATGTTCGAAATTCACAAGATAATTAAGGTATTACAAATGCTTTACAGACTCCCAGTACAATTTGGTTAAGCTGTTCATCTCCTTGTCGAAGACTTGGCGGGCACTTTCCAAGCTCTTAACCTCTTCAAGTAGTACTGCAGAAGCACTGTAAGCCTTGAGACCCTCCCGTCCCTTCTCATCAATTCGAGCCTTAATCGAATTGTTGACGTCCTCTTCGAGTCGGTTGCGTTTGGCTTCCTCTTCAGCAATCTTCTGCCTATAGTTGTCGATTTGCGACTGCAACACCTTGATATTATTTTCCCAATCAGAAATGTTGTTATTGCAAGCCTTAATATCAGGGTGCGCTTCTTTGGCGAGATTTGCTAATCGATCAACCTCAGCCTGTGCAGTTTTGGCCCTTTCGAGCAAATGGTCATGTGTTCGTTGCTGAGCAACAAGTCTCATGGCACTGTCCTCATCATGCTGCACAGTTTTGGCTAGTTGATCAATAATTGATTCGATTTGAATAACCTTCCCTAAGGTTTCGTCGGTAGTCAAGGGATTATGGAGTTTCTTCAAAAAGTTGAGAAGTCCAAAAGCGGTAGAGGGATTTGCCTTGATTATGCTGGGCACATCTTGCATTACAAAATTTGTAGTCAGTTTTAGCAGAAGCGAATCTTGGCGCACAGATGAGTTAATTTCTTCTGCCGACTGAGTCAAATCAGTGGCCCTGTCACTTGAAGTCTGAGGAGGGGTTTGTCTGGCAAGCAGAAGTCGAAGGGTAAATGCAGGGTCTGAACTTTGCATATGCACGAATTCCTCTTCAGGCAACCCTAAGCTAGCAGAAAGCTTCGAAGTCGAAGACTCCGGCAAGATTTCTGACCCTCCTACCTCAGCCTCCTTGATAGCTTCATCATCGAATTGGTATCTCTCAGGGGAGGGCGAATAACCCTTGCTCGACTCAGTCTCACATTCGACAGATTTGCCCCTCCAACCACGAGGACCCTCAGATGCAGCTGGTTGATCTGGTTGGTCTTCTTTCTGTGGGTCTGCCTCAGCAACAGCTTCAGTTCTTACAGGACTGGGAGGCTCTTCGATAAGGGGACTTGGAATTTTTTCTGTCCCTGCTGGAGCACCCTCTGCTGCATGACCTTCCACCTGATTCGAAATATAAACGAAATAAAAAAAAGGGATGATAGCAAAGGCAATCTTATTCATAAAAGAAGAAGTTTGTGCATAAATCTGTACCTTAACCTCTACAATAATGGGATTTGGATTAAGGTCTTCAGGAGTCTTAACCCCTCCATCATCCTCTTGGTCTTTAGGCTCTTTGTCAGCCTGATTATCAACCTCAGTCGAAGCAGGCTGAGATTCAGAAGGAGTTGCTTTTGAATGATCTCCTGAAGACCTAGAAGACTTTTTCTTTTTCTTCTTCTCAACAGGCTCTTCTGCTTGTCGATCTGCAGAATTTTCAGGCCTGGCTTTCTTCTCTTTCTTCCTTTTCTTCTCTTTAGGCCCCTGAGCCTGAGAACTACCTAGACCCGTCTGTTCGACGGACTCGGTGGGTGTCGAGCTGGGGGGCGTTTTTCTTTTCCTAATAAGAGGAATTTCCTCCTCTTCCTGTGAAAAAAGGAAAAAGGATAAGACTAAAGGGATCGACATTAGATCAAAAGTGAAGTAGTTGAAAGACCTTCGAATGGGCTTACTTCTTCCTCATCTATAACATAGATGGCCTCAGGTTTTGATCTTTTAGAGGTTGTGGTAGCCCCAGAGCTACTCTCTCTTTTCCGACTCTGCCATAATCGAAGTAGAACGGAGTTAGAAAATGTTGGAAATTAAAACAAGGTAAATAAAATTAGTTACCTTTTCTGGTTTCTCCTTCGGGGCCTCCTGGATCTTTATGCCAGTTGATTTTTTGGGCTTTTCCCCAGCTCGAGATGATTCTACACCTTTCTTTGTCACTGGTGCTTTGCCTGAACAGATGAAATCGAAAGGCATAAATAAATGAAACTAGCATATATAAATAAGTGACAAAAATGAGTTTGATACCTCGAGCAGGGAGTTTCGAACGGATGTTCTCAATGATTGGCTGAGAAAAGCCACTTTCCAGTCTGGAGATCATAGCTTTAGTATCTCCCACTGAGTGACCAGAAAAATGCTTCCCCCACCACCTGGTGAATTCTGTGGTGCAGAAGAACGAAGCACTATATTCGAATGGGTGTAATTCGAACAGGAGCTCTTCAGATGACTTCAGATATCTCTTGTAAAGCTTATCTGAGAGGTTAGCTCCCCTCAAAACATGTTTGGGGGTCTGAGAACATACCCTTGGGTCGAAGTTGAGAAAACCCAAACTGTCTTGACACTAGATGAGGCTGGTACCCAACCAAACCTAGGTAGTTCGATTTCACCCCAGTCCTACAGGAAAGTATGGAAGGATACAAGTAAGCTGACCATACTTCGTTTACTTCGTCTTCATTGTCTGGGTCAATGGTGGGGAAATCTTCCGTAAACCAAGCTGGACCAAATTGTCTCTTATGGAAGGGGGCATGTTGTGGAAGGAAGTGTTTGAAGTCCAGGAAGATTTGCATATACGTGAGAAAGAGCCTCTGTGGGCTCTGGCCTAAGGTCCTGGGCGTCAGGCGAAGTGCCCTTTGGCCCTCAATGGAACGATTTGCAACTTCTTCAACGTAGTCTCCTGGGATGAACAATCCCATTTCCTTTTCGAAAGTGGCATTAAGCCACAGTTGAAGAAGCCACATTGGGCCGGACACCAGGAAGGAAGAACCATCCTTCGATTTTTTCAAGTCATCGTAGGCCTCCCCAATCGAATCATAGAGAACGGCCAGCAAGAGTTTACCAAGCCCAAATGCCCTGCCTTCTCCAATTTGCTGGGCCATAGGAATAAATCTCTTTGCCACTTGCAGAGATTTCGAACAAAAGACAAAGTGCGACAGCCACAGGGTCAGGAATGCGACATGCTCTTCGAAGGATACTTCATCGTCATCACCCTTGTTCTCTGCTATGTACTTAGCAAAAGTTGCCTCTTTAAAATCAACCTTGATATCATCATTAGTGATGGTAGGGTCATAAGTATCCCCAGTAGGCCTAAGGCCTGTAAGAGCAGCTACATCGAAGAGGGTTGGAGTAAGCATCCCACAAGGAAACTGGAACGTGTTAGTTGAGCTCTCAAAGAAGTGTAGAGCAGCAATGATCATCTCTGGTCGATACTCTGGACCAGTTCTGGAAAATTGGATAAGGTCGAAAATCTCATGTCTTTTCCAGAATTCTCCGTAGTCATTTTCGACTCGATCAAGCCAAGAGATGTAATCTAGATTACCTACGTAAGGAGCTGATCGAAATAGCTTACTTGGTTTGCTTAGAAAATTGAAGTTGTAAGGGTCACTTAGGAAGATCCTGGGTTCACAAGTTGTGAACGAAGGGAATACCTTGTCCATAGCCTTCGATAAACTTGGCTGGTCTGGAAGAGGCCCACCAAAAGCGTAAGTATGGCCGCCCACAGAAAATGGGATCATTACGTTCAGCTCCCAGATGGCTTTCTTTGCGGCGTCCCCATGAGGTTCGGGTACCATATCTTTGCCATCATTATTTGTGATAGCGCTTGGCCATCTTCCTGCTATGGGAACTTCTTGGTTTTCTGAAGACATTATCGAAGAAGAAGATGAACAGTTCTTACGAAAAAGGGTTTTGATGACAGACTGTTTGAATCAATGCCAATGATTCTGAGGAGAGAGTTTCTTTACTGGAGATTCAAAAACAAACGATTGTGAAAGGAAATAACGGATGGGTTTGATTCGTAGGAAGTTGTGGAGATTAAGAAGCGATAGTGAAAAAGCAAGAACTCTGAAAGCTTTTTTTTTTTCTGGAAAAGTTCTTCAATGGCCGTTTCTGGCCTTTTATAGGGTTACTTTTTAAAAAAAAAAAAAAATCTGTCAAATCCAAAATCACTTCGACTTCCCAGTGTGACATGTGTCCCACTTTTACCTAGAAAGTTGGAACTCATGATGATAGTGGGAATCGAGGTGACAGTTATACAGTAAAACGTGCCATCATGACGCCGTTTCAGTAAACGTGTAGAAAAAGAAAAAATGTCAACTTCTTATCTTCCTTCGATCACGAATCGAAGTAGACATTTTTTGGGGGCAATTTGTTAGCCCATATTTTTATAAGCTAAGAATATGCTCTAAACATGCATTAAATGCTGAAGGGAATCTTGCAAGATTCTGTCTAATCGAAGAGCAGAAAAGAATCTTGGAATTGTTCACAGGTTCAAAGGAATATTTACAAATACAAGGCTAAGGCAAAGAAGGAGGACTTCGAACCAGAAGGCAGATCGAACTAGCGTATGATCGAATCGAAGCAACAAAGTTCTGGACTTAGCACAAATTCTGACAAACTTCACAAAACTCAGTTCGACTTCGAGAGATGCAACCGTTCTAAGGAGCAGTTAAGTGCATGCAGGGTGTACGTGGCAGGACATTTGGCAGTAGTATAGTGTTCGACCGTTAGGGCAGTTTATTTTCGAAAGTCTATATATAGTAGTTTTTTAGTCAGAAAAGTGGTCGCAATTCATTATATACAAAATCCTTGTAAACTCAAAGTACCCACGTTATCGAGAGAAACGAGTGAAATGGGATCCAAGTATGAATCTGTGAACCATCCTTTTATGTAAAGCATATTTTACAATTCAATGCAATTTACCTTTTCATGCAAATGTATCTTTTAAGCACTTTAAGTTTCATGCAAAGTTTAATGCTTTTCATTTAAATTCTGTTCATTTCTGTTTCGATCGAAACAAAGTGTTTACTAAATAGGAACTTGTTTTTTCCTTGTTATTTGTAATCCAAGTGAATTTTATGTTTAATTCTCCCCAAAACTACACTAAATGTTTATGCGTAATGGACATTCAAATAATTTAAAGAATTCAAACAAAGCACTATGCTCTTGAGATTCACTAGTTGGTCTCGCAAGCAATTAATTCAGACTAGCGGTTGTTTACCAAATTTCAGAGTAAACAGCCCTCCAGGAAATGGAGCCACATCAGGTAACTCCTCGGGGGCTGTCGCAGCCGCAATCTCATCCTCATCTAGCGCAACCACATCGTCGTCCCCACCCTCATCCGCAACATGTTGGACGTCATAGCCACCATCTGTGGCATCATGTAAATGCTCCTGATAATGCAGGTACTGTGTGGGGTCCTCCACCTGCGACTGTGTCGGCTGCTGAGAAGAACTACCCTCACCCGCAGAATGATCAAGCCTCCGGCCTCTTCCCCTCTTAGGCACATGAGGGTTTGCAGTCTGTCTCTCCCTACGATAGCTGCCGGTCATCGGCTGTCTCCCAGCTCTCAATCTATTTGCATTCTGATCAGACATATCTACACAAAAACAAAACAACATTGTCATCAACATATGCATAATGTTGTTTAACAGAACAAAACAACATTGTCATCAATTATTTTGACAAAACAAAACAACTTTAAAATGGTGACATAAACACATAAACATAACCCTTAACTATTAATTAAACAAGAATAGTAGATAGATAAACTCTAATTCTTCTTAATCTAAAAATCATCATCCAATGTAACACAATTTAACAACATAAACTAACTAAAAATCTAAACAATTCTCATTTAGGCATTTTATCAAACACTTTGAGTGCAAAGTATGTAACAACTCATCATTGTGTTAATTCAACTTCTACACATTCACGTTGCACTTAAATATAATCTAAATTACATTTACAACAACAACATTCATCTATAACATTATAAACTAACAAAAATTTCAATTTTTACGTAAACCCTAACCACATAAATCTACAAAAATTAACAAAAATAAACCTACACAAACTAACATTAACATTATAAATGATTAATACTACTTACTTGTTGTTTTGTGGAGATGATTTGCTTCAATTTCGTGCAAAATTTGGAAATTTGAAGGATTTCTGCTTCTGATGCAGGTTCTGTTTTGCTGTTCTGGTTATGCATAGATCGCAGCGGCAGTTAGCTGCCAATGGGGACGGCGGCAACTAACTGCCGATGGAAGGAAATCATCGGCAGTTAGTTGCCGCCGGATCCTTCCCATCAGCAACAAACTGTCATCGGGGTAAAAACGTAAATTACAGGTGTGTTTTAGCTTTCTTTGAAGTGGGAAAAGCAATAGTCAAACCTTAGTCTCCTGTATTTACTTTGAATGTTTTTTTATGTCTTCTTTTCAATATCTAAATAACTTAATAGAATGGAGAAAAAGCTCTTTAATAAGGAACACATTAAAAAAAGATTTTAAAACGGTCAACGCAATTCATCCCTCCCCATTTATTGTCTTTTCTAATACCTTCAGAGTATTGAGAGAATAATTACAACTTTGAGAGAATTTCAAGAGAGCTAGAGAAATTTCTAGTCGGTGAAATTATTGGGGTCTAATTGAGGTGTGGGAAGTGGAAGAATAGACCGTGAGTGTTTGTAAACATTTTGTCTAAATTTCCATTTTCAGTAGAAAGATCTACAACAATCCGAAGACGTAGACCACACTCCATTATCAATCATTGTATGTTATAATCTCTTTCCATTAATCTAATTGCATGATAATTTTGTGTAGTTTCCAAACATTGATGGTGAAAAAAATTGCACTGTTGATGCATTTAAATTAAATCATATTCATAATTATTTTAAATATATTCATAATATATACTACTAAGGTACCATTTGGCCCGGTTTTTTTTTCTACTTCTCTACAATTTTAAGGAGAATGTAGGCCAAACACAATATTTATTAAGGTACAGTTTGACCCGACTTTTTTTTCTACTTCTCTAGAATTTTAAGGAGAAGGTAGGTCAAACACAATATCTATTAAGTACTTACTAAAAAAATATTTTAAACATTTTTCCCTTCAAAAAATATTTTAACATTTTTTTTATTTATTATATATTTGTACAATATTTTGCCAAACAACTTTTAACTTTAAAATAACTTTAAAACTAAAAAAATAATAAAGTAACAAAACAACTTTAACTTCTTTCTTAAAGCCATTAATTTTAACTTTGTTTTAAAATAATTTTTGGACTGTAAAAAAGTCAGGCCAAACGATGCCTAAGTACTTAATAAAAAAAGTACTTTTTTTATAATGCATAAAATTGAATGGAATGAGTTTTGATCAAAAGTTGTTTAAAGAAACTTTAGATCTACTTAACACAGCTAATAGATTGTAAATTGTTTTTAACTATTTAGATATTTAGAAGTTGAATTATAGAAAAATTTGTTTTGATTGGGATTAAGATTAAGTTTGTTCTTTAAAAAAAAGATTAAGTTAGTGTGTTTTATCGAGTGAGTTTGTTTTAATTTGTTTTTAAGAGAGAAAAGATATGGGGAGGTTGAACAAAAGACACATAATGATATAATTTTGATGACGTGTCAAAAAATTAAGAAGGGGTAATATTGTATTTTTGGTAAACATTAAGTTTCATAATTAGAGATAGAAATAAATAATTAGAAAATAGAAGATTAAGTTTGTTTGTTCTTTAAAAAAAGATTAAATTAGTTTGTTTTATCGAATGAGTTTGTTTTAATTTGTTTTTAAAAGAGAAAAATAGAGGGAGAATGAAGCAAAAGACACAAAATGATATAATTTTGATGACTTGTCAAAAAATTAAAAAGGGATAAGATTGTATTTTTTGTAGACATTAAGTTTCATAATTAGAGAAAGATTCATAATAAATTCAAAGCTTTGTACAATATTTTGTCAAACAACTTTTAACTTAAAAATAGTTTTAAAACTAAAAAAAAAATAAAGTAATCAAACAACTTTAACTTTTTTCTTAAAGCCCTTAATTTTAACTTTGTTTTAAAGTAGCTTTTTAACTGTAAAAAAGTCAGGTCAAACGATGTCTAAGTATTTTATAAAATGAAAAGTCAATTTAATACGTCTATACGTAAGAGTATTTTGAAAATATTCATACACAGACACATTTTAATATGGTACCTACATTTAAATATATTAAATATTGCAAAAAGAGCTGAGGAACAGATGTAGTGATTGTTATTATTATTAAATAAAATAAAAGAATTATTTCAATTATAATAATAATAATATATAAAGTAAAATAATTTTTTCATTGAATCAATTACTCCCTCCGTCTCAATATAATAGTCGTTTTGGGGTTGTGTACGGTTTTTAAGAAAATAATTAGTTGAGTTGATTTCAATGCTCAAATTAGTATCATTTATTAAAATACTCTTATTAATTGTAGTTAGTGTAGTAGTTAAGTTGAATGGAATTCAATAAATAAAGGCATAATAGTGGGAAAAAATAATAAATATTGTATTAATATTCTAAAGTGACAATTATTTTGAAACACAGAAAAGAATATTAAAGTATCATATAAAATGAGAAGAAGGAGTATTAACATTATGTAATGAAGTTTGTACAAATATTCTAACTAAATTGAAAGCTGTAAGTTTCAAGACATTGGTTATGCTTCATTAACCTTCTCTGAAACTCTCCTTGGCACTTTTGGCAGATGCATTGGAAGGAGTATTTTTTTAGGACTTAATTTTTTTTTTCTTATTTCTTTTCTTTTTCTGTCATGTAACAAAAAAAAAAAATACTATAGGTTTAAAAGAAAAATAACTATAGCCTTTTTAGTTCATCTATTAATAGTATCCATTATTAGTTATTTCTATTTATTTATCTGTACTTACTCATAAAAATTGTTGTTAAAAAAAAATCAGTATAATTGCTCAAGAACATTTTTTTTTCTCATGCCTTCTAAGTTGCTTACTTTCATAATGGTTAACAGAAATGCTAAAACCTCATCAAAACTTCCAGGAGTAAGTCTTTGTTTTCTCAGTCTCTGAGGGAGTGTCATTTCCATGGATTCTTCAATTTTTCCTCTCATCGGTTGCTCTAAAGTGATGATATTTAAACAATTGTAGAAATAACACTCACCTTGTTCATATTTCCACCATAAAACTAAATACAAGTTAACTAGATGTTGAGTCAAAAAGAATTAACTAGATGTTTTAATCAAAGATGTCTTATAAATATGTAGTGTTGATTGCATTCATCCACTAATTTGTTAAGCTACCAAGAAAGTGCAGTCTCTTTCATCAAATGCCTCAATCATCTCATATTCCTTGTTGTAAGCTGTTTAAAATTAAGTAAGAATACTGATGAAATATAAGGATCAGATATCATTGATAAAACTAATTTAATAACTATTTTAGAAATGTTGGATTGGCAAATAAAATACTTACTATTCTAGTCTCAAATATAAGAAGAAGAAGAAAAAAAAAAAGTTAAACAGAATTCATGTATGGTTAAAAATTTGAACCACCTACATCTACTTTATTTCATTATAAGTTGTATGATGTAAAAAGAATGCCTATACAGATGGAATCAAGATCCTCAAAATATAAAAATGTGGGGTGGGGTGTTGTGCTGAGCTAGAGACACACTAAACAAGCTGAGTTGGTGCATGTTGTCTAAATAAAATTACCTTCAATTTTTCAATTACCGTTTGGGAGGAACTTTTTCCAACCCAAATATCACTTCAAATAACTGCACACATTTTTGTACCATTTGGATGTGTATTTCCAAACAATAACACAGTCTATGTTCTGTCTAAGATGTGTACTTCCAGAATAATCATGTATGATTTTTTAGATATGAGGGTGGGTAAAGTTTCTCCTTAGATGTGTTTTGGGTAGTTTGGTCTCGTACATACCAACACCACCAATATCATAGTAATTGCACCCTTAGAATGTGTAGTTCCTCCACACAATGTCTCATAAAGATGTCTTCTTAAATTTGTTTTGTTTCATACCAAAGTTGGGGAGGGGGGGTTCTATGGAAATAAAAAAAATGTCTAAAAAATTTGGAGAAAACCGCTTCTCATTTCATGCTATCTTACAATCTGTTACCAACCTATACAAAAATATTCCATCCAATTTCAAATCCTTGGCAATCCAAGCTCCAAAAAGAAGGTTGCAAATAAAGAAAAGTACAACCGTCATATATTTAAGATGTAAATTATGTGTCTACCAGAGTATAACCTTGTAATGTTACTTAATGGTTCACAAAATGAGAGTATGCTGAGCTACTACTAGTGCTGGCTTGAGCACCAAAGCTTGAAGTTGGGTGCAGAAGTTCTGCCTGCGGAAAAGAATTATTAGAAGGCACTTCTAGCAGCAGATCTTGATCAGAACTCTCCTCAACAAAGTTAAAAGAATCTAACAAGTGTGAGCTTGCATCAGGAGGCAAAGGAAATAGGCTTTTTGGATTATAACTAGTTTTTGTGATAATTCTTTTGGGGCTCCTCATTATTGTCTTCATCTCTGAAATTTGCAAGATGTGTGATAAGAATGATTCCTCAATTAAATCATAAGGAGCAGTAATTAAAAAGAATGAAGTTATTAGTTAATATCACGATTTTAAAGTTTAACAACGCACTGTAGAGTGTAAAGCAAGTAATATGAACCATTGATGAATAAATCAATGGTTGATATTACATCCGCATACATATTGAATCAGTGTTGAAATATCAGTATTAATTTTCCAACTTTGAAGGAGTCATATCCTAATTGGAAGGTCTTATGATATGATCTGTTTTTTATCTTAGTTGATGTTAGATTTAACGCTAACCTGGGAAGTTCTGATTTCTGCTATCACGCATTCTCTTCACATTTGCAACATTGGTTGATGCTACACCAGCAGATCCTGGAACATCCGATTTTTCAGCCCTACTTTTACATCTCTGCATCGGTAGAAGGGTGTGATATTTGATAAGTATTAATATAATTCTTATTTATCAGCAGTCTATAATATCAAGATAAGAAACAATCATAAACCTTGTTATGATAGTGTTCCACCCATTTCGACTTTGACAACTCATTTAGTGCATATCTTTTCAAAGTCTCGCAGTCTTCAGGTTTTACCTCCGCCAAAGAGATATCAAAGGCACCTTTTGCAAGAAGCTGCTGAAAATTAGTTAAGTTCTCTTTGAATTGAGAGCTACCGAACATGACCTTAAGGCTGCACAAACAACAATAACAAATCGTAAATCTTGATGGACTCGTCTCAAATCATTCCCTTAAAAAGTCTCATGTATGATACACCATTGTGTTGTATAATTTTTTTAAAAGAAAAAAACTGAGTAGAATTCTAACCCATCAGGAAGTTTAGCAGTATCAACCACAGGAAGAAACTTCAATAATTGTTGCTGCTCTTCACATGACAAGTTCCTCGTAAACTCTTCATAGTTTATCACATCCTAACCAAACATAATAACAATTATGTTAAGCATTCAGCGATCAGATAGAATTGAGCGCTAGCCTACTAACATTTTATTGTAAATATTTATACAAGCAATGCCAAGAATTCAACTAGGAGAATATAACTCACATTTAAATCTACTAAACACAAGGGTGAATCATGATTTCCAAGGATTTGTACTCTTTCCAGCTGAGACTTGTCACTGAAATTTAAAAAGCAGAAATATTAATTGCCGCATCGCACTTTGTCTCATCTCCAAAATAATATCAGCAAATTTTATCTCAAGTATATTTCTTTACCAAGTTACACGCAAAAAAATAATGCATTACTAACATATAAGAATCAACTTTTTTGACAGACAAACAAAATAAAATTTCTTTCTTTGCGTAACAACCAAGTTTATTCTAGTGAAAGAAAGCTTGCCTTTTAAGAGCGGCGCCAGAATAAGAATATGTGTCACTCATTGGGTATAGTCCATTATCAAATGAAAGAGAGCTAGCCTCAGACTCTTCGTCGCGAGCTACATAACTAGGATGCCTAATGAGAACACTTCCGTGTCCTATCTCAACAGAGACCATCGGTGCTTCACTTTCATAAAGAAGATCCACATCAGAAGATTCAGAAAAACAAGATTGTTGTTCATGAAGAATAGTGCATAAATCTTTTGTGAGCTTCTCAACAGAAGATGGCTGTTTTGCACGACCTACACATGTCCTCTTTTTTGAAGGCACTGTGGGAGTGGTATCCCAGACCACTGACTGAGCAGGTCCTAAATCAACCAAACAATAAATTAAAATTAAATATTTTTGTGAAAAAACAAAAGATAGGTTACCAGTTTTGATGTGCAGATTACATATTTTGCATAATAATGCACGTAAAGAATTTCTTTGATCAGAGGCATATAATGATGAACTATACAAACAAATCATAAATGTAAACACGGAATAGAACTTTCATGAAAACAACATGTTACCTAAGGAATATGTATTGTACATATTAGATATTATAAATAATAAAATAAGAACTTTCCGCGATAAATGTGGTTGATGGAACAAGAGCTTCATGGCAGAAAAATATTTAAATCACCTCTTCAATTCTTTTTTTCATTGTCAATGAAAAGCAGACCCCATGCGCGATTACAAGGGCGTTTGGAGTAGCGTATTCAAATCTTCATTAGGTTTATCTCATGGAGCAAGCACTTATATCAGTGTTTGGACTTTGGATATACAAAATATAAGTTATGACATGTTCATAAGTTGTTTTCGGCATATTTCAAACTTAAGGAGTATCTTACAAATATGTGCTTGATTAAGTTCCTTAGAATAGAGAATGAGCACTTAATTAAACAGCTTACCTAAACAAACCCTAAAAGCAAAACTCACAAATCTTATTTTAAGAAAAGCAACAACTAAGAAATTGTGCTGCTATTCCGGAATTTTCTTATTTATCCTTATTTCACTATCCAATTTTTGACTGCGCTGACATAAAATACATACTATTTTGAAGGAATGCCCAATGCTTTAATCAGTTATGAAGAAAGAGCTACCAATGAAATCAGAACAAACCTGTTAGATCACTAGCATCTGTGCCACCAAATTGTGCGCAGCTTTCCGAGTTAGACAATGCTGATCCTGAACTTGATCGATTACTCATATCTTCATCAAAAGCCTTTTGGAATCCCTGGTTGTAATCAGATGCAAGTCCTCCAGATACTACATTATAGTGGTTCTGCTTCCGTTTGAGCAAGTTCACTTCTTTGTTCTTATTTAACGATATGCTCTTCATCCTTGAAGCCCTTTGATCGTCAAAATCATCAGTTTCAGCCCGAGCATGTAAAGGTGTGTAATTTGCAAGTGTTCCCTTTGTCCTCCACCGCGAACCACATGCATTGCATAGTATTGGCTTCTCTGGTGGCCCATTGCGCCAAAGTGGTGTGCCTGTTGCAATGCTCAATTGGCAGAACTCAGAACAACGATGTATCTCAGATTGGATAAACTACCTAGTTCTAACAAACCATATTCATATTTTTCCGATAATCCAAATCACGAAGCATATAAAAGGACGTATTAAACTTGATACCGCACAACAAACCACTTAAACAGTTACTTAGGATTAATACATATCCATAGTTCAATACTTTATTGTGAGGACAAGAAGATATTGAAATAAAAGGAACTCAGAGCAGTTAGTGATAAGACTCAAATTTAGAATATCAGTATACTCTAGTGAAAAGATTGATTGCATTTGAGCTGAAATAATTAACATCAACAGCCAAATCTCACTATAAAATGCGCTAGAGTATTGAACAGCACCCTAGTAACAACAACTTCAACACTTAAGAAAGTAGAAAACAGCTTCAAAACATTGAGAAAAAACAATGAAATTCTTCAATGCTCAAGTTGCAGAAGTAGTTCCAATAAGGTGATCAGTATTGTAAAACAGAAACAAAAAAAACACAGATTTAGAAAACTTTAGGATTGATTTTTCATTAGCCAAAAAGCAATGGAGCAAGACATGAATGAGGGATGAATGCATTGCTTCTCCGAAATCCTCTGACACATTGAGAAATTGTTTTAAAAAGAAAACAAAAACAACTTTGTAAAATCCTTTTAGAAGACAAAAATGGATCAAATTTTGGCATTTTACAAATCCATAATCCCCTTATCACATTTCCATTGAAATAAGAATACATGAACTGTTTTTTGACTCTTTTTGATAAAGACATTAACATTTAACAGTATCAGGTGTTCTTCCCATAGTTTAAAATCCGGTCCGCAACCGCAACTGCAAATGCAATATAACGGTGTTTGTGATCTCCATAGCATCATCACAACCGCAATTATGACAGCATCGGCTGCAGTTATCCGCATTTCAACGCAATATAAAGGTTTGCAGCGTAACCACAACCACGACAATAATTTTAAACCATTTCCTATCATTGCAACAAATCACCTATTCAATCAGCTCTCCTTAATGTTTTACCAGTTAGTTACATTGTCTCAGATTTCAAACACAGTCAAAGAAAACAAAAACCAGAAATACAGTGAAACAAAAGGTCAAATAAAACTGAAAAATCAACACAATTTCCACAACTTTCAATTCCAAAATCCAAATACTTAATACAACATCATTAATCCTACTTTTGAATCTGTATAAATCCATAGTATTACACATAACATGCCTAATTTTTCTTAGTTTATATTCCTTAACACATCACAACATTAAAAAAATATATAAAAAAATAAAGACCTTGAAAAAATATATATATTGGAGAAACAAGAACTCACTTGTAACTCCACAGTGATGGCAAGGTCCTTGTTTACCCATGTCTCAGAAAAATGAACAAAATTTTGCAGAAGAATAAGGGGTATATATATATATTTTTTTTTTTGACCAAAAAAAAAGGAGAATAAAAATGGAAGTTTTATAAAATTTATTGCAATAATGAATTAAAATGGTTTTTTTTTCTATAGCAAACCTAAAATATGATAGGTTGCAAAAAAAAGCATAAAACCAATATACCCAGAAATGTTTTTTTTTCTCTCTTTTTAGTCCTTAAAAAGAACACCCAAAAAAACACAAACAGAAACTACAATTGAAGGGATTGATGTATATGTTATAGATGGGAATCTGTACAATCCAATGGAAGAGAAAAGAGCATTGGAGAAAAATCTGAGAAATGGTTGTGAAAAGTGGAAATGGTGAGAGAGAAGAGAAAGAGAGAAAGTCAGTGTTTGTGACCCTTTGTTTTGTATATGAAGTAATTTGTTTCAGCTTTTCTTTTTTTCCTTTTTTTCAAATCTTTTCTTTCCTCTTTTTTATTTTTTTAATAAATTTCTCAATGATTTTATTCGCGCACTGTGTCAGACATTAAATGTTAATATCCTCTTATGTGGTGTTATCTCTTCCTTTTCTAATTTTCGAATCAACTATCATTTACGAGTAAACACAGATATTAAGCGCTCGAGTCGTAGGACCATAATGGGTGACAGAACTTCTGATTAAGTCAAAAAAATTCTCTTACCATCTTATTTAAGTGTTTTTGGTAAAAAAAACAATTAATTTGTTTGTTGTTGATTTATTTTAATTAATTTTCTTTCTCAATGTTTTTGTTAGAATTATTTTGGGTTTGTTGTTGATGTTATTTGAGAGATTTCAATTTTTTCTTTTTCTTGTTGAATTTATTTTTTTAAAAATAAATAAAAATGTCCTCGTAAACATATTTTAGTTGGCAGAAACATTGTGATATGCAGTGGTTGTGGTTCAAACCTCAAATTCTCCATTTATTTTTTTTAGAGATGAATTTTGAGCCAAAAATTGCTTAATAAAAAAATTTAAAAAATTAAAATTATAAAATATGACCTTAACTTACAAGGGAAAAAGAAGGGTAGGGGGAATATTATTGCACATATCCTGCTGACTATGGACTTTTCTTATTTGCTTATCAACAATTTCCAAATCCTCATCAAACAAAATCTTAAAGTAACTCATCTTCACCGTCCATTTCTTAGGCGTCAAATAGTTCTAGTTTTATTGTTTTCTTATAATATAAGTAATAACTTATTAGCAATGAATATTATAAAGGGAAGGAAAAAAATGTAACCCACAAAAAAAGAGAGAAAACAACAAGGAGATGTCTTTGGCCTTTCCCAACTTTTATTCCTTTTTTATTTAGAAGAGATGAGATTAGTAATTTTATATTCTCGTGTGTGTGATGACATAATGTTTTGATGAGCATTTAATCTGATTTTTTTTATTTTGAGAGAAAATGGGATTAAAAACATGAGTGTGTCACAATCCCAATTATCACCGTTGGATTAGGCAAGTGAGATTGATGATAAGGTTGATATTTCAAATCAAATTGCCTAATTCAAGCATTACTAATTTTTAATATTTATTATACGTAACTTTATCTCAATCAAACGGTGATTAAGGAAGTTTATGAGCTAGCCACATGATTCTCGCACGTTATTGTTCAGAGATAAAGTCCGTAATATGGTTCATCTTAGTCAGCACAAGTGTGTAAAAATAAAATTAAAATTAATAATTAGATATATTTATGCTAAGAGATTGAAATTGAATTTAAATTCTTGCTGTTTTTAACTTTATTCTCCAAAAAATTAAAAAATGATGTCTTCTATTAAATTAAAACTAAATTATTATAGGAAAGACAACATGACATGACAAACGGTGTGTCCATGATAACATAGTGGGTATCTCGTGGATTTGACTAATCCGGTGCCTCGTAATTGTCCTTGTTTGCAATTTGTGTAAAAGAAATTTGGTGCAACATCTATAAGATTGTGCCATAAGATGAGGGACATAGTGGGGTATTTTTTTGGTAGATGGACGGATTTATTAAAAACTGACACATATAAGAAGTCGAGTTCGAACTTCAATAACGACTTTTGATCTAATAATTTTGATTTTTTATCAGTTAAGTTATAATTTATGCAATTTTAAAATTTATTTTTATTTATGTAGATATAGTGCATTATGATTTTGATCTCAGAAAGTTTTGTTTTCTTTCTTTTATCTCTTCAAAGTAAAAAAAATAAAAATTGTTTTTGGTCTCAACTTTGGTTGCAAAAACACTCATGTGGTTAAGAGAATGTTAATTGAGACATTGATGTGAAGAATCTATTAATAATTTATAGGCGTTGCTATTATATTATAGACAAGAAAGGCAAGAAATAAACTTATAACAAGAACAAAAACAAAAAAAAAAGAAGGATGTGGTGGAATGCATGCACCAAGTGAATATAAGATGTGCGGTGGAGATTTTATTCGTGCCTTTCGTCTGCCAATGATTCGTAAAAATAAGCATTATTGATAATTTATTTATTAATAATACATTAGAAGGTTAAAATAGAGGCTTTCACTACAATCTTCTTGAAAAATTATTAATTCTTTGTAGAGCTATCGAAGAAGGCTTTCCGGTCAGTTTAGAGCCGACCTTAACGATCTTTGAGTCTTATCAAACAAGGATCATTCTAAAAAGAGGAACTTTCTCCATTACCCTGTCTACACCCCAAACAAGCCTTAAAGAACCCGCCCTCATGTACACCAACGCCCTCTCTAACTCCATATAAGTCTTTCCACCAAATCAACGCATTTAACCCGCCAACTCTAATTCAGCCGCCATCTACCCCATATTTTGCTGCCAACACTTTGAACCATAATCCACCCTGATCTACATGAAGTATCAAACATCACTGTCTTAACAACGCCGTATTAAATTCCCTAATTTTCCTAACCCCCAAACCTCCTAACTCCTTTTATGAGCAAATCTAACCCCATTGGATCCAGTTAATTTTGTGAGCATTCTCACTCCTCCTCCAAAAGAAAGAATTAAAAAGAGATTTGATTAAAGAAA